>JAZDUA010000018.1:2320000-2920000 GCA_038098605.1 Gryllus longicercus | reverse complement strand
CAGCCAGGTGTCCGGATGCTTTTGAGCACATAGTGTAAGACGAGTGTCAGGCAAGAAGATCCATCATCGCCAAAACTAATCACTTGCCTTTTAGAAGATGTATTCAGGCAGCCAACATGGTCCAAAAAAAATAAAGTAAATAACAAATAAAAATTGACGGGCGCAATGACGGGAATACACTTGAAGTCAGACATTTGACACTTGTTTTTCGTCAGTCTCAAAAGTAACTTACACAATTATGAACGTGTGTGTGAAAAAACATTACAATTGAGCAAGTTACCTTCAATCTATGCCAAATAATTGTGCAATTTAGCATCAGAGAATATTTTACCAAGTTTGTTAACTTATACCAAGTTATTTGAAGAAACCATTTACGTTTCGATTTTGGAATGCAAGGACGGGAGGATTTGAAAAAGATGTTAAATACGAAATAAGAAAATCAAAATGCAATAAATTAATTTATATTTAACAAACATTCAAGTCAGTCTTGTTCTTAGCTCGGAAAATTGATTTGAAGACGAATACTGAATACTGTACAAAGAAAAATCTTGTTATGATTTGACTTAACTTTTTGGTGTGGACGTTTCTAATGATTAATGACTAACTTCATACTCTTCCGTCTGTGGTGCGTATGCCACAGCTGGCGTATTTGTGCGGGTGATTGGAATGACACGCTCCTCCGAAGGCGACATTATAGATTTCTTCGGAGCTTGAATGGACAGGACACCATCAGAAGGAAGTAGGGAAACCTCTGCATCGAGATACATGTCGTCGGGAAGCCTGTAGCGTCTTTGAAGTCCCGATATACGAATCCATGTTCGTCTCGTTTTTCTTCATGCTTTCTTTTCACAACAATGCAGTTGTCCGACACTTCTCACTGATCTCACCAGGCTCGAATTGTTGAACATCCAGGTTAAACTGAAATGAAATATTAATGATCTGAACATGAAAATTAAACAGAATTTGTAGGACGAAATTTAAAACTAATTACAAATATATTTAATTACCTTGAATCCATTTGGGGTGAGCTGGACATTTGAGACGCCGCTATTTCGAGAAGACAGATGCCGCCAAGGTGTAACGTAGCCGGCCAGAAGTGAGGAAGGAACAATGGGATGAATAAGATAATTGTTTAAAACGTCCAGTCCGAAGTTTTGATCGTAGAGGTCCCAGCCGGAGGGGCAAAATGCGAGCGACATAGATAAACACGTATGGAGTAAGAGCCCTCTGTAAACAGATACATATTAATTAATACCATGAATTCCAATATTTACACCCAATATTGATTACAAATATTTGTGGGCGTGGTCGTCTGAAATGCGCAACATGTTCATCAACGCTACTTCAATACTCACCTTTCAGCTAAACAATTCGAAATAATTATTCTGAAGTGCGACCCTGTTATACCACTGGCACCAAGACGAAGATCGGAGAACTAAGCCCAAAGCACTCTTGTCGATGATTCGACTACTGATGAGCGACACTTCGCGCCAGCTTTTATATCGTCACGGCCAAATTTCTCGAATCGCTTGACGCTCAGCTGCGCGAGTTTTTGTCATTCCATTTGGGCTAGTGCTTCGCGTTTAATCTAAAATGCTATTAGTGTAACGAATATGTCATCCAAATTCAGTTGAAATAAACTTTCTTCAAGATAAGATGCCCTCGAATGTAAAATGGAGAGAGAACTTTGTCAAGTATTGACATTTTAATCAAGCTTGTTGGTGAGCCTCCTAATGACGTAACCTGTACGTCACGAACAAACGAAGCAGCGCGAAGTCTAATTCTCCGATTCCTGCTTGCTCTATTGTGTAAAACAGAATTTCAACAGGTTTTTAAACATGTTTTACATTCACATTTCACATTCATCACTTATTGACTTTTAACATGAAACTTTTGTGAGTATCTTTGAAGGGTAAAACAATCGATGATCAAGATCGATGTCGTTATATGTGGAAGTGAGTTATAATTAGAACCATTGAACATGTATTTTTATAAATTATTATAATTTGTTTTCAAAAGAAATGTTAAACCCTAGCTTAGCCCCTGTTGTATTGTATTTAAACTTTCATTCATTACAATAAAACTGACAGAAGGGTATAAGAGAATTATTATGAAATTAATTTAATGTGTACATTTTGATCACAATTTTTTTGTCAGTTGAGATAAAGACTGATAACACCTGAAAAACATTATATTAAACATAATGTAAGAAAATTATGCTTTTGTTTTGGATTCTTGTATAATATTTTGGTGTTATTTATTGACAGAAAAATGTATATGATAGCTATAATCAACTTTTTGTGTGGATAACGATAACATCTGACTGTGTTTTGTTAACCTGGGTATAAACTATGGTATTAATCTCAGACTTTTACAGATTTATCTTACAAATTTCATTTCCAATATTTATTTATCTTGTAAAGAACAAAGTTCTTACCTGCTGAAACAAAAATGGGTAATAATTTTTATTTTAAATGTTTATTTATCCTTGTTATTATTGCTATAATTATTATAATTGCTTTTAACAATTATAGTGATTAATAGGTATAATATATTTCATTTTCTGACAAAATCAGAACAAAAATTTCCCTTCCCTGAACCTCCTCTCTTAATAAGATTTGAATTGTTCAAAATGTTTTCCTTCATTTATTTACTTTAAGAAAAAATATATGCCAAATAATAAAGCATGGTTTAAATATACTTGTGGTTTGTGCATAATGTAATAGTAATATTCGATAGTCTTCTCATTATTTTGTGTCAACATCAAATGCAATTAGTCATTCATGAAGTTCCTCTCAATTGTGATCAGAAAATATGTGTTATTTCATTATAAACGAAATGTGAACATAATCACTTTGGGATGTGAACTTACTTTCATTTCAAAATCTTCATTATTAAAATCACTTTTATGATCCAATTGTTTGCTGCAAAAATGTTAAAAAAGAATTGTCCCATTTAATGTTTTTAAACATGCTATTAAACTATTGCATAGAGAAAGTAAACATAAAATATTCAGAAAATGTTGATGGAATTTTGTAATTGCTGAAACCAAAGAAATTTGTAAAATAAATTGTGTGAAATGAGAATAATTCTTGTGGTTTTTACTGTAATTTTTTAATGTTTTAAACGTCTTGATCCCAACAAAAACTACACTTGTTGTTAAATACATCAGTTAAGTAAAAATACATGCCTTTTTGCAGCTTTCAGAAAATCTCTCCATTGATTTTGGTATTTATTGTCAATTGTCATAAAAATAAGAATAGCTAGAAGTATTTTCTAAAATCTTTACCTAATTTACAAATCTGTGTCTGCTTCTTTTCTCTTGGTTTTGACTATGCATATTTTGAATATTTGTGAATTGGGGGTTATCTTTTGGTGAAAATAATTTAAACAAATATGAAGGAACACTAATCATTTATATTTTCATCAAAGAAGAGAAGAATGAAGAACAATTATAAACAATTGAAAAAATATTTCTTGTAAGTTTTCAGATATTGTTTTTATTTACAAATAATAAATATGAAAATATTTCATTGGAAATCAATAGAATGTAAATATTTTTTACACAGGTATCTACGAATAGCTGATTGTAACATGTAATAATAAAATTGTCACAAATCTTGAAATGTATTAGCATTACAAGCCTATGTATTCCTAATTCAACTTAATATGTACATGATTTAGGACAGAGATCCGAGAGCTGAAGAAACCATGCACAAATTGCACTTCTCCTTATGTCACACAGTTTTTAATGGTTTTAGGTATTAAATAAATAAACACGTACTGCACACTTTGTACTAAAAACTTTGAAAGTAACGTTAAACAAAATTGGAATGGTTTCACCATATGAATGTTGAGAACCTCTACCACTTCATGCAACATTGTTAGATAATTGGTTTTGAACACTTATCTAATAAAATTGAATATAAGTTTGGATCAGCATAATCATCTCTTCTGTGTTTTATTTGGGAATTCGCTTGTTTTTTTGGGGGGTGATTTGAATTTAATGTCCACCACTTCAGTACAAACCTGTTGTATTTTGTAGTAATGAACTCATAATTTCAGATTAAAAAATAAGAAATTAATTTATTATAAAGAAAAAGAATCATTGTAACAGAAACTTATTTCAAAAAAAGATTTTAATTGAAACCTGTTTCCACACTAGAATATTAATGTAAAACGTTTAAAATACCTGTTATTATCAGCACAAAGCAAAATTCACATGTTAGATTTCTCAACAATTTACTAGAAGAAAATGAGTTGATAGTTTCAAATAAATGAAAATATAATTTGTTGCTCATTTGCAATATTAAGAAATACTTGAACTATTTTGCATTACACTAGGAAATCCTTATCAAGAATTCCAGCTTTATGTCATTTCTTCCGAAATAATCGTAACAGTCTCAACAGAGGTGTCAGGGTCAGTTACCTTAAATTCAAAGAGCTGTGATAACACATTGGGTTTTCCATTCCTGTCAGGTATCCATTCTTGAACTTGTTTTATCATGTTCCTTTGTTTTCTTTTGAGATTGCTTGTGTAAATGATAAAGTTTATTGTAAATAGTTGGGTCTAACTAAAACGAACCCAAAATGATAAAAGCATCCCATAAAATAATTTAGTGACACATAAATGTTAAAAACCTTTGCTATCTTCCGTTCCTTACACTTGCAAAAAATGTGTAAGGAGGGATAATTCACAAATTTCAAGGGTATATTTCAAGCATAGAGATTATGAGCCTTCGAAAACACACTAGTGGTAGTTTTCAGAACATAGTGAAACAGCACAAGGGGTTGGGTTCTATGCCACAAATAACATTTGAATAATTACTGCTATTAATATTTCTCTAACCTGCAAGATTTGG
Organism: Gryllus longicercus; assembly: GCA_038098605.1. Classification (NCBI taxonomy): domain Eukaryota; kingdom Metazoa; phylum Arthropoda; class Insecta; order Orthoptera; family Gryllidae; genus Gryllus; species Gryllus longicercus. The sequence goes on along the minus strand of JAZDUA010000018.1, from coordinate 2,915,138 downwards.
TTACATTGAATTTTGAATTACTTTAAAAATATTTGTAATATTTTTGTTACAGTTTTACAGTTTTGTATGCTACATACAGTTTACAGCTACAACATACAGTTTTGTATGCTACCCATACACTCTGCTGTGCTCTGGTTTGTCAGGACTGCAAACAGTAAGCAGCAATTGTCAATGAAAACTAGTTCTAATGTCAGAACTAATACATTCATTAAAAATTACATAATTTTGTTGGTTAAAAAAATTGTTAAAATGTTCACTATTCTCATTTTGAAAGTGGAGCAATTCCTTCTTTAGTGAACATGTGGCAACCTTGAAGGTAAAAATTGATGTACTGCAACAGTTAACTTATTCCAAAAGGCTATTTCCCTACTTTGTTGCACACAGGTTTGCCTATTAATTAGTAACATTGATTTTCAACCACACATTTTCAGAAACAGCATTTCATTACAACATGCAAAACAAATTTTCAAATTTAAAAAGACAAGTCCTTTCTAAATTCTGAAAACCTTCGGAAGAAGCTAATCAAATCGCGTTTGTATATGTTTCCATATTCTGTCTTCACAAAACATTCAAAGCAGCTCTGAGAATCTCTCCCCGCTTCCCATTTTCAGATAGGACAATTATTACATGGAAATTACCGAATTGCTTTTATGCTATTATCTCATACTTTAGAATGTGGAAACTGTTTGGGAATCTGCATTTTCCATCACAACATTTTTACCCATAGATTCAGGGAAACCTTGCAAATTGTGGGGAACCTGACATGGAGAGGTTTAGGAAGGGAACAAAAGAATCTAGAACTTAAATGACACAAAAAATTTTAATGTACACTAAATTGGTACAGTTAAGAGGTACAAATCAGTCTTAACAACTCTATTGGAGACCAACAATATAATACTTCAAAATAACAGTCTTAGAAATACATATAAGTAAAAGATCGTTAAAGCAAGATTAGGGACAAAGAAAAAATCAGATTCACATTTACTGATCCATCTTCTCAGCAGTATCTCCCTTTCCGGTTTGGCCTGAACTCGGCTGACTCTTGATGGCAGGAGTATTGGTGTGAGTAATTTGGATGACACGTTCTTTAGAAGGTGGTGCTTGAACCTGAATATTTACAAAGATCAACATTTCTTTCTTTAAAAAAAAAAACTCGCTTGTTTTACTTCATAAACAATCTAGAGAAAAAAGAACAAATTTAGGCCAGTTTTAATTAATGATAAATTACCTTCTTAGGAGCTTCAATTGAGAGCACTCCATCTGAAGACAATTTTGAGATCACTGTGTCTGGATCCACATCATCTGGGATTTTGTATTTTCGAACAAATTTACGTGAAATGAATCCATGTTCATCTTCACGTTCCTCGTGACTTCCCTCCACCACAACATAATTATCCATCATCTTTACATTAATTTCCTCAGGTTTAAATTGCTGGACATCCAGGTTCACCTATAATCAAATACAAATATCTTAATAAAATACCCTCAAAGAACGAATTAAGGGGAAATTTGAATTTTGCCATTTTCACACGTTCTTACTTTAAATCCTTCCTGGTTGTTCTGAATATTAGAAGTCCCACTTGTACGGGTGGCTTGATGACGCCAAGGGCGAATGTAGCCCGATAGCAGAGGAACAGTCATCAAATGTGGGTGGACAAGATCGTCATTCAGAACTCCTAAGCCAAAATTTTGATCGAAAATAGAGCCGGGCCGTGATCGAACCACCGCCATGTCACCAAGAGCATCACTCAATAGATACGGAAGCAAAGACATCTGAAATTATGAAGGTATGGATTAAAATTCGTAATGTAAACTGCCGAATTGCAAACGTACGTATTGCGAATGAAATCCAATCAGCCATTCGTCGTCAACTGTCAAACAATGCAACGAACAGAATACTCACATTTACGATCTTACTGCAGGCAAAAACAGGAAAATTTACAACAATAGTACACGCGCACTAAGTACTTCTTGGGTACAAAGTAGCAAAGACTAGTACTTCTCAAAAGTCGTACTGAAAACACGATCTGCAGCGAAATGGTAACCGGTCGTTATGCGCAGCTCCTTATATACTGCCGTCGAAACTTCGCGGTCTCCCTGGAAACAACTGAGCGACTGAGCACACCCCTTTCTAGAAGGCTCGATAGAGAGAATATCCTTCGATTCAAACATTAAGTCCGTTGACACAAAATCAACTCTGGCACTATCATCCTATCGAGAGCTTTCACGTCACGTAAACAACTTAACTACAATGACGTAGAAGCTTTCGATAGGATGCCAGCGTCACAACTCACAAGTGTCAATGGACTTAATATTTTAATCGAAGTGTAGAGTCGTAATGGTGGGGGGAAAAGGAGTAACAAGGACAGATATATCGGAAAGAGGGCGTTGCGTCTAGAACTGTCAAGAACAGTCAAGATGCTGTGACGTGATCGTAACGCCTACGAAGTAATTTATTGCTGACTTAAAATAACTGGGGTGACCGGACGAATACGAAAATAAGATTGGGTGACTGAAGAGCTTTATTCCTTAATGTACCGATTGTACTGGAGCCAACGCTATATAGTACATGAAAATAATTGGCACTAGTATGTGTATCTATACGTAAACATTATGCGAAATTCGTTGTTTTGAATAGTTTCACGTCCCCTTAAATTGTGCTTTACTAAAGAGAATGATTTAATTCGGAACAATCTATACTTACATCAATGTATTTTACATAATACTTTATATAAATATTAAGTCAGCAGCGCCAAGGTAATTTGCACCCTTGTGCAAATTTTTGTTTGCCGCCCCTTTGTTTTAATGTTTTTAATTTGATTACAAAGATTTTATTTAGTTAATATTTTTGACAGTCAAATTGAGCTGTGACTTCACAGCTGTCGGATGAGTAATAAAAGTAACCGATTGTGTATTTACTAAAATTGATAGTCTCCGAAAATTGTAATACTTCATTTGATTTATTTAGTCAAAGAACAGTAAAAACTGTTTGTGCTCTGTGGGGGAGAAAAGTATCATCTGCGCACGTTTTCTTGAGCTCCAGAACCTATTCCCATCATTTTAAATATAAATAGCTGAAAGATGAATTCAAGTTAAAAAATAAAATTTAAAAAATCTTTCTTGGTGTATTCCTTTTTTGTCCCACAATTTTAGACTAAAAGAGTTTTTATATTTGTGAATAATAAACTTTTTTACGTTCAAAATAAAAAAGAAATTAATGAAATATACACAGGTTTCGCAGCAACTACTGGTCACGAGAAAAATTAAATGAATAATATGAAAAATGGTGAATTTAAATTTCATTATAATTTCCTATCGAAAATGCCAATATTGTTTCTATTTTTTGCTTTCTCGCACTTTTACTTCACTTAATTCTACAATTTGTAATCTCAGTGTATTGATGTACGAATACATGAAGTTAATGTACAAGAACATTTAGTTTTTGCATAAAATGTTACACGATTTGTTATGAGTACGGTTGAGCAGAATTTAAATACTTGTATTTGAAATACGTATTTTAAATATTTTTTATTTGAAAAACTGAATTTTGGATTATTTGGCCGCATATTTTAGAGATGTATTTGAATACATAAAAGAGTTGTATTTAAAAAATAAGTACTTAAAATACAGACGAAGAAAAAGAGGAAAAATAAAAAAAAAGAGCATTTATTCGTTATAACACTACTTTGCATGACTATTTACCTTAGTAGGTTTTATAGTATATTAGGCAACTAAGGATTGTCTGATGATTTGTTTGAAAAATCAGTCGTCTTAAAAGGTAATTCCATTTGTTTGTATTAGACATTAAAAAAATATTAGCAATTTTTGTTTTATATATTACAAATAGGTTTTCAATAATTTCTATGTACGAGTAATTGGAAACTAACTTGATCTCAATGTTGGGGTTGTAATATTGATATTCCGCCAATACGATGTCCCTCCCCCCTAGAGATTCCCTAACAATACAAAAATAAACCTTACGTCACTTGTCAATGTGGTGATTAAAATATTAGTTTCAAATTCAAGGGACCGCGACATCAGCCACATCGATTGGGGAACATCAATTTTGGAGAAAATCGGCTGAACGGTTTAGCCGCTAGCCTTGTTCACAGCATGGTGGAAACGAAAGACGGACGAACAGACGTTTTGCCGTCAAGCGATAGTCAATATCAAGTGCCTACAAAATATGGTTTCTGACTAACCAGCTTGTTAGAGGAAGTAATTTACTGTACATAGGATCTAGATTTATTCACTTTTTTGTTACCCGGCCAGCTTTTTTGTGGTCGAAAATCCCCCTTTCCGGGCGCACGATTACAATACTTTCTCTTCTGATGTACGTATGGGCGGGAAAGTGAAAATCACTTTCTGCTACAGCATTACATTACAACACTTTCTGTTTAGTCCGTAAGTACATAGAAGCCGAGAGTGTGTTCTTAACTATAAGTAATATGTAAGATATGTATGGTGATAGGCAAGAAAGTAAAAACTGTAAGCTGTAAACGGTAAAGTGTTAAAAAATAATATTTGAGGCTCAATGAATGTAATGAAATTGTTAATTCATTGTGATTGTATAATTTACTGAACCTATGAAATATGAAAATCAATCATCAAGGAGAAACTATTACTTTATTTTCACATTTTCAGATGGTACTGTGTAACTGATTTTATGAATCAAAAAGGCCTATCCCAGAAGATCATTGTCACTGAAGTTGACTATAATATGCCAAGGATAAATTATTTTTTTTGGCAATTTATAAGAAACCATTGATATAAAACCCTAAGTGTGATTCTTCAGGTTAGGAAATTACATACCAGACCTGCACGCAACTGATTTCAGGCAAAAAATATAAGTTAGTAGATTATGATGTGCAAACCAGATTATTGCAACACTTTATAATTGGACATTTCTCTGAAATGTGAGGAAATGACAAGGAGGAGAATAGGTGGGGAAATGAAGGAGAGATGAGACAAGTGGAGGCAGGGAAGATCCATATTGTGTTTCTTAAGCAGTTTTCTCCAAAATGATTTCTTTTCGATCTTTTTATTTCATTTTTGGAGATTTCATTATTTGGGTTTTTTCACCCATAGAGTGGTCAGAAAAGTGCAAACACCTGAAAACTATGTAAAAATTAAATTGCAGCAAAAAGACAAAAATAATCAGCCGAGACTGACTGATTTTCTGTGCAATTTTTTCTTAATGCTTAGTAATATTAGGATCGTTTCTCTTGCATAGTACTAGGTATGTAATGCTGTAATCCAGTTCATGCTCAGGCCATTCAAAGTTGAGTTTTACTAAGATGCAATTTTCTGTTTTAAAACAATAGTTTACAAAATGCAGAGTTTTCACATGGGTCCAGCTAATAAAGAATTAATGGAATTAAATATGAATTACAAAATCTGCAATATACAACATTTCAAAATTAAGTGAAAATATGTCATTTAATGTATCAAAAATATTGATTAATTATCTAAATAGTTTTCACACAAATAATAATGTCATTGCTACTTTACTTGAATGTTTGATAAATAATATAATGTCATTGTCAAACATTAAACAAAAGAATGAAATGTTCCCATGTTTGTGAAATAAAATTGGCATCCAAGTTTTGTGAGAGTCAACTCACAGAAATAAATATGAATTTAATTTAGCCTTTGCTACAAGCTCTACTGTGAGCAATTCCACTTAATACAAGTATGTACCAGTAACTTTATACACGTAAATGGGCTTGAAGCATAATTCAATGTATCATAAAAAATACCAATTCACATACAAAATACTTTCATATACTTAGATAGATTTTAATCATTAAGTGCTTCTACACTTCAATTAAAGTGTGATGTACAGCAACATCTTCAATAACATGTCTGCAGAAGAAATGAAGCACAGCATCTCCCCGCACCAACTGCAAATGCACTAACTTCCGCTCAGAAATATCACACTGTAACACACGATCGGGAGGAAAGCTGTGTTCCAGAGCAAGAAATGCGACTAGCTTACGTCGATCCACTCGTACACCATACAATCGAGTTAGGTCATGACTGCGGTGATCTCCATCTGAAAAGGAAATTAAATGCTTTCAATTGATGCTTTTTTGGAGGGGGAGAGAGTAATTATACATATACTCCTAACAGTTGGAGGCTAAAAATCTTATCATTTGTAGTCTTCTAACACGCATTGTATTGCTATTCTTATGATGGCATGCAATTTCCTAGACAAAAAAATATAATTACTGTAGAAATCCAATTATAAGGATTAATTGGGACCAGACTCCATCTGGATAATATGATAAATCATTAAAAAGGACATTTCTTGGGGGGGAGCTATATTTGTGAAGGGGCTAGATACTACTGTAGTATTAATTTAATGACTACAAAATAATGTTTACATTTTGTATGGTACTGAACTTGCACAAACTGCTTGTGATGTACACCACACTGACTATTACTGATAAACACAACAATGTATATACTGTATTTATTGTTTGCTGGAAGACATTAAATTTTAAGCAAATAAGATTAATAGTTTCACCCCATATATGACATAGCATCTCTGGGGTTTTCTAAAAATTAATCTTATTGGCTTAAAATTTGATTTTGTATCCCACAAAAATTACTACTTGGTTGATGAATGCCCTTGAATGTAGAGCAAATCAATAATAGTACATGTAAAATTAACAAATTGCTTGATAACAGTGAACAGAAATCACTAGATAATATTTTCTGTAACTCTCAATAACTACTATGTCTCACTAATGTACTACAAGTTTACCAGGAAATTCATGTCAAATATCAGATGAGAACATGCCCTAAAGATGCACCGCCATAACATGAAGCTGAGTTCTGAGTCAGTTTCTGATAAGAGGGAGTTTGCTTTTTGCATCTGGTTTTGGCATCATGGAAGGTATTGGCATTTCAAGATAGGCTATTATACTATCCATATCCATATTTCCTAATAATGTCACACTATTGCTCTGTTGCTCAGAGATGTGCTTCCTTAATCTCTGTTGAACAACTGAGAACCTATAAATCAGACAAACATTTACTGCAAGTTAATAGAAGAAAATCAGTAGCTGTAACAAAAGGGATTAGGGATTAACTGAACATTGTGAAAATTTTGAATGTGTAATAATAAAAATTTGAATTTTAAGCTAGGTTCAGGCAAATATCAATATTATATTGAATTCCCTGTAACCAAAATATTCCGTATAAAACTATAATTTTTGTCCATTATCAATTATTGATCTAGAATTGTTGTCTGTGCACTAATTTCTGAAACAATAAAAATTCAACAGATTACTAATATTAAAGAATAAACTACATACATTAAATGGATGTTGGTTTGTCCGAGTTTCATAAACTCCATCATCATTTGAAACTTGGCATATCTTAAGTGTTTTTCATGCTGTTCACCTTGTTGTAACTCTCTACTAGATGGTGCTTCAGTTAAATTCAATTCCCAATCCACCTGGGCTACATTGTTTCTGGTCATTGCAGCGGGTTGCTGGGCAGGGTCAAGCAGGGCAGAACGAGTGGGCCCCATGGGATGTAGATGAGACAAAACTAAAGCTGAGCTAGGAGATGACAGTGAGGGAAACGATAGCAGTAGAAGAACAACCAGGTTGTAGTAGCACTGATGCAGCGGGAAGACAGTGGTGAGACATAATTCTGCTAATATCATATAAAAATATGTTTCTATCTGCTATGTATTTTCATAAACTATATTTGAATTTGAAATAAAAGAATGGTTTGCTATTCAGACAAATGATCTGTACTTTTAAGACTGTATCATGGGTGCCTCTGGCACATAAACTTTGTGTGGGAGACACACATTAAAGGAAGTGTTAAAGAAAATGTTAAAACCCCTGTAAATTTTAAGCAAAAATTTTTTTTATTAATTTGTTTGAAGTTAACAAGATGTCCAGGTGGATTAAAAAATGTCAAGTTATATCACAGCCATTCATGTATTCAATAATATACTTTCACAATAAACTTAGAAAATGGCAGTCAAGGAAACAATGGTGGCCTTTTATTTTGAGCAGTAGTGATGAGAAGAACTGTGCTGATTGGTTGCTTTTGTTACGATATAAAAATACTGGCTTTTGAGTGTAGCCATACATCTATTCACCAATTCAAATGCGAGTTCATTGTAATATTTCTTTCCCTCACTGTTTTTAAATTTTTCACTTGTGAAGGACAGAAAACATTTTTCTGTAGACCATTGTCATTTCAGTCTGTATGTTACATAATAAATATCACTAGTCAACTACTATAACTACTATAGTCAACTACTATAAGCGATATTCAGCCATACTCAAAAAAGTTATAATAAAGACCAAACAAATGTCAAATGATGAGTATGTAAAAAATCCATAAATAAAACAAAAGCTATGTGGAATATTGTAAAAAAAACATCACCAGAAAATAACAAAACACAAAATATTGAACTAGTCCATGAACACAGAAGAATAACAAACCCTAATGAAACAGCCAGTATGTTCAACAAACACTTCTCTGAAATTGCTGGTAAACGACTAAAAACAAGAAATCCAAACACTACACCTCTACAACCATCACCTTTCTTCAGAAACTCGCTTTCTAGCATGTACATCACAGAAACAATAGAAAAAGAAATACTTCAAATTATAAACAAAATGCAAAATAAACAATCCCCTGGGATAGACAACATTCCAGACTTCTTAATAAAAAAGATTGCTCCATATATCATCAAACCGTTTTTACAACCAATTTTACAAAAATATTTATACAACTAATCACTAACTCATGGCTCCTTCCCAAACATGTTTAAAACTGCTGTAATTAAACCTATACAGAAAAAAGGTAACAAAGAAGATGTAATGAATTATAGGCCAATTTCACTCTTGTCAGGTTTATCAAAAATATTAGAAAAACTGTTCTATGAAAGATTAAAAAAACTTCTTGATACGCTGTAACATTATCACTTACAAACAGCATAGATTCAGGAAAAATTGTTCAACTGAAACTGCTCTAGTCACCTTCGTAAATGTTCAAAAAAGTTGAAAAAACTCTATTCACCAAAACTCTCATGGCATTAGAGCAAACAGAAATTCCTGTTGGACTCGTTCTCGGCTTGTCCAAAGCCTCTGACATGATAGATTACACAATTCTATTGTTAAAATTAGAATCTTATGGAATACGAGGAATTGCTTATAATTGGATAAAATCATACCTATCAGACAGAAAACAAATAGTAGTATGTCAAATGTTCAACCATTTGCTACTAAAAATAATTATCTACTATGTAATATCTTAATATATCTGTAACAAGTATTGTAGTATAATCTCTAGGCCAATGACCCCATCTTGATCAGGTTTTTTGTCCATTTTCCCTAGTTCTTTGAGCAAATGCTGAGATGGCCCCTTGTTTTGCTTCTGGACAATAAAAATAAAAATGAATGTAACTTCACTCGCTACTCCCAAGAAGATGTATGCGATGTAATATACTCCCTCTAAATATATCATATTTGACTCGTCATACACAATTGTAATTGTATGTGACACAATAAACATTATTATTATTATTGTTATTGTAATTGTTATTGTTATTATTATTATTATTATCATCATCATCATCATTATTGTGTTTTTCTGAAAATATCTTTACTAAAATGGTAAATTGGAATAAAACTATTGCATGTACTTGAAAATATTGAAGAGACAGAGTCTCTGCTAGTGATGCCTGTGCTTGGAATGCCTGAGCTGCATGTACTAGAATTCTTATTACTTAAAAATGTATTAAACACATAAATCACCTGTTCAAAAAATACAGTCAAAATGAAAGGATAAGTTGCACACACCTTCATGAACAACTTGTAATCCAGTGAACTGCTTCACACAGGTACCCAAGTCATGCACTAGCTTTGCTTGGAAGTCACCGTTCTCATTGGCCACTAAGTAACAATGCTGCCCCAAGGATTTAAAACACTCAAGCCACTGGTGCATTTCTCTTATGTATGGCATTTCAATGCTCACCTAAAACCAAAGAAGGACAAATTAAAATACAACTTTGACTCGCTATATCTAGAGCCGATATATCACAAGAACTTAATTTTACAGGAGAGCAACACCTCTTGTCATCTTACGCTATTACTAATTTCCAATTTAGGCAGAAATAAAAAAAAAACATGCAGCCTCTGGCCACGTGAGAGGTACCTACGGATGATATATATCCAGGAACTCAGCAAAACTCAGTTTTAATTTTGACTGAATAATGCAAATATTTCATTACGTTAATCTGCAATTTCTCAAACCTGACGTTATAACTATATTCTCATACTCAGTGCATCGATGCTTACGATACAGCTGATAGCATGAAACAACGAAGAAGAATTCACATGTGCCAATTCAGAATATCCACATTTTTTATTGCTCCATTTTCCACATATTCGATGGCAGTTTTGTTGGTGCTGCATGCCACTAATTAGAGCTAATTTTCTAAAGGGAATAAACTGACTACTCCGTTTTTTTTGTTAATCAATAATCTCATTCATTACAGCTTGAATAACCAGATAACTTTACTTACTATACTAAGGTTTACGAATGGATGGACATTACATTGTTTGTAAATAAACAAGGTCATTACTCAACAACCAGAAGGAATTTAACCTACCTCTTGTAACAATGTTCTGAGTCTTTATACAGCATTGGACACAGAGTCATAGGTCATAAAGTATGGAATAATACTTCTTGAACACACTCATTTTCTCTTAAAATCTTTGCCCCTTATCCCTATTAGCCAGGAGCTCAGTACCATTAGTATTCTGGGTTCCCAGACGGTCAAACAACTGGCAACCCATGGTGACTTAAACAACTTAACATCAGAACCATCACAGAGCACGGTTAAGCAGTTTGGCTACCAGTGTCAGCTGTACACTTGATTATACACATATGTAGGAAACGAGTAGGAGATACCAATAGAATACTTACCTTGTTTTTAGAAAGAAGTTAACTTATCAGCTTATTCACCAGGGTCAAATAAATAAAAATGGCAATACTAGAAAATGCATGGTGACTAGACTTGCTTAACTTCCGTGAGTTCACAGAGCGTAGTTAAGCAATTTGGCTAATGACACCGGGTTCAAGGCCCGGGGCACTAACGGTGGCGTTCTTCCAGTCATAATTTATTTACTTACGTACCTCAGATGAGGTTTTTAGTTTTGGGAGGGCAAATAAAAGTCACAATTTGAAATAAAAAAGTTTTAACTGTTCATCTCAACTGCTGTGGTCATTAGCCCCATTAGTGTCGTGAATGTTTTAGCATAGGAGGTGTTAGTATTTCTCCCCATGGTGAGTGGAGAGATCTAGTACCGACCAACATGTCGGAATGCAGGGCATTATTCCTCAGGTATCTCCCACCAATGGGAAACCATCTAAGGCTGAACAAGCTCTAAGCTCCTCTCTGGGTTGCTGATGCTTGCTAGAGGTGCAAGTGTAAGGGTGGTAGGCAGTAGCATACCGAATGAATGCAGGCCCACCTGAAAAACTTTCACCCGAGCCCCTTTATAAAAGTGCATAGCAATCACAAGTACCGTTAGTACCTTAACTAATAAAAATAGCCCATAAAAATAGGCCCTTTTTTACCTGGGCCCACTCACATTGCAGGACTTGCGAGTCCAAACGTTACGCCACTGGTGGTAGGTGAGAGGATATGACAAGGATGAGGCAGGAATGATTGTGTGTGCTCCAGGGCCCATTTCTTAGGGTACAGCTTCATCATTTGGCTGGCTTTGACCGGAGAAACCACAGAAAACTTTCAATCACCGCATCCAACCATTCAGATTCCCACCAGACAGCAGCTGACTAATTTATTACAAGCATTTAGAGAAAATGAGAAAAAGAAATTGCCTTACGTCATAAGAATGTTCTTCAGCCTCATGAATGCCACTCCACTGACTGCGAGGAATGATGCCAACAGGGAAGTCATGCGAGCAAGTCCGAACCAGAGATGTAACAGGCTGCATTACACAGATGCAAAGGAGAGCATGTTTATACACAAAGTAAACCATTCACTCTATTGAAATTAATTTGTTTGACACACAATTATATTTTTAAAAACTTAATGTCTCAGTGTAAAATGGTAAGGGTCTGGAAATTGAAAACCCAATAATGCTCTCAAAATGAATGGCAAAACAACTGTGCGATTATTGGAAAAAATTTCTTTTAAAATCTACCATTGCATTGAAATAATATTATAAAGATGTTCAATACATGTTTACAATTAATGCCAATTAATTAATGTGCACGCAATTCACACACCCACCATTTCCATTTCAAATCTTAGGCATGGCCCACCCTTATCAGTCAGTTTTATTTTCACAGTTTGAGGAGCACGGTTCTTCTTGAGGGTAATCAAAGTATCAGCAAGCATTACTGAGAAAAAAAATATATACTTGTCAACTCTCTCACTACTGTAAGTATAATAATATGAACAATAAAATGAAGACAGGAGATGTATACCTGTTGCAAACTCCAAGTAAAATTCATTGTAGACATCTGAAACACCACGCATGGTAAATTCAGAAAAGAACTGTTCAGGATCCAACTCCCACCAGGCCTGAGGTTGTTGACTTTCCATTATGACAAAAAATATCTTGTCTGGACATACTCTCAGTACACTTGTCTTTGCCAAGTTTGACAAAACTTGTAGGATCTCTGTAACAGAAACAGCCATGTGAGAAAATAGTAATTGCATATTTACACAAAAGAAAGAACCAAAGATTTTACTTGCCAGTAAATTTCCTCATGTACGAGGGGTCGTTCATAACAGCTCTAAACCTCATGGTAAGAGTATAACACACAAAACCTATTAATTAAATCTGTTTCCTCCCTTCACATAACCTACAAACAGGTATACTTTCACTGTGACACAGATGTAACGCCTAAAGAGACTATCTTCCACGAAATATTAATTCATATTGACGGCATTGCATCATTTGTTAAACAGCGGAAGATCACATATTTAAGGTTTTACCATTTAAGATTTAGAGAGCAACATTCACGGCAACACTTCACTTATCAATCCAGAGAGAACAGTCACAGTGCGCGCCGAAACAAATGAAAATCAACGCTTTCGTTCATCAGTGTTGATGTCCATTGACACCAACATAATAACCAAATTATCACTCTTCTATGTTCTCTCTACCAGAGTTCGATAATTGTTGCTCTTCACAGAGTTGTGGTCTCAGTGACACTACTGCTCAGAGAGTATTATCATTACTTCTTACTACTTACTATTACTATTCTAATAATTATTACTATTTTCTTTTATAATTTTTATTACTCAACCATCTTACTACATTCGTTACTACCATCTTAGTTTATTTATGGATTATTATTGGCGCAATCTACAAAGTGGAATAAATCAGTTCGCTTCGATATTATTTTTTAAATAATTAGAATTCGCAAAGGAATCGTTTCTTATATTGGATTGAGGAAGTCGTGGTAATGTTATTATTGACTGAAAGACACTTTCGCCTAGTTCACGTAGTTTCTTTGCTTTTTCAGTTCCCAAATTGTAATAATACTTGATAAAATTGCATTTAAAGTCGAATATAACACTCATTTGTAAGAAATTTCTTTACATTGCATTCAAGGATACTCGTATATTCTAACTTTCGTCGTGGCATCTCCATACATTCATGGAGCTTGTAAGTATGCATTTAGTTTGATTTCAAACAATTTGCAATTTTTATCCACTTACGGTGAATATCCCACATGTAAAAAAACATTTATAATGCAGCACACTATTCCATTAGAAATAAACTTATTTTAGGAATGAATCGATTAACTATTAATATTTAAAACATATTTGGGAAATATTTTACAATAATAAATTTTGGAACATATAAAAAATCACTTGCATCGTATTCCAATTAATTTCCCTGTTAGTATGAATGCGAGAGAACACACTGCCAGTGCAGTCTTGAATAGTTTTAAAAACTAACATTAAAAACTTCATAATAAAATATTTGTACAAAACGTTCAGGCGCATAATTTGTGTAAGGAATGGAAAATATTTTTTTGGTATACCAGCATTATGAACGACATTTTTCATTACAAAAAATCGTTCATAAAATGGCATTTTACGGCACACATGGCATTTTATGGCACAGCTCGTCCTCCTTGAAAGTCACTGTCCGACCTTACTCCTCACTGTTCGTCCCTCGCTCGCCCTCATTCCCCCATCCTCCTTGCGTAACGTCATAATAGCAACCGTATTGCCAACTACAAAACTTTTGAAATTTGATATTGAAATGTGAATTAATAATGTGATATTGAAATGTATGCTGATATGCAACCTGTTTATAATGTTGATTTATTGTTTTTGTAGAAATTTGAAAACTCTCTTTAAGTCACTCGTTTTCAAAAAACCTACTTACGCAATACGCCAACAAACGTCTACTTATGCAAAAGCATAAATATAAAATATTTACATAATATACTAAAAATTTATTGAAACATCTCCAACGATGAAATTCGATTTCTTTGGTTTCAATAAACATTCATCAGAATTCAGTAACAACTTCTTATTAATAAATATAATAAACACGAAGAAAAATGCATTTGGTGAGCCAAATTCAGGATAAATCTCCTTATAATAACTCTTTGGGCCTCAATAAAACTTCGATAGGCAGCAGCCGGCAGGCCACCCATCAAAATAGGTTTCGAAAGAAAAATCCGATCTGGTTTTGTGAAGTTGACGATTAATCCTTCGAAAACGCGATTTAAAAAGCTCTTAAATGGTTGAGTTATGGTATTGTTTTTAAAGCAGTTTCCACAAAATGAAATATCTCAAAGCGCAAAAGGCACATCCTAACTACCGCTTCAATTTCACTGCAATAAAGAATTGCATAATTTTGTTTGATAAATGGTATATGTTTTATTAAGCCACTTTTTCATTAAAAGCTACTGATTCAGTTTCACTGGCTGCTCGTGATCTTGCTTCAAGACGCTCTGCTGGCCGCTCTGGGTGGGATGTCCCATGAACGGAGACGAAGGGCTCTAAACAGAGAGAGCGAGACGTTCAGCGAATGAACAGAGCTCAACTGAGGGAGCTTCAAACCTTGCAATCTCCAGTTTTCATAATTTTGCTGTAGGAGCAACAAAGAATGACCAGTTTCCCCTTTGAGTTCGATTCAACCATTAATTAGAGGTTTCAACTGTTTATTGGGTGGTAACCATTAATAATATCTGAAGAGGTAAAACTTTACGAAACTTTATACAAATGTAAAAATTCAACAACACCAAAACTGGTTTTACTGTAATGTGAATTACCGCAATATGACTTCCAACTATTCATAATATATAAACAGGGGTTTTCAGGATACTAAAAACAATAACAGTGAGACTGAATGCTGAGATGCAGCCATTTACTTGTTGATAGGTCTTATGGAAAATTGCCAATTTTGAAACAATCAAATTTTAGAGATTGCAGAGTTTCAAGTTGAGCTGGATCATTATTATCAAAAACAACATTCTATTTTGTAGTAATAACACAATTTCAGGAAAAAATGGAGATGGGTGTTTGAAACTATCCCCCTTGCAAAATAATCGGGGATCTATGCGTCGAATTATTTTCTTCAATAAATAGAACAACATTCAAATACATTTTCTTCATTACTGAATAGTAGACCACTGATTACTTAAAATTGCTTCAACATTTGACATTTACAAACAATCAAAACAGTTGATTTTTTTAAAAATATTATATTAATTTAATATTAATTCTAATGTGGATTAATGTTTTACTCTAATTCGTGCGAAGTGCAAGAAGCTGATGCTATTACTCTCTTATCGCATTAGTAAAAGTTTCTCACTGGATTCAGATTACGAAAAGCAATTCGGTATTTTTTAATTGCCACATCTTCATTAATTCTTTTGGGAAAAACACATTTATTAATTGCTCGACAACTTAAAAAACAACAACAAAGAACAGCTGGACTACATATGCATGAAAAGTGGCAGAGGGGAAATTTACCACTTCTTATGATCTTGCATGTCCACCGTAACTGCCTGCAGGAAAGGGAGCTGGCTAGCTTGACCGGATACTGTGCTTCCCACGGCTGTTGAAGGCTGCGAAGTCTTTGTTTACTGTAGGCATCGTCATTCGCACTTTGAACTTGCAATCGGATGGCAACTGCGAGGGTAGTGGATCAATCACTTTCGACTCCACGAATGAGGCAGCGAATTCGCTTCCAGAGTCGCCCGAGGTCCTTGGAGGGAACTACTGTGCTCTTCTGCCCGGGCAGCAAAGTCGAAGCTCCCGAATAAGTGCGTCCCTCTCCTAACTCACCAAATACCAAGGCTTTTTACCGGGAGAGATGGCTAACGGCATCAACTGATGCCAATGTAGTCCATCTGACCTGGGGGTCCTAGGTTTTAGTCTCGACGATGCGCGGCGGCAAACACTAGCTATATTGCTAAGTCGAATTCAGTCGCTGTCTAGGGGAGACTTCTAGTGATCGGCTGCTCTGATCGGAATTTTCCGTGGTGTCTCCAATCAATACCAGGCGAATGCCGGAGCAGTACCCTAACAAATGGGTCATGGAGCGCGCGCGATCTTTCCTGTCTCGTCCTCACCCCTTACATACACACTTACACTAACGTGCGCTCCACTCCCTACCACACACGCCGGGAGATCGGTCGAGAGCTTAGAGTTTACCCCGTTTGGGAAGTGCTCCGCTGGTGGGAGATACCTGGTTGGGGAAACCTCGCTAGGCGCCGGTGGGTCGGGGCCGGATCTCACCACCCAGCGCGGGAAGACCACCGCCCCCTCCCAACGAAAAAGCATGCACTACACTTATGGGACTAATGACCCTAGCAGTTGACGCGCCCGGAATCACTAAAAATCGATCAACCAACCTACAATTTTAGATCGGACTTCAGGGAGGAGAAACTTTGTAACTCCTGAGATTGCTCCATTGCATTTTTGGCAGAAAAACTTATTACAGGTCCCTGATAACGAAAAAGTGAATAAATCCAGCTAACATTTGTAGTTAGAATCCATGTTTTGTGGGTCCTTGATACCGAAAAATCGAATGACGGCAAAACGTCTGTCCGTCCGCCTGTGAACAACGCTAATTTGCTATACCGTTCAGCCGATTTTCTACAAAATTGATAATCCCTAATCGATCTGGCTGATGTCGCGGCCCCTTTAATTTGAAACCGATATTTGTTGTTGTTTTGGGGGGGGGTCTTTACAAGTAGCCCCTGGGACATTTCCAAATAATAAAAAAAGGCTCCAATGTTTTTGATTATTTTTATTGTTGGATAGTGCCATGGACGTTTAAGAGAATGGTCTACGTCTTATGTTCGTTAAAAATCCTGATTTTGTAAAATTGCAAAAGTTCAAAGTTTTTCAGTCTTTCTACAACTAAAATATTAAAGATAGAGAGTTTTCCTTTAATGAAATCTGATCCTTAAAGACAGATTTTGAAATAAGGTCACGTGCACATTTACGAAAATTGAGTTTTCGAAAAACTTTATATCACATTATTTAAATCACATATGCTCAGTTGTCGCTAATATAAATATTAACGACATGAGAGACGAGTCAAAAAATTAATTTGTAATTTTTGGAAACCAACAACAAAAGAATAGAGCAATATAACGTTTATGTCATCTTATAGAGTGCATTTAACATTATCTATACCAAAAGTTTTAAAAAAATTGGAGCCGTTTTTGAGAAAATCTTGTTTTTATATTTTTTTAAATTGCGCATATTGCACGCAATATTTAAGGAAGACTCCGAAAAAAATTCATACTTTTTAAATTTTCGAAAATTAAGAGTGGATCTATGCCACGTTTGTACGAGTAAGTATATGTTACTCCATTCCTACAAGAAATTTAAAGAAAAAATTGGAGCCGTTTTTGAGAAAATTTTGAAAATGTCCGGAGGGACTTCATGTAAAGTACCCCCAAATTTTGAAGAATTTTTTTCAAAATCTCAAAGGTTCGACTCGAGCTAGATGGACAGAGGCTTCTTCAATTTGGAAAAATATCCTACGTCCAGTTTAGACGCTAGAAGTGTTCACAGACGGACACGCAAAGGGACAGACAGACGGACGTTTTGAAAAGAACCACTTGTTCTGTGTCAGGGGACCCCAAAAGTGTATTTCCTTTGAAATCTCGAAATCGATTTTCCGCAGCATTACATAACTTTCCATACACTACGTATATTACTACGTATACGGGAAAATAAAAGGATACATGTGTCAACTTATAATTTAGAGAATCATTTAATTTGACTGTTTGAACTATTTCATTTGCCTGCTTTACTCATATGCCAATGGGAAAAGATACAAAACCTTTCTCAGCGCTTCGATTTCAAGCAGGCCGTTGCAGGACAACCTCGAAGTGATTGTGCGTTGATCCACATCGTGAGGGATTCTGTATCTGCGAACGAATTGTCTGGAGAGCATCTCGCTGTTATCTTGATGTTCTTCGTGATTTCCCTCCACAATAATAAAGCCGTCCACTACTTTAACCTTTATTTCCTCCGGTTTGAACTGTCGAACATCCAAATTCACCTATGATGAGCATAAAAGTTATTACTGCTATTTTAGACATAAGCAAAAAATTCACGCGTGAATCAATGAAGAGTGAATAGAACAATAAAAACAGCAATTCGGATATGTGATGTACGTGAGCGGAATTTACTTCCGATAAAACTATCTACACTTCAACTTTAATTTCCCTTTCCAACCTGCTTGACCCCAACGCTCGTCCATCGCATACTGCGAATTTAAATCATTAAAATAATAGATGAGACATATTCTGTTCCACTCCTTGGCCACAACCAATATTTTCAGTTAGTCACTGGGAGGATAGAGAAATCTCGGCGACGTACCTTGAATCCTTTCTCGTCGTACTCAACACTTGCATTTCCGCTGCTCAGATCAGATTGCTGACGCCATGGAATCGTAAACAATGGGAGAGTCATAAGCAGAGAGGCTCCGAAACAATCTGATAGAAGCAACGGAAAAAGAGCCATGTAAAATTTTAAAAGAATATTCGTATTAAAATAATCTAAATGTGTGATGTGCGCAATAGCAAAATTAAACACATTTCGGTTTGCGATTCACCGTCATCTCATACGCCTCGAGTTTCTTCCTTGTCGCTATTGTAATCTTAAAACCATGGAGTATGTACTCATAGATCCATACAAAAAATAAACAAACACAATCTTGTGCTGCGTTTTCAACAGATATCTGAACACGAAACTGTATTCCGGAAAGACATAATCATAAAACTGTGCCAAAATTACGAGAAATGTAGATTGTATCTATTTGTAACATTTGGTACAAATGTTTTTGTTTCTCTATATTTACTTGATCGGGTTTGGGTGGTATTCTAATTTCAAGTGATATATACGAGGGTAGAGGCATAAATCATAGTTGTTGTTGTTGATTTATTTTAGAATATGGGCACAGGTGGAAAATGTAAATTATACACTTGCAAAGGCAAGTTATGAACAAAGTGCATGGACATTTAACGACACACCGAAATTGGGTTTCTCATATTTACAAAGGTTTTTGAAACGACATTACTGGTTTCATATTGCAAAGCATTTTAGCACATACGAGTGCACACCATTCCCGAAGCATTAGAAACTCATTCTAAACGCCCGAATAGGCAGATGCTCGTTTACTGTATGTGCCACATGGGTCCGCACCCTCACAGGTCGTCCCGTGCGTTGCTCATCGCTGGATGCCTTGCGTCCTCTCGAAACTCTCCTGCCCACCTCGCGACTGTGCATGTCTGGTATGGAAGCGCATTATTCCCCGGGGCTGCTACCATTTCCCTGTGACATTCTCGGGCGTATCTCCCATGGAGAATGGCTATCTTGGAGTAAAGCGCTGCTCGAAACGGGTTACATACATCTTGCACGGCGGCAGTCAATTATTTTTATATTGCTATGTGGTAATAGAGACACTCATAGTATCTGGTGTTGTGAACACACATTTTTACAGCATTTATTTCATGCGACAAATCAAATTCTATGATCCGATAACATTTCTTTTACAAAAAAGAGAAAAAAAAGTTGCCAAGACTTCTGTCCCAAACCTCGTAACTTAACCTCACTACACATTATTACCTCAGTTAGCTCTTCGTAAAACATTTCCATGTTGAGGCAATGAAGCTCCGGTTTTCAGCATTCACAATTTACATAAAACAACCTTCAGCCTGAGCAACACATTATTTCGAAAGTCCTTTTATAGTTGTCGCAAACACACAAGTCGACTCGCACTGGGACTATCTCGTTACTTCAGCTCGCCCCATGTGAATAATTCGAGAATTATCAGGATGGCGACCGAAAAGATTCGTTCATTGACACATACATATTTATTCAATCCGTCTGGCTAATGTTTGAGTTAAGAGGATAATTCGCGAATTAGCCATGTTTCGGACTTTGGCAGTAACAGATACAGACCTGTGAGCAATATTTTAGCATTCATTGATTCTAACTAACATCAAAGTAAAAGTCGGTGAGTAACGAGCACATAGAAATGATTCGCATTCATTTCATAAATGCTGGCTAACTTGTGTTGAAGCTACCCTCTGTAATTTTTGTCAACAGGAACAATGTTCACATGAAAGCAATTATGTAACTAGAATGCAAGAAAAGGACTTTTAAGAAATATTGTCATGCACAATTCTCTGATTTGAGTATAGTCTATTGCGAGTTTAATCAAAAGAGCGATGGTAGTAAACAATTCGAGCTCTCTGAAATTCGGTATTTACCACCTGTCCGTGTGCTTCCATTTGACAACGTAATTCACACGAACACTGTTTCATCTCCTTTTTGAAAATATTTGTATGAAGTCTTACAATATTCTTTTTAATGACGATATCGGAACAACGTAAATATTTCGTGAAAACTATCCTTAACCTGTCAAAAAATCGTTTACTGGTCTGGACAGACCATACAATCGTAGAGTATCGTAGAGCCCGTTTTACACAGTCATTTTCATATTTTTTCGTCGGAACAGATAAGGGACGGTCCAGGCTGGTTATAATCTGTACGGACAAATGACGGATGCATAATTTTTCTGTACAGACTACGGAGCTATGAATATGTACTACGGAGCTGTACCATGGATCTCCACTATGGTTCTATGAGAAGATGTCACAGTCCTCTTTATTTTTAATTGAACAGGGATGCAATCGTGCCAAATTTGTCCAAAAGTTGTACCATTTTCTAAATATTCATGGCTTGTGACAGGTAGGCTTAATGCACGAGGGTATATAGTTTTGAACATCTTATGAACGTGTAGCTAGTTTGAAATTACCAAACTTACCATTGTCCCTTGATTTTCCCAGTAACAATCTGGCACCTTGTCACGAAGGCCCGGCAATAGATTTTACGTCGAAAATTCGCCATTTTCAGCCTGCAATACTTTCCCATCTTACGAAGGAAGGCGAGAAAGTCAAGGAGGCGTGCTTCGTGTCCGAAGAATGAGCAAACTAATATAAAAGCTCCCTAAAATTGTTCGTGAAATAGAAATTAAAAACGAATCTAATCGGTTTAGGCACTAACATTGATCACAGATGAACAGACGGGTGTTTTCATATCAATGGATTATTAGATATTAAGGACATAAGATTCTACACAGCCTTTTAAAAGAAATAATTTTCTCTATATAAGGACAATCAACTTTTTGGTTACCAGGGCCCGGTAATAAGGATCTTTGTGTCGAAAATTCGACTCGTTTCCGGTCTTAAATTCTTTCCCTTCTTACGAAGTAAGGCGAGAAAGTGCAAGGAGAGTGAAGAACGAGTAAGACGCGAGTCCTTTTAGTAGCCTCAATGGTGTAACGGTTAGCGTATCGGACAGGGACACCATAGTGGGTGGAATCGCCTGTTAGTGTATTGGATTGTTATACGGGTTCAAACCCGATCGAGGCTGTGGATTTTTAAGGGCGAAAATATCCGTTGTACGCCTTCCTTCGGAGAGAAAATAAAGCCGGGTGTCCCATGTCGTAGATTTACTGCATGTAAAAGACACTCAAGTCTAAATAACGCCCCTGAACAAAATTCAGATCGCATGTTTCGTCGCCCTAGGGGCGTAGCGGAATTTGCGTGGTCTGGCGGAAGATCAGGCCTCACGGCCCGAGGAAAATAAGTCGTGGTTGATTGAGTGCGGGTGGATGCATGTCTTTATTGCTGTTCGTCGTGGGTGTGGAGGGACGGGCGCGCGGCGGAGAGCGCCAGCGGCGGGCGGCGCGAGGGCGGAGCGCTCGTCTGGATGCGCGGGGGCGGCGCCTCCGCCAGCAGGCGCACGGCCGGCACGCTCGCGCGCACCGTCAGCCCGTCCATCTGCGCACGCGCACGGGCTCGCACTCACGAAGGGCTTGCGAGCGGCGCCTCCAAGCAGCGCTGCCCACAGGCGCGTATGCTAAAGAGGAACTTTTATAAGAATGGACCGTTTTGACAGCTGCTGCTGATAACAAAACTGCAGGTTATGTCCATGCACTCGTGTTTTCAGTGCGTTCGTTTACATTTAGCTGATTTGTTGACAGCATCGTCACTATCTCTTGCAAAGTCATCGCCGACCTGTCGTACTAGTCCCTTTCTTAGAGTAACTCATCGATAGTAAAGCATTGGTTTAAATGAAGGTATTCTTACGAGCGGCGAAGTCGCGCTACTCGGTGGCCGCCTTTAGCAGCGAAGAAGCGCGGTCGTGCCACCGCCGGCGGAACAGATCTAAATGGCACGAGACGCGCCACAAATGCGCCACTGAACCGGTCTCTCTCCGCTGCCCGATTTGTCCGTCGCCACCGGTCTTTGTCGACCGCCTGAGCCCACAGCGATGAGACTCCCGGAACCTTTCCCTGTCGCGGCCGATGGCGGTCGGCGGCGGCTGTGTCTGAAGGGCTCTTCCGCTTCTCGAAGTCTCCACTGGCCGAAGCAGCAGAGCCCTTCACATGCAGTCACCGCCCACCGCCACCGACCACGAGAGAGGAGTGGTTTCGTGCGTCACACCGCCAGTGAGAACACCTTGGCGATCGAAAGGAAGACAGCACGCAAAACTCGGTTCAAAGGCGCATCTTGTGTGAACGCCGCCATTCAGATCTGTGTTCTGCTAGCGATGGCGATTGCAACAGCAGCGCGACTATCCCAGTCGTGTGAATAGCTCCACTTAAACCAATGCTTTCCTAGCAGAAGCGCCACTCAGAAGCGTTGCTGAGGGTGCCGTGTGAAGGGGCCCGTAAGGTACTTAGTATGTTCGTGCTAGCCGCAAGTCAAATACTCAACCATTTATCACATATATAAAAATAGCTGCATGTAAACGTGAACGAAGCATTTAAAAAATTATTTATAAATAATTATAACAGAAGTATGAAATAATTGCTGAGGAAAAACAATGTTTTCTGTGAAATGTAGCCTCTCGCATAGTTTTTCATTGTCATAAGAAGGCAATACCTAATATAGTACATTAGGTTGACTTTGGATCCGTAGTTTTCTTAGTGTTGAATATTAGTTCACATTGTTCATATTGAAAGTGAATTATCATCAAATATTTTGCGCTTGTGAGTGGTACAAAAAGTTTAGTTAGGGCGAGTTTCACTCTTACACCTAGAGAAACAGTTGAAGGAATAGCAAGATTTGTACAGCCGTAGGCCGAGAGCCAGTACTTTCGGGTTTGATGAATTTGGCCGCAAATTTTTATCAATTACTCCTCAAAATGCGAGGTATGTATATTACATTTAATATTGTCTGATTCCTAAAAAAATAATTCGTATTGTATAAAGGGAAAAGGTACATTCGCCGAATAACTTCTTCAGTACCTTTAAAAACCTATGTCCGCGAAAGTTTTTACATAAGAGCAGATACTAATTTAATCATATTTTAATTTTAAAAATTGACCAATATGGACCAACATTTTTCTTACAATTTTAAAAAAGAAACTTTCATTTAAAGTTTTTTGGGGGTACTTCACCGTGATCGCGAGTGCGATTTGTTCGTATGTATCGGTGACAGATTCACAGGTGGGAAAATATACTGCAAGAAGAGAAAACCCGTTGCAATCATGTATAACACGGAAACAAAAACGTTGGGGGTCCATTAAGTCGTTTTCAGTCTCGGATGGGTCTCGAGTTTTGTTTCTTATGGCGTTATCGTCAAAACTAAATCTATTTGGACTTTCTATTTCTTTTGATGGGTACACATATGCCGTGGAACGGTATGTCAGGAAAGTTAGAATTTGGGTTCCATAATAAAGCTATTTCTACTTTCGGAACAATTATTTTAAAACAGCGGATTATTCGCGCGAGTCCCACTAGATTCATTACAAAGGATGTCTCAGAATAAATGTCACAAACTTCTCGGCCAGGCCTGCCCGACGCTGCGCACGAGCGCTCTCAATGGCTCGGGGATTGGCGCGCGAGCTGAGAGGGGAGTTGTAGGGGGAAGGAAGAGCCTTGAAGTGCGACAGGGAAGTAAAGTGAGCGTACGTCGATTAAAACATTAGGTCCGCTGACATTTCGTCAGCAGTGACGCGGTCGGGCGCTTGAACGTCACTGAAGTGACGTCAGTATAGTGACGTTTAAATTCCCAATTGGATGACCGCTGACAATATGTCAAAGGACATAATGTTTTAATCGAAGTATAAGATAGGGTTTTAGAGGCACGCAAGTGACATTCAAACGGTATCAACGCATCGCGGTACCGATGACAAGTTCCTAGCGATGGTACATTGCGATTTGGGGACCACAAACCTTTGTATTTCATAGTAATTCATTTAATTATACAAACCTTCTTAATATCTATTTACGTGTAAACACAAATTTCGTAAATTTTTAAAGCGTTGTTTGTTTAAAAAAGTGTATACCCGGATAAGACAATAAAAAAACGAAATAAAACAAATGTTCCATTTTTTGTTCGAAAATAAAATTTAAAATTTAAAAATTGTTTTTAATAGATATACATAATATTTTTAATAATATTTGTTGACAAATTTTGACTCGACAAATTCAAATTGAAAATATTTTTGAAATTTCTTAAAGGACTTACGAAGTTTTGCATATTGTTTCTAGGGCCGCAACATCTGAAAATATGCAACTTCAAATTGCAAATGTGATCTGATGCAGTGCGCATGCAAAATGTTCAATCTCATTAAACCTATTTTCTTGCTTTCGATTGATTTCCAATCATGCGTGGTCTTGCATGTTGGCGCACACTGCTTCTTTTATCGCTTACGAAGACCGGAAAGCGAAAGATAACACGCGTCGGCTATAGTGCGTGAAGTATTCATTATTTTGTATGCGTTCTGAAGCCCCTATGCCCTGGTGTGGCATCAATTCCCAATCCGATACAAGACAGCTCGCGGGCGAATTTTCATGAACCACTCGCGGGGGCTTGAAGAGCTACCGAGTTTAACAGGCCTGATCTAACCATCGAAGACGAACACTTTTCCTCAACGAACGTATAGTAGGAAATTTCTTATAATCAAGTTACAGATGAGCCTTGAGCCCCTGATGGTTAGGCAACCCATTAAGCGCTGGTGTTCGGTAGGCCACGTTCTATAACGAAGAGCATTCGTTTACCCGCGGTACATCAGTGCATGAGGGGATGCCTACAAACATGCGCAATTATCACATGTGTAACTTAATAGTGTAGCGTCGTGCACAAACATAGTGGACATGTGCTCGCCGTGTGGCAGACCACTTGGGTTAAGGGGGGGCGTCAGGATGTGACATAGCGTAGAAGCGCAGAGAAAGGGGTGGAAGACGCGGCCAGCCAAGCTGGGCGGCGGCGACGCTTCAACGGGCCCTTTTCTCTTGGAGGAGCCGAGCTGTGCTGTCGGAGGCAGCGCGCCGGTGGGGTGCGGACCGCGTGCGCGTAGGCCAGGGCCAGCAATGCACTTTGTCGTGAAGTAGTTAGACTTAAGTGACGAGCCATGGAGGAATTCTGCGATGCTTCACACGATCGCATTTATTCGATCTCATGTTTATTGACAAAGTGATCACCTTCCACCCATTCATTATCCGCGGAACTTTTCTTGAACGAAGGCTTGGAGAAATGCGGGGGTAGTTGTTACAATATCAGCCCCTAGAGTTTTTAAGCAAAGCCAACCATCAGATCAAATTCAAACCTGATGTGGTCGGGTAAAACTTCGAGATGTCTCTTGTGAAGAAACTGGATCTACTCAGCCATTTCTTTAGAAGTTTCAAAACACGGGGAGTTCTCATCTGCAACCGACAATGACTTCTTTCACGTCATCGCAAATGTGTGTTGAAAATGTGTGTGCGAAAGTGTGTGTGTGAGAGAGAGAGATTGACATGAGAGCTCGCAGCGCTAAAGTCGCGCAGACAATACACGCCCTAGAGGGCGGGAGCAGACCTGCAGGCCCGCGGGGGCGTCGGGGGTCTCCGGGGGCTGGGCGTCCGCCTCCGCCTGCGCCTGCGCCTCGGAGGGCGCGTCGGCCGCCCCCGCAGGGCTCTCCCCCGCGCGGCCCCGCGCGGCCGGCAGGTTGGTGTGCACGATGGCCACCGCGCGCGCGCCGGCAGCCGCCGCCTCACTCTGCGCAAGGAGGCGCAGCTAGGAAGTGAACAGGCGAAGCGGTCGCACTCATGGTGTAGGTATAATGTCATGAATGTAAAATGACCCACGAATGTATTATTCAAACGAATTATTCGATGACAATTTGATCAACGATTTCATTTCAAAATAATAATAATAATAATAATAATAATAATAATAATAATAGTAATAATAATAATAATAATAATAATAATAATAATAATAATAATAATAATAATAATAATAATAATAATAATAATAATAAAGTAAGTTTAGGTTATTGATTCAATTTTGTGTAAATTGTGTAATAGTGCTTGACACTTGCGTGCCCTATTCAATGATTAGTATTAATGTTCCTTTTTGCACAAATCAGTCCGTTCTAAAGACACATGTATTGAAGAGTTTTCTAAACATCAGTTATGTACCTATACTGAATTATTCTTGCTTTTAAGTGTGGCTTTACAAATTAGCATAACTTTCAAAATCTAATATCAAAGTTCGTTAAGTGCAAAAAGTGTTTTGTTGACTACTTCCCTTACACTAGAGAATGGTTTCACACACGATGTTGCTGTGTAAATAGATTTTAAAGAAACATAATATTCACGAATGTTCTTCATCTTTGAATTTAGTGCAATTGTGGTTTCGTCACTCGAAGAATTCATGATGACCCGTTTAAAATGATTTTTTGAAAAGGTTTAGTTTATCTACAGCAGAGGTTCCCAACCTTTTTCTTTCATCGATCCCTTTTAAAATGAATTGTTCGAAACACTTACATTATTCTCTATAATACACAGTATAGAAAATCATAACTCAAAGAACTGCCCATAAATGTCTCATAGATAACCATTATGAACGCTAATATTTTGACAAATACCTAGATTTTCAAAATTCGAAGACTCTTCCGCCTCTGACAGCTGCGTTTTTAATCTTCGTTGTTGTGCAATAGTTACATGTTGATCGCTTTTAACTGACCGTCACGTTTCTCCAGTGCGTATTGAAGAGAATATTTTATTCCACGACAGAGTATTGTTGTAAAGATATAGTCATAATTTGTTGAGTGTCCTAAACATCCTAAGGAATAGCGTAATGAGTTTCTCGGATGCCCCGGCGCAGAAAGTCGAAATGGGGCTCCCTATCTGCAATAAACGTGAAATTAAGACTTTTAAATTTAATTGATATAAGATTATGGATAGTGAAACGGAGAAACGGAGCCCGGAGTGCGCTTTCTTTAATTCTTTGCGGTTATCCGTTCGAGGGGGTCCTCAATAAGGGCAGCTAACGTCAGCGCGTGCGGTGTGGTGCATCGGTTGCACCAGCGTAGATACGTAGGTTGATCCGGAGTTTAGGGTGCCACCGGTTCCTTTGGTTCACTGATTCGGTTCACTAGTTCTCGTGATTCACAATATTATAGTTGCGCGGTTCACTTCAATCACTGGAGAATCATTTTGCTGGCTTTGATTCAAAGCATAAATATATACACAATTTGACTATGCCATATAAAGCTATACATTTTACTATTACGAAATATTTTTTTTTATGACGACACATTTTAAGTTTCAATTCACATCTAAAATTACACTTCACAACACTCTTTCAAAGCACAAAATAAGATTTTTGCTTGCTGGTTGAAATGGATTACAAATATAGACACTATTTACTAATTAAACAGCCTCCTAATAACACAGGTGTTACTATGACGACTACTTTTCATTATTTACTTCATAATTTTATGAATTATAAAATTGTAAAGACTTATTAGCGTTGATTTGCGTGTTTTTTTGGGGGGCATTTCAAGTTTCCTTTTAATAGTTTTGTGTGTCTACTGAGATGGAAGGAATGAATTCAGAATTTATTTATTATTTGCGCCGAGAGGGAAGTTTGAATGTGATTCAGAATGTGTATCAGAAACTGGGTTTGCTTGCGTCTCCACGTGTATGTAAGAAAGAAATGAAATTTACTGAGAGAAAGGATAGAACGGGTGGTTTTGAATGGAATTGCAGTCAGAGGCGAGAATGGTCATAGCGTAAAAATGTCTGCGTGAAAGTACTCTTCTTATTAATTTACTGAACTTTAGTTCATAAAAAGTAAAGTGTGTATTTTTTTCAGATAAAAGCAGATTTGGTGATACGTTGATGAATCATTGAAGTTTTTCGTGTTATAAGGATGTTATACGTAATTAGTAGAGACGTTACACTAATTTTACTACCATAGTATTTTTAATACAATTAAAATTCTATAATTTCAACGATTATGTGAGTTGTTTTTTTTCTAATAAAATACCGCTATATTTAATATAGTGTTTGTTTGAAAAACATGATCGGGTTGATTTTATATTATTAAAATGGCGGGGTGGTGGGCGATAGCCCCCAATAATAAAAAAGTTTAAGTAGAAAGTGTTAGTGAAATATACTGTGAATTTTAGAGAGTATAAAAAAGTGTCAAGTAGATAAGATGCTTTTTTTGGTAATAAAATATTGGCTTTGAGTAGTAATGGTAGTTTAAGTAGCATGTGAGTGTTAAATAGAAATTATAATTCTTGCGATAACAAGGTGAACATTATAACACGCGAATAGCAAACAAGGATTCAGTTCAGTGAGTCGATTCCCCTCTAGTGAACCGGATCAGTGAACCAAATGAACCGGTGGCACCCTAAACTCCGGATCTACCGAATGCACGACGGACAGGAAAGAAAAGGAGCGCATTTGTAATTTATTATGTTTTGTTGCTCTATGTAGAAAAAAAATTACTAAGTTTATATTTTTTGTAATCGATGGGATCTTCACTATACCTGTCAATTGCCGGTTAATATTCGGCTATAGTCCCCCAATCGACTCCTTGATCATCATTGAGCCCCCTCAAAATTTAATTAACCCCAGGGGGTCGTTATTGACCCCGTTGGGAACCCCTGATCTACAGAAATAAGAGAATCGTTGTATTTTGTATAATAACGAGATGTTGATAACAGTTGTAACCTTCCTCCGTGCTTCAATCGTCAGTACTCCGTCACTCGATAGTCGAGAGGATATCGTGTTTGGATCAACATCATCCGGAAGCACGTATTTGCGTTGGAATTCGCGCGAAATGTATCCGTGCTCGTCCTGGCGTTCCCCATGCTTTCCTTCGACGATCACCAAGTTGTCGACCACTCTGACATTTAAGTCATCGGGTTTGAACTGCTGAACATCTAGATTTACCTATAAAAGATACATTTACATACTGGTAATTTGGCTAAACGAATGTTAAGGACAATAAATCTTAGAGGTAATCAATACCAAACATACCTTGAAATTTCGTTCATTTGGAATACATCTATTACTTATGTCTTGCTGCTGCAAAGGGCGAGAGGCAGGAAGAAGAGGATGTGTTAAAAACTCATTGAGTTCGTTATTTACGAACCCTAAACCTGGCGTCAGATCGCAAATTGAACCGGTATTCGTCCTTAGAATGACCACCTCCCCGCACGGATCATGCAGTAGAATTGGAAGGATCGACATGTTACTAAGAGTGTCACTTCTAAAATATATGACAGTGCTTCGCAGTAACAGTACACGCAAAACTAATTTTGACGCACTTTTTGCATCGCTTCGCACCACAACAATTTCCTTACGGTGCGTGTCCCTCACTTGTTACTCTCACGGTCAAGGAGTAGTAAACAAGCGGAACAAAAGAGGGAAAAATATTGGGGAAAAAATCCCATAGCTATAACACCAAATATTGGAAATATTTTTCGCTTTTGCGGGATTCAGTATAAAAACCCATACAATGAAAAGTGATATATTTCCATTTTTTTCAGAACGTAACGAAATTTGGGTCTAATGATTATGACGTATACATATTATATTTTTGAAAGTCCAATTACGTATTATTAGACAGTACAATTATCTCTCGTAAAAATCGTAATTAACGATATCATCTAACAAACTTGCCTGTAGATGAAGCCATTTGCGTAAAAGCGCATAGGTTTCTACATTATTTACATTTTGATTCAGTTACATTTTAAAAACTTTCTAAAAGAATTATTTTATTTACTAATTTAAAATGTACACGTAGACATCAATGATTTTTATTAAATAACTCTGAAATCTATAAGAAACGTCATAGGGTAATTATTATTTAATCTTAATATTACGTTTGTTCCTGTTTTTCATCTTTATCTGTTCTTTTGACTGCATTTCATGACTGCGATACATTATCACTTCAGTGTTGTAATTGTAATGATACAATGATGCACAAAATAGACATTGAGAATTTGAAAATATGATGTATATATTGTAATTACACGATTCTATCCTAATTCTTATTAATTAAATTCTATATACACTTACTGTTTGATATAATATCAATGCATTTTCATAGTAATTAACAAAACGAGTGTAAAAAGAGGTGACAATTGCTTGTATGTTGAAGAGAACAAGCAATGATAGTAGTACGTTCTCTTATATACCACAAGTGCAATTTTTCTCCTTTATACACATGTTACGTTCAATATTTTTTTCTTTTCAGTACAGAATAATTTAAATTTTGAGAAATCCAAGACATCTTTACATTTTGAGGTCTAGATCTGATAATGTATCGCTTCTTAACAGATCTATTTAAGTGGACCTTGCATTGCTTGTTTGCAAGAAATATTTCCGTATGGAAGGTTCTGAACATATTGCAGGTAAAATATTAGACAAAGGTGACAAAGTCATCAAAACATTACTTCCCACGAGAAGTAAAGAAAGGTATGAGAGAGAATACAGGATGTACAAATATTGACAAGTAAAAAAACAAAAACACACGTCACTTCTGGGTACTTTTAGAATGGGTAAGCACAACTGATGTTTACATTTTTTACTTTTGTAATTCTAAGACCAAATGTTTTACATGTAAACATTCAAACTCACACTTACAAACTTAATTTATACATGTTAAATATTTTATGTGGTTCCATTTGTCAGCAAGCTTAACATTTACTTTGCCAATTTAGTTTTCATTATTCATATATAGTTGTTGTAGATACGTAATCTGTGATGTATATTTTTTTCATGTTTCATGGTCGACTGGAAATATCTTTGCTATGTATGTGTTACAGTATCTTCATTAAATTATTTTGCTTCTTTCCTGAATTCTGATTGGTAGACATGGAGTTTTAATTGCATGCTAACAACTATGTGCTATTAACTTGGAAATAATGATTTTTCATGGAATTAATGAGCATATTTAGTGAACTAAAAAAAATATTTTCTCTTTGTATTTATTTAAGGAGGAAAGGTATTAGCAAATAAGGTAACTATGTGCTATTAACTTGGAAATAACGATTTTTCATGGAATTAATGAGCATATTTAGTGAACTAAAAAAAAATATTTTCGCTTTGTATTTATTTAAGGAGGAAAGGTATTAACAATAAGGTAATAAGACAACTATAATATTTTCTAAAGAATAAATTTATTCTTCAGATAGTTATTACAAAGCAGTCAATTAAAAAAAACTTAATGTAAAAAGAAATTCTTTCTTCAAGTGTTCCAAGTTTTAGATAAAACAACCTGGAAGGCATATTTCAGATGCCAACACCTGCCTTACAATTTCTTTGTACTTTTTCCATAAAAAGCACCAATGACACACCAATACTTAATCCTCCAAAATCAACAGTCTAAGAGACTCCTCCAAAATCCAGAACAAATTTTGTCCGAACCATTCCTATACTCTGATGAAACAATCTGCTTCAGAATGACTAAGATTATTGAGACAACAGTCTCAAAAACAAAAGTAGTTCAGAGAAACACTTCACTTGTCCATATTCTCTACTTTTGTATTGCTTAAGATGATTCAACAATCTAACACAGAAACAGCAGACAAATAGTTTCAAAAATTGTAAATCTTAAGACAACAGCAAATGCTGGTACCTCTCAAAAGGAGGTAGTGGACAATGAGAGTAAAAACACAACAGTCTTAATGACTTGAGGCAGTGGCAGGTCGCATCCCCATCCACGGCCTGTCCCAGGGAAGTGCTAATGCGGCCTGCCCTCGACCTACATCTCCAACTGGAACTGGTCCTGGTTCTCATCCTCTTCCACCAATACTGCAACAAGAAGAAAAAATCATTAGTGTAAATTATTAGTGTTAATTGTCATAGTACGAAAAAAAATAGAATGAAGTTGACATTTGTGTGTGGAGGGCGTTGCCGCGAACTGCGCGCTCTACCACGTGATCTCAACACTAACTAGGCTCACAGAAGTAAGGAATGTTGGGAAACTTTTGTAATATATTAACTCGTAAAATTTGTTCCTTATTTCAGGTGGCAACAAAGTGCAAAGGCCGAAGATTCTGATTCGCTGTTCCCTAGGTGGTGGTGTCATCACGAGACCACAAAATGCCAACTACATTCTAATTTTGTTTGGATCTTCATTTGATTTAATTTTTTTGTCAAGGAACAGTAATATCTGGGTATATACCATACTGATGTGTATATATCACTGATTTGATACAATGACAGATAGTCTTTCCTCATCGAGCCGAATCACAGCCTCCTATTAAACATTGCATTTAGGTTGGTAGCAATCAGATCACTGGAGAAAAAATCAAATCAAGAAGACATTTCCGGCTTCTATTATGATTATAGTGAGTACTCAATTTACGTTTTCAAGCTGTAGCTCGTACTGGCAACATAATTTCTATTGCAAATCTGCTCTACCAACTCCGACAAACAAAAGGAGAGCATAATAAAACGTGCGCACAGTAAAGCTACATTAACTTTATTAGCAAGCATCCCATCTTTCGTGACACACATATTCAATTCAACAGAACAATCAAAAGCTAACAAATCAATGCTATAAACACTAAAGCAATTTTCTTTACTCTTTAAGGAAGTTTGATTTTGATTTTTTTATTTCCTTGAGACAACGCAGTCTATTGTTAAATTGATTTACGTGACTTTCGATTCTTACCTACCATTAAATCGAATCAGAAAGGTCGTGCAATTTTGAGACACAGTACTTGCTCAAAATATTATTTTTTCTTTCCAATAATATCTAGAATTCATTTTCTATTTACGCATTTAAAAGAATTTGAAAGATGGTAAAAATAGGTGCAATTGAAAGACCATGCTGGATAGAAACAAGTAAAAAGTAACTAACTGGTATTATAATTTTTCACTAGCGTTCGTTTTTTCTACACAAAATACATTCAGGAAAAGATATTTTCAGGCGCCTTAAGTGGTGTTAATTTCAAAACTGCCATTACAATCGCCCCTGAGACGTTTATCTAAGAATCGTTAGCGAAGTGAAACGTTTGGTTGCAATTCTTTAGTAATATCCAAAACATTTCACTCTCGACATTTTTTGTGTCATTATTAATCACAAGAATAATCAATTACTTTATTTTTTACGGGGATTTCTCATTCAAGTACAAATAAGTGAAAGCATAAAGATCGAGAAGTGAGAACGAATAAGTAAATTTTGAGAAATAAATTAATCTTAAACTTCTTAACTTAAATATCATTATTAATCAAAAGAACAATAAATTATTCTTTAGTTTTTAGGGAGATTTCTCATTATTCGAAAGTAAATAAGTAGGTACAAGAAAGATAGATTTAAAAGTTCCCTTTCTATTACTCACGAAGGAATGCGTTGGAGACAAATAAATGGATCTTTAACTTCCTAACTTACAAGACGGAACGATGACTCAGCTCGCAGTTTCGATACGAAAAAAAAGAAAAGAAAAAATATTAGCCACATGGGCCCGAGGCATTCTGTCCCCACCACATGCCGCGTCCGCGAAGTTGGTAGAACGAGGGGCGCCCTCGTACGGCGCGGCGCGGCAGCAGCCTCGGCCACAGCGCTGATCCGTTTGTTATTCTCCGCTGTTCAGCGCAATCTGCGTGTGGTCATCGCGTTTTCGTAACATCCGGCCGGCGCCGGGGCAGCGTCGACCGCCACGGCGAACGGGCGAAGCGGCGGCGAGCGGCTATTCCTGGCTCCGTCTCAGCTCCCGCTGGCTGTCCAGCGAGCCGCGTTTATGACTGCTCCCGCTGGGACTTCAGTGGGACATTGCCCAGTGCAGCGAATCCGAGCCACACAAATCCGAAATTTCGGATGATCCGAACGACATTCGCGATGGAGGAAAAATAAAGGAAATAAATAAAATGCTTAGTTGCAGAGGAAAGAAAGGATTTTATAATTATTGAAGAACTGAACAACTAATTACTTAAAGAAAAGTTTATCACGTGTGTATATCATTCGACGTATGTGCGCATATCTACGACGTATATCACGTGCTTAGGTAGCACTAATTTTCAGTTAACGGGACTTGTAAAATCAATCTTCTTCTTTTGCTGTAAAGAACTGAATATGATCGGTGATGATGCGATATCTACGCGACGTTGCAATTTTCTCACATCGCATGCTACTTTGCATTGTCTGGTAATCTTATATATGTATTTGCAATATGTTCGATAACATTTTCGAATCAGACCACACACCCAATTAATTCGGATTACCGGAGTTCTACTGTAATTTATGCACCTGGGGTGTTGCAAGTGTTGTAACGATCGAGGGGGAACAAAAAACGAGGGCTGTTGGCCCGAGAACTTTAGAACCAGTTAACATCCGTGGTACATACATGATTTTATTTTTTACCTAATTTTAATGATTGAGATTTGCTTATTTACTAATTAACTACTTAATTACTATAATCGGTTTGTCTTTTCTTATTTCCCTCCCATTATTCCCTTTAATAATTCCCACCATAAGAGAACATGTAGCATCATTCAACTTTTTTCACATTTTCCTCGAAACCACGGTTCTCTTGATCCAGCTAAGTTCATTGGAATGGTGCAGGACTTATGTTCGCTAAAATGTCTGATTTTTCGAAAATTGGCCCAAAATTGGCATTGGAAAATTTCAATTTTTTTTGGCGTCTTCCTACAACTACAACATTGAAGATAGGGATTTTGTACCTAATAAAATGTTCTTCACAGAAAAATCTTGAAATAACTCATTGGTCCACGATCAAATTCAGTATTCAAGTTAATACAATTTCACTCTACAGAACGAAATATTACGAGGAGAACTTCGGTGCTGTTCCTTAAGCAGTAATTGATTGTGAAAGTTGAAGACCTTTTGAATGTAAACTTGCCATCTGTATTGTTAAACAACCATTGTCGACCCCCAGGCGCCATGAAACCGTCTACTACTTAATCACAAAGTTTCTCCAGTGCTATTACCTTTTTTATAATTTTGTACGTGGCAATACCGGAAAACTGCATTTTGAACCTTGACTACGTAGAACATTGATTAGAAAAATAAGATGACAGTCAAATTTAAGGCAGTGTATACTTTAATAATATTCATGTGTAATGTGTCACATTAGAACCAGCACATTTTACTTCCAAATATTTCATCATCCTTAAAACATTTTAAACAATTATGTTTTTGTCGATGTTTTCAACAACATCGAAAACCTGTTGGTAATGTATCGATGTCTACACGTTTTTCTTAATTTTTCATCACTATCCACGTGTGTCTGAATCGTTGCTGGCGACGGACTACTCTGCATATGCTTAGTGGCAAGTTCTGCCACCGCGACCAGGTCAATTATCCTTCCGCTCGCCTTGCAGGTAAGCGATAGCGCGGGGGGGGGGTGGCGCGCGGCCAGCGTACAGGTGTAAATAGGAAGCGAAGTGGGCCAAACGGCGAACGCGCGCGCGCTTCGGGAGGATCACGCTGTGCGGCGCCACCTCGGTCGACGAACCGCTCGCCGCCCTCTTTCTTAAGAATCTCTTCATTTTTTGGCGGCACGTCATGTTGACGAGCTTACACAGAGCGAGGTTTCCATCTCGGCGGTCTAGGAATAAACACCTCATGGAAATGAGCACACATTTATTACTCGCGTTTTCCTAGTTACGTTTCATTCATTCGTCAAAAGCAGTAAAAACTGGATGGGAGGTATGGGGGAGAAATATAATCTGAGCACGTTTTCTTCAGCTCTAGAATCCTTTGCCCATACTTTTAATATGCATGAATGACGAATAGAAATACCAATAAAGTCAAGTTTCAAACAGTTGAAAACCAGAAATGTTAGCTCCCAATTTACAAAAAACTTATTACTCCAGATATCTTAAAGCGACAACTCACGATATATTGTTCTCAATTTTATGACGATCTGTTGTAGTGGTTTATGTATTACCTCCTAATTTATTGCCAAGTGTACGCATTTTCACTTTAAGAATCTGCTAATTTTAGTGTAGCATTTTATTTCAAGAAATCCTACTATATTAAAAGTTACCATGATATTTTAAAACCTCCTAACATATTATGATTTCCATGAATGACGATTGGATCTCCATTTTCATTTTCTGGATTGATGACGCGTACAATGTTTGCAGCCCTGCTGAGTAAGACCAAACACTATCTTAATTCAATGCTTAGATTATTACATTGATGTTCCCGGGCACGTAAATTTGTATGATCATCAGTCCCGTTGGTGTAGTGAATCGCTCGCCCCGAGATTTGCAGATGATCTTCTGCCGCTGGACGGCGAGATCCGGCGCCGACCTACACGCCGGCTTGCCTGGTTTTTCTCATCCAGGTATCTCCCACCAGTGGGGCATCGCCCCAGCCAGAAGAAGCTCTAAGCTTTCGACTGGTCTCCCAATATGTATGGCATGTTAGGGTATATGTGAGTGTAAACGGCGAGGATAAGACAATGAAAGGGAAGGAATGATCACACGCGGTCCGGGGCCCACTTGTTAGAAAACTGCTTCGGCATAGAAGATTATTAGAGAAAATAAGGATACTTCAATGAATATCCTTCAGACATACTTGATTTAAAGGGCACGATCTGAAATTACCGAGCACACCCATCTAGTGCCACGTTCGCTTATACTCCGCTTTAACTAATGTAAAAAGAGACGTTTAATCAGCTGGTAGTGGTTATTCAATCAAAAGCTTCAATCTTAAGTCGTTATTTTTGTTATTGAATTTCCCTATTGGATAACCGCGCCCCAGCTGAAGAAACGTCAACTACCGCTCTGTTTCAATCGGAGAATAACTGTTCCACTTCCGGCGGAAGACGTCCCGTTTCCATGTACTTCTGTCTGTGAAGTGCACATGTCACGCGAGTTAGTATCTGGCCAACAAATTCATCCGACAGCGAACACAGAACAAAGCCGCTGTTAAATGACCCTTATCTCGGAGCATCTACAACGTTTCCGTGAACGGATAAATTGCAGTGATGTCGCTTGGCTAACCTCATCTGTCACACGGTGGGCACAACTCAATCGTTACGCGTTTTCTATTAAAGCCTGCACGACCGACTGGTCTCTCGGCATGTGTGGTAGTGTAGTACATGTAAGTGTATGTGAAAGTAAGAGGTGAGGATAGAGCGAGGAAGAGGAAGGACAAATCACGGGCGGTCCTTCGCCTGTTTGTTAGAGTACTCCTCCGGGATTCGTCAGAGCAACCGGCCGCTAGAAGTCTCCTCCTCCAGACAGGGACAGAACTCAGCCTAGCTATCTAGTTAGTGTCGGAAATTCTGCCGCCGTCGGGAGTGGGACCCTAGGACCTCCCGGCCATAGGCACTGCGATGACAACCAAATCGAGTAATTGTTTTCTTGCCTCCGGTGGGCGAGCGGCAGGCAGCCTGAGCCTGTGCCTGGCTTGCCCGACGACGCGAGGCGACCATATCGAACGCCCGGCTGCGCGCTGGCGGTTATGCAGAGTCAGCCAATGCCGGCGCTCCTCTCCGCCCCCCGCCCCGCCCCCCACCCGCCTCAATCCCGGCTTTTCTTCCGGCGCCCCCCCCCTTGGCAGTCAAAGCAAATGAGGCTCGTCGGATCAGCTGACGGCAGAGCGACCGGCGACAACGCCCCTGCCGGGAGGAAATTTCCGTGGCTCCCCACGCCGCCGCCAACAACTGCCTGCGACTCGGCGGAATTCACGGCTCACGCTTTTCATCAGGGAAACCTCAAAAGAATCAGATCGAGGTATCCACAAGATGATTTAAAACCCCCATACTAAAGTAAAACTAAAACATTTCAAAAAGTTACAAACATTTGATTCAATAAAAATGACAGAAAAGAAACAACTATAAATTAGGAATCCTTAATTATGAAAATGCAAAAGTAGCCCCATGGCAGCAATAGTTAGGAATGGTCAAGCCCAAACGTGAATTAAATATATTTATTAAAACCCCTGAAAGGCAGCAATGCCGAACAGGTGAATATTTTTTTTAATTTTAAAAAAGCGTTCACGCTTGGAAGGGTATTATGTATTATTATTATTATTATTATTATTATTATTATTATTATTATTATTATTATGGAAACTATTCTTCTCGTGCATCCCTATCCAGGGCATAAGCCTCCCATCGTCTGGTATAGTAGCTCACAAAAAAGGACTTATAAAGCGAGACATTCCTTAAGTGGATCTCTTACTCATAGACATTCTCTGATGAGTGGTCCAATGAATGCTCTTCTCATGTTCTTCTCTTAACAAGTTTAGGATATATTCGGTTAC
This sequence comes from Gryllus longicercus, assembly GCA_038098605.1. Taxonomy (NCBI): domain Eukaryota; kingdom Metazoa; phylum Arthropoda; class Insecta; order Orthoptera; family Gryllidae; genus Gryllus; species Gryllus longicercus. The sequence goes on along the minus strand of JAZDUA010000018.1, from coordinate 2,876,081 downwards.
ACTAAGAAAAAGTTTTTAAAAAGTAGTGAAGTCAGATTACTAATATTTGTTGGTTTATTCACTCATTCTTTTTCTCAACGGTCCGGGACAGTGGATTTGGTTCCATATTCAGAAGCTGTGATTGCTCAAATAATTGAAACATAGCCTTAGTTTGTAATCAATTTTTAGATATTGTTAATTACAACATTCACGTAAAAATTTATTTAAAATAGTTTTTAGCCACATAGCTAGAATTGAGTTGAATAATTCGTAAATTCTGGTGCTTCCTTCTTGAACTCACCGAAGTTCCAAATTGTAGAACTTCCAGATTGCAGTTCCCTTTGTCGACAATGGAGACAATGCAATATGAAGTTAACAGAATGATATCCTGCTCCACATTTTTCTTGTGTCTACTCGACATTAAACACTTCAATTCAAAGATTAAAGAATTCTCGCCAATTGAACAGCCGAAGTCCAATTTAAATATTAAAAGTTATCTCCCCATTGTATTCTAAATGGTTCCTGATTGCTACAGCGACAATCGTCAACTGTTCCATTTAACAATAAGAAACTCGAATATATAATACTAGAGAAATATCATGTAAGTATTTAAAGATTTTAATATTTTCATAAAATAAAACACCTTATGAACGAGAAACACCAATTAAAATGTTGACATTCATCTGTTCTCATAAGAGATCATAATAAACCAGTTTTGCGGACGTATTCAACAAGAAATTCTTAAATCATATTCACACAAATCATAAATTAAAATTAAAACCATGATCCTGAATAATTCTTGTATGTACGTAAGAGAGGAAGATGAGCCTTTAATGACGAGGAATTGATCGATACAATTTTTGTTTTAGGACGCATCATTCACGGTGATAATTTTTTCAAGATATCAGTATTAATAGATAAAATAAATACCTTCTATACCCAATCCACTATTTCGGAGATAAGTAATACAAGTATGCTGTTTTAAAACGTAATTTTTTAAACGTAAACGTAAACGAAACCAAAATGTTTATTATGTATGTTTTGTGTGTATTATATATGTTATACAACGTTTACACATTATATTTGATCAATACTTCACAATTTGTAGGTAACATGCCTTCCCACAGAGATTAAATAATAAGAGAGGTCAAAATTGCATTACGAACGTGGCGTTGCACTAACAATAGGAAGCAGAGATAAATCAATTGCCGTCAGTGTATGTTACTTGAGTTATTGCTAAGGTTGTCACCTCTCAGAAATTGTTTCGCCGACCACTGTAGCTAAAGCGGGGAGATTTGAATATTGGAAAGAAATTAACGTATTTTGTATGAAAAGTATAGGTGTCATATTCATTAATAAAAAGAAAATTGTATTTTACAATAAATTTAATAATACAATAATAATATTTCACATAAAAAACTATTCCACATTTAAATCCACAGAAAAGTTTGCTGACAGTCGGCTTCGAATCAAAATTATCGGTAATGCTGGCCGAAAATTGGCTGGGTGTGAACCAGAGCTCTTGCAAATCTATCGCCGATGGAGTCCCAGACGAAAACGCGTCGTTAGACGAAATTCGCAGAAAGAGACGTCAACAAGCCTACACACGCTATCGCACGTCCCCACGCCAAGCGCACGGTGTTATCGCGGTCGGTTTGTTTTCGTCCTTTATCGTCCACTTGCCACAGCTCTCGGGGCAATTTAACGGTTCGAGATAGAGATAGCGCGAAATCTTGAAAGGGCTCTCGAGTTTTAGGACCATGATATAATGACTAGCTTGCACATGAATAGCTTAAGCGAGAGCTTAAAGTCAATTGTACGATACAGAAAATTCACATAAAAGTACAAAAACAACTAATGTCAAATTGATGTTTATAAACGCCTCTAAAATAGGTCTCTCTTCTCGTCAACTACTATTATCCGATGACAACACTATATTTTCTGAATATGTAGTGTTTCGCCTATAAACCAGGTGAGGCCTTACGAATAGAAAAAAACAACAACACATGGATAGTAGTGATCGTCTCCCTGCAAAGAAAGTTTGTTCCCCTTCAAAGAAATTGAACGGCATACTTGTATGCTTCCATCCTGTCATACACGAGAGATAGTATAAGTAGAATAGTCACATGAAGTCGTTGCATTATATGAATCATTATATGGAAGAAGATTCTGTGAAGAACAAAACTCTAGGGTTGGGAAGCAAACGATAAAGAGTCAGTGTGAAAAAGAAAAACCTGCATATAAAGATTCAACACATATTCTTGGGCTCAGAGTAGTCTTCATTCAATTAACAGAGTGTGTAATGTTAATAAAATGTGTTTTTTGTGTAGTTTTGAAAAACTAACATTTTTTACATGAGCTTCCTTTTTACACCAAACGGTATGAAATTTTATGTAAATAAACTCCCTGTCTTCGTTCTCTCCACTTTGCCAGCTGATTTCATCACTTTTCCCCTCTGTATCAAATCCGTTTGCTTAAATATTTCCTAAACCAAATCGATTTTTCACGCCTTTTCATTGCCAAAAAAGTATTCCAAATGGCCAACAAGATAGCATCAGTGCTAAAAAATCCTTTTATTTCCCCCAATCCCTCTTGCAGGTGTTGCGAAGTCACATCCTTCGTTCGGTTCTCTTCCCTTTAAGTAGTCTCTTCCGTGAAGTCGGCCAGCTGCGCGACGAACGTGTTTTCCATTATCAGCTGTTGCTGACGCTCAAGGTGCCCTCCGCCCAGCTGTTGCTTGCTCCACCGCAAATTAAGGAGACGGACCCCACTAACGGTTCTTAGCGCAAAAATTAAGCAACGAATGCTACATTATGCAAACTTGTTACTAACTTCATTAATTTCATTTGACTGTCGTTCTTTGATACTTTTTCCTGAACAATGGAAGAATTTTAATCAGGACAACTTTAATACAAAAAGAGTTATGTTGCAGAACAGAAGTAATATTCTTTTTTTAATGAGACTAAAAGTGAATATTCAAAGATAATGAATATCTACGGGACCTTCATATTTTCAATTTATCTTCATGCTCATGTCAAGTTGAAGGACAATATTCAAATTTATTCAGTAGTTTATCGGCAGATACATTTTGATGAAAACATTTTATGAACATTTAATTTTTATGCCACATGTAAATATGGAAATGAATGGGGAAATAAAGAGATAAACTCATAACAGAGCACCACAAAAGAATTTTAACGAAGACAATTTAATTAGGAGTTTTGATAGGAAGAAACACACATTAAGGTTCAGACGAACAATAAGACACAGAACGTGGTCATACGAATTAACTAAAACAAAACCCATATTATAAATAATTGTCAGTATATTAAAGTGTGAAAAATCCTAATTAGCTCATTTTTATACTCGAAGCAGCAGTAGTTATTTCAGTTCCGTAACAACTGACCGCACCACTTGGGTGGGACCCAGAGAGAGAGAGAGTAACAACACCGCTGGCGGCGCAAACAATTGTATTTCCGTCAACACCCCCGTCCCCCTCTTGCTCCTGGGCAGGTGGCTCGCAGGGGGCTCCCGGTGCCCCGCGTCACGTGCTAGCACCTGCAGAAGCCAGCTGACGCACAGGGAGTGCCTCGTGCTGGGCAAGGGGATTCTCCGCTTCCCTGTGGCCTCGGAGTGCCAGGCGGGTGCCTCGCATGCCCGGACTCAATATTTCAACTGATAAGATAATTCTTGCTCGGCATTGTTATCCTCCTTGGCGTAATAAATTGGCACTCACGAATAATCGTGTATAATACATAAAATGGGCACAGACCCACTAACTCAATACCTTATTAATTTAGATTGGTTGCTTGATGGTTAATGATCCCGGGAGCGTAAGTGTGGTGTATGTTTTCTCCTCGGGAGGTGGCGGTGATATTTTCCCACATATCCGGCCCCGACCTACCGTCGACCTGCGGGGTTTTCCCTAACCAGGTATCTCCCACCATCGGAGCACTGTCCCAGCCGGGGCAAGGTCTAAGCTCCCGGCATGTGTGCTTGCGTAGTGCGTGTTATGAGTGTGCGCGCGTATGTGGGGTGAGGATAGGTCAAGGAAGAGGAAGAAAAGATCGCGCCCGGTCCGTGGCCCGTTTGTCAGGGTAATGCATCGGCATTCGCCTTATATTCATCGGAGAAACCGCTGAAAACTACCGACCAGGACAGCCGGCAGCTAGACGTCTCCTCCAGACAGCGGCTGAATTCGACCTAGTCGGGGGCTCCCTAGCCCATGAGCGGAATGGAGCGTACCGGGAGAGGTGGCTCAGGGCATCGATTGATGTCACTGCAGCGCCTCTGGCCAGGAAGTCCTACGGTTCCACTCCAGATGGTGGCAGGATGTTTGGCAGTAGCGAGCTCCTAGCTAGGTCCAGTTCTGCCGCTGTCTGGAGGAGAATTCTCGTGATCGGCAGTTTTCCGGGGTTTCTACTATTATACCGAGCAGTTTCCTTACAAACGGGCCACGGACCGCGCGCGATCTTCCTTTCCTCTTCCTTGTATCTTCGCCCCTTACACAGAGTAACAAGCACTACCCAACCACATGCCGGGAGGCCAGTCGGAAGCTTGGTGATTGTCCCGGCTGAGGCGGTGCCCTGCTGGTGGGAAATACTTAATAGGGGAAATCTCGTTAGCCGACCGGTAGGCCGGCGCCGAACCTCACCATCCACCGGGGGAAGACGACGGCCACCTCCCGCACTAAGACATGCCCTGCACTTACGGGACTTAGCAGTTGGGATCACTAATCAACGAGTAGAGTGAAATGGAATGTAGTTGTTTAGAATGGAGTGGAATGGAATGGAGTGGAGTGGAGTTGAGTGGAATGGAGAGAAATGGATTGGAGTGGAGTTGAGTGGTATGGAGCGGAGTGGGGTGGGGTGGGTGGACGAGTGGCCTGGAGTCGACCGAGAGGAGCGGCGCGGCGCGCGGCTCACCTGTCTTGGTGGGGCTGGGGATGACGTCGATGTTCTCCTTGGCGGAGTCGTCGGACGCGCCGCGGATGAGCGCGCTGGGAATGTTCTTGGGCGGCGTGCGCGCCAGCGGCGAGTGGCGCAGCTGCAGGAGGAAGGCGCGCTCGTACACGATGCGAGTGCCTGCCACACACACACGCACCGACCCACTCAGCACGGCTCCACTGCAGGTAGCGAATTAACGCCTAGCGAGTGCAGTTCTACGCTTTTGAATATTTTTGCCTGTTGCTTCAAAGTGAAATTTCTTGACATTTGGTTACAATTAGATGCTATGTAGATTAATATTTAGTGCATATTTGGTCAATATTTCATGTTGGTGCCTATTTTCGTAATTACATGGGTGTATTTTGCACATTTCGTTAAAATAGAGACTTATCTGTAAAACTTTTTATCTTTACCTAGAATTTATTATTTGTGGGCGTTCATTATTTAGAAAGAGCTTGACACTATTTGCCTTTTTTTGTTTTCAATAGATTATAAAATACGTGTGTAAATGTCAGATATTTCTTTCTAAGTGTTACCGAGAAATGAAAAAAACGTTTCTTGAAAGGAAACGCACATCAGATAGGAGTGGAGTAAATGACTATTTGAAAATAATTTAAAATTAAAAGTAATTTTTAACTACCGGCTTTCCTTTGTGGGTTATCCAAATGTTACCCCAAGTGTTTTTTCGATTATCAGAAAAAGTGATGAGTTCATAAAATTAACCGATAACACAAATGGTATCGCCTGTTCGACGCAATGCGCTTTGCATTCGTGCATGTTGATTTGCATAACCTACAGGCGCAATGTCAAGTGGGTCAAACTAATATGTGTTTAATAAACTTGTTCGATTGTTCGACGCAGAATAAGTAAGCAAAGTTTGCCAAAAGATTAAGCTCTAGGGTACGTACTTAGCTGTTAGGTATTGAATTAAACAATAAAATACATTCTTAGTTCATTAAAGAGATTTGATGATTAAACGCTGCCATGAGAATATACAATAAAATACGAAATAGTTGGAAGAGTTGTGTATGAAAGATGTTCAACAGCAATGACAATACATGAAATTATCCGAAGGGAGTCCGTGAAAACAGCGAAAAACAAAATGAACCTTATTATTGGAATAAATACTTTTTTATACAGCGTGCTTCCCAGTAAGGACCGGGAGACAAAATTAACATAATCATCTGAATGAACACTGTTTTATACACAGTGTACATTCTGGTCAGATGTCTTTAAGATGTTCTGTAGACCTATGAAGCTCTTAGTTTACCAACTTACTGTCTGACAACTTTAACAAATTTTCTCTTTCTAGGAAATGTTAAAAGTTGACTACCAGGAACATTCATGAATGTAAACAAGAAAAAGAAGAAAAGCATGGGAAGGGGGAAGTGAAATGCAATTAATGTTCCCGCAAATTGAGATTGTTTGGTTGCATTCCACAATTCTTTAGAATTGAATAGAAAATGCTCACTCCATACTTATACATAAGAGAGCAAGATAAAACAGGAGACGGGGATATAGAATGATTTCATTAGCATGTATTAGAGATAATGAAACACTTTTGAAAACCTGTTCGTCCACAATGTAAAGCGTGCACATGAATATTAGGTGGCCCTTCATGTACGACGATAGTCGACTGAGACAAAAAAGAACGAGTTAGAATAACTCCATTGTAAACGTTGTGCTTTTGTAGTCATACCCTACAAGACGTTTGATTTCCGTCAATCATGCACGGGGGATATTACTCACATTAAAGAGGCCACAATTAAATAACAACACAGAAAAGGTAACTTCAAGTTTTCTAGGAATTTATATTGTGTTCTCATTCACACTCACGAAACTATAACTTTCACAAGGAACACCTAGAAGAATAATACACTAACGTTTATAAAACGAAAAATAGCCACAAATATAAAGATGTATTATTAGAAATCAGAAATATTTGTCTGAAAAGCACCTATACGAAACAATGAATCAACTCACGTTTATGGGAAACAATCTGCTTATTATAAAGAGTAAAGGAAACGACGTACATGAACGTTACTGGTTCGTAAAAATATAAACTTCTTTATCTTCATTAAAGTTGAGTTGCACTCTTGGAAATGTCAATGAAACCCGAGAGAAACTTGCGAAAAAAGTGAAAGAGGAGAAACAAAAGAATGCAGCAGTGAGCATGAACGAAGCAGACGCTCCAGACAGAACAGGTTCTTATTCCCTCCACGCTCCAACACACACGTTCTCGCGCCGGCGGAGAGGCTGCGGGCGCGGCAGGGGGAGCTCGTTCGGAACCAGTTTCACTGCTCAGGAAACGTGTAGGAGTTAGAAAACGGCTGCGAAATGAAACAAGCGTTATGTCGAATAGGCTTTTTATGCAACATACACGACCATCTGATCCTTAATCAACGTACGAACAAAACGGGGATGTGAACATTAAAGAAATACACGTGATGGTTAATGGTCTGTACTATTTCAGTACGTAACATTACAGGAAACGTTAACTAACATTATAGGAAAATAGAATTAAAATAATGAAGTTTGTAGTCTAAGTAACGTAAACAACTTTGTGGTTACGCCATCTTTAACGAACACTCTCGTTTCTGTAGATACACTCCTTTCTATACACAACCGCGTTCATCCAGGAAAATGATCAGAACGTTCAACCGCTTATTTATATCACTGCAAAGGGATTAACTTCCCGAGAACGCAGCCTCAACAGAACAGGTTCAGACACATCGGAATTTCAAGGTATTAATAGTTATTTTGGAATCAACATCCTACAGAAATAAGATAAACACAAGCGAACTACAGAAACAACACAAAGGGAATTGCTTCTCGAAACCACATCAACTATTGAGCAGATTATCTGTGTCTTGTGATTTGCATAGGTCGAAACCCGTTTGGCAATAAACAATCACCGGCAAAGAGACGAAAAGGAGCATATACTGGCAACAGTGCAAGGGCAGCATACCTTCCTAAAAACGGAGCATCAATCGAACAGCGTCCCTCCCTTCGGAATCCCAATGCAAAAACCGCCTTTGGTATCAAAGAATGAACAATCATATGGATAGGGCCATTAATGTTTAATATATAAAAAAAATAATTAAGCAAACAAATTAAATTCCTGACAACACAGCCTCAATCAAACACGTTCACATCTTTTGAAATTTTGAAGTATGAATCTCATGCGATGAACAATCGACGGAAATGAAACAGCGCTCACATAATAGAAAGTCTCCCTATAGTTTACTTCCGGCGGACAGATACGTTCAGATGCATCCTTGGGGCACTCCTGCGCATTCCAGTCGGTCGTTCCCTCCCGTGGCAGCACAGAGCACTTGCCTCCTATACTGGGGGCGGTGCATGGGTGGCGAAGGAGACATAACACCCGACATAGAAATAATGCAGGGTTAAGCTTCCCAGTAACATACTCACTCGTTTCGAAGTCCCATCGATAACCGATGGAGCAACGAAAACAAGCAAATGCGTAACACAGATAATGAATTGAACAATGTTTCGAACCACGTCCAAATAATGTGCACAGGGCTGCAACCGGGGATCGCAGCAGGCACTGAAAAGCTTCACTCGCTCCGGACGTCCAGTGCAGAAGTCCCCTTTGATAAACAAAATGTGCGGAAGCAAACGAAAACCATGAGATGATATAATCTTCCGGCCAACACAGACACCGCGAATTAACTTTACTCCCATCGCAACTCCCATTCATAAGTTGCACTTTCATAATGAACAATGATCGGAAGAGAATGAAAACAATGGGAAGGGATTATCTCCCAGGTAACACAGGTAACTCGTTTCTGGTAATGAACAACCGATGGAAGTGAATGAAAACAATGCGAAGAGAGTAACACGAGGCATTCCCGACAACACTGCCACCACCAATCAACTTCATTCCCTTCGAAACTCCCATTCGTACGTCGCCCTTTGAAAATAGCCATGATCGGAAATGAACGAAGCTTACGAGAAGAGTATCTTGCACATAACACAGCCTCTACCGTACAGATTCACTCGCTTTAGAACTCCCAAAGCATCGCCCTTTGGTAAACAAAAATGGAAGAAAATGAACAAAAACAACATGAAGGGATTATCTTCCAGACACCAACATAGACTAAACCGTACTGATTCACTCGCTTCGGAACCTCTAATGCACCGCTCTTTGGTAAACAAAAATGGAAGAAAATGAACAAAAACAACATGAAGGGATTATCTTCCAGACACCAACATAGACTAAACCGTACTGATTCACTCGCTTCGGAACCTCTAATGCACCGCTCTTTGGTAAACAAAAATGGAAGAAAATGAACAAAAACATGATGAAGGGATTATCTTCCAGACACCAACATAGACTAAACCGTACTGATTCACTCGCTTCGGAACCTCTAATGCACCGCTCTTTGGTAAACAAAAATGGAAGAAAATGAACAAAAACAACATGAAGGGATTATCTTCCAGACACCAACATAGACTAAACCGTACTGATTCACTCGCTTCGGAACCTCTAATGCACCGCTCTTTGGTAAACAAAAATGGAAGAAAATGAACAAAAACATGATGAAGGGATTATCTTCCAGATAACAACACAGACTCGATCGTACAGATTCACTTCTTTTGTGATCGGCAATCCACGGCGCGCTTTGGCAATATGCAATCGATGAAGATGATGGAAAAGTGAGCCCTGGGGCACTCACCTCCGGGCGTGGTGGAGTAGAGGGTGCCGCCGGGCGTCGACGCGTAGTCGGCGGGCAGCTGCGCCGGGTCGCTCAGGAGCACCTTGCGCGACGGGATGACCTGGCTCTGGGTGGCCTGGCGGGCGACGGGTGACGCCGACATCTTCGCGGTGACGCAGACAGTCGAATAGACAGAGAGAGATAAGAGAGAGGCGGCGGAGCCAGCTGTGGTCCGGTGGCGACTAGAGCGCGTCCCGCGGCGGAGGGCGGAGGCGGCGGAGGTGGCGGGCTGGCTGGCTGGTGTCGGACTGCGCGCAGCCGGGTGCGCGGCGCGCTCAAAATACCTCCGCCACCGCGCTAGTCAAGCGAGCGACCACGCGGCGCGGCGCGACGCACGCGCGTCGACCGGACGCCCCCACCAGACACCAGACGGGAATGGCAGTGGCGGGGGAGGGAGAGGGGGCGTGCACGCGGCAAGGACGCGCGGGCCGGGGCGGGCGGACGAGGAGGAGAGAGAACGGCGGAGAACAACAAGCCTTTGGTTGGTCCACGTGTGTTTCTATTTCTTCTTTTCTCCTGATTTTCTATCGGCGCGCCTCTTTCTTCTGTGCCGCTTCTTTATCATCATACTTCTCTTCCCATTATACTATTCTTTTGTTCCCTTTCTGTCCCTCCTCCTAACATATCCTTTTCCCTCTTTTCTTTCTTCTCTTTCTTCTCCGTCTCCTCAGTTGTTCCGTTTGATGCTTATCTTCCTCCTTCTCCTTCCTCTCTTACTTATTCACTTCCTTTTTGCCTCCTTATCATTCTCATCCACCTTCCCCTGTTCCTTCATCTCTTCTTCTTTTCTCTCACTGCCGCCATGTGGAGGAGAAGGAGGAGGGTGCGAAAGCGGGAAGGGCCCGAGAAGTGGGAAGAGAAAGGGAGAGGAAGGGCAAAAGACAGAACATCCACAAGCGCAGCGGAAATCGGCGTTTTTGCGAATGTCTGCAGTGGAATGCGGCGATTCTTCGTCAGAAAAACTATAAGAATTTTTCCTATGTGTAGTAAATTACTTTCTCTAACACCTTTTGTAGTGAGATATCACGTTCCTTGGGTGTTTAAAACCGAAAAATTCACAGTTAAACATACGTCTTTTCTCCAAAATTGATATTTACCGATCGACGAGGTTGAGACCCTGCGTGTTTGAAACGGAAATTTTGATTTTAGGCATACTTTACATGATGCAACATTTTCAAAAAATTTCTCAAAAATAGAATTTTCCAATAAAATGTTTAATTTATTAATTTTGAAAAATATCATGTTACAAATAACGTGAAAAAGTGTGTTGTTGCAGAACCAGTAGTTCTCTTCCTGTTCATTTTTATTTTCTTCCTCCGTTTTTGCATCTGTTGCTCCTCGTTTCTATGTTTCTCCTCAGGGAGGAGCGCAGGAGGGAAGAGGGCAGCTGCGGAGCGCGCGGTCGCAGGAGAGGAGCCAAGGGTTGCGACTGAGTTTGCTTCCGAACGATTTAAACTTGCGACTGTTTCCGCAGCCACCCAACAGCCAGCTCGTCGACCAGCCACTTTTCATGCGAACATTCACATGAAATGGACTTCTGTGTTTTAGGCCTCTTTTACTTCTCCTTCTCCTCCTTCTCCCTTCTTCTTGTCCATTTCCATCGGCCCCTGTCCCCTTTCCTTTTCCTCTACCATCCTCTTCTCCTCCTCCATTATCTCCCCCTCGTTTTTCTTCCCATTTCCTCTTTCACTTCTGGGCCTGCTCCGTCACCTTCTGCTAGTGCTACCCTCGGCGGGATGGCGTTCACTTGTCACAGGTTGACACAGATTGACCCTGGGATGATGATTATAATATTATTGATGACTACACTCCAAAACCATCAGTCTCGTTAGCTTCGAACCCTGACGTATTGCCACAGCCGTTAGCAAAATGCTTGGTTATGGAGCAAGACTGAATCCATTGCGATATACACAAGTTTGAGTGTGAAGCAACATCGACTCGAGTATGGGAAAGTATGATTTTGATTTGATTTACTTTGCCATAGAACAGAAAAATCTGTACGCGACGTATGCGGGGGAAGTACAATCTGCGCGCATTACATATGATAGATTATTTATGATATTCAGTGTAAGTTTAGTTATGAAATTTGGGACATCATGTTAACCGTATTTTACTGCAGAAGAACTCGGTGCACAAGAAAACGCTTTTATTGGATTTTAAACTCTTTTACGATTTCAGCGGTGGCAATGATACGTCCAGATGAATCACTCAACGCAAAAAAAATTGATAAAGAATGAGACGTATAAACGTTTGTCAAGCATTTAAATGAATCATTTCACAGGTCAACGATGGTTCGGTAACAAAGATCAAAGTATCATTGTCCTCTCAATTTTGATTCTTATTTAATTACCACACAAGGGGATTAGGACTTTGGAAACTTGATACAAAGGATGGCTTCAGGAATACGTAATAGCGTCTTCTGCTGTTTTCTGAAGGAAGGTTTGACGCCACATAGAAGTCATACCATTTTTCCATTGGGACATATTTTATTGTAGTAAGGGCAAGTTAATATTTTAAAAATTTTAACTAGTCCTAAAATATCTGTATTACATAATTGACAACACTATTTTATGATAAATATATTGATAAGGAAAACTGCTATTATGAATTATTCGCTTAATTTCTTTCCAAACTGCAATAGTTATTTTCATAATAAGTGAGCGAAGTGGGTGTAATTTCTTCGTGCAGATTGAATTTTTTGCCGAGACCTTATGTGATCGAGGCAATTAATATATCAAAAAATTATAAATACCTTAAAAAATATAATATCTGAAAAAGTTTCTAATTTTGTATTAGAATAAGGTATTTGATAACTGGGGAATAGCAGTACATTATACATGGCCATGTTTTTACGTTATGGGATACATCTGTTTTACTTTGTTATAATTCTATGAATGAAATACTTTTTTCACGTCACATACAGTTCCTACTGTTTTTGACTAAATAAATAAAGGAATAAATCAAGGTAACTGGACAGTTGTCTTGTCAACCATCTGTTTTTAATCAACACTCAAAAATGACCTACTTCACGTGCGGATAGTAATGCGCAAAATCCACCTTTTTTATACAATAGTAGAGAAAAATATAGGAAAAAACTGCACATTTTAGAACTTTTCGTTTTCGTTTTTGCAATTTTACGCAAATTTAGTTTTTCACCGTTAATTTGTTACAACAAAGGTTTCTTTTTTGTCTACCAAAGATTCCGAAAATGAGTCATAGTGTTCATTCATCTAAACTCTCACATTTAAATGTCGTAGAATTTATATCGAGATCAATAGGAAACTGCATTAAACGAAAATAGCCAAAGTTTTCAAAAGTAAAAGTGATTAATTTTAATATATGATCATAAGATATATTCATGACATATTGGGGAGAAGAAGAAAACACCAACAACCATTAAAGTTCAGTGGATAAGAAATCGTGATCTATATTTTCAAAAGTGCACAAAGAAAACGCGTTACCCAAAAGGATTAGGAATGGTACGTCTGGGTCACATTAAACAAAGGAACTAAATCATGGACTGAAATTTATGTAACGGGCGCGGCAACCAAACCGATTTAGAAACAAAAGACAACTCCTGAAGCCGGCCGGCACAAAAATCCTGAAGACGGCATCGTCTGTACACAGCCATTAGTTCTTGTCGCCTAATCTTTCAATATTCAAATTGTTTCATGCTGATCTACGATGCTGCTCGTACAAAATGCCAACATACATTCAATATTTGAAAATGTATCTATATTACTAATTTCGTATATCTGTGTAATTTGGCGGAAAACTAAGCAGTTTCTGGCCAAGAGAGCCAATGGTTTCAGTCAACACCGAGGGACTCGGGAAAATTCCAAAAACGCAACACTTTCGATTTCGACTCGAAAATGTAAATAATTGATCATGTTTATTCACAATTTCTCTTATCTGATGTTACTACTATCTTACGTCTCATACTCAGTGCATTAGTGATTAGGGTACAGCTGACGTCATGCAATGAGGAAGAGTGTGCCATTTTGGATTAGGCACATTTTGTTCTCCCGGGTCTCCATTTTTTATATGCGCTTGTCAGCAGCATTTTGCTGTTGCAGGCCACTTGTACTTTGCTATTCTTATAGTGTGGCACTCGAGAAGCCAATAATGATTCCTCGATCGACTTATGAAGAGAAAAAAATGCCCTCACAATCGCTTGGATGTCGCTCGACCGGATGTTCTGATAGTGGAATGAGACTAATATAAAGACCTGGCAGCCACTCGTTCGGCAATCAGTCTGCTGCAGGATGAATGGGGCAACTTTTGCTGATAAAATATTCGAAAAGAAACCAGCACGTGCATCGATTTTGAAAACCATCATAAAATAAAGTGTAGTTGTTTTTCTTTATTAAAGATACATCAGATATTAGAAAGTGATGGACTTTCTTCAGGAAGAAATTATAGACGACACTTACGGAATAATAAGAGACTTACTAAAAAAATTATGTTTAAAATAATTAGTCACTTATTTCTCAAAGATTACTTTCACATTGCTATTTATCCCTCAATTTTATATTTTTAAATGATGTGATGCACTTATAAAAATTAGTGCCTGTTGAGTAATAACTAGTGGCACTAGAAAGAGGAAACGTTTCGGTATAAAGCGCATTTCCACTAGTTTTATTTAAATGATTGTTTTGATAAAAAGAGCGCGTATTTATAAACATGACATTCTTTCCATTTTCATTACAACTATATCAAGAACAATTCCTCGCCATACGCGCAGTATCTTTCTCGTAATATCCTCGGCATTCGGTATTATGTTATTCTAATCATCAGTATTGTTTTATACATACATGTGATGGCGGCCGTCCATCAGTGTGTCCTTCGCCCTGTCACAATTTAGTACGCACCTCATTTCGCTTTTCCCTCCCTTCTACTCCTCCCCTTCCCTCTCTCCACCACCTCTTCTCACCCTCCCATCCCATCCCATCTCCACCACTCCATTCTCCTTCCACTTGCCCCTTCCCGCCTCTTCACCGCACCCTCCCCTCTACCCCCTCCCCCGGCTCCGCTCTTTCACCCCCCCCCCGCTCCGCTCTTTCACCCCCACCCCCGCTCCGCTCTTTCACCCCCCCCCGCTCCGCTCTTTCACCCCCCCCCCCGCGGAGGAGCGGCAGGGAAGCGCTGGAGGTGGCGCTCTGTGAGAGGGGGATGGGTGGGGGAGGGGAGGGGAGGGGGGTCTTTTCCGCCATGACTATTAACGGAGGCCGCCCGCGCTGGGTCGACGCCCCACGGCGCGGCGCCCCCGACTCCCCTTCGCACCTGGCCGGGTCACGTCTCGCCACGTCGCGTCACGTCACGTCACGTTACGTCAGCCCCGGACCCGGCTCTCTTCGGCCCTCGGTCTTCCCACGTTGCTCTGGACTTGCGAGTAGGGTCGGGTTAATAAGGAGTTTGTGCACGCCATAGCCGACAGCACTATCGATCTTCTGCGCGTGCGCAGATGCACTAAAGTGATGCGAAGCTTTAACTGCGCATGCGCAGAAGATCGCTCCCTAATATCAGCGATGCGACATCGGTAAAAAAAATCGATATCAAACATCGACCAAAAACTATCGATGTTTAAATGTTGGCTTATTAATCTATAAAAAAATTCTTCTTCTCCTTCTTCTTCAATGATTAGTTTGTTTAACCTGCACCGGTCCCCATTTTGATTGAGATCTTCCAATATCTTTTTTTTCTTTTTGGTCGATACTGCATTGCCAAAGCTGAAAGTCTGCTACTTGGTATTCTTCTTAAATGTTCACACCATTTTATTGTATTTGTTACCAGCTGGTCAAGCAATGGCCGAAGTTCCATCCATAGATCAATATTGTTTTGTTTTTTTAAAATCTGATATTCAATACCCCAAAGGTCCTCGAATAAAATGTATTCTTAATGCCTGTACTTTAAACTTGTCTCTTTTTGTCATTACTCTAGCTTTATTTCCTTGTTAGAATATGCCCAGTTACAGTATTAAAAAATTTACTCTAGTATTTTTTCGAGTTTATTCTTTAATTTTCAATGAATTGTTCCACATACTTTTCGGAAATTATTTAATTCTACGTCCAAGTCTAAGACTTTTTCCGTGAGAAATGTGGCATCCTATATATCGGAGCATTGGGATCATCTCGGACGAGATATAGTCTGTTTGCTGATGATAGGACACACAGCGTTCCTGTGGTTTGAACACAAATAGTTGCACAGGTACCGTCGATTATTATGTCATATATTAACTTTCAGAAATTTGTGATGAGCAGAATTATTTATTTACAAACAAAACATCGAAAACATCGAACACAATACATCGATCTTAAAAAACATCGGCTACAATATATCGATGTCGCACACCTAGTTAATACCTCCTCACCTCTATCTAGTATCTTCAGAGACATATGAGCAAATTATGCCCCGTTGGTATTGATATACTGACAAATGTAACCAAGATTAGTAAGAAAATAAAAATACAACCTTTCTATTTACAAATTTAACATTTATAAAATAATACAAAAATACTGTATCTTCCTTTTATTATTTACATAAATTACAACGTATTTTAAAATTGCTTTCGTCCTCATTTTTCAAAAGTTAATTTTGCATTTTTTTAAAAACAGGGATTAAATTCCTAATACTTGTGTATCGTTCATACAAAATGAAGCAATATTTTTTGCGTATTAATGCGCTAATTCATTTTTAGTAAAAAATGAAACTATCTGGGGCTCTACAACCATCGCGGGCTTGTAAGCTCGCGATCGCCCCGCGTCTGCACCCGCTCGCAAGCCTCCCATGAGGGAGGACGCGCTCCTTGGCTCACCCCGCAACGCCGCAAGGGAGCCCCGGGGACATAAGGCGAAAGGCGCACCGCGCGATTAGAGAAGAGATCCCACAACTCTACAAAACGCACAGAATACATTTCTTCCCGTGGGACGCAACACCCAGTTTTGAAGTGTTATTTGACGTTACATAAAGATAGACAGAAAAGAAGTGAAGGAAGAGGAGAAAGAGACGGAAAGGAAAGAGGTGGAGATGAAGAAGGGAAGAAGAGGACGACGAGGCAGAGAAGAAGGCAAACGAGACGAAGGTTAAGGAACCTGCACAGGAGGAAGAGGAGTTGGGAGGAGGTGTGAGGAGGGGAAAGGGGCGCTTGGAGTCCCGGGGTTCGAAGCGCGGCCTGCGCATGGCCGGAGCGGAGGATTTCGAGCGACGCGGAAAGCGCAGAGCCAGTGAGGCGCAGGCCACGAGAGAACCTCCAGATAACCCATCGCAGGAAGGCGCTGTTCCCCGTAGCGCTCCCCGTAGCGTTCCCCGAGACCGCAGCCCAGGGAGTCCACGCGCCGCCGCATGCGAGCACGTCCACTTCGACGGCGGCGCTTACGTCAGGCCGCCTTCGCTTCCGGTGATTCTATCCACTCCTTACGACTCTTGCCAGCAGAAAATCACGGCCGTCAACAACCTTTCGTTGTGAATACGGCATCCCTCTCCCGAAGAAAGGAAAATAGCTCTTTTAACAATAACGTAGAATGCGTTAGTTAACATTGTACTGCACTATAATTCTCAACGAGTAAATATGCCTACAGCAAGAATTGTACCGCAGCTTCTGGGTCGATGACTCCCAACTCGATCAGGTTTTGCGTCCAGTTTCCCTGATCCTTTGAGCAAATGCTGAGATGGCCCTTTGTTTTCCTTGACATTAAATGTAGCTTCACTATTCGCTCGTTTTGTTGAGCTTTCCGTTTGTTAGTTATGGTACGAGTAAAGTCGGGTTTGAGAGTTGCCATTTTGATTGATTGATTGATTGATGATTCCGGGCTCTTCAACGGCGAAGGCCATTGCTCCCGGAAGTATAGTGCATGTTTTCCCTCGGTAGGTGGAGGTGATTTTCCCCTGCTGGATGGTGAGATACGGCTCCGACTTACCATCGACTTTCCCCAACCAGGTATCCCTCATCAGTGGGACACTACCCCAGCCGGGCCAAGCCCTAAGCTCCCAACTGGTCTCCCGGCATGTGCGATAGAGTAGTGCATCTTCGTGAGTGTGTGTGTGTGTGTGTGTAAGTAAAGATTGAGGAGAGGACAAGGGAGGGGAAGGAAAGATCGCGCACGGTCCATGGCCCGTTTCTAGGGTGCTGCTCCGGCATTCGCCTGGTAGGGGTTGATATATTGTTACAAATACTATAAAATAAAATCTGTATTTCGTGTACTGCTGGAAATATATATATTTTTTTACTCGGGAAGAAATATATATAGATTTCAAATGTTGCTAACGTCGCTTTGTTAGTACTTCTATTAATCATTTTACTACGTATAGCATAAAGATAGGGTTCGGATTCTGAAGCTCAAGAATACGCCCAGAAATTATATTTCTCCTCCATACTGCAGGAGGTTCTACTGTTTCTTACCGAAAATAGTAAATCAAATCAAAGGATTTGCATTCTGAAAAGTAAATGCGGCATTTATGATACAAGAGTTATCCAAATTATTATGTTGTGATTCACAATAGTTGTAAAAACCAGTAGTACATCAAAAAAATCTTACGTTTCGTAACATTATATAACAGTTGAACAATATCTGACTAATGAGTAAACAAGAATAATAACTACGCTATTAAAATACTAAATGAGGCAAGACGCAAGGAGAGACACTTTGCTTCTTAATACAATTAGTAATTAAAAAGAGCAATTACATACACGCAATGGGTGACTAAACGTGTTAGTTGGCATGACTCTCGTATCTTCAATCGAATGGAAATCTAATTCAACGAGGCGCCTAGAAAGTCAACAGGAAACCAACACTGTTTATCGCTTTCCCGAAGATACTGGAAGAGGAAGTAACAATTGTAAACCGTGAAACAGATGAGAATTTGCTGAATGTTTGCTGTCTTAACCATTATACAAAACAACCTGCAGGAGAAATACATTATCTGTAAAACTAGTATCTAGAAAAACTTGCTTTATATCAAACTTGTTTCTTCAATAACAATTATTTTAGTTTATTGATAATTTATAATAATTCATATGTAATTTTATTGAGAATACGCAGGGAACGGAATTTACAACAATAAAAAATATACATATATGTAAATATTTTTTTCCAGAAAATGTAAAAAAAAATAGAAAACTTGTAAAATAAATATTGATTATAGTGTTTCAAATTGTACCATACAAGCATTTTCAATTTTCCCAACACAAAACTTCACCGCTCAGGTCTTAAAATTAATTCCGAACGGCTGAATTCTACCTGTCCAGAAATTATTGCACACAAGAAGCAGGGGAGGCAGTAAGGTTGTCACGGCGGAGGTCCGCTGGTCACAGAAAGGCAGTAGTTCCCTTTGAAAGAAAAATGATTCCAGTGACAAATTTGCCAAACTCGTATCTGATATATTACGCCGTATCGCCGTAAACATGTATTAAAAATGTTACGAAATATGTAAGAAATATGTGATAATAGGTAAAATATATAAAATATATAATTATACCAAAATATGTAAAATAAAAATGATTTTAATTGATTCAGTACGTCTTGTAAGCTCTGCAAAATTATTGAACGTTTGTATCTTATATCTGTACAAACGTATTTCCATAAAAATCCGTACTCTAGTAATAAGTTAAGTTGAATGATCCCGTATGCCACTGAATACACCAACAAGACTTAGGAATCAATACTCGCTTTACGCAGCATTTATTCTGACCAACGTTGTTTCTTTCACGAGAAATGTAATTTACGAACATCACCTCAAGACTTTCCCTCTCACCAACATCCCGATTAAGTACCACCTATGATGATCCAAAGCCCTGACAGCTTTATTCTTGCCTTCACTTGTCACTCGAGTTCATTCGCCTGAAGGGCTATAATACCAGATTTTTCACCTCATTTTTATTAAAACGTTTAGAGCGACATAAACATAATTAGTAATGTCTGAGAACACGTGTTTTTACTGTAGCACATTAAAAGAAAGTTTTGACATTTCAATGTTATATAAGCATGAAGCAATATCATCTCAAATTGTCAGTACTATTAATTTTAAAAAAATATTAGAACGAGTGTTGAGGCGAAATACTTTTCAAAATAATTTTGCAATGTCTACAGTTTTGGTAAATTCTTGCATCTACTTGTTCGAATGTCAATGCCTCAGTTTTCAGCATTGTGTCGACTTTTTCAAAGGGAATGTAGTATTAAGGTAGCAACATAGAATTTTCTCTGAGCTCACCCCTCGGAAATACCTTTTATTTCGGTCCAGATATATGACGACGCGAGGTTTTTCCCTGAATGCATCTAACCTAAATTTAAAAACCGGGTCTCAGCTTGTAAGATTTCGCTGTCAAATTAAAAGAATTTCATAGATTTTATCACTGATGAGTATTTAGTGCCTTATTGGTCATATATTTATGAATGTTTGAGTTGCAAATGCATCTTATATCATAATTTTGAAAAACCGCCATATTCATTCCCTTCTGATGAGCAACGTCAGTGGTATCACGTCTTGAATCCCCCCTAATATAATTTCTTTATTAATTTGTTTATTATGATTTTGTTATGATTTTATTGTAATGTGACATGCGTAATGGCAAAAGAAGCCTAAAAGTCGTAAGCAAACATATTCACTTTTCGATGTCCCAACTTTCCTCTCCCTCCTTGAAAATGGGTAAGAAAATTATACTTTGAAGTCCAGAATAGGAGCCTGTGAAGTAGTTTGGAGTTTTTTAAATACAAAGTTGTCGTGGAAGCCACCTAGACAGTCTACCATAAAGAAAACTTACACAAAAATATTGAATCATCATCCTATAATAAATTAATCCTATAATAAATCCATCCTATAATAAATCCTTTAAATCATCTCCGAGAACTGATTGTGGGTTACTTATATTTAAATTTAGTGTGCGCTCATTAATATATTCATGCCCATTGTGGTTTACTGCAACCACGAGTAACATAACCACTCCGTGGCTCATTCGAAATAGTAAATAGCCAAAGAATTAAGAGAAACACGCCTCTAAACCAATACAATGAAATCGTAGGCTTCCGCGGCCAGTGTCACGTGAAGGCTCTCGGCAGTCCGGGTGACGCCGCGTCATGACATCACCGGGACAGTCGAGAGCCTTCACATCAATCAATCCAGCTGTGCACCCGGACAGTCGAGAGCCTTCACACCAATAAATCCAGTGGCGTCACCCGAACAGCCAAGAGCCTTCACATCAATCAATCAGGCGAAGTCACCCGAACAGCCGACGAGCCTTCACATCAATCCGTCCAGCGGTGGAAAGTTTGCGTGCAGGCTGCCACCAGTGCGTACCTACCCATCTATGTATTGTGACATACCTGGTGGTGCCGGGTATTTTCACTGCAATACAACACTAAGAGAGGGTATCTTTTACGTGAATGGGTCCCTGGATAAGTTGGTGCAACGTTGGGGTGGTTAATCATAAATTGAAATACAATTATAAACAAGATTTATTTTAAATCAAATTTGTCATTTACATAATCAGACAACGTTTTTATACTCTGCCTTGGTACCAAGATTAAGAGTGAAATGCATTTCTCATACCTTCGGGGCCCCGAACGAATACCTATGATGTTCGTAGAACCGCTCGTGCCGACAGGATTGTCGACCTCTGCTACTGCTGCGGGCCGTCAGCGGCGGATGGCGTGGTAATCGCCCACGGCTGATGCTCCAGCAATTCTTCCCCGATCAGGATCTTGACACCTCGGCTTCGCACCTTCCTCGAATCACTGTCCGTTAGTGGGTTTAATTACACAACCCGCGCCTACTCTGTATACTGGTCACAGTTCTGTACCGCGCAATTTCAAGAATGTTTCCACCGCGCCAACTAATAAGAACAACATCAATTATTCTACCAATACTAATCTTTCACTATACTAATACTTCTAATGTTCTATTTACACGTCAATTACTTTGCGGTTCCTAATAGCACATAAAATACGTCGCAATGTTATATGCGTCCATACACCGGCGGAGAACTCTCGCCGCACGTCCGCACTCGTCGCCGCTCTCCTAGCGTCTCTCTGGTCAGCGCTCTGCCAACGGCTCTCGTCCGCGATTCTCGTAACGAACTTTTGCACGTGCGCGGTGCCCAGTTCCAACCGACATTCACACGCTAGCCTCCCAGCGGCGGGCACCGTCGGCGGTGGCAGCGGTTGCTCGCCAGCCCCGGCGCGCCGCGCTCAGCGCGCGCACCGCGCAGTTCAAAATAGCAATTGGTTTCTTACACTAATGATTTAATTAGTGTAATGAAACACATATTCTGGGTTTCATCACCCCCCCTTTCTTTTTTTGAATTTTTTCGGTTCTGGAAAAATTCACACTAGTAATATTGTCACTGCCGATGGTTGCACTCTCTTGCATATTGCTCGACGCCCTATATACACTTATAACCTAGAATCGAATTAACATGTGATTACTTATTATTAACCCTAACATTACACTTATTTACACTTCACTATTTTCCATCCATGTTGAACCAGGTTTCCGATTTGAAGCTTGTAATGTCCTACTATGTCTTGTCTCTTGTGCGACAGTTCATCCCCATTTTGCTGACATTGATTTCCCAAGTCACAGTTGTAGGACATAGCTTCCAGCGTGTTGAACACATCTTGATAGGTATCGTCCCATTTCCAGCTACGACCTCTTCTACGTGTGTACCAATGGTTGACCATACCATCACTCTTCCCTCGCCCCTGACTTCGCTCCATTCTTGACCTGCCTACATCTCCTTCATTCCCATACTTTGGGGCATCTGCAAACATAAAGTTGTACCCCTCCAATATCTTCAAACCCTTTCCTAAATCGGTATGATCTGCTCTGCTCAGTAGGCTTTGCACGGTGACAGGATACTGTCGCGTTGACATGCAAATAATTCCTTGATATTTTTTAGGAGCAAATAATGTTTTTGGCTCCATAACGCTCTTCGTTCTGTATTCACTACGACTTCCCGTGATGTAGTTGTGATGGCCATTCCTCTGGTCGCTCTTGATGTTTATTTGGGTTTCTTCATTCCGCTTTCGTACAGAAATCTTGTTTTCAAATTCCTTCAAAAATTTCGGAAATATACCAAAATTCTCTGCCCATGTCCTGGCGTTCTCTTCTAACATTGGGTGTAATAACTGGATCTTGTATCCTTCCAATATGTTGTTTGATGCTAGGTGCCGTTCTTCTGCTCGCAGAACTACCTTAGGGTTTTCCGCCCCATCTCCCAGAGATTTCATCGACTTTGGAGGCATAATTGGTGTCACCCCATACTTGACACTTGGCGACGTTTTCCCGTCTTCTTCCTGTTTAAACTCTTCTTGTATTCTTTTCTCTTCGCACCCTTGTATATTTTCCACGATTTCTTCTTCTACTATACGCTCCATTTCTTCTATTTTCATTTCCATTTCTTCTTCCATTATTAACTTCAATTCTTCCATTTTCACTTTCACTTTATAAACATCCTCCTCGGTCTCGATTTGGACCTCCACCGTTTTGCTCTCCGCTGTCTTGACTTCTTCATGGATTTGGTTCGTCATCCCCTCGTTTCTATCTGTTACCGCTACCCTAGCATCTACTTGATGGCATGATTGAAATTTTAGCACCTCATCTTTCCTATCCAGTTCCTCCGCTTTCCCATACGGTTTTTCGCATATTTCGATGAGCTTCCTATTCCGTTCTTCTGTGATTCTTCTCATTTCTTCTGCCGGCTTCTTAATCTGTTCTTCAACCACCTTCCCGTTCTGTTCTTCTATTAGTTTTCTATTCCGTTCTTCCGCCTTCCTATTCTGTTCCTCCTCGGATCTTTTCTGTTTACCTAATTCTTTGCTCTGTTCTTCCGCAAACTTCTGAATCTGCTTCTCCGCTTGCTGCCTCAGCTGTTCTTCTAATGACTCTTCTACCATTACGCCCGTACACGCTTCGTATTCTTCGTCCATCCCCAGGTCAAATCCTACCGCCTGGCTCCCCAGTTCTACCACCTGCCGTTCTAGATCTATAATTGCTCTGTGATCGACCAGAAAATCCGTCCCTATGATTACTGAATACAATAATTTTTTGACTACCAGGGCCACTATCTCGTATACTTGGTTGCCAATCCTGGCTTGAAACATAATTTGTTTTGTGATGGGGCTTGACTTCTTCTGAGTTGCCCCAATCACATACGCCCTATTCATGGGCAAACACATTACCTCTTTTCCTGTTGCTTTTAACTCCTCATACATTTCCTCTGATATTACTGTGGTCGTGCACCCTGTGTCTACTACTGCTTCTTTAATTATTCCCTCACATTCTATCGATATCGTGGGACATTTCCTGATTCTGATCGTTGAGTTCTTACATCTCCGCCACGGTTGGGTATCGTAGGTTACCGGCTGCCTAGCGTTTATGGAGACCGCGTTTACGTCATCGATTTCCGCGTCCGCAATGGGGCCACCTATCACCGCGGACTCTATTAGTTTAAATAGTGTCCTTGATCACTACTTGTGCTAGGCTGTGCTAATCGGTCGGGTGCATTCCCGCCCCCGCCTCGCGTCTCCGTATGGTTTGAATTAGATCTGTTCCAGTCCGGTCTCTGGTTCCCCGGCTCTGGTCTCCATCCGTCTCCCCCTCTTCCGCGTTGGTTTCTCTGGTAATCGTTGCTCCTATCATTCCCTTGCCCCTGGTTACGTTCCGATCTAACCATATTAACATTCCCTTCATTTCTGTTCTTTGGTACGCCTGCAAATGTCAAGTCGTACCCTCCTAACACATTCTGGAATCTTTCCAGGTCGGTGTGCTGCACACTACGTAAAAGATTCTGCACCGTAACTGGGAACTGTCTCGTCAGTACGCATATTATTTCCTGATCGCTCATCGGTGGGGATAGCGTTTTGTATTCCATGATACGCCTTGTTGCGTATTCCCGCAAGCTTCCCATCGACTGGTTGTAATGATTATTCATTAAGCTGATTTTAAAATTAATTTGAATTTCCTCATTCCAGTACCGCTCAAGGAATCGATCTTTAAATGCCTTTACTGACTCGGGAAACTCATCAAATGTATCAGCCCATATCCTTGCGTTCCCTTCCAGCATTAAATATAACAGTTGTATTTTACACCTTTCCGAAGCATTGATGACAGCTAAATGTCGTTCTGCCGCCTTCATGAATATGCACGGATTCTCTTTCCCGTCTCCTGAGAATTTTAGTGATCTTGGAGGGGTAAATGGTACCGTCCCGCTTGCTGCAATTGGGGATGCCTTGCATTCTTTTATTTGTTCAATCTCTGTTCGTAGTAACACAACCTTCTCTTCGCATTCCCGCTTATTTTCCTGAATTTCTTCCTTGACTACCAATTGTATCCTTTCAATTTTCTCGTCCTGCTTAGCGGTTTTAACATCTAGTTGCTGATATAGCTTATTCTCTAATTCTCCCCCCAGATTGATTACTTGGGATTCTAACTCCTTCTTCTGTTTCCCTAATTCATCGGCGGTCCATTGCTCATGAATTTCTACCCGCTCCGTGATTTTGGTCATCTCATTCTTCGTTACCTCAATTTGTTCTTCAGCGCGTCCCATTCGCCCCCCTATTGCATCTAATTTTCTATTCTGTTCTTCTGCCAGCTTCCTAATCTGTTCCTCTGTGAATAATTTCTGTTCGTCTAATTTCCTGCTCTGCTCTTCTGCCAACTTCCCAATCTGTTCCTCTACTTTCCTATTCAGTTCTTCAGCTAACTTCCTGTTCTGCTCCTCTGTGAATATTTTCTGTTCATCCAGTTTCTCATTCAGTTGTTCGAACATCTTCCTATTCCGTTCATCTGCCTTCCTATTCTGTTCTTCTGCCGCCTTTTTCTGGTCTTCTGCTGATATTTTCTGTTCGTCTAGTTTCATCATGATTATCTGCATGAAGTTTGTAATAGCATTTTCCCCACCCCCCAGATTTGGATTTCTTGTTGCCTGGATCATCGGTGTTGATGTCACTTCTACTTCTTTATTAAAGCTATCCCCTGACGTTTCGTCCAACCGACTTCCAATACCACTATCCCTACTTTCCGATGACCTGCTGTTATCGATTCCTACATCTATTTCCCCTACTTCATCCGCCTTTTCTTCCCGGTCCAGCACTACATTTTGCGCCTCCATTCTGTTGCTTTGAGCTGTCCGATCGATTCTCACTATACTGAAATACCGCACAAATTTTCCACTTGCCTCACCTACCAACGATATCACAGTTATCCTATGAAGTAACTGTATCCGCCACAACACTGTATCCTTCGTGAATGGATTAATTCACACCTATTTCAATTGCTAACTAATGACGGACAACCCTCACTCACCACCAAAACACAATAACACTAATTCACTAGCCATATAAATTTCCACTCACCTACCAATGCATAAACATAATCCTTACAAGACATAGTATTATTACCATTGAAACACATATACACTGCTAATAGACTCATTAATACTATTACACAAAAATGCTTTCAAATTATACTAAATCCCTTATTAATTGACATTACTTTTCAACGCACTTACTGCTATATTATGTACATAATCATCAGTCACATTTGCATGTCATATCTCCTCCCTGAATTTTCCTCAATAATATCATATAGATATTCACAACAAACATTCACACTGCTGGTATATATTTCCCAACCTGGTATCTTTTCTAATAAATTCCCCACACTTTACCATCACCAATAGATAATGCACCACTGAGTGAACATTCCCAGCAAAAAAAAACTTTGTGCACAATTTGTACAACACTATTAACCACCTTTATATTCTCACAAGAATTATTACTACTTCCCCATTTCTTTAGTTTCCATGTTATTAAAAGTTGCCAAGCAATGCAAATATTATCAATATGTCTTACAAAATTTGAAATTCTATTACATTATATTATTTGTAATATGTATATGTATGGTTTTCATAACCCCAGTACTACAATAGTAACTTTATATAGGTTGCTCTCAAATAATTTCCTATATCCGCCCACAATTACTTACACAACAACATTTTTGTAATTATCAACATTTCATTCTGCTTACTTGACTTATGCATGTTCTGCTAACACATGTATTGTTACTTTTTGTTCTCTATAATAATACACTTTACACTGCCTGCTTCTCATCTGTACCCTGCCTTACTATACATCAATTACATGCCCATTATTTTCCAACATTTCACCAACTTTCCTAAGGCCACATTTCTTAACTATACGTTATCCACTTGTTCGGGCGCCAGCTGTGACATACCTGGTGGTGCCGGGTATTTTCACTGCAATACAACACTAAGAGAGGGTATCTTTTACGTGAATGGGTCCCTGGATAAGTTGGTGCAACGTTGGGGTGGTTAATCATAAATTGAAATACAATTATAAACAAGATTTATTTTAAATCAAATTTGTCATTTACATAATCAGACAACGTTTTTATACTCTGCCTTGGTACCAAGATTAAGAGTGAAATGCATTTCTCATACCTTCGGGGCCCCGAACGAATACCTATGATGTTCGTAGAACCGCTCGTGCCGACAGGATTGTCGACCTCTGCTACTGCTGCGGGCCGTCAGCGGCGGATGGCGTGATAATCGCCCACGGCTGATGCTCCAGCAATTCTTCCCCGATCAGGATCTTGACACCTCGGCTTCGCACCTTCCTCGAATCACTGTCCGTTAGTGGGTTTAATTACACAACCCGCGCCTACTCTGTATACTGGTCACAGTTCTGTACCGCGCAATTTCAAGAATGTTTCCACCGCGCCAACTAATAAGAACAACATCAATTATTCTACCAATACTAATCTTTCACTATACTAATACTTCTAATGTTCTATTTACACGTCAATTACTTTGCGGTTCCTAATAGCACATAAAATACGTCGCAATGTTATATGCGTCCATACACCGGCGGAGAACTCTCGCCGCACGTCCGCACTCGTCGCCGCTCTCCTAGCGTCTCTCTGGTCAGCGCTCTGCCAACGGCTCTCGTCCGCGATTCTCGTAACGAACTTTTGCACGTGCGCGGTGCCCAGTTCCAACCGACATTCACACGCTAGCCTCCCAGCGGCGGGCACCGTCGGCGGTGGCAGCGGTTGCTCGCCAGCCCCGGCGCGCCGCGCTCAGCGCGCGCACCGCGCAGTTCAAAATAGCAATTGGTTTCTTACACTAATGATTTAATTAGTGTAATGAAACACATATTCTGGGTTTCAGTATCTATCTCCATTCGCCTGACAATATGAAAGTGCCCGTAGAGGCATGAACTATAGCCTGGCCCGTTGATGCCCCGCAATCACAAGACCTCGTGACTCCGGCTGTTGTGACGCGATTAAGAGGCTATTTTGCGCGCTCTCGACCTAAGTTCTTCAACCTGCAGGTTATCAGCCATCGGAGCGCCGACTCAGCAGTGGGCAAACACATGCACAACAACAGACGGAGACAACGGCTTCTCGAGTGCAAGAGGTGACTAGGTGATACCTTGCACCCTCGGAGGCTCGACAGCGGCGTTGCCAAACGGGCTTAGCAGCGATTCAAAATTTATGCCGAACCAATCAAAACTCAGACCGCAAACCCTTTTTCGTAACACTCCCGTCCTGTTATCTTTAATGATCGCAACCAAACAAAGGATCGAAAAGCTGCTCTCAACGTCCGACGCTCGTTAGGGATTTAACAGTGGGCAGTCCGTTAAGGACAATCCAAACAAATGAGTTGCGAGCTACAGATTACGGATGACTATTCATACTCCAATAACAGTTATTTATGATATGTGTAGTAAAAGTGATATTTTATTAAGAAAGATTTCGACACGAGACCGATAGGCAGAATGGCGCAATCCTACGACCAAAATAAAATCACTTTTACCGCCAGTGACATACGCTATATTTGAAACAACCTTATTGACATTCATTTTATTTTAATTTAAGCATACAAATCATTTAATTGTGTACTGTTTTTAAAGGTCAATAGTACCTGATGCAATCAGACTATAGCTATTAACAAACCTAGAAACGTTATGAGTGTTATTACTGCAGAGGCCAAAAGTTAAAAATCGAGGCGGAGCGTAGCGGAGCCGAGATTTTTAATTTGGACGACGCAGTAACGTCACTGTAACATTTCGTGGCATGTTCAGCATTTTATCGGTCACCATAAAAACTCACGATTTATGCGATAATTTACATTACTTCGGTAGTAAAGAAATGAATTATGATGCTGCGGCAAGTTACTCGATATGGTGGGGTGTTGCTGGCGAGATACTTATTTAAACAATATTCGTATAACGTGATTTGAGAGAATATGAAAGCTAATAATTCTCCTGAACCTAAAGATACTTGAAATGACGTTCATTTAGGAAGTTGCCGCGTTGACTTCCAGTGGCGACCCCTTCAGATCGTCAGAAAATATGATTACCGAAGAAGAGTTACATTTCATGGAATGCCAGGAAAATGAGGTTAATTTAACTAATACACATTTTTGAATTGCACTTTTAATGTTAAGATTAACAATAATTATCCCCAAATCTAATATGAGTTACTTCTATTCTGAATTGTTTGAATCTTATTTGTACAAAACATTGCCAATTTTCTTCTTAATAAACACTCGACGCGATGAATCGATGGTTGTTTATTTACGTTGCTAAGGATGTTTAGATTTATTCAGTAAAAAAAAACAGTAAAAACTGTATGTGACGTAGGGGGGGAAAGATTATCTGCGCACGTTTTCTTGTGTTCCAGAATCCCTTCCCGTCATTTTAACTATAAATAGTTGAAGAATGAGTAAAAGTCTGGAGAAGGATCTGTAAAAATTACTAATTAAAACTAGACACTGCAAAAAGTAATAAAACATATTATTACAAGGGTAAATACATTTTTTGAAATTTTGAATTCACTCTGTTTGCATATTGTATTGGACTCTAAAATAATAAAATTAATCATCGAGGAGAAACTAGTTTATTTTTGCGTTATCGAATATATTGAACCTTCGGTTGTTAACCAGACATAGGTACAAGTTCCTTGACGTTTGCAGGAGTTGACTGTGCAACTTTGCAATCAATAAACAGTGTAGACTAGTAATGACTTGCACACATGAGAGCTGGAAACATTATCTAATGCTTGTGGCCAAGAGTTGCATTCCACAATTTTCCTCCTTTTGCTCGCGTCGTCTTACCCTGGCGGGTGAAAGGCGTCTCAGACACTACTTCTGCTTCACACGAAGACCGCCTCAGCTCTGACCAAACGCGTGAGGAATGCTCGTACTCCCATATCTGCAGCTCCGTGTTGTTTGTTCGTCTTGTAATGAGGCGCTTCCACTTAAGCGAGGAATTTCCTTCTCGTGCCTCTATTCGAGGAGATATATCTGTACGGAAGTAAGTCTCCAAATGTAAGGAGTTGTTGGAAACGCAATTTAAACCAGGCAGCTCACGGGATCGTGGCCCCTACGTACGAAAATAAAATGAACGTGGATAGAAGTCGGGGCTAATTTTCAGAGAATTGCCTATCGTGTAGATTCTTTTTCTACAGCAATGCTCTCCAGTTCTCCGAGCATTTTATCTGGAAGGCTGCTAATTGCATGTGGTACCAAGAATACAGCTATATTATTAACACGTGAGAAGATAGTTTCAGGTGAATGTGAGAGGAGAACGAAGATAATTATCCTGATACTTGCCACTATGTGTAACGTTGATTGAATCACACCGCAATTTAAAACGTGATTGTCTACACGTCATCATTGAAGAAATAGAAAAATGTAATATTCTTCATAAAATCTTCAGAATCTACTGAATATGGTGCAGTTACATTTTCATGGTTTTGCATTAAAAACAAGAGCAACCACTACTTCAAATAAAGTAGATGTCCAGATTCATGTGAAATTCCATAGGGTAGGGAGATGGGTGTTGCACACTCAGGCGTAATTCTAGACAAGTATCGCTGCAGAGCCTCATATTTTTACTAGATTTAAAATTAGTGTCACTGACGTCATTTTTCAGTCATTAGAATCGTCAAACAGACAAAAGTTATTTTTTTTAAATTTCCTATTTCTCTCCGCTATAGACTGTCGCTAATAAAGTAATCACAAATCGTTGTTTTAATTCGGAAGTACATAGAATATTTAAATGTTCTAAGTAAAATGTTCTCAATCTGAAAATGTTCTCAATTATTACGCATTAACGTTCAACGGTGCGTGAAATTTATTGCGAACTTCATTTATCAAATCAATTATTTAATTCATGCAATGTCTTATGTTAATTTAATCTCATCTGCGTGAACTTTAATTTCATTCAACCTCTCGATTATTTCCAAAATAAAAACAACTTTTGCTATAATCTCCTCCGGGGATTTTCGTTTAGACTGCCGGGGTACTGGTGTACTGCAGGAAAATGAAAATAACATTCTAATTGCAGAACTTCGGTTTAAGTCAAAAGAAGTTATAAAAAATCATTGTCCTATTTTATTCACATAAAAATAACAAATAATAAGATATAAACCGTTAAATAGTTAAATGCAATTAAATTTTCTTGCATGGTTAAAGGCTGGCATGGCTAAAGACAAACTTCAAATTAATATGAAAAAGGAAATTAATGTTTACATTATCTCTCGTTTCAGTTTTGCTTTT
The DNA here is from genome assembly GCA_038098605.1 of Gryllus longicercus. Lineage (NCBI taxonomy): Eukaryota > Metazoa > Arthropoda > Insecta > Orthoptera > Gryllidae > Gryllus > Gryllus longicercus. The sequence goes on along the minus strand of JAZDUA010000018.1, from coordinate 2,844,840 downwards.
TGTTTTTAAATTTGTTATATCTCTTCTTTTTGATTTCATTTTCTTTAAGAACTTGCAATCTACAATTCTTTCTTTCTTGATTGCAGAAGACCAATGATGATGGAAAACGCGTTTCTTAAAACTAGTTCTCGAAGTCAGAAATACGACTACTACTTTACTTAATAGCTAATTAAATCGAATAATGTTCGCATTTTGATTATTTACTTATTCCGTTAATACGAAATATTACGAGATATCTGCTACAACCAGTGAACTTGTTAACTTGAAATATTTTTTAAATACAATTAGTTCCTTCATTTTGTAATAATAGTTAAGATAATGTAAGTTACAAAAGTTAAAAAACGCTGATCCTAAAGTCTAATATTTATTGCCCTGTCGGGTCATCAGAGTATCGTTTGTTTGTTCAGTCGTTAATGGGTTAAGAATAAAGATAGTAGAAATAAATCATTGGAAAATTTCACTCACGTGTATAAAACGTAAAATATAATATAAATTATATATTACGTTCATATCGAGTGCTTAAAAAAGTTAAAGTATTTTAAAATATGATAGGCACTCGCGTGTTCGAATAACGTTTAAGAGAATGTAGATAACAAAGGTTGTAGAGGTTGAAAGCTGCTGACCTAAAGCGCGATAGAGAGGATTCTTGACCTCTTGGGACAACAATGGAGAGGCCGTCGCTTGTTTGGCGCATGGTGCAAAAAACTGTTTGCGTGGGCCGGAAGACGCTACCGCTCATAAACAAGAGCGCAGCGCTCCAGATGATCTCGGGCGGTTGGCCTCTGCGATACGGGCCCCCGCCCCGCCCACCAGTGACGTCACCACTGTTGCCACGTCAACCCTTTCGGAGGGTCGCCAACGCAGGCCCGGGTGATGAGGATGCGAGCATTTCCTTTTTTCTTTTCCCCTCTCTCTCCCTTCATATGTTTCTCTGAGCAGGCGGGAATTACTTGTTTCGTTTTAGGGCGTTCATCCTAATGATATCGCTTTGCGGCTTAATTAAATAGAGCGCGTCTGCGTTAGCTAGAACTTAGGGATCACCGTTAACTGTTCAGCGTCGCTTACCTGGAAATTCTAGGGTTCGAGTCGAATGTCGAAGCAGTACTCTAACAATAGACCAAGGAAGAATCCATACTCTCTGCTCCAGCGCCCGCGATCTCGATCGCCGTTGTTCTTGCCTCGGAACTTCCACACATTCATCCACTTGCTGTAGGGAGAGCAGTCAGGAGCTCAGAGCTTGACACGGCTCGGACGGTGCCCTGCTGGGAGAGATATCTCTAGAGGGAAAAAATCGACAACTTGACTTGTAGGTCGGCGCCGGATCTCACTTTGCAACGGGGATGGAACATTGTCATCTCCCGGGTTTAACCTGCACTACGCTTACGGAACTTCAGAAATTGACATGCGCGCGCGGAATCAATAGTCACTCTCTTAAGTATCTAGAGGTAGTACCTCTAAAACACTAGCTAAAACGTAATGCTAGCTACATCTACGCAAAGGTATAACACAAACTTAATTTGTGTTGTTCATTATAATGCAAAATGTAAACACTAAAAATGCTTTATTGATTCAAGTATCGTTTTGACGATTCATGAGATTTTCTTCATTCACACTTCATTCATACATTATTAACATGGTATACATACCTTACTTTCCACACCTACTCATCATACATGCCTACTGTAGTAGACTTCATCGTAGGTTGAGTTATCCTGTTCGTTAAGGCAATGAATTAATTCAACGGCGAACCGATTTCCATTCGAGGGGTTTAGGGTTCAATGTCCGGAGAAGAATTTCAAGTTTTTGTTCAAGGTAAAGATTCTGCGTAAAACGCAATCAACATGAATGTACGAGATTTACCGCAAACATTTGGCAACTATCTTCCCTTTCCGATTACATTAATAGACAATTGGAAAGTCAAAGAACACGATAACTTAATAGTATAGATTTTTGACGGAAATGAAGATACCTTTTTCACGTCTATTATATGTGTATGCAATTAAGATACTCTTTCTTAACGAATAAAGAAATAATGCATTTGAACGGTTCGGCAAATTCGGCAATTAACGGTACGTGATATTTTGGCTGACATTCATATTACTGATTTGTATGTGCGCTCTCAATTCCATGTAGGGGCAAATCAGGTAATATTGAGCAATACTAATTCGTTCATACATTATGGAATGTGTAAACAATGTTATAGCATTGTATTTTTCTTCGAAACATGAAATGGCGTATACCTCTTTTTTACACCCGTATGCCTTATTTGGATCGAATGTTATTTAGTATTTTTTCTATCTTGATTGAGATCTTTCGCTGTTCGAAATACATTTATTAAACTTTAGTATGCACCTGACACTCTGAATAGCACATTTTCAAATGTCTTGCCTGACCCTCATTGTCCTAAAATAAAAATAAAAATTTTAAAAAAAGGGTTGGTGTGACTTTTGCGGCAACCCTCGCATTTCGAAACGGTTGCCTTCTCCAGCCCTCGGTCTGAGCGGCGGAGGCGACATCTCGGTCGGGGCGAGGAGGGCCCTGGCCTCCAGCAGCCAGTTGAGGTTTTAAGTTTCTAGGGCCCCTCAGAATCCCCCCTCCGCCCTCTCCGCTCCCCAGCACCCCCCCCGCCCCGCCCAGCTGAGGCTGGGGTGGCAGGTTGCTCCGGAGAGGGCGAATGTATCCGGCATTCCATTGGCGCGGGAGAGAGAGGGTGGGGGAGCGACGGAGGAAGAGAGAGAGAGAGAGAGAGAGAGAGAGAGAGACTGGTGTAAGGGGGCTGTGGAAAAGAAAAGAAAGCTACACAAAAACACCTCGTGGAGCGCAGAAGGGGAGGCTGATCCAGAAATTTTCCACTCGCGAACGATCTGCTGCTACACGTGCACGAACTATTACCCAACGGCACACACCGAAAGGATATCGTTAACAAAGCAGGATTCAACTGCAAACAGGATGTTTAGTTTCAAACCAACAAATTTCATCCAAATAAATTAATATTAACCATTTTCGAAAGATAGAATGTTTGCCAAATATTTTTTAAAAAAGGTATCACACTGTTTCAAATAATGTTTCCATTTCTCGTAATAAAATATTTGGAATTCAATTTTATTTTTTGATGACAAAACAGTTTAATTTCACGCTCAATTTTAGTACTGAAAGTGTTGCTAACGATTTACCCATTAATTAAAAGTACCGACGTGTTGTGGATGATCTAGTCCGCTACCCATTTTTTACTTGCGTAATATCATGGTCCCTATTAAGGCACTCCACCTGATTTTAGAGAAAATATTTCAATATATTTTAGATGTTTAATAGTACATCGATTGCTATTGCTTCAAAATTAAATGGTGCTTTTTACCTCCAGGAAGAGTATCATGTATAAATAAATTTACCATGAATTACTTCACGAAGCGTGCAACCAACATAAAATGTGGGAAGGAATTTTGAAGAACTTGTAACAAACGAAAACGTATCATTCACTTACGGCTCCGGAAATAAATTAAATAAAAATGGTTTCGGTTCTTTTCTCACTATTGAAACGGTTTTTAATGGTTACGATTTCACTTTGTTTTGATGCGCTGACTACATCACATCTAAATTATTTCCTCGTTAACTATTTCTACGTCCAGAAACAGACTCAATACGAGAAAGAGTAAAATATAATTCTGTATAATTAATTAAAATTCTTCAGTGGATTAATCGAAATAAAAAAAACAAAGATGAAATAGGTGACAAGAAGGACAAAAAGGAAAACAGACGTTTAAAATATAGAATATGTGATCTGAAAAACTGAATTATAGAGCCTGATGTTGGGGTTTGTGTGTACAATCAGTATGAATGAAATCATAATATAAGAACAGACAATGCATTCAGATATTTGAAAAGAAATGTTTCAATTTAGTTTCAATCGCTGCAGCACCTGCTTTCAGAGAAGAATTTTTCTTCACTCAAATTATATATAACACCTCTGCTGATGTTGGGGTAAATGACCAGCACCGAATGAGGAAGAAGAGGGTGCACGAGGAAAAGTTGGAAAAGTGAGGGTGGTAGGAGATAGAGGCGAAACAAATGACATTGGAGACGGAGGAACTTTTTTAACAAGACGAATGCGAATAACCTAACTAGGAGAATTTTAAATGTTTTTCTGTAAATTCATAATCCAAAAGCAAGTCAAGTAGTTTTAAAGTTTTGCAGGAATATTCCCTGGAATTTTGTTTAGAAAATATTTTGCAAAGTGTGCATTTTTCCTCACAATACGAAACGACTTAATGCCGACCACTCTCTCGGCGGGCGGTTTCACCACATGAAGTGACGGACTTTCTTCACTCCTCGTTTTCACTACTCTCGAACAAAAGCGAAAAGAATAACAAAAGAAAAAATGAAGACAAAGACAATTAGATAAAAATTAGGCAAAGAGATACAGGGATAATATCGAAGGATAGAAGAAAAAGGTTATAAAGAAATGAAAAAGAGATACAAGTGATATTATGTATGTTTGAATATCACAAAAACTTGACGTGTTTTCACGTGGACTGAAACTAATGTACATACGAATACAACTAAAAGTACGTGGAGTATATGTAAGCATCATTTGTCTCAAAGTGGCGTTAAAGATCAATTTCAAAGCTATGAATACAAATAAAAAAAATGCAGAAGAGTTTACATGTGGGATTTGATTGAAAGTATTCGTTTTCTTCTTCTTCTTCTTCTTCTTCTTCTTCTTTTTTTTAAAAAAACGAGTATGATGAAGGAATGTTGCATTCCAGGAATTCAGAAACTATATTTCTATTTTCGCCGTTTTCCAGGTTCTTTTCTCTCGTGAATCTGATTATTCCTCCTTCTTGCATCTATCAATGTGTTGAGTTCATTCCCTCCTACCTAGTGTTATCTATTCGGGAATGATAACATTACATTTTTTAATGTTCTCATTTTTCTCTCTATCTATTGTACGTATGTTTCATGGACTAATTTTTCCTTTAGAAAAAACATTTCCGAGACTTCCAACTCGTATTATGTCATTTTAATTTCGCATCGTGTGTGATGCAAATGCTGGAATGGGAATCGCTACTTGTCTATTCTGACTACTACGAGCATAGACGTAAGTACAAATATTGTTCTTTTAGTTTAGATTTGTTAATTACTGTACTTACAAAGCGACGGCATGTCACGGCATTCCATGACATGACAGGTCATGTCAGGGCAGGGTAGGACATGGCACGGTAGGATCGGGCAGTATGTGGTGAGGTAGGGCGGGGATCCATTACAATACTCGACACAAGGCGAGACAAGGCCGAGTGAAGATACAATTTCTTTTCCTTACTAATAGATGATGGTGCTAAATAAATGTCCGGGCAACGCCGGGTACGTCAGCTAATACAAGATAAAAGTGGAATACGAAAAGCTGCAATAAAAGAAATCGTGACAAAGTTGGGCAGGGAAGTACGTAAGATAAAATAATGTACTCATTCGAGATACTGTTCATTAATAATATTACATTGGACATAAAAAAGTATTTTTTTAACCTCCGATAGACTATAGCAAGGCAAATGTAAAGAAAATTAATCACAAAACGTTATCAACAAGCATGGTTACTTTTCTACATAACTGCCGTGAAGATTCGGGCATTTGTCTTATCCGTGAACAAGCTTTTCGAATCCCCCTTCAAAACAACCCTTCGAACATTGCCGACACTGATGTGAGATGGATCTGAAATTTGCTTCATAGCTTCTCATTGGTCAGGAACCGTTAGCCTCCGAGTTACTTCAATACGTGTACGAGATGAAAATTACTCACCGTGAAGACAGATTTTAAACCAAATGATCAAGTACGACCCATCTGCCTCGTTGTTGTTTGGTTACAAGAGCTCTGTGAGGGTCGGCGTTGTCATGAATGAGAACATCTCCAGATGCCATCATTCCTCTTCTTTTATTTTTAAGGGTACACGGTAAACTCAGCTCATTCTTCGATGAATTTCTGCTGCACCATTTTTATCTTCTTGAAGAAAACTGATGGCGCAACGCAGCTCGCACTTGGAGGGAGCGTCTTTCGTAGCAGCCTTCTTCACGTCCTGCACCTCCAGTTCAGCTCAAATGGGCGACACGATATCAGTATTAGCAGAGGTTATTGTAAAAAAGACGCACAATCGCCCACGCCACATCCCCAAATCATCTTACTTCTCTAGAGATTTAAAGGCTCGATCGGAGGGTGAAAAACGTTCGTTGTACATAAAGAAATAATCAAACAGAAAGAAGTACGAGTAAAAGAAGAAAGTGTAAGATTGTGGAACAGGTAGAGAGATGATTATTAGTGTTTTGATGATGTACTGTTGGAATTTCAAATATTTGAATGAATGGTGTCGTTAACAAGATTTAAATTTATTATAGGATCAGCTTGGAAGTAGGAGTAATCGTGTATTTGTGAATGTAGTAGTGGAATGCTGGCTTTCACACAGCAGATCTGATGATGGCTAGGTCATCGAAAGCTGTTCATGTAAAAAATAAATTTTGAGTGATTTTGTGTGTGGGAGAGGGGGCGGGGGAGTCTACGGACATTATTCCCATAAGCGTAGTGAATGTTTTATACCGGGGGTTGGCGATGTTCTACCCAAACGGGAACGTAATATACGGCGCTGACCTACACGCCGGCCTGCGGCGTTCCTCCCTCCCCCCTCCCTCCAGATACAACCGCCAGAGGGGCATCGGCGGGGCCTAAGCTTGCGGCTGGTCTCCCTACAAGCGGTGGTGCGTGTCAGGGAAAAGAAGGGAACGAGGAATAGGAGGAAGAAAGATAAAAGGCGGTCCCCGGCTCGTTTGCCATGGTACTGCCTCGGCATTCGTCTGGTAACGATGGGACAAACCACGGAAAACTACCTATAAGAGCAACCTCTCGCTAGAAATTTCCTACAGGTAGGGACTGAATTCTACCCAGCTGACTAATTGGTGTCGAAAATTGTACCATCGTCGGGACTCGAACCCTTGGAGCTCTCGTTCAGAGTCGTTGAAGGGGCAACAGCTAATACCCAGAGCTATTTAAGCAGGAAAGAAAGTTGGTCAAGACAACAAATGCTTTTTATTCAAATAAAAGAGAACTAGAGAGAAAGAGGAAGGTAAAAGGCATCTTGGAAACTCGTTAATACGTGCTAACCTTATGCCGAAGAGAGCTGCAAATCGCTTTCCCATCTCCAACGGAAGGCATCGCAATGGTGAGCATGAGGGTGGACACGCCCAAAACCTCCGGGAAGAGAATTAATGACGCTGAGCAAATATCAATGAGAAAAAGAGAGAGAGGGAGGAGAGAGAGAGGGAGGAGAGAGAGAGGGGGAGGAGAGAGAGGGGGAGGAGAGAGAGAGAGGGAGGAGAGAGAGAGGGGGAGGAGAGAGAGAGGGAGGAGAGAGAGAGAGGGAGGAGAGAGAGAGGGAGGAGAGAGAGGGAGGAGAGAGAGGGAGGAGAGAGAGGGAGGAGAGAGAGGGAGGAGAGAGAGGGAGGAGAGAGAGAGGGAGGAGAGAGAGAGGGAGAAGAGAGAGAGGGAGGAGAGAGAGGGAGGAGAGAGAGGGAGGAGAGAGGGAGGAGAGAGGGAGGAGAGAGAGGGAGGAGAGAGAGGGAGGAGAGAGAGGGAGGGGAGAGAGGGAGGAGAGAGAGGGAGGAGAGAGAGGGAGGAGAGAGGAGTGGGAGGGAGGAGAGAGAGGGAGGAGAGAGAGAGGGAGGAGAGAGAGGGAGGGGAGAGAGGGAGGAGAGAGAGGGAGGAGAGAGAGGGAGGAGAGAGAGGAGAGAGAGGGAGGAGAGAGAGGGAGGAGAGAGAGGGAGGAGAGAGAGGGTGGAGAGAGAGGGAGGAGAGAGAGGGAGGAGAGAGAGGGAGGAGAGAGAGGGAGGAGAGAGAGGGAGGAGAGAGAGGGAGGAGAGAGAGGGAGGAGAGAGAGGGAGGAGAGAGAGGGAGGAGAGAGAGAGGGAGGAGAGAGAGAGAGAGGAGATAGAAAGAATGAGGAAGAACATCATTCAAGATAAAAATAATTCCAAAAGGAGCAAAAAAATGATACAAAACGAATTGTAGAACGAAGATACGTGAGTGAAGAAACGTTTTTGTGATGTCCCTTCACCCCTCATCATCATCTTATCATTTCATAATTCAAACTTCAAGACATAACAACCTTGTCGTAGTGAGGTATGTGGCTGAAAAGCTTATCCTGGAAAAATTACACACGTTAATCGTGTAGCGAGGTCAGTAATGGCATACACGCCAATAATAATAATAATAATAATAATAATAATAATAATAATAATAATAATAATAATAATAATAATAATAATAATAATAATATGTATTAGCGATGCTCTGCAGGAGCTACATAAACAAAAAGTTCTATGTAGTCGTACACAGAACCTAAGAGAAAAGGCGGGTAGAGAGACTAGCGTTTGAGACGGAGAGTAAAAAAAATGTGAGAGGGCAGACAGGAAGAGGCACATTACAGAACACGTCACCCCGTCCCGCGCCCGCGAAGCGCGCCCGAAAGTGCGGGCCGGCAGCCAGAGCGAAGGAGGACGAGGAGCGGAGCCGTAACAATAACACGGCTCCCCCTGCGCTCAGGGCCTCCTGCGGAGCGGGCGGGGAGGGGAGGGGCGGGGGAGGCCGTGGAGCGCGGACGCTGCACGACTCGCGTAGTAGCGGTCGGGTGGGCGGGCGGTGGGGCGGCGCGGGCACTACTGCGCAGCAAAGCCGGCCGGCAAGGTTGCTAAGAGCGCGCAGTGGGCGAGACGCACGATCTGGCCTCTCACACCCGGGCAGCTGGCGGCGTCTTCCGAGCCAGACGCTTCAGAAGATCAGTCCCCAGAGAGGGAATTGCTGATAATAAATTAGTATTAACAGAATTTTATTTTTTAAAATTTATTTTACGTCAAAAACAGTAAAAATTGTGTGTGACGTGCCACGGGAAAAAGGGTATTCTGCGTACGTTTTCTAAACTCTGGGAACCCTACCCTAAGCCATATTCAAATTGAACTCTGAAAACAGAAATAAATATGTAGTTATGGCACGAATTGATAAGAAAATATTCCCTCCGATGTAATAAAATCTATTGTCAAAGGAAAATCGCCTATAGATTTGGGTTTTTATCCATCACCATGTCCTTCGTGAAGGAATATAGTTCTGCCGTGACAGCATAGAGAACGATAATTTGAATAACTATTTATCCCACTGAACTCTAGAAGAAGTGCACAGATAATGAAGTTACATTTACACTAGCTCCTCAGAATGTTGTCCTCATGGTAATGCATGCGTAAGGTATGAAGGCAAATTTTTTGGAGGCAGGCTTAGACACCCGGAGTGGTAAAGGACGCATGTCAAAATATACTACATACTTATCTGAAAAAGGAAAGGAAAAACGAGATTTTAATGACAACAAACCCGTTTCTTTGACATTTCGTTGGAACTTGTATATGGCTAGTTCACGATGGAAGGTAATTTGCCAGGGATGGAGATCAGAGAATCCACCACACACTGACGGTTGCAGGATTATCGACAATAGCTTCTCAGCTAGGTTGAATTCTAGCTGCTCTGATCGGTAATTTTCGGTGATTTCTCCGATCAACACCAGGCGAATGCTGAAGCAGTACCCTACAAACAGGCCACGAACCTTCTTCTTCCTTGCCCTACCCTCACTCCTTACTTGCCTTGCGAAACACTCTTACATGCCCTGCGCTAACACACTTTTCAGAAGATCAGTCGTGAGGTTATAGTTTGTCCCCGCTTGGGCCGTTCACACTGATGGCAGGTACCTAGTTAGGGAAAATTCCTCGCAAGTCGACGGGTAGTTCGGCGCCTGATTTCGGTATCGAGCGGAGGAAGATCATAACCACCTCCCCCGTTACAAAACATGATCTACACTTAATGACCTTAGCAGCTGCCGAGCCCGGAATCACTAATCAATCGAACAATCCAACATACCCAAGCGCAAAACAGCACAAACAACAACAACAACAAAAAACGCAATATTTTGACGCCCTCCTCTTTGCACGTAGGGTGTCGTATGCAATTCTCAATTGCGATCGTTCGTGAGCCTCTAGCTTTTACGGCCATTCTTGCCATCAATGGTTGTCGTGGATGGGGGATAAAGAAGATAATGAATGTAAATGATGGTGCAGCTCCGATGAATGAGAAGCAGGGAACCGGGAAAATCTTCAGCGAACCTTCTTCTCCCCTGGCGCCACGTGGGGCGACCGCAAATTGAACCTCGATACGCAGAGGTGAGTTCTTTGACCTCGACACCGCGGGTCGCACCAGACCAGGGGCCAAGACCTCTTCCAATACCCTTCTTGCATGCTTTCGATATCGCTTTCGAAGAAGCCGGTTGCGGTACCTTTAAGAACGAGGCGTGTCTGGAATTGAAACTTCGTGGTCGCAGATGCAGCCCAGACGATGGGCGGTGGAAGAACAACGTGGGGTTTCTGCAATCAATTGCACGCGGAAGCCCGAGGTGCCTTAAACAACAGATGCCCGCGCATGATAGTTGTTTTTCTCTCCTCGCCATGCGGTCCACCATCTTTTGATAAAAAGAAACCTCCGATAAGCGACTGAGAGAAGGGATACAGGGACCACCACAGCCACGAGATTCTCTCTCGTGGTGAAATATCTAAGAAACACAAACATTGCTAGAAAAGCAAAAGGTACTTGTGAGTTAGAAGATGATTCAACCAAATCGAAATCAACCGGGCCTGCGATCCTTAAAAGGTGTTTTATATACTTTTTGGTAGAATTTAGGGGCTCTTTAGATTCTGAGGTGTTCGAGGGTGTCCGGCTGCGGTTACTGAGGGCATTCATTGATGTGACTGCAGTGCTTCGGACCGGAAGGGCCTAGGCCAGGCTGGCTCCATAGCTAGGTGGAATCCAGCCGCTGTTCAGAGGACAAGTCAAACGGATGGTGGCTCTCATAGGCTGCTTTTCCGCGGTTTCTCCGAATGCCGGAACAGGACTCTAAAAACGCGCCATGGAACGCCACCGATATTTCCTTCTTTTTCCTTATCCTATTATACACCCCTTACTTACACACACTTACACTCACATGCACTACACTACCACATGTTCCGGGAGACCGATCGGGAGCTTAGAGCTTGTACAGGCTGGGGCGATGCCCCGCTCGTGGGAGATACCTGGTTAGGGAAAACCGCGCAAGCCGATGATTGCGCGCCGGAGATCACCAAGGATGATATCGCAGCCTCCTCTGATAAAACATATACTAAACTTACAGGAATAATGCTATGTAAGTTAACGCGTCTGAAAATAATCAAGCAATCAATCTTTGAGTCCAATGTGTAGATGATAGTAATAATGAAGAAGGGCGGGAAAGAGGTAGAACACATTGAAAACTTCCGAGAAGTCGCTTCTACTCCACAGGTTCCACGTGGGCTGTCCTGACGTCGAACCCGGTCACCAGCGCCGCAAGGCGTCTGCTGTGTCCACTGGGCCACGCGAATCCTTTGTGTGCACTGGCGTCCACTCCCATTATCACCCTCATGAACAAACACATAACTTCTCCTTCTAGACCCCACTCACTTTAACGAGTTCCTGGGATGCATCGCTCAGTGGAACGCGACTCCATTCTCGCAGACGAACACAAGACAACACACACCCATGATCGGGGTGGGATTCGAACACGCGTTGGGTCGTAATGCTTTCTAACTCGGCGGTTTAGGCGATTTTAAAAATGTTTATATATACAAAAGTACATTAATGAATATGAATTATTTAATGAATTATTTTTTCTAATTTTATTTTATTTATTTAATGAGGTGTTCAGAGCACAATGAATATAAGAGAATTATTGGAAAAATTTGAGTTAAGAGTACGAATGTAAAGTTAAAACTCAATTTTAATTCTTGTGAAAAGGATATTGAAGTAACTGCGTCCTAGCGATGGAAAGAAAATGCCTTTCACATTTTCTATAGTCACTCAACTTTGAACTCAATACCACATTTAGTTCAGATATATCCACTGTGAACCAAGTCCTTCAAATCCATCTTTTGAAGCGTTGACATTAACGACATCGACTTCTTCGGGACGTTGAACTCGGACAATTGGCAATGCTTGTACAACGCGCGTTGAAGGTTTCGGCGGCGGAGGAGCACGTGGAGTTAACGCACACATGGTGCCACTTTTTTGTCTTCCAACTGTTGCTCAGAGTTGAAAAAAATACTTAATGACCTTTTTTACATACGCGCAGTGAGACATCTCCTAAGTGGTTTTTGTGCCCTCGGTCTGTTGCTCTGCCGCCGCCGCGACTTTCCCCGATTCGGGAGACAGCGGTGAAGATAAAATATTAATACTGCTTTAACATTGGTAAGCGGAAAACAACTCGTAGTAGAGATTTTAAATACAATTGAATCAGGTTATGGTGAGCTTCTCCCCTCAAATATTTTTTGTTTACTACATTAAGAGGTCCACAACATCGGAAAATAAATAATATAATATAGATTTTCAATCATGGTTGATCTTATTATTTCCGAGTAAAAGTAAAATTCCAAATTTTTACGAATTTAAAATTTTAATATCCTTGTGCTTTGTTCTCTCTTGTTTCCCGAATGTCCTTATATTCTAATGCATCCCTCATTACCTCTTACACTGTTGGAACCCTTTCTTCATTTTTTCATCCTCTTCGCTACCACATTCGTTTTCTCCTGTCTTGGAAAACTCTTCCGAGCATTCAAGATGTCCTAGCTAGATCAGATTTCAGCTTTCAACTTTCTGTCCCCGACGATGAAGTTCTCAGGTTCTTAGCCTTTATTTATTAAAGTAAAATATATCACATGTAAATAAAAATGCTGAAGTAACGTTTACAGGTAGTATTTGATTTTGAAAAAACTGTTCAATGTTCACTTTTGTGTCTTAGCACCTGTCATGTTTTCCCTAACGTTCCTTGGTCAAAGCATTTTTATTGGACCAAAAAAATGATGTAAAAGGAAGACACGAAAAATTATAAATGCTAAAGAATACCAAACGAAATATAATGATTTCCTTGAAGAAATCAACATTTACAATACAATTTAAAGGGAACTGCTAATATTATTTTTAGCACTGTTTTTTATCATATTTCTCAATATTTCAAAAGAAATAAATTATACATAATTATATGTTCTAAAATATATTTAAATGTATAGTTGCGTTTACTATAGAAGTTGATGCAACTATAAATAAATAATAATAAGATAAAACTTAATCTGTACGTCTTTGCCTTTAACTCACTTTTCATGGAAAGTGCATTTATCTTTTTTTATCTTTTTTCTTTCGGCTCAATCGTACACCAACCAAAAAGTGGTTGAAGGAGTTGCTCTTGAGGCCCTCAGCGGCACTAGAGTGTCCTCAAGATAGATTCGGAGTGACTCACAGAGCACAAGGCTACGGCCAGACTTAATAAGGTCACACGTGGGTGCGAGCCACGGCGCTCCGTGAGAAGGAAAATGATATCGCCTATTCAGTCATGTGCGCGGCTTTTTGTCACTCATTGATACCAAACCAAATTGGGGGCATTGTTGGCTAACTTGTGTTTAATTCGTTTACTCACTATCATTCCGCCCACCCTAGAATGATGGCATGGTATCAATGTATGTATGCAACTAGAATAAACAGTCATTTGTAAGTTAATTAAAAGCGCGAATAAAGTTAACAACGCAGGATCTTTGAAGCTCGGAATTTATGGCCTGTCCGTTTACATCCATTTGATGACTTAACTCTCAAATATGCGCATTGTCATTTTCTTTACAATATGATTTGTATCAATTCTTACAATATATTAGTGACGAAATTGATACAAAGTAAATCATTCGTTTAAAAAAACCTAATTTTCAACTACATGCAGGCTCTGTGAGGCATGAACAACTGTGTCTCTGCCCATATGTCTGTCGGAAGGAAGTATTTTGGAAAGCGACGTAATCGTCCATGATGTTCAACTGTTTTAGAACCTGTCAAAAAATCATCTTATGGCCTGAACGTAACATAACATTTTAGAGATTTCTTAGAACACTAGCAACTGGGAAGATGTATGAGCAACTTCGAAACCCAATGTTCTGAGCTTGTTGATATATTTTAATCTTACATAAGTATTCAAGGAGAAATGTTACTGCAAGAGAAAGATATTGTAAAAATAGCTATCTAGGATATAAGTATATCATTTCGTCATGAGAAAAACCATCGACCTAATGTGATCGTTCATCAGCGTACTTTCAATGAGTTTGTGAAAGAAACTAGTCATAGACATGCGCAATCTAAAACAAAGTCAACTACAATTCTGACTCTCTATTCCTCTTAACTTTTTTATTTACATTTTACTACAAAATAAATAAATCATACTTCAAGGAGAATGAATTTTTAACTTTCATGATATAATTAATAAAGACAATTTTTTATTGAAGAAGCCAGAGGTCTTGGAGAGCCTCTGTAGGAAAATGTGTGCAATTATTTCCCAAATCGACAGGTTAAAAAAAGGAGAAATCAGGAATTGAACGTATTTACGAAAATAAAATGTTTTATTACGTAAGACTAAGGGACTTTCAAAATGTTCAAGGAGGCCATGGCCCTTCTGCTACTGTGTGCGCATGCCTAAGCCAATATCCATATATCAATTCTACAGTTCTTCTGATGTATTTCTTTCCGTTACATGATAATCATATTATTAAACCGTTATATTTTTGTATTGCTGCTGTACGTTGTATGAAATTCGTCAAAACTAGTCAGGTTTGCTTTCTACTGTATATTGGATAGTTTGTCTGCTAGACTCATTATAAAACTATTCATTTCTTCATCGTATGCTCTTAAACCTTCCAGAGTCGACACTTTGCCTCCGAAGAATGGACCCATTCGATGCGCTTGAGGGAGCATTCGAGCACAGAGGCTGTTCAGCATCAAATGAAGAGAGATACTTAAATTAGGTACTGAGGTCGTAAATTATTTTCAGACAGCATCAAACGTCTGAAGGAATCTGCGCAACACATCCGTTGCGACTGAAGCCTCAACAGGTTCTTCATGTGCTGCATACAGAACGGGAAATGCGACCAAATATCCATGTTCCTAATTTTCAACGCGTACAGTCATTGATAGAAAACTCCAATCCCCGGCAATGTGAGAGGAGTCTAAGGTGTCTTGAGGTAACCAGGATCTCGGGAAGAATATAATAAGCACCGAGAGTTTCGATTTTGACGAAAAAGTACAAATATTTGATTGCTATTTCGTCTGTTCTCATACAATATGTACCGACCAAATTCTTGCACTCAATGCGTCTCTCTTTGAATTAAAGAATTATATGTGTGCTTTTTTAAAAAGTCGATTTGAAATAAAATATTCTTTAATTCCAGCAAAATAAATACATTCTTTTTCAGGAGAACACTCTCCATTTAGAGGAATGACAAAATAATAGAGAGTAGTACAGTCCCATGAGATGCTTTCCAATGCTTTCATGATGCATGTCAAATCAGTTCGATATAGACAGACCACATCCCCTACCAGCCTATAGGGCCATTTCGGTGCTTGTACGATTGAGGAGTGTTATTTCAAAACTCGATAAATGCAAAAGATAGTTTTTCATGTAACGAATGTTGGGAATGTTATATCGGTTTTTGCTAAAAACGTGTGGTTTGGAATGCTTAAAGCTACAGTTTTTATATGAATATGTCGAGTTTTAATAAAACCCAATTTGTGGGGTCAGAAGATGCCTAAACGATGTGTAACCTATATTGAATTCCGTTTGCATAATGGGTTTTGAAAACACGCTCCTCAATTGTTCTCGGTGTATGGATCCCTTTCAATAACACACACAAACAAATTGCACACAGATCTCAGAGTAATCGGTCAGAGCAAGAGATTGAGCTAGGATTAAAGTACAGAGGTGATACATAGGAGACTGGAATGCTCCTCACACCCTAAAAAACTGAAAACATTCGTGTCTTTCGCGGGATTCGATCTGTGAGTCGTTGGGCGTACCTCTCCCAGGCCCCTGTTCCACGAAGGCGGCTAGGAATGAACAATTTTGGTTCGGTAAATCGAGCAGGTGGGTGTCCCCCAAGGTCCGAGTTTCGGCCCAGTGCGCGAGTGCGGCGGGGTGGGGTGGGGCGGGGCGGGGCGGGACGGAGGCGCGCGCGCGCCTTATCACAAGCAGTCGGAATGTTTGCGCGCATACCTGCTCGTTGCCCCCCCCCCCTCTCCCCTCCCGCAATGCTTCGCCGCCGCCGCCACCGTCTCAGCCAGACGCTGCGCGCAGCCGCCATGCGCAGCGCGGACGCCGCACTCTTGCAACGACGCCCCGACTCCATGTAACCGAGACTCTAGCGCTCGCCAGATAGCTAGGTTACAGTCCTAGATACAGAGTAGCGCAACGTCATTTAATAACCTTTCACTCAATAGCCTCGTTCAACAATTGATATATTGTGGAGAGTTTCTAGGAAATGCGTATTTGTTTTGGTTCGATTAATGGTTACCAACACAAATACCAAAAGTTCAAATTCTCCCAAGAACTGGATACGCGAGTAAAATGTTTAAATCAGCGGCACTACTATCTGTATCTAGGAACTCTAAGCTAGATCGAATTCAGCTGCTGTCTAGAGGACGCTCTGATGAATAGTTTTCTGTAATTTTTCAATCAATACGAGGCGAATGCTGGATTCATGGTGCCGCGACAGCTAGATTGATCGGAGAAAATCAATTTTGGTGAAATTCCTACAGACGGTTTAGCCGCCAACGTTGTTAACAGACGGACGGATAAAGGGAGTGAAGACGGACAAAAGAACAGACGAACAATCAGAAACAGGAGTTGTGCTGTGAAACAATTTTTCGGTAACAAGGACGTATAACACTTCCATTCTAAGTACACAACTGTTAGAGGAACTTACTTACTACAGACAAGAACACTTTTATCCGCTTTCTTGGTATATGAGACAAAAAAAAACGAGTTTTTCTTACGAGAAATCATCCCTTTTTGCCCCAGCATTACAATACTTTTTCTAGGTTACGTATTTTACTCCGACCCAATGTGAATATTGTGCGCATTGGGATGAATTCATATATTGCTCTGGGCCAATAGGGGATCGAACGGGGAGATCCGGGAGAAAAATATGCCCAAGGACACGTGCACTCCCCCTCGGGTGCAGTAGACTCGCTTGAAAGCTCTTCCCCATGAAAGTGTTCGTTTTCAAGTACTTAAAATAAAGCTTCAACATTTTCAAATTTTTCTCAAAAACTGCTTCAAATTATTTCTTCGGATAGAGCAAAAGACGGTTAAAAATGATGTCGGTCTCCTTTTCGTTGAACTCTCAGAATTTTCTAGAATTACGAGGTTTCAAATAATGCGAGATAGTTTGCGCTGTTGTAGGCGGCTGTAGTCGCGCGCAGAGTCGGCTGGGGAGCGGTCCCACCCCATCGCGGGCTCCTCCCGCTTTCGCCTGTTGGGCAGCACACGCCGCGCGGCGTGGGGCGAGGCATAAGATGGAGGGGGAGGAGGGAGGAGGCGGTCGGTGCGCGGTTACGACGCTGACGCTGCACCGCCGCCCACCGGTCGCCTTCTGCCGACGCGACGAGACGCGACGCCCAGCTCCGCTGCGCGCGGCTCCAGGCTCCACCGACACACCACGCCAATTCAACCATGTTACTCTATCTGCTAATAACTCAACGTGGCGCTTCCGTCGGACAGTTTCACGTTAATAATACAATATGCTACAGCAGCGCCTCTCTCCTGGAGGTTCTAGGGTTCCACTCCCTCGGTTCTAGCTAGTAATCGAAGTCGCTGGCTGGAGGCGAATTCTAGCGACCAGGTGTTCTGATTGGTAGTTTTCCGTGACTTCTCCGACAAACTGACGGCCACGGACCGCGCGCGATCTTTGCTCTTCCTCTTCCGTGTCCTATCCTCACCCCTCACTTACACACACACACACACACACACACACACACACACACACACACTTACATGCACAACATTACCATACTGGCCGGGAGACCAGCCGGGAGCTTAGAGCTTGCTGTAAAATGTGTAGAATAAAAATGGTTACAATTCATTCAGAATGTCTTGTATACTCTCAAAAATTACAAAGAATGTGGGTGTCTTGTTTCTGTAAAAATACATATTTACATGAAAATCCGTTCCCTATTATTAGATATTATATTCCCTATATTAGATGTCACTTCATGAACGAATTAGGAATATTTCTAGC
This sequence comes from Gryllus longicercus, assembly GCA_038098605.1. Taxonomy (NCBI): domain Eukaryota; kingdom Metazoa; phylum Arthropoda; class Insecta; order Orthoptera; family Gryllidae; genus Gryllus; species Gryllus longicercus. Next base: position 2,826,667 of record JAZDUA010000018.1, on the reverse strand, counting down.
AAAGGTATAGACTATTAGGGAAACGGTACTTACGGAGTGGGGAAAACTACTGGTTAATAGTATGAACGGAGCCTACACTGGAGAGGAAATAAATAAGTTAATAAGTACCCAGTAAGTTATGCAATTATACATATGTACTATAATGAATATTTGGATTTCAAAAATAAGCTAAAATTCGAAAGAAGAAAATTAGGTACATTATGTACGCAAAAAATTCATTAGATTAAAAAAAAAAAAAAAAAAAAACATTTGACATGGTTTGGACATGAGGGAAGGTCGAGTGCCATATGAGTGTCGAGAATGATACTAGAAGTCTGCGATAGTTAACAATAACGTAAATGAAGTAGATGAAATTAATTTAGATTAAATGAGTAAATGAGTAATTAACATGAAAAATAAGAATTGAAAGGTTGAAGAATGGGAGGAGAGAAATAAGGGTAAAAATAACATTACAGAAAACGGTAAATATTCAAACATGGAAAATGTAAGTAAATAAACGTTTTAAAATATTATCTTGTTGTAAGATGTACATCACCAATTGTAAACCTGTAAAACGTATAAATAAAAAAATAAATACGGTAAAATACAAATGTAGATCTAGATAGCTGTGTAATAGATTCTTATGATCAAGACGTTTTAAACTTCAGAATTCATTATTTTCGTCAATAATTATGTCATTATAGTAAGATTTTAGGGTTTATCTTCAAAAAAGGTAATTCACAAATGATGATGCGTAACAAAAGCACATGTTGCGCAAACAATGATTGGGCAAATCTATAGAAATGTGCTAACAACGAATTCATCTGGCTACGTGCTCTCTCTACAGCCGCATTCTTCGAATTACAGCCTCTTCTGAATCATTTTCATATTAATCTTATCGTCACAAAACTCTACCCCTTCCCCATATCTATTCCTCTCTCTGTCTCTCTCTCTCTCTCTCTCTCACACACACACACACACACACACACACACACACACTTTCCTTCTTTTTTCTCGTGTGTTTCATTCATGAGAAAACAATGTCATACTAGTCGTGCTACAACAATACTTTCTGGAATATTTTTTTAAGTATTCCTTCTATATGTGGGAAAAATTTTAAGAAAAATTGGAGCGATTTTTGAGAAAAAATGTTTTTTTTAAATTGTCTATATTTCCGCGCCAAGTTACACGAAAACAACTGATATTTTCGAAAAATTGAATATGAACTTATTTAAAGATTCGTATTTAGGGACAGGTTTTATTAAAGAAAAAATGTATACTTACAATATTATAATTAGTATTATAATACTATAATATATATTATAGTATCATAATATAGGAAGATATTGCACTTTAGCAATTTTCAAAAAGTCTGGGATTTCAACGAATATTATACCTACACCATTCTTTACAGCGTCCTTTACGCTATCTAAAGACAAAATTGGATAATAAAGGTTGTTGCCAGTTTTGAGAAATTTTGAAAATGTTTTCGAGGCTTCATGTAAAGTACTCTCAAAAATGAAAATATCCATTTGAAACTCCCAAAGTTCATTCAGATCGATTGGGGATTATCAATTTCGAAGTCAATCGCCTGAACGGGGTAGGCGCTAGTGTTGGCTACAGACGGGCAGAGAAAGATGGACGGGCGTTTTGCCGTCAATCGATTTTTCGGGATCAAGGACACAAACTATGGTTTTGGGCAACACTACATTTTATAGGACTTTTTCTGTATTAAGCAACATCATTTATCCATTTTTTCGTTACCAAGGCACAGAATAAGAGTTTTTCTGCCGAAAATTGTCCGTTCTTCGGCGCACGATTACATAACTTTCTTTTCCTACAAAGTACCTTCGTAGGGTGCCCTGATTCTGCAGTACCTGCGTAAGGGCGAGAAATAAAATTAAGCTAATTCTTTCCCATTCATCCCTATTTTTCATTGTTTCCTTCTATCTCTCTGTCTCTCTTTCTCTGTCTCTCTTTCTCTGTCTCTCTTTCTCTCTCTCTCTCTGTCTATCTCTGTGTCTCTCTGTCTATCCCTCTGCTTCTCTCTCTGCCTCTCTCTGCTTCTCTCTCTGCCTCTCTCTCTGCTTCTCTCTCTGCTTCTCTCTCTGCTTCTCTCTCTGCCTCTCTCTCTGTCTCTCTCTGCCTCTCTCTGTCTCTCTCTGTCTCTCTCTGCCTCTCTCTGTCTCTCTCTGCCTCTCTGTCAGTCTGTCTCTCACTCCCTCTCTCTCCATCAGTATCTTCGTTGTGAGCCACTCTTTCCACACCTTTTAATTTGCCTTGTTTGCCCACAAATGGTTCCTTGCAAAACATGTAAAAAAAAACAACAAATCAAACAAAAATCAAACAAACAAACAAACAAAATAAAACCGATTGCTTAATATTCGTAAAGGGTTTTTTTTCCACGTCCTCATTTTTCTTGTTTTCCTTCCGTATCTTTCATCCTCAATTTTCGTCAATTTTTTTATCCTTTCGTCCTCGTTACCCTTGGCAATGAGCTGGTCGCCGAAAACTTGTCCAACCTGTTCGCTGATGACATACAACGTCCTGCCACGTTCTTAATAATATGTTACATAATCTTATCTCTGTTTCCATTCTAAACAGTCTCTTTTTTTCTGCCATTTACTCCTGAAAGATAATAATTTACCTCATAAATGTTCATGAAATGTTACTCTTTGATGCCACGTCCGTTTAACTTCCGTTTCAAGATGGGTATGCCCGAAATTGGTTTAGAAATGTCGCAAACCAGTAAAAACTGTATGTGACGTGTGTGGGAGAAGTATAGTGTACCAGGAAAGTCTCTCCGCACTGAGCCGAATCAGAGGGTCCTATTACAAATTGCATCTATGTTGGTAGAAACAAGATCACTGGGAAACAAGCGAAGGTGTAACACATCCCTAATCTGTTATGATTGTGGTGAATACGTAATTTAATTTTTCTTTTGTTTCAGCAGCATAACTTTAGTTGCCAGCACTCTCACTAGTGCCACTGCTTACTAAGGTTTTGTCTAAAATTTCGTCATATTTTGAAAAGCGATTTTTTGTTGTTGTAATTTTGTGTTTTGTTTTCAAAAACACCCTCCCTATTCCTTTCTACCCATGAGTTACAATTCATATTTTATGTTACGATTATGGTAGTTTTCTTCACAATTTTCTAATGCAGTCTGTAATTGTGTCACATGTGACGACAGATGAATGACACTCTCGAATCCTCGCTGCATCAGCGTTTCACTGTCGTCACGCAAAGTTCGAGGCTCGAGCCTTATATCGAAGTTAGAAGTGCGCTTATCGAACAATAAGAACTTAAAGAACTATCAATGAATCATTGATTCTAAAACTTAATATTACGAGAGTGTTTTCAAATTCGCCGTTGTAATTATAATGGAAATGAGAAATAATAGTTGACAGCAGCAGGTTGAACACACTATCTTGAAAAATGTCTGTCCCATGAGGTGCATTGTTGGATTTATTATTAGCAACATGTGACTCCGAATACACGAACTCACACGCAAAATTGAATGTGGGATACTGAACATCAACATTATAAAAGTGATTGCGTTTACTAGCCCAGAGTCCAAAGAAGATATTTTTTGACATTTGTAGGAGTGATTGAAATCATCAATACACGATTTTGATCCAATAGCTAAGATAATTCATTGGGAACAGAAGATTCATCACATGACAGGTCACATGACATTTAATACAGGTTTTCAATATCTTCAACATACTATGTAGAAGGTTCAAGTGCAAAAATTGTATTCTGTCTTTACAAAAATGTTAAGAACGAACTTTGGATTCTTATATTTTATAATACAATATGTGAGTTAGCGCTTCAAGAGTCGTTTACTAGCTTTTTTAATTTTTTTACAAATTGAACGATGATAGGTTCTTTAGATTCTTTCGTAAAACCAAGGACACATTAAATTGTCATCCATCTTGACCCACTTTCTTAAATACGAAAAACACTTAAGTTTTGGATCGCTTCAGTCACAGAGTAAGCACAGCTCCTCCAGAGTAAACACAGGTGTAAGACGTCTCTAACATTGCATCATTCTGTTCAAGGACACATAAAACAATCAAAACATTTATGTTGATAAAAGCTCGGCGTGAGTTTGCCACCAGGTTTCGGTTTATAAAGTACTGACTGAAGCATACAAATCATACAAATGACGGGAAAGGACACCCATACTACTAGACACGACTAGCAGCCCGGTACAGTCAACAGCCGATCGTCTGAGTTATATAAGGAGATGCTAGTCTTTCAGACTTGTTTACTATTTATACGTTATTTTCTAGCCACGAGGAAAAGTTGAGGAAAATTCCTGCATTGAATACAAATTATATTTGCCTGTTTTAAGTATGCGTTCGAGTTCTAGGTGTTTGCATAGATTTAGCGACAGGGTTACCCAATTTAGGGGAAATTATCATTTTATTTTGAGGTCATGTGAAGAAGAAACTAAATATGCATACGTTTTCTTGAACATCCCACAATGTCGACACCCCTCTATTTTATCACACGATTTTTCATCACATATAGTTGAATTGTGAATAAACGTATCATCGAGCGTTGTTAACATTTGATAACTCTAAACATTTCATTTCCGTTTACTTGTAGTAGGAATTATTTGGAGCTGCAAACAAGCTAGAAATCTCATAGAACGACCAACAAAATAACTGTCTCCATTCTTCTGGTACCTAGCACAATAAAGTATAACAAAACGTAGGTGAATAGTACACTAGCAATGATTATGTAAGTTTTTCAACATCTCAGTGTAGTAAAGTATCGTCGTTTAAAGAAACTACGCTCAGGCAATGTGACTTTCAGCACGCAATACTTGTATTCGATAAGAACATTTGGAAATCTGTGAAGTACAATGCACGAACTGCAATTATACAGTATCTTAGACTAAATATAATAAACGTCTTGGCCATGCAGATGGGTTGAAAACGATCACGGTACGTTTTTGCCAATGAATATGAAGTGCGAAGTTCAGTAAAACGGAGTTACACGTGTGTTATTTGCCCCTGATTGGCAGGCAGTACGGTATGAGCAGACGCTCGGCGTATACTTACCAAGAGTAAAATCTACTTGGTTGCCTCAGAACCAGACTTACAGATCACGTCCTCTATGCAGTATGATAGAAATTCCCTAACAATCAAGGGAAAATATCACATGTGTAATCTGCGGCAACCAGGAGGGGGCGGGGTGGGGGGCCAGGTGGGGCTCTGGAGGCGGCTGGGGCAACATGCCCTAGGCCCAAATTAATTGGGGCCCCAAATTTTTTCATTCAAAATAAATTTTAAAAAATGTATTCATCTCTAATCAAAATTTAACGCTACAAGGTATCTCTCCTGCGTGGAGAAATGAATCCTGTCTGTTAATTGGGGGAGGAGGGCATGTTTTCGTTGAAATGAGGGGCCTCTGTGGATCAACTACCATAGTCCCCGGTTTCCTCTGGCCGCCCCTGTGTGTAATTCTGTTATACGAAATTTCCCACTAAATGTTCATTGCCAAAAAGAAATCACTTTTGACCCCTCTACGTGCCTTAGAAGTTTGTTCCATATATTCTGACACTTCCTGTACAAGTATATCTTTCCATCATTTCCAGTCACAAGTTACACTCGACCTTTCCTAAATAACTTAACATTAACTAATGACTAACAAATAATAACAAAGTTAAACTAAGACACTGTGGCCCAAACTGCGGCCCCCTCATTCATTTTGTTGGCACTTGCCTTCTTGCTGGTTAAAAAATGTTAAATGAACATAAGATGATGTGTTAAGCAAAATAAAGTGATATATTGAATTAGTGAGTTATATGTAATTCATTTTTTTTCATAAAGATCTCTAGCCCACACTTTCCTACAGTAAAGTTTGAATAGCACTATATAACATAATAACTAAATGTTGTACCACATGGATCTAAGCTATCGCGGTGAAATATATGTGTGGGGTCTAAAAAGGGACCGTATTGGGACACGCTTTACGCTCCCCACTGGTCTACCGACAAGTGTGGTAATGTAGTACATGTGATTGCGTGTGTAAGTAAGGGTACATGGCAAGGAAGAGGGCGGAAACATGGCGCGCGGTCTGTGGCCCGTTTGTTAGAGAACTGCTCCGGCAATCGCCTGGTGTTGATGGGAAACGCCACAGAAAACTACCGATCAGAGCAGCCTCCCACTAGAATTGTCCTCCACACAGGGCGCAGAAAAAATCGACCTAGCTGTCTACGTAGCGTCGAAAATCTTGCCACCATTGGGATTCGAACCGTAGGACCCCTCGGTCACAAGCACAGTAGTGATACTTGCTGATGACCTGAGCAACCTTTGTCAGTGAATAGCGGTCAGTTATTCGTACCGCAAGGTGGCGGGGTTTCCCCACTTGAGAACGTGAGATCCGGCACCGATATACACGTGGGCGTCCACGGGTTGCTCCCACCTGCGATGCACCGCCCCCCCCAAAAAAAAGTGAGAGCGAAAACAATTCGAAGAAAGACCATGCAACTTGCGTCCAACATCGCCATCAGAGACAATACCTATTATGTTGACTTTACGATGTGAATGTTATAGTGACACTCGTTTACAGTTGGTAATCACGACAAAACCATTAAAAACATGCAATTGTGATTGCTTGAGACGAATACATGCACATAATTGTTTTAAACGTTTTACAATGAATACGGGTGATGCGACGAAATTTCCGTTTCACAATCAATATGTATGAGTCGAAGAAGATTCCAGAATACTCTTTCTAACTAAGTGCACTTTCCTTTCCCAACCACAGAAACTGCCTGCTTCTTAAAAATTCCCCAGGACGAAGTGCACAGACTAAATCGAAGCACGCAGCAGTCCATAGAATAAAGTGCGACAGGTGCAGAGCTCAATGTTGACGTTGAGGACGGGTTAAGTTTCTCTCTACACAGCGACGCCTCCCGCGGTCTGTGCTGACTGGCTATTTGTCCTGCCCCACCGTCCTGTAAGATCCTGCCTCAGAGGAACATTCTCCGGCAAATAAAATATACTTTTTGTATCCAGCATTAAAGAAAACCTTTTTCGTTACAAGAAAACTGTTGTAATATGTCATTTTACAAACGAGATTTAGTAATGTTTACCGTTTATTGCGCGAAAAATTCCGCCAATCGCAGCGGGAGGGGAGGGAGCGGTAAACGGAAAAGCTGATCACCGTTTTCTCACACAGGCCAAATATTAGTGACGTCGCAATAAAGTTTAAATTTCAAAAATTCACTTTGATTTTCTTACAAATGCTGTTGTACAAAAACGGATCAAAAAAGTGCGACTCGTTTATAATATTGCTCGCTCGTAACGTCGCTTGTTTTCAAAACATGCACTTACGCAATAAATATTAACAGAACATTATAAACTAGTTGCATAATATACTATTATTCATACTGTTAAAGATACTGCTTTACGAAATAATATGCTGATACCGTACCGTACCTCTTTATCACCTACGGTTGATTATATAATATAGCTTTTATTTGTTTTGACGTGATCTAATATATTTTAAATTTTACTAAAACTGAAATAAAATCAAATGAAATATTATACACAACGATAAAGTAAAATTATTTATTTGAAAAAGATACTTCTCTCGCTCCTAGAGTCACTCACAATACTTTTCTGTCATAGATAAAATATCTCTTAATCGTCTTGTATTATAAATTACTCTTGTTTCAGTTTTAAATGAGTTTAAAGCGCGACTTTAACCACAGCTTTTCGCTTGCTACAGTACACTCACTGCTGCCGAAAATAAACTCACGATTGTATCCTGAATTTGCTCCTCGTCATAGAATTACTTAAATCCCTTGTTATATAACTATTTAAATTAAGAGTTGTTTTCGATTTTTTTCGAATGTCAGCTAATCATTAGGTAACGTTGGGATCGTCTGGAATTCTCTTTTACATCTGGGTTGGAAGTGCAACGCTGGTGTCCTGAAAATCAAGACATATGTGCATGGAAACGAAAATGACTTATGTCTTCAATATTTCATAAATCTAAGTTAGAAAGGATATAGTTTTTGAATTTAAATTTACATACCTGGCTGTGACGTTTGCGTAGGTTAAACCAAAAAAAAAAATTCATAATCATTTCTTGTCATTGAAGTAACTTACATCGAACCTGAAATCTCCAGAAATCTACGTTATTTAGAAACTCAGAAATTTAATGAAACAAGTGTTGATATTAATGGAACTTATAATACAATAAAAATATTTTATGGAATACAATGCAAAATATATGAAGCGTTTTATAAATACGCCGGCAATGTGCTAGGAAACAGTTGAGCCTTTGAGAAGAAAGTAAATAAGTGTCCAATTTCTGCAAAAAAGAGATAAATTTCTGAATCGTTCCAGACTGGGTACACACGATTTGCTGAGCAAATAAATTCGACGCCAATATTTAAGATACTACGCAGTAGCAATGTGTGAGAGAAACGTTTCAAAGTAGATGGCGAAGGTCGCAGTGAGACATCATCCATCAATCATACGAGTCTGCAACTTGTAACAAATTTCGAAACATTTAAGAAAACTAGAGTGGAATCGTAGATCATGGACATTGAGGCCATGGAATGAAATGAGACCAGGGAATAGAAAACATTGGACTGCTGATATCAATGATGATACGAATCTCTTACAGCCACTTCACCGGCTCTCTTAATGAATCAATTGTCACTACCTCACGGCGTACTTTCATTCCTGCTAAAAGGCAATGAGTTACACTTCCTGTCATGTTTTTGTGGACTGCTTTGTCACATTCGTATTCACTAAGGAGAAATATATCTCTTGGAATGCAATGATTGACATTTCACTCGAATATCCAATAGAGAGAGATAGTTATCACATTTACGAGAATAATGAAAAACACCACGTTGAAAAAGTCATGGTTTATAATCGATTCTCGATAACTCTCATAACTTTATTGAATTACAAATGTTCATAAAAATATTGAATAATCTCATAAATAAATTCTGAAATTTAGACATGTAAAAAAATACGATTTAAAGTAGGTTTTTCCAACATTAGTTGTACAACAGAGCAAGTAGCATGGATAATGTCGTGTTTCATAAAAGGAAAAATAAATGAAGTTTCCAAGTCGATGTCATTTTAAATTATTCTTTTTTCCGTCTGTAGATTTATCAACTTAGTCAGACTGAATTTGGTCTTTATTTTATAGACAGAAAATTGTTTTTTGGCTAGGTATTTTACATAAAAAAGTCTGACCTTTGTTTAAAATATTATATTTATTTGTTTTGCCACTTTAACTCCAGCATGAAGACGAAATAAACACTTCCCAAACGTTACTAGTTGCAAACATATTACATTTCTAATGTAAAACCTGCAATCCAGAAAAACAACAAACAATTATCTGTTTATAAAATAAAGACCAAATACAGTCTGACAACGATGCTATTTTAGGTTCCTCCCCCGCTCATCCCCCTCCCATTTTAGGCTCATCCCCCTCCCCCGCACCTGCCAGTGCTACTCTGATATCGCCGCCGCCAGGAAGGAGTCTGGATGAACAGCGGAACGGCTGAAAGCCTCTTCAACCTTACGCAACCGTTTCACCGGCGCAGGACCTCCACTCGATCCGGTGCTAGCTGTGCCAGTCAACATCACTCTCCCGGGACCCGCTCAAGCTTTACGGACCATTCGCCAAGACACTAGGTGTGCTGCTACACAACACACTCCTTCGCATTATTTCTCAACTTGCAATTTTCGAAAATTCAGAGAGTTCAAGGAAAATGAGACCTGCGCCATTATTTTAAGCGCAACTTGTTCTATCTGCTGAAAAAAAACCTGGAGCTGGTTTTGAGAAAATATTTGTTTCATAAATTGCATTCATCTTAACCACAAATTATACATTAAAAAAATTGCACATGGCCATATTTAAAAGAAACCTTTTTAGAATAGATTTTGTGCAAGGCAAAAATCTATATTTTTCAATTTTATGGTCTTGAAATGTTAACTTTCCATAATTTTCGAAGATACGCCGAAAATGATATAAGCACTAATTTTTTACCGTCATTTGATAGATATGAGGAGGAATGTTTTTTTTAAAAAGTAGAGCTGTCTTGGAGAAAAAAATGTCTAAAGTTCACGCAAAATTACGCGAAAACTACTCATATTTTCGATACTTCGTACCTGACCTTATTTCAAGATCGATCTTTCAAGAATTTTATTCATTAAAAAATCTCTATCTTCAATATTGTAGTTGTAGAAAGATGCCGAAAAAATGAACTTTTGCAATTTTTGAAAAATCAGGGATTTTAACGTTTTGTCGCCAATCGATTTTGTAATATCAAGGGCCCATAAAACAAATTCTGACAACATTTGTTAGGGGAAGTAATTTATTATATACATAGGAACAAGATGTATGCTCTTTTTCCTTCCCCGCGCCCGGCAAGTGGTTTTTGTGGTCATTTTCGAGAGTTTGTGTTCGGAAAAATTGCGAAAAGATTCCCGGCGCACGATTACAATATTTTCTCTTGTTACGAAGTAAAGCCAAAAAGTAATAGTTAACGTAGACACGAAGATATAAATATGTGCTTTTAACATAAACATGGACGTACCACCCTTAGTAAACGAAATCATAAATATAGTCACGGACAATTTACGCAATATAATTTCCAACGCACGCAAAAAATTGAAAGGAAACAAAGCAGTCTCCAGCCATGTGGAAGGTATCTTTAGTTTCGTTAGATACGCAGGAACTCGCAGAAAATGTAATAAGAATGAAACAGTTTCGATTTTTAGTGAAAATGCAAATATTTTCCACCTATTGTCATACCGCGCGTACTGACTGCATTCTCTTACTCAGTGCGTTACTGCTTATGAAACAGTAAACACCATGCTCCCTGCGACAACAAGGCTCCAAGGAAGAATCCACCAACCATTAAATATTTTGTATTCAGGCGATATAGAAAAGCATTTTTTTTAAAAATTTTCTTCACATGAAAATAACGGTTGGAATGTATAATATACGTATATATTACAATATACCACGTTATATCAGAATTTGTGAAGACTGTTTTTGTTAAACTATTAACTAGATTAATTGAACAAATTATTTTTTTAGAGTGTTTGGAGTCTTGACAACGAGATAACTATTTGAGGATGACCTTTTGGAAACATTTCTGGCTTGGTGCAGCTGTCTCCCCGTTTGATTTTGCCGCTCAACAACACATCACGCTGCAGTTAGTTTTACAGACGTGCAACATCACATTTGTTGCTTGTTGTTGTTAATATTTAACGAGCAAATTTGGCTGGGTATCTTGCACCAAGGGCAGCGGGGGTGAGTGCAAATAACTTAAAAGCGACGAAATGCAGCGGAACAGGTTCCCAGGCGGACTCCCAAGAAGTTGGCACCAGTCGAATCTCAGCTATGACGTCAGCGGGATAGCACACGGAACCTACTGTCAGGCAAAGCACACATTTCTTCTTATAACATATTCGAATGCCGTAACGACCAGTGATCCGTGTACGTCATTACTACATCACTGCCCGGATAATCACCATAAGCAAAACAAATAGGAGTATAAACCAGAAAATCATGAGATTATGACAATCTTTTTCGTAATAAGTGTTCAACTGTAGTTACAACAAAATTGTAAGGCAATCTACATGTCTAGCAGAGCTCTCCATTTCTGGACATCTCAAATCCTGTTAAGTCCGTGTGAAAGTTTTGGTTTAATCACTCATAGTTTGATTATAGATGCAAAGCTAAACTAACTTTCCTATTCATCTGTATACTCGTACATTCAAAATTGCATAGCTATCTACTATTTCCTGTTTTCTGCATTTGGGTACAGTTGTCAGCAGTTAGGACACTAAAAAAAGTATAGACAAGGGTTCCATCCATTTTTAAGCTCATTTTTAAAACCACGAAGTTACTTGAACTCATTGTACCATGAAGTCAAACCTAGGTTTCTCGTTTCAGTATCTCACTTCCTATCGTCATGCACTCGGTAAGCCAGGTATTTAAATATCTGACCTACAAACAATTTTCTATCGATAATTTCAATTCAGCACTGTAAATAAACCAACAACTTTATTCCCTGATCTTCGGTTTTTTCAGGCGTTAGTTGAAGAACGCAGAACACAAAACGTCATTGACTGGCATGAACACATCAATAGCAGAATTAGCATCGCTAGGGGAAATTCAATCGACCACCTTTTAATGATTTAGTGAATTAAGATACACTGCTGTTTGTGAACATTGCAACACCCAGAAGGAATAGTCAGAATCTCATAAAAATCGGTAGATGTGCAGAATAGTGTATCGATAAGAAGTGATTAAATTTGCATAGAGTTTGCGTGCAAATTGGCCTAGCAACGCCTTTTTTTATGTGCCAGGTCAGGTCAGTGTTATGCCACACCTAGTCGGTGTAGATCAGTCAATCAACGTGAAATGTTCAAGCATGTGCCGGTATGCCTCCAAGGGCACTATCAGCATCTGAGTGAGTTTGAACGGGGCAGAATGATCGGTCTGCGGGAAGCAGGTTCGTCGTACCGTGACATTGCTGCTCGAACGGGGCGCGCTGCTACGACAGCGATGAGTGAATGGAACCAGAGGGTCCAACACAGCGAGGAGCACGCACTGGCCCACACAATGGGACCACAGCGCGAGATGACCGCCAACTTGGCTGTAATCGACAGAACAGCGTCGTCTGCAGAAATGGCTCGACTTTGGAGCACTGCAACGGGTGTGGTCATGTCTGCGTCAACGGTTCGACGCCGTCTGCTGAGGGCTGGACTGGTGGAACGAATATATTGCGTCGGTTCCTTTTTCCAGAAACCACCAACGCCTCAGACAGCAATGGGAACGTGTTCATTGTTGTGCTGAGTGGCAAAATGTGTGTTTTCGCTTCAATTTGTACTACTGTGATGGCCGGGTACGTGTTCGACGCTACCGTAGTGATCGCTGTCTGTCACTCTGCATTGTTCCGCGCTATTGACAAACGTCAAGTGTGATGGTTTGGGGCGCCATTGGCAACAATATGCGATCTCGACTCATACAAGAAATAAGTGAGGAGAAAAAATATGAAAATGAGTACGTTTTATAATGTGGCAATTGATTGAAAATATTGATATATTCCATAAAATTCCCCAAAAACAATATACGTGAGAACATGCATTTTATCATTATTTTTGTTTAGATTAATTTATTATTTTCAGTTATAAAGTGAAAGAAGTTTTAGTGCGAGAACCCTAAAAGGAATAAAATTTCAATATTTTTTCGTGAGAATGTGTTTTTGTGAGTACGGATGACCGGGTATTTCCAGATTGGAGTAAGGCAGAGAGACGCGCGGTAGGGCGGAGAGGAGATACAGTAGAATATATATAAGTAGGCTTCGCCATTGGGCGGGAATATATGAAATTCCTCTTTCTGTTTAATAAAAAAATTGTTATGACAAATACCTCAGCCACGCGGGGTTCTTCAGCTAGTTTTATATAAACCCAGATTATTATTTTCCATGCAATTGTTATCAATTTTATATAAACCCAGATTGTTTTTAATGTAATTGGTTCAAATTAAAAAAAAATACTATTATATTCTTTCATTTTATTTTACAGTTCTGGCCTGGAGCGAAACTATTAGGTACCAGTTATGCAATTGGCCTCTAGCTGAACGCGGTCCTCTGGATCACACCAATCTGCTCTTAGTGACAGGCGAAAATGATCGTGGAACATCTACCAACATATTATTTAAATTATTTATTTTCCAAATTTGTGTTGAATTACTCTTTACCAAACTTTGCAAGGAAACTGTGACAGTCCTGAAGAAGAGCCTGTAAAAATTTCGTATCTATTCATACTCTAATTTTTCTGTTACATGAAGATGAATTCACTTTTATTGGTATACTACATTACACGTGTAAGTGTGATGATGACTTTGACAATTCTAATTGAATTAATATATCGCCTGCTCTAACGCATTGGTCAGAACCCGTGGAAAGAGATGACTCGCCCCTTAATATCGCTTACGTACTTGAAAATTCATGTGATGGCGTCATTTTGTGCGCTATACCGTTAACTAAATGTTTTTAAAGTTCGGCACCAAAGTATATAAATTTTCAAGTGCGAGTTGAACTTTCTCTTTCAAAGACGTAATCGGGAATAGTGTAAACAAGTTTTCAAATATAATAGGACTGGCAATTCATTTTTAAATCTGACAAAGTTCCTTGGCACATGACGTTAATTCGTTTAGAAAAAAAACATGTTTGATTTATCCAACTGTTCGGAGCGAGAAGCGGTAATCCTACCGAATTAAATGATACGGTAATCACGAAAACTCGAATTGCTATTTCACACGCTGTGACGAAACTGAATCCAGATCTTGCGTAAGATTTAGTGAAATTATAAATAGATCGCTCCCAAGAGCAAAGTCGGCGCCACTTTGAGAGAACCGGTTTCGACCACTGGTCGAAGCACGAAAGAGCAAAGTAGACACTTCGCGAGAGGCACCAAAGGTCAGGTCAGGAATCCAAACAGCAGCTTCTCGGGGAGATACCACACAATTATCACAAAAAGGTTAACTTATTGTAGATTATCATTAATATGTTTCCCTTGGTTATGATTCCGCTTGTACCGGAAGATGTGGCTCAGTGCATACTGATGTCACTGCAGTGCCTCTGACCGGGAAGTCCTAGGATCGAGTTCCGACGGCCGCAGAAATTTCGGCACTAGCTTACCAACTAGGTTGAATTCAGCCGCTTTCTGCCGGAGAATTCTAGCCGCCGGCTGCTCTAAACGGTATCTTTCCGTGGTTTCCCCTATCAAGACCAGCTGAATGCCGGAGCAGTACTCTTACAAACGAGACACGGACCGCGCGCGATCTTTCTTTCCTCTTCCTTGTCCTGTTCTCACCCCTTACACACACACTTACACTAACATAGAGACCTGTCGGCGGCATTTCTCCTGGCTGGGGCGGTGCCACTCTGGTGGGAGATACCTGGTTACGGAAAACTCCACTAGCCAACCAATAGGGAATAATGGCCTCTGTAGTTGACGCGCCCGGAATCAGTAATCCATCATACAAAAACTGCGCTTGTTGAAACTGTTTGTACATTTTGTTTCTCTTCCTTCGAAACTTTTATTCATCCTTGCCTTCGTAATGTTATGTTCTTTCCTTTCCTTTCCTTACTCCCCGCACTTCTTTCTACAGCAAATTCCTACACATCCACCATGCTTTTAGGGAGGCAAGTTATTCTCGGGCTCGATATTTCTTCCCTAGATCTTACCCTTAAAATTATTTTCCTAAAAATATCGTGACTAACTAAGAGCGTGTCAAATTAGTTTTGCTTTTCGCTTATCGATGCCTATAAGTAGTGCTATCCTTTCTCTGATAATTACTGTAGAATCGTCTCACCTCCTTTTCTCTGCCAGATGGCTGAAAGGAGTGTTGCGGAATTTGCGTGATCAGGCGAAGAGTAGACCTGATGGCCTCAGTCTCACCACAGCTAATAAGTCAGAATTGAATTGAATGTTTTTCTCTCCTAAAACGTGGCGAGATCGTATCTAATAATATTTCAGCTCTAGGATGACCTCTAAAAAATTCTGAACTTTCGTAATTTTCGCAAGATCAGGGTTTTCAACGAATATGAGACCTGCACCATTCTCTTAAACGTCCGTCACACTATCCAACAACATTTAATCAAAAACGATGGAGCCATGTTTTTGAAAATTTGGAAAATGTCCCAGGAGCTTCATGTAAAGTACCTCCCAAAATTAAAATATCTGTTTCAAATTCAAGGGGCCGTGACATCGACCAGATCGATTGGAGAAAATCAATTTTGGAGATAATCAGCTGAACGGTTTTGTCGGTAGGGTTGTGCACAAACGGACAGCAGGCAGGCAGAGGCAGAGGCAGAGGCAGAGGCAGAGGCAGAGGCAGAGGCAAAGGCAGAGGCAGAGGCACAGGCAGAGGCGAAGGCAGAGGCGGAGGCGGAGGCGGAGGCGGAGGCGGAGGCGGAGGCGGAGGCGGAGGCGGAGGCGGAGGCGGAGGCGGAGGCGGAGGCGGAGGCGGAGGCGAAGGCAGAGGCAGAGGCAGAGGCAGAGGCAGAGGCAGCCGGACGGACTGACATGTTTTGCCGTCAATTGATTTTTCAGCATCAAGGACCCACCCAACATGGATTCTGGCTACACCACGTGAAATAGGATATTTTTTCTAAATTTAGTAACTGAATGTATCCACTGCTTCGTTACCAGGGCCATGTAATAAGAGTTTTTCTGACGGAAATTCGCCGTTTTTGCTCGCAGCATTGCAAAACTACGTCTCTACTCCGTAGCGATAAAGTAAAAAAGAGTGTATACACAGATCTACTGAAGAAGATACGGAAATGAAAATGAAATACGAGGCAAAAAAGGGCAAAGCTATCAACGTGACGAAGAGTGACATAAACGAAGAATAGAGGAAAACGTAAAGATTATCAAGGGGCAAACGAGACGTGAGGCGAAACATAACGAGAATGAATATTCAAGATAAGTCACAATTTTACGCAAAGAACTTATTTAGATTTATTCATACAAAATAATAGGCCGTAAAACTGAATGTGTGTTTGCAATATGTTTCCCCTTTTAGATGCATTTGATTTAGTGGACTTCCAGTTTGCAAACTTGAGCCAAATATTCGAAACAACATAAGTTCTTGCGATGAATGATCAGATGGTTTGAAAGGCTGTTTTGAAAGCCTAATTGGTAATTTTGTTCAATACTCGCCTCGGTTTTGTGCTTGCCGTCTTCTTGACATATGCTCGACATAAATCTGGCTTGGACTGGAGAGTTCCTCATATAATATTGAGGCTTATTATGTCTCGCGTGAAGGTCACATATATCTATCGCGATACCTTGGCCTGCCCTAACTCCGACATTATGTGTACAAAAGTCCTGAAACTAGCCTGGACCACACCCAATGTTCAGTATTCGTAATTTTACGATACACTCGCTTATACTCTTATTCATTTTATAACTTGCAGCGAAATTCTTTGACACACTTTCAGACGTTGGAAAGAAGAACTTCTCGCAGCTCATCTGGCTCGGTCCCAGGCCACAATTACCTACTAAGAACTGCACTGCCCTAGGGGTCTTCGCGGCGGCGCGAAATGCCAAGGAATGCGGCGAGCGGTGGCCCGTGCAGTTCACATGCGAATGGCCGCGCGCCGTCCGCGCACAATAGGAAGCTGCAAGGAGTGGGAGGAGGGTCCAGGGCCGCGCGTTGCTCTTCGAGGAATGCTGTCGCAGGATAGGCATGCGACATCGGGGCCCGTGTTTTCAAAACATCAATGTTTTAGCCTCCATTTTTTTTTAAACTGATGTTTTTAGCCTCCATTTTTTTGAAACCGTAGTTGTTAGCCTCGATATTTGACATCCACGTTTTAAGCATCGATTTTTTAAAGCTGACGTTTTTAAGCTCGATTTTTGACACCGATGTTTTAGCCTCGGCTTTTTGATCGATTTACTGAAACCGATGCTTTCAACCTCGATTTATTGATGCCGATGTATTCAACCTCGATTTATTGAAACCGATGTTTTAAATTTCGATTTATTGAGAACGATGTGTTCAGCCTCGATTTAGTTAAACTGTTGTTTTGAATCTCAACCTCTATTTATTAAAACTGATGCCTTTTTTACATCGACTTTCTTTTTATTGATGATTTTTATGTTGTCGATGTTTTGTGGTCGTTGTTTTTGTGTTGTCGATACTTTGTTTTTTAATGTAAAAGTTTTATCATAACAAAGAAACCTGTCTTCAGTTACACTTAACAGTAAATTGAAAATTCTTTCAGAGCAAATTGACCGAGCTTGAAGGAGAATGAAACACTATCATGTGTGAAGATTAGGGTCAAAGGGGTCACGTTATATTTCACGCCGCGCTGTATATCAAGGCCCCTGTTCTTATAGATTAACCCACTAATATTTTACTGTGTTAATTATATTGAGAGAGATTTTTTAATAATGAAAAGTGCAGCTAAGTAATTATCATTGATGACTTTCACCCCATCAAAAAGAGTTTTTCCTCAATATTTGCTGTCAATTGGTGCTCAAAAGGGGCAAAGTGCAACAGTTTTGGAGGAATTTTGATATTTGGTTTCTAAATATGTTTTGGGGTTTCTAATAACTAATATTAGGTTTGCCAACAATAATTTTTCTTGAAAAATGTATTTTAGGCAAACAATGTATACCTTTTTTTTAAAACAAAGACATCTATTTCGTAAATGGGCACAATTAAAATCAAAGAAGATAAACTTACCAACATTTAACGTATTTACGTTTTTTATCCAGTCTACAGTTTAGTCTGGAGTGCAGAGCAAAATTTTGTATTGAGCAAAAAACGACTGAGAACAACTACTTACCATAATGATTAGTGTAGTACGAATTCACAAATTAACTCCTATGAAACCTCAGCTCTTGTACAAAGGATTGCTGTTTCTAAGCAGTTGGGTGCACAGCATGAGGAGATTTTGTCTTTCGACCTAGGCTCTCATTTATTATCCTTATTTGCAATGGCAATAATAATTACCTAAAAAGGGACCAAATTCACTTTGTGTAAAGCATTCAAACCAATCACAAATAAACAGTTTAGTGTCCAAGTTAAATACATGAATGCGGGATTTTTATCGCATAGAATTTTTTGACCGATGTGCCAATCATTTTCTTCTGTTCTTGTCACGGACTCTTTGGCAATAATAATAATAATAAATTTATTATTATTATTATTATTATTATTATTATTATTATTATTATTATTATTATTATTATTATTATTATTATTATTATTATAAATGATGAGATATGTATCGAAAAGAGAAGTCGACTTCAGGAGGAATTTAAGAAACCTCTTGTTTACAAACTTTCAATAAGAAATATTGCGGCCTATATCAAAAATAAATAAAGTTTAAATAGTTGAATTATCTTCAGAAATGGGTTATTACTTTTATATTTTCTATCTAATGAAAGATTTGTTAATTATTTTCATTAATTTTGACTCTATTTTATATTTCTTATAAATTAATTATAACGGTCACTCTCCTTCCGTACGAACGCAAACAATGTTAGAGGTTATTAAAAACACCGATGGTTTGCGAGAGATATTGTATTAACATCAATGTTTTAATTTTGAACATCGATGTTTTGGTGGCGGTGTCCCATTCCTACCGCGGTGCGCGGTGATGTAACATGGTGATGGGACTGTGTGTGTGTATGCGAGCGTGTGTAGGGGGGGGGGTGCGTCAGATGTTACAAATGTAGAGTTCGAACCAGCTCAAAAGACAGTTGCCACGCAAGTTCACTCACAAATGGAGAGTCTCTTAAAAAAGTGCCATGAGAGCCGGCGAGTTAGGAAATGCTCCTCTACCGGTCCTGTGAACATATGGTCTCTTTCACTGTGCGGTCAGCACAGAGTGAAACAGGTCCTTAAGCAAAATAATCCAGTTCCGAAAGTTTCTTACGAAATATAGAATTGCCTACAATCAATCTTCCGAACTTTTCCTCTCAACATTTTCAACTTATCAAGCCTATATGCCCAATATACGAATACACCTGCATTATCACTTCATACCCATTACACGAAACACTCCTTAACTTGTTAGTTAAAATTTCTCCAGTATTGTAATCCTTCATCCCTCTACTTTAGAGCGCTTTGAGATTTTTGTTTTCAAGAGTTTTCATTAATCAATCGAACATTTACCTTCTCCTGGACATGATTTTTCATTCATGGTTTGAAGTGAAAATGAAACAATCTCTCATCACGAAAGTTTGTAAATAATCTCTAGTACTATTAGGAACCTTCACCTAGTTTGAGGGACTCTTTCTCAGCTTTTCGTAGTCATACTGAAATAGTGTTTCCCAGGAACATTATGAAGGTTACGTCAATGTATAAAGCGTCGAGTCACTTCTCTTTACGGAGTGCTTCAAAGTATGTTTTCCCAAATTCCGGATAAACAAGGGTCTTTGCCCAGCTTTCCACTGATACTAACGACATGAGTTCCAGCGAAAAAACAAACAAACAGGAATCGGGGTAAACTTTTCCTCTCCTCTACCAGTGTAAAGACAGTTCCCGTTACCCCCGCCTTCCATACGACGTCATTATTTTTTATTTTATCAGTGCGTAAGCCGTATGAGCATATTTGGAAATGTGTCAATAATTTTGATGAGTAGGTATTATGAATATATGAATATCATTAGAGATCGGATTACAGTGAGAATGCATATTTTTCCCCTTTATGCAGAAATCCTGTAACTGATTTTTGCATGATATTTAACACTATAATAACGGTACTTTCGAATAATACGTGCTGTGGAGCCCATTTTGAAAATCTGATGACCTAACACATATGACTTCCATAAGTCACAGGGGCATTTCAGTTGCTCTCGGAAATTGTTTTCAAACGTGGTTCTAATGCTAATAGTTAAATGTTATTCCACTGTGGAAACTAATACTTCTCTACGAAATTTCATTCAGCGGATGCGTATGTGAATGTTAGGCTCAAAGAGGAATAAGTATTTTATTAACCTATCGTACTATAACGTCATACTAGTACGTTGAAATTCAACACGGACGTAGCATAATTAAAAGTCTAAGCCTGAATCCGTTGCTACAACGCATATTAACAAGAGGTTGTCTGTGCAACTTTCAATCAGCTGTATTTAAAAAGTCACATCATTTTAACCCCTTCCCCGCACTTCATACATTTTTTATGAAAAGTCTTCAAAGGTTCAAGGGTACGTACACACGTGAACCTGTCTCTTTAGTGCTGACAGAATTACGTACAAAACTCTAACCTTTTAGTATGATAAATAATTAAACGGTAAACGATGGTTAGAAAATAATAATTATTAATGTACTAAACTTGCATTTTCTTCCGTAAAATGCGTTTCCGAAATATTTTTGTTTCCAATTTACCAACACGTCTTCACCTATTTTTATTCGCGCACATTACAAAGCACCCCTCTTAAGCTGTTTTTCTTGAATGGCCCCCAGAGCGTTGTTCCCTTGAATCTCAATCCATCCGCCTTTTCCTTCTTTAGCCGCGACGCGCGCTGCGCTCGCTCTAGGAATAAATACCGCGGGGGCGGGGGCGCCGGCGCAACCTTGCCGCGCGAATCGCCGCACGGCTACCACGGCGAGGTCGATCGGCAGGCGCGAGATGTCTCGACCGCCCGCAAGGCCGGGGGGAGGCGACTTTCACCGCGGGGCGCGGGCGAAGCGGCGCGGAAAGCACCACGGAGCGCTGCCGGATTTTTGACGAAACGGAACTCTTCCAACGCGCAACGTCTGGTTTCACTCGCCAGGGGAGAATTTGGCTCTCTGGTTTGTTGGACGACGAGGTTCCTTTTACCACGGCAACAAATCTAGATTTGAATGGTGCAACAATGCTTTCTGAAAAAAGAAGAAGTAGGAAGTGAAATAACATAATATAATAATGTGGTGAATTATTAAACGGTCTGTACCGGGAGAGGCGGCATTAACTGATGTCGCTGCAGTACCTCTGACCGGGGGGTTCAAGGTTCGAGTCCCGACGGTGGCATGATTTTCAACTTCAGCAAGATAACTAGGTCGAATCCAGTCGCTGTCTGAAGAAGAATTCTAGCGGCAGGCTTGTGTGATAGGTAGTGTTCCATGGTTTCTTCGACCAACAACAGGCGAATGCCATAAAAATACCGTAACAAAAAGAACACGGACGGAGCGCGATCTTGTCTGCTCTTCCTTGACCTACCTCAACCCTTACACTGACATCCGCTACACTAACACACATGCCGGGAGACCGGTTGGAAACTTAAAGAGCTTGTCCCGGCTGCGGCGGTGCCCTGCTGGTGTGAGATACCTGGTTGGGAAACCCCCCACAGCAGACAGTAGGTCGATGCCGAATCTCACCCACTACCCCCGAGAAAAAAACCCACCCCGCCCACTACTACCACCTCTCCCGGAGAAAAAAAACATGCTCTGCGCTTACGGGACTAATGACATTAGCAGTTGACGCGCCCGGCATTACTAGGCAATCAACGAATCAATTAAACTGTCTGTACAATGTAACTTGGGAAATGTCATCCAGAATGTTATTAAGGACAGACAGCTAGTTTTATTGGTTTGGTATGTTTATTCACACACCGAGAAACGAAATTGATGGGTGCAGTTTTTCAATGTGTTTATGAACTTATCGAACCAATAAAATCTGTTATTTGTAACATAATCCTGGACTACATTTCCCATGTATAATATATGATCTTGATCTTGCTGTGTTTGTAAATTGAAGTGGACGATTATATGACTTTTTTTGTTCACATGATGGAAGTTGTTTCTAATGATGAAGTCTTCTCTTCAAGATATTGAAGCTCTTGCGTCGTGAATGTTCAATTGACGGATTCTTTGGTCTAGTAAGATTTCAGTTCAAAGAGCTGAATTGAGGGCTTAATTACTGACCTCATTGTGTAGTCTTCGTAGGTTTGCAGATTCTTTATCATGTAATTGTGATTATTGTTTCGTATTTTTGAGAACTTTTGATTTAGTAATATGTAAATGACGTTTAAATGAGAATAAAGTATGTAGAGCCTTTCAATTGGAATGAAATTTAATAACTTTGAGTAGATAGAGACTGGTAAATTAGAATAAATGCAAAATAATTTTCTAATGAAACTTTTGTTTTCTTCAATTATGACGGGGACGAAAGGAGGGGAAATAAATTTATGCCGATTATTTATCAGTTGATGAAAATGTCTAACATCACAGTTTAATATTCTGCAGGTATGTTGAGAAAAAACGTAAATAAAAAAATGTAAATAGAAAAATGTTAAATACAAACAGAGAGTTTTGAAGGAAAATTAATTTCAAAAACGACAAAATAATAAATTAAGACCACCATATAATGCCTATTCATTTGAATTCTTCTCTTCTTATCAACATTGCTTTCAAGCGTGTGAAACATATTCTCTCATCAGTTCCATTAGTGTCATTTCCATTTCCTTGTGCTTTTTGGGTTGACATATTCATCTGTTAGCTGAGCGTAACCGGGTCAGAAAGTTCTGGAACCACTGACGGGTTTTTCCGCAGCGAGTTTCCTCTTCTGAATAATGCTAAAGAGCTACGCGCCATTGTGAATATAGATCTGTCACAGTGAATCCCACGTTTCCGCCAACCGTCACATGTTCTCCTTTCTTTTTTTACTCAGAAACTGGAAAGGTAGCCCAAAACGCGTGTAACTGTTTCGTTATGAGTCAACGTCGTCATTAGAAGTCCTTCGACCTCTAACAGCACCATATAGGGCGTGCAATGAGTTATCTAACACGGAATCTAAATCAATACAAAGGCACACATTTTTTATATTTCCCTCGAAACACACGAATTACATGTTTTTGGACCTATTAAATCTGAATCCGCGAACAAATAACACCAACACTGTAAGATTTTTCAAGTTTAACAAATTCCTCTATGTGCAGATAGGGCAACATCTCGAAAGTTACAACTCAAAGTATTTACGTTGCTTGACTACTAAGTTCGAATCTGGTGGGCAAAACACTCCCAATATAGGTCGGTCTCCAGATAGTATTGGTCATACAATTAGAGGAATTTCCTAACGAGGGCCTTGAGTAATTCGGGCTTTGGATTTCAATTTTGCGTGTTGATACACGAAAAGACATAATGCGTTCTCTTTCAAAACGATGCACTGACTAACTACATAAACGAATCGGTCAATTTTGGGAAATCTTCAAGCACTAGAGTGATTTTTTTGGATTTCGTCAGAGCGCGTTCTAAAACTTGATCCTCCAGACAGCGTGTGGATTCGACCTAGCTAAGCAGCTAGTCCTGTCGAAAGTCCTGTCATCGGGACTCTAGCCCTAGGACCTCCCGTTTAGAGGCACTGCATTGATGTCAACTGACGCCCTGAGCCACCTTAGTCAGTCTTTGTAGTTGGACACTGGTACATAATGGAAAGTAGCTTTTGGGCGAAAAACACCATTTCTGCCGCAGTGTGTACCATGTCGTCAGTTTCGGCCCCAGCCGCTCTTGATTAACTGTGCGGTTTGGTTTCAATGACACTGGATACTGAAAAAAGCTAACACAGCTCTGCTATGAGGGCGATGACACTACTGTAAGCGGAGCAAGAAGTGCTCGGAACGAACCGGCGAGCCATTTTCCTTGAAAGGAAGAAAGTAATCCATGATTTCCAAAGTAATAACACCAGTGGTTATCATATTTGGTCCAGTCAAGCAAGTGATTTTTTTACAATCTCGATCGAAAAAAACTGGAAATGGTTTTTGTGTCAGACTAATGCAACAAAGAATTAGAATTATAAATTTAGATTGTTTATGTAATTTTGGTTTAAGCGAAGCAGAGGAAAATCTGTTAGTTCAAGTTAATACAAACATAAATTATAAGAAAAAAAGTGTGTCTTAATTCAGAAACTATGAACCTTCTAAGTTTGGAAGATAAACAAACAGATTTCTGCACATCGATATTCAATCTTTATTTAGCAGATTAATCATCAGTATATCGATTCATCGATCCGAGTCATTTATTTGACAACTCGGCAGAAGCGTAATACGTAGAAACACGACAATTGTAGATACAGAAATAAGGAATGACTAATTCACCCAGGCTGTCGATAACAATATGGACAACTGGCTCTTTCCTCCTACAGCAAAACAAATGTAATTGCATCGCGTGGCAGATGTTAACGCAGCTTTACGGCAGAGGAGCGCTCCCTATCCAGGAAACCTCACAGCAGAAAACCTCGGAGGCATTTCGCGTTCCCCTCAGACATCGAAGAATGATTTTGCGAAGAATCGAAGAAAATTATAGGGGGCCACGTGTAACCAAAATGAAAAACCCGCTTAGAACACAGTTACACACGTATAGCAGACATTAAATAAGAAGAGATTATGAAGGTGCCTCTAAACGGGCAGCGTTTCTGGTCAGGTATTGGACCACAGTGTCTTCAGTAATGTGTAAGCACTAACGACACTGACAGCGATCTCACTAATCGTCCAGTAATTGACAAAAAAACGCTGCCTGTGTAGAGGCCAATTTACTTATGAACAGGAAAGGAAGAATAGATAGAACCCGACAGGTACAAAAAAGGTTTTGGATTGAACTACTTATAACAAATTGAATAAAAGTCTGAACGATTAATTTGAATAAACATAGTGAAAGGTTTTACTTTCTTTTATAAAGGAAAATATTTTTTCGGATGACAGTTGCCTGCGCAAGAACAAATGATATCGGTGGAAGCCCAGCATAATCTTGCGCGTTTATTGTATACGCGAGTTAAGGCAGTTAAAGGCGAACCATTACGCAAAACAATACTCAGTATTTATTCTAAGGCAACAGCTGCCGCCTATTCGAATGGCAGGGACAATAACATTACCCTATCCATGTCATGGGCGAACCTAATTTCCATTCCATTATTTTTCGAAAATTTGCATTATAACTTCTTAAAACCTAAGATCTAATTTGGAAAAGAAAGTTACTTTAATATGATCAAGAAAACATCTAAAATGAAGATCAACAAGCGAAAATGAAATGTTGTTATTCTGCATTTTCATTTCCTTATTGATTCTTCCTCAAGACGTCACTTTGATGAACAACTGTGTGTTATTCAGCAGTGGTATACACTTTTGGCGCTAGGCGCTTTCATTGTTATTCTAATTCTGCGATGTCCTGTTTCACGCAGCTATTTGGGTCTTTGCGCTGGACTTAACGAGTCTGTCCTCGGATATTCTCATCTCCATGACGCAACTGAGCTCTCGACGGCCCACTGACGCTTGGGGAAGGAACTCAGGAGGTCATTGTCCTCTCCGAAATACACATCCTCTCACCTCGCAGGTGTCGTACTACATCTGTGCCGATGACGTGTGGATCTACCCTACATATGATGCAAATTATATATACGTCCAGATTCCAATACAGGAGAAAGCGAAAATATTTTTGTTGATTTCCTTTTAGTTATGTGTTGTTTTCATCTGGCAATGTTTCTCGGTTCCTCTTTTCACGTCTATTTTCAAGCACTACTTTTCCGTCACCACTAATCTCATTTCTTGTCCCTCTCTGTCGGCTAATGGTGGGCTTCCTTGTTTTGTAGGAAGAGGTGGCCATTCTTTTGACCCCTACGTGTCTGGCATTCTCTAAAGATGTCAATTTAAGGCAATGTTCACGAAGAGTTTGTTTTCACACATTTCCGAATGTTGTTGCAACGCGATCAGGTCTTAATGCTCGATCAGCTGTGCTGTCGATTGTAGAAACGTTTATATGAGTTGCAAGTCGTAAATAATCTTTAAGGGCTTAAATTTCGGCTTTGTATTAGCTTAGGTAATTTAATTAATAATCGAATTATAAATTACATTACTTCCATCCAAATAACGACTTATGATTATTGAACTTCTTTCGGAGATAAAAACAAGGAGAACGAGAAAGAATAGAAGGAGCCCAGTTGACGCATCGAAAATATAACTGAGCTTGGGGATCAAGATAAAGGCAAAATTAATTGTATAATTATAACTATTAATATTGTCAAATATTTAATATTTTCGAGTGGACGTTACCAATGATTTATCTAGAATTAATTAAATGAAGACCAAAAAGCAGAAACTAATGCTTTGCGAAACGACTGCATTGAGGATAGTTAAGTAAACGAGGGTCGCCCACCCCACAGGTCCTCGAGGATCTGGGCTGCGCCAGTCACTGCCATTACGTATGCGCACGCGCACGAGCACTTGAGCCCGGAAGTACATATCACCACTCCTCACTCACCATTAGTCGAAATAGAGTAAAGGTAGGCAACGAGATTTATAAATAAAACCCGATAAACAGAAATGTTCGCACCCTTGTAATAGAAACAAATGTCCTTAAAAGTCGAGCTACAAATTTGATTTAACAGTCCGGTCGCCGAAATAATCTAACCCACATTCCTCTCCCATTTAGAAAAATGAGAGCTCAATCCGGGAAAGGTGGCATCCACTGACGTCACTGCGGTGCCGCTGACCGGGAGGCCGTCGGGTTCAACTCCCGGCGGTGGACGAATTCAGCCTCCGTCTGGAGGGACATTCTAGCGGCCGGCTGCTCTGATCGGTTGTTTCCTTGGTCTTCTCCAATCAACACCAGGCGAATGCTGGAGCAACACCCTAACAAACGGGCCATGGACCGCGCGCGATCTTTCCTGCCCATTCCTTGTCTTTTTTTGTACCTCTTACACACTTACACTTACTTGCACTACACTACCAGACATACTGGGAGACCGGCTGGGAGATTAAGGCTTGTCGGGATCGGGGCGGTACCCCACTGGTGGGGGATACATCGTTGGGGAAAATCTCCCCAAGCCGACGTAGGGCGGCGCCGAATCCCGCGATCAGGGGGATCACCACCACCGCGAGTAAATGCACTACACATACGGGAAAGACGACTTGATCAGTTGGCGCGCCGGGCGTAACTTATGAACCGATTCATTAATGAGGGCTGGAGAAAACGTGCGGGGCAAACACCAGCTATGTCCTAGACCGAGCTGGGCTGAGGGCCATTGGGCGTCACCGCTAGCGGCGGGGCAGGGCGATCTACTTTCAAATGTCAGACGCCACCGCCCCCGCACCCCATGCGCAGCCGCGTCCCTCGACAGAGAGAGTAGTGCAACTGGAACAGCTCACTGGCAGCTAGCGCACCCACTAAGCGGCGCTGAGCAGCTAGTCAGATTTCGAAGCTGGCACATATTCTTGCTACACAGGAGGTCAAATGTAGTGCCTGTCTGGAGAAGAATTCTCCCCAACGGCTGCTCTGATCGGTAGTTTTCCCGTGTTTTTTTTTTCGATCAATATCAGGCGAATGCCGGAAGAGTGCCGTAACAAATGGGACACGGACCGCGCGCGATCTTTTCTTCTTCTTTCTCATCTTCTTCTGTTCCCTCTCACATGGCCTTCACACACATATTCACTTATATAGAACACCATCACTCATGTGGGGAGACATCCACAAGTTTAGAGCACTCGAAAGGGGCGGTGCCAAGCTGGGGGAGTTTTCTGGGCTGAGAAACTCACATGCTGACGTGTAGTACCCGTCTCGGATCTTACTTTCCTGCGAGATGGGAACACCGACACTTTCCCTCAATAATATTCACTACACTCATAATTCTGATAACCATAGTAGGTGACGTGAAATATTCACACACTGGCGGGTGCCGTCAATTTATCACCTCTCATGCGATAACTCTGCCGTCAGGCAGCTTTGAAAAATTAAGGAGAAATGTTAAGAATTGAAGCGTTGTGGAAAGTTTTGAAAATACATATGTATTGTGTTTAGTTTGAGATATCCCTTCCATCACCCAGACGTTGGAAGCAAAGTCAAAACACCACTTTTATCCATGACAGGAAAGGGGCGGGGAAAAAAACGTAAGCTGCCTGCTTCGCCCATTCACGCCATCACCATTATAACAATAAAATAAAGAAGGCCTGGTGGACCGAATAATTATTTAGTGTTTACGGTCGCGTCAGCTGTTATGAACGATCGTCACGCAGCGCATATTAAATCCGGTGAGGTGGCGACCTTCCTCCCCCTTTGGAGGGCGAGAACCTTCGTCGTCCTTCAAGTCATCGTCCAAGTATCTCCCCCTGCAGGACGAGCCTAAACGACTGCTGATCTCCCGACAAATGTGCGATGATAAGTTAAGCGTAAGTGCTTGGTGAATAAGAGATGGCAGAACAAGGAAGCTGAAGGAATTATTGCGCGTGGTCCATGGCACGTTTCTTATATTTCGATTAATTTAGAGCTGCACGTGGTAGGTCGTTACGGTGTCATCCACTCCACTTCACTACAGGGACGTTGAACCTCCCGATTAAATGGTACCGCAACAGCTGATTTACATCAGGGTCAGTTATGTTTTAATCCAAGTACAGCATCCTGCTCCCGCAATAACCTGGTACAGATCGGAGAAACCACAGGAAAACAAGGGATCCCCTGAGAGCAGCTGGCCGCTAGATTCTCGTCCAGATGGTGGTTGAATTCGACGTAGCTCCTATAAATCCGCCACCGTCAGCACTCGACCCCCGGACCCTTTCGGACAGCAACGGTCAGTTGGAAAGGACTCCCGGTAGCTGGGAGTTCCCGCATCCACAGCCCCGGTGACTCGCGGCGAGCGCAGGCGCAGACGCGAGGCTGCGCTTGGCGCGGCCTTCCGCTTCCGGCCGGCCTCCTCCCGCGGCCTTTGCAACCGCCGCCGCCGCCGCTTCCGGTCGCCCTCGCGACGCGGCCGCTCGCCGCGCCGGGGAGCGCGAGGTCGATGCCCGGGCGTAGCGACGCGACGGGGCGAAAGGCGTCGGGTGGGTGCCGCCTCCGGGCGTACGGGTCTCAACATCTGTCTTCGGCACCGGCAACTCACGAGCACGTGGTGCAGTGTCGCCCAACGCTCCAGCTCCCGCAGCGGCGTAGGTGGCTCAGGGCCCCAAACGATGCCACTGCAGCTCCTCCGACCGGGAGGTCCTAGCTTCTAGTCCCGACGATGGCAGGATTTTCAACGCTGCTTAGATAGCTAGGTCAAATTTAGACGCTGTCTCGACGAGAGTTCTAGAAGCCGGCTGCTCTCGTGGGTAGTTTTCCGTGGTTTCTACAGTCAACACCAGGTGAAAGCCGGAGTAGTACCCTAACAAATGGGCCACGTACCACGCGCCATCTTTCCTTCCTCTTCCTTGTCCTATCCTCATCCCTTACTTTCATGTGCACTAAAATGCATTACACTTCTACTCGTCGGGAGATCGGTCGGGAGCTTAGAGCTTTTCCCGGCTGGGGTGGCGCCCCGCTGTTGGGAGATACCTGGTTGCGGAAAACCGCGCAAGGTGTCTGTTAGGTTGGCGCCGGATCTGTCCGTCTAGCGTGGGGAAGATCACCGCCATCTGTCGCGGTAAAATCATGCACTATATTTTTCTCGTACAGCAACACTGGTACTCAACTATCTAATATTGTTTTCTTCGTTTTGTCTAGAAGTATAAAGGATAATGTCCAAAATTTATTACATGCCAAAGCAATTCGTCTTTCAATTTCTTCATCAGATGTGTTGTGAAATGACATCGTCTGTCCCAGGTAAACAAATTGATTTACATACGTCATTTTCTCATTATTCGCATTTACTTCTATCTCTTCGCGATTTGTTATCAACATAGTTTTTCTAGAGTTTAGGGTTATTCCCGCTGATTCAATGAGTATCATCATTGTCTCAAGTTCCTTGGCAGATTGTGTGAATAATACTATGGAATCCGCAAAACGCAGATATGACAAACGCAGTTTCCTTCCATTTATTTTTATCCTAAATTTGTTTCCCAAATTTAAATTCCGGAACACTTTTTTCAATGCCATGGGATCTCCTTGTTTGACTCCTCTTGCTAGTGTAAATTTATCTTCCAGCTTTTCTGTCTTCATTTTTGCCCTATTGTAATTGCACATTTTAGTTAAAATTTTAATATACTTTATTAGAATTCCTAGACGCTGTAGTGCTTGAAGTACATAATAGTGTTCAACTGCATCGAATGCTTGGCTGTAGCCGACGAAAGCAATGTACGGCTTTAAATTGAATCCTTTGCCTTTTTTTATTACTTGAATGATGGTATGTAGGTGATATATTGTCGAGACTTCTGATCTAAATCCGGCTTGTTCTACAGCTTGGTTATCGTTCAAAATGGTGGTGATTCTTCTGGTTAGAATTTTTGAAAAGATTCTGTATATATTTGAGATTATGCTAATAGGTCTGTAGTGATTCAGCTTGTCTCTAGAGCCTTTTTAAAGTATAAGTGTAACAATACTAACTGTCCATAGACGTGCTATTTCGTCTTCTCCAATAATTCTATTAATATTTTCATTAGTGGATGTCCTAATGTTTAGGCTCTGTTTGAGTATTTGGTGTAAAATGCCGTCTTCTCCGGGAATCTTTCCGATCTTTCAAATCTTCTACGGCCGATCTTATCGCACTGGGGATGATATGGGGAACCTTTTTTTCGCAGTTTATTTCCAAGTAATTTTTTTAAGATTCGTTTTTTTTGTCTGCTTATTATGTCTTATTACATTAGCTTAATATATCTTCATAAAACTTCTTTTATCTTAATTAAAAGACGAAAGCGTTTAAGTCGAAAAAATCGACATTTACATTTCTTCACACTCTGATGCAGAGATTATTAACATAAAATATTCATTATTCATTTGAAATGAATCAAACAGGTTTGTCACGCTTTCTTAGTTTTAACTTAGAAGAATACTACTTTTGAAATGGTTCTTCTATACCCCCAGGAAAGTAATTTTATGTCCAGCGTTGATTAACGTGTTTCACGGTTTAAGATCTTGTCCTAGAATCCAAGACAGAATATATCCCGCTAACCTTAGTTTCAAAGTGAGTGGGAGAGCGATAAAACCGGCTTGTCAATCATCACGGCTGCCACACACTTGCAAAGGCCCCAGCATTCGCTGCAACCTACTTCTGATTCAAAGACGCCTGGGTATTAAATAAAGGTAAAACCTCCCGTGTGCACCGTTTTATGTTTTCCCTCTGTAATAGCTCTGCCAGGGTGAGGCCGAACACATTCTCTTGGAGTGCAACTCATTGTCACGCCTTCCTTCTCCCAATGCTGCTACATCAGGGCAAGCACACTGGGGATATTATACTAAAACATCGGAGTATCTTTGTTGTCGGAACAGAAAATCGAAAAACAAAATAATATAGAAAAATTGTATTATTAATTATTAAGTTTTGAAAATGAATTAGTTAGATGTTATATATTTCTTACGAATCATTAAGAAAAAACGCACTCAAGACGTCTGGCAACCCTCTGCTGTTTGAAGTTTGGCCTGCCATTCGCCAAATTTGAATTTTCGCCGGCCATGCACCCAATTTGAGTTTTGGCCTGCCATCAGCTCAATTTGTATTTTGACCTGCCATCCGCCCAAGTTGAGTTTTGGCCTGCCATCCATAAGCTTGAAGTACGTTGTCCCACCCCAGCGGACAATTATTGTTTTACGAATTCTAAAACAGTTGAGCATCGCCGAAGACCGCTTCGCTCCGTGAAAAATTCTTCAATCAGTCACATTACCTGGGTGATGATAATGCATCAAAATCTCAGATTAGTGCTTACTGTCAGAGATAGTTTTCACAAAACATCCACTTTGTTCTGGTATCGTCAATTAAAAACAATACTTTTAAATTTAAAAAAAAAATGTTCAAACAAATGTGCATATTTCGTCTAAACTATTAAACGGACGTAATCGCGCCATTTATTTGTAATACGCTTTCAATGAAATTCGCAATGTACATACTTTTAATCAAAGAATTATCCACTCAAATTAATATTTTAAAACATTTAATAAGAGCAGCTGGGCGTAAACCAGAAGGCCCAGGTTCGAGTCCCGGTCGGGTCAACCAATTCTTTGAACTAATTTAAATAATAAGAGTTTTGTTGACAAAGGTGATGGATACAGATACATTTCTGTGAATGTGTTCTTTTTATATTTTCTGTTGTTACCGACTATAATACATTTGCTTTGGTGCTATTTTCTACGCAACTGCATCCTAGGAGCGGCTGAACACTGATTACTAATATGTGTTGCATTTTTTCACCTACACCTGTACTCATTTCGCAAAAAGTTTCATCATTTGGGCGCAACATCATTTCCTCCATGATACTGTTTGTTTCTTCTTTGGACAATTTCATTTTATTTAAATTTATAGCACTGAAAATCTTAAAGTCAAGCTCTTGGCGTGCAAACTCCCAATGAAGCTCGAAGTGTAGGAGACAACACTCGAACGGATAATTGACTTTCCTGCTAACGATATCGATACATTCCTGCTGTAAAACATGCAACATGTTAAAGATGATAGGTTGACTTGTGCTGAGTGAACAAGTTAGGCAGTGGGGACGCGTTAGATTTGTATTTAACATGAATATATTTAACATGTTCCTAAATGCAAAGTTAGGGAGACGAGGCATAAACGTAAACGAAAATCAAAGAGGTGAAAAAAGGTAAGGTATATTGGGAAAATTGGAGGAAACCTCCTTTTAACTCATTGTCGACCACTTTCACTTGAAGTTACCGGGATTCAATGAGCGGTACTCACAGGTTGAAAGCTACCCTGCTCACCTCCAGGCTCCCGGCCTTTATCCTTGTGGAGTGCCAAGGCTGTGCTTCTGGCTAAGAAGGTTCCTTGAATCAACGTGGCACAGAACACGTACGCCTACAGAGTAATTTTAGACGAGTAAAAACGAGGGCGGCTGGCAACAGTACACGGCGCTCGCCCACAGCGCTGTGCACGCTGCAACTCTCATTAATGGAACGTGTTGACTCTGTGGTTTCCGAGGCAACGACAAACCTTGTTCAGAGGTGTTATCATATCGATCGTGCAAATGTTTGAACAGACTACTGGTTGCGCTTTCATTGCATTACACGCGATCTACCTTCTGCTGTGCTGTCACTCACACTGTTTCATTAAAACTCCGATAGTAACTCTTGAGCTGTCAAAGACTCGTAACAAGAAATAATTAAAAACGTTACTGTGCCTGCGATGAAAATAACTTTTAGTTTATTAAATCACGTCTGGTCAACATCACAAATATATCGTTAACATATTTATTTTCTCTACTTTGTTCAATAATTTTTTACATTCACGTGAATTGTATAAGTGTATAGGTAGCACGTGGAGATTTGCGAAGATCAGGTCTACATTAATATTCCCAATTATTTTCATTGCGGCAGTTGAATAATTCAAGTAAGCATTAGCGTTCAAAAGCAAAATTTAACTGAAAAGTAACAGATTGATAATCTGCCGCTACTGTCTCTTGAAGAATTTTAACAAAACTTGACAAAATAACAAAAGGTGTGGAAGCATTTGTCAAAAAACCCTTTTCTAAATTTATCTTTCCATCTCTTTTTTCACATTTATAACGCTGTTACTTAACACTTAGCACATCTCGATCCTTAGCACTGTTTACTGGGCGACTCCGTATGCTACCATTCCATCCAGTGCATTCATTTCTTACAACCTTCTTAATAGAAATAAGATATTTCAATATCACTTGCCGGCCTGCAGACGTGAACAGGGACATTAATTATGCGTTCGCCTTGTTAACATGAAACAAAAACTTGTTTCTCGAATTGAGATGTTGGAGGAATTAAGTCTTTTTAATGAATTAAATGATTTCCACTCACAACAACAACAACAACAACAACAATAATAATAATAATAATAATAATAATAATAAAGATTATCTCAAAATTTCCCACAATGATTCATACCACTTTTACCAGGAAGAAGTAGAAATCATAGAATGAAACAAGATATGATCAATTTTATTATCTTGTCCAATTGTAGCAAAGACCAAGTATCTGAAATGATACGACAGGCAGTATAGGTACCCCCATTGGCAGATCTGCATCGCCCTCGAAGTTCCAAACACATGCCCAAAGTGAAACAAACACTCACCAAAACCGGTGACTGCTGTTGGCTGTCCACAGTACTGTGCCATCAACACATTCAAACTGATCGCACGGTAGCAACGACGGCAAGCAAACCGGGTATTGTTATCCGCGATTTGGAGAAAAATCGTGTTTACTCGTAGATGTGGCGCTGCCTTGCAATCAAAACGTCGTAACCAAGGAGGCAGAGAAACGTCTTGAATACATGAGTTTGGAAATCGAGATCAGCCGAATGTAGGGCGTAAAGGCACAGGTCGCACGATAGTCATAGGAGCTCTGGAATTTGTTCCGCAAATTTGTATAATAACTTGGCTAAACTCCCAGATTATTCAAAAGGCTAGGAAGGGCAAGATATTAATTTATTTGGAACAGCCCACATTTTACGGGAAGTATTGTAGAGGCACCGATAGTCCCTAGATCTGCTCCTTAGGAAGCTGGTTTCAACCCAGAGTGGACTTTATAATCTACCAACCCATAACATCTTTAGTCGTGAACTAGAGGAATAATAATTATAATAATTATAATAATATAATGTTGTTAATGAAGGTAACTGGTTCATTTTAACAAACAAATTGCAGCAATGTTTCTTGAGGACCAATTCATTACATGACAAATGAAGCTTGTTGGTTAGATGGTCCTATTCCATAACAACGTGTCATGGATCATCCAGTCGTGGATTAGTGTTCTTAATTATTATTCTCTTCACCTGCTCCTCATTAGTTATGCGACTAGCACTAGAAAACATTGATGTTGTGAAACATCGATGTTAAAAATAAAATCATCGATGCTTAATAATACATGAACCAAAAACCATCGACGTTTTTAAATACCGATGTTTAGAACCCTCTTACATAAAATTCGTGCGAAACAAAATTGAATTTGACAATGGCCGTGTTTATTAACTTGTAATTTAAATTTAACTGAACACAGTTTTACAACGTCTCCACGTAAGAATTACAGGAATGACGAAGGAAATACCAAGTCATTAGGATCATCTCGAGCAAGGGATGGTAGTCTGCTCGATGAAGATAGAACAAACCGCTTTCGTTTCGATCGAACAGAAACAGATATTGGCACCGTCAGTTATTATTTCTTATTTTAGCTTACACAAATTATGATTATAGGCATCTTTCATCCACGAACGAAACATTGAAAACATCGAATCTAAAACATCGATAGTCAAAGCATCGCTTTCAATACATCGATATTTTTATAGGAACATCGATGTTTTGACAACACCGACCTTTTTATAGAAATATCGAAATATTGAAAACATCAACTTTTTTATAGAAACATCGAAGTATTGAAAACACCGATATTTTTATAGAAACATCGTTGTTTTGAAAACATGGACATCGCTGACGCATCCCCACTGCCCACGCGCTGCCTCTGCCTGCCCCGAGTGCCAGGCATCCTGGGGGGGGGGGGGGGCGGGGGGGCGGACACGGCCTGGCGGTGCGGGCGCGTGCGGCCTCAGCAAGCCGCTTCCGCTCCTTCCCTGGACGCGCAGTCCCCGATCTCGCCTCGCCCGCCCGCTTAACGTAGCGCGCTCCTTGGCGGATTGATTCGAATGCCGGTTTCGTGCTGCCGTCACCGATCTCCCCCACGCGGGGACGAGAGGAAATCCTCAAACGAACGAAGGAGTTATGGGCTGCCAGACAATATTTGACAAAAATACCGTACGCATATTTGTTTTATTATTTCATTAACATTGGTTGAACGTTAGTGTATATGAATTTAAATGGTGTAGCTGCAACCAAATTAATATTCTCTGCTTAATAACGTCAGAAATCATTGTTTTAACTACACCTACAGAAGTTCAAATAATGTTTGTAGCTCAACTTCGGGTTTTATCATGTTTTCCCTTTAGCTCCAAGATTCCTAGAAATGTAACTAATTAATTTGCTGCTCTATTTAATGAAATAATTTTACTTGTCAGTCTATTTTTTTCAATCTTTCATTTTATTTCAAATTGCCTGATGATCACCATTCACTTACATGATGATGCCATTAAATACAAACCCTAGATGTATATTGTAATATGATTCACATGCACATATCTTTAATAAATTTAAATGGCATAACTGCAACTAGTATTAATATTGTGTGCTTAATAATGGTCAGAAATCATTATGTTAATATTATTATTTATTGGTAGACTATATTGATACATTAAGATAAACATCAATGTCGCTGCCACCAAACCCGAATGTTTTTCGATAACACAAAATAAATTTCATAAATTATATAAACGAGCGAATTACAATAAAACTTATCAGTCGCTTTGGATTTTATCCCTTGTCATGAACTTCATACGTAGGCCCTCGAGCGATATACCAACTGCATTCCATCACCTCGGCCCTGCAGACAAGTTCCAACTTCATTACGTATTTCATAAACTTATTGTATTCTTTCATCGTTTGAAAATGTGAATGTGCTTCCTGTACGACGCTATCTCGACGTTCAATCAAGATGGCAATTACTTTCTGCATGTGCACAGCAGATATGCGAAGGTAACGCCAATGTCACGAGCTGTAACACGCTGTACTCAGCACAGAAGTAGTTGAAATTAAATCCTTTTTCTTTTTATATATTTTCCCAGCTTAGGTCAGTTCCCCTCCACACTTGCCTTAGAATATTGAGTCGCTGACATGGCTCAGGAGCAGTGACGGCCGGGGGATTGCGAATTAACAGGTGCGGCATATATGTACGAACTATCACATACATTTTAGCTCTTTAAAATATTTCTTGAACGAGAAAACTGTAGCATGTAATGTGCAACAGATATGCACGCATCGGGATTTTAATCCTTGTCTAAGACAACTTTTACGTTGATAACGGAAGACACAATGGTGCTCATGCGAAAGTAAGAATTAAAAAACATCCAGCAAAGAAAACTTATGAAATCAAATGGTAAAGGTCGCTAATCTTAGCCAAGTTAATGTGAGCGGCGGACTCTCTCTAGAACAGGAAGAAAATATGATCTACCCGAAGTTATTATTGCAACAGACTCCGCTAGTTTCGCGAGAACGCGTGTATGTGACTAGGAAAAACAACCCGAACATTTTTATAACTAATAGATACTATTTAAACTGACGTACGAATGAAATATGAATATTTTAATGTTACAGCACTACTAAATCAACAGTCTTGCTATTGAGCTTCCATATTCTTTCACCACATTCCCTCCTTCTTGAATCATGGATTGTGAGGAGGTCTCATTTGCAGTTCTTTCGAGGAATGCACAAGGTTATCCCCACCTCCTTCGGTGATAACATGGACCATCTGAGCAACAGCCAATAACGGAAACTTTTCCTCTGCCTCCTGGAAACTTTCAGATGCACCGCCTACCTCCGGATAGTCATGTGATGTGTCGGTTTCTCCCATCCAGACCTCAACCGACCCTAACCGGAATTTCTGAGTCCGCGAGCACCGGCTCTCACAACAACACGAGATACCGCGGCCCAGCAACGCGGTGCAACGGAGATATACCACCACCTGATACGTGGCGACGTCCGCTCTCAGGAAAATTAGAAAGAATTCGGACTCGTTTATTAACGGCCTCTCACGTCAATTCTTCTGATGAGGTCTTAGAGTAGACGCCGACTAATAGGTCTTGGCAGGGGAGAGAAATTATGATATGAACAAGGTTCGTTCACCACAAATCTGAATTTCTGCCCCTGCACCCCTGTGCGTGCCCACGAACTAGGACAACGCAACCCCACTAACGCTGAGATGTGCTGGCCCGGAAGGATTTCGCACAAAGACCGCATCCGGCCACAGAAGTGGTCGCTGGATTCCCGCTCGTCTCGAGTGCGGTAGAGATCACTGGCGACCCTCTCTACGGCTGCCCTCCATTCGACCAAGGCGGGAATCGGCGCTGTACCAAACCACCACCACCTGCCCGCCACAACTCCCCCTCCCTCCTCCTGGCGGTGGCCACCGTCTGTTCTGAAACCAGGGTCTTTCCGTCAGCCCACTTCCCTTGCGGACTACCAATTAGGTATTTTACACCTTTTGTTAACACGTTACGTAAACTCCTATAGCTAAATAAAATACAATTTTTCCAAGGAGAATTCTCGAGCGGCATTATTTAATCCCGTTTCTATGAAATTTCCCCACCGATCTGACGATTTGTGTAGTATCTCGGTCTCTCCGAACAAACTTCCGTAAACAGTGACGCAATCACCAGAAACCCGTTCTCACGCGAAAAGGCAACACAGTTAAATTGATGCACAAAATCTGAGAAGAAATTCAAACAAACAAATCAATAAATAAGAAGGCGAGAAATCAGAAAGTCTGCTTCATCCTGACGTATTTCGGTACACGATTTGCAGACGCAACCTCAACAGTCATTGGCTATTTAGATTTGAGCAATTAGCTTCTACAAAGACGACTGTTATTCGCGGTGCAGCTGTCATGGCGGTGCGAGCCCTTATCTCTCCGTTTCCGCAGCTCCGCAATAGCGAGTGAGCGATGCCCCGCTGCCCGTCTTTCCACATCCCCCCCCCCCCCAGTGCACACGCGATCTCCAGACCGCACGAGCCGTACGAGCTCCGAGAGAAATGGGCGATTAACACATAGAGGAGAAAAGACTGAGTACCTCAAGACTGAGGTCTTCAATTGACTTCGACCGGTTTCGCATGGCTTAAAGACGCGCGTAGTTTGAAACCCGCCAAAATTAAATTTTCTCGTAGAAACCAACTCAAATAACAGATATTCATGTAATATTTGTCAATTACATCCAGAAGAAGAAAATGTGTGAGAAGGATGTTACTCCCTTGCCTCTCCTGTGAAACCGACGATGGTTCTATTCCTTTCATTCATTCATTCATTCATTCATTGATTCATTCATTCATTCATTGATTCATTCATTCATTCCGAGTTCGTGGCAACAAGGAGAGATTACAACATTGGAAAAAATTGCGGCTATCGCGGTCACTAGAAAACTACTGTCGGCGTCATCACACCTCTCAAAAATCTCTCCATTCTCAAACATCAAGCGTGAATAAATCTGATACAGCCTAAACTACATGCATGAGAAGTTTATAACACGTATTCAGACAGTCTCTGAAAAATGGTATTTTTCCGAGTGTAATGTTCCTTGCGAGTCTCCCGGTGTGGGGTTCTGCGCAGCTGGGTCAGTGCAGGGGGCTGGCGCGGAAGCCGTGCTCCAGAGCACGCAGCGCGTCTGTTTTCGTGCTTCCTCGAAGGCGACAGGGGCAGGGAGGGGGCGTGGGCAGGCGTGCCAAGTGACCGACCCAACGCACGCGCCCGGCGGCACGCACGCGCGGCCCACAGCCCCTCTGCCTCTTCTGGCCGCGCTCCATCCCCCGCTGCGCCGCCCCGCCCCACCCCCACCCGTCACGTCCGTGTCTAAAACTGCGCACACACAGCGATCGATCGATTATTACGGGTTTTAATATTCTCCTTAAGTGAGATAAAAAATCTTCTGAGATCCAAAGATATATTTACCAAGCGCGGATCCACGGGAAGGGAAATTTCAGACCTATTTTTTTTTTCAGGGACTATTAATTTTAACTTTGTCACGAAACTTTGACGCAATAATAATTTCGGATAATCATTAAAAGAATAAAATGGAATTGCAGCATGGGCTGAGCATGGGCTGCGACATTTTACAAAATCTCTAATGATACAATATACAATCTCTAATGATAATCAACACCTGGCGAATGCCGCAGCAGTACCCTAACAAACGGGCCATGGACCGCGCGCGATCTCTATATCCTTCCTTGTCCTATTCTCACCTCTCACGTACACACACTTAAATTTACGTGCACTACATTATCACACGTGCCGGGTGACCAGGCGGGAGCTTGGAGCTTGTCCCGACTGGGGCGGTGCCCCACTGGTGGCAGATACCTGGTTGCAAGCCCATGTGTAGATCGGTGCCTAATCTAGCCTTACAGAAGGGAAATATCACAGCCACCGAAATGAAAACATACTCTACATTTACGGGACTAATGACCTCGGCTGTTGATGCGCCAGGAATCACTATCAATAACCAACACATTCATAATCCCTCATCCTTCTGTAATCCTTTCATTATTCTACCCAGCTGTGAAGGTAGTGTGGAAAATCATGCCACCGCAACTCGATCCCTAGGACCTCTCGGTCACAGGCATTGCAGTGAAATCAATTAATGACCTCAGCAACCTCAGTCGATGCGCTCCACAAACAGCACTGAAGTAGAGCGTATGCCCTTCACTGTCGTGTACCTTTATGCCCACGGGCCCAGCTTGTCCCACGGTTCTGGGTGTAAGAAGCCAGTTCAAGTACAAACACATTGATCTGCACACGTATCTCAAATAAAGATATTCATCAGGTCTTATGTAAGGATTACGGAAGGATCACGAATTAGAAATGATTAAATTAGTGATACGTTAAACGACAAATTGGGAATGCTCCTCGCGCCTCAGATTGTTGATTCAAACATTTCTGAATGTCCCCCCTACTAGAGAAAATTACCAATCCGCGGCTCGCTGAGGAAGGCGGGTGCACACGCTTGGCACCTTGTTACGCCGCCCCTCCGCGCCTCTCCGGCTGCCGCCATCTGTCGCGCCTCCGCGACTGACGCGCGCGGCCGCCTTGCGCCAAGGGGGCAAAAGTCACGTTCTTTGGGCGGTTGCATGCGCTGCTGCACGTGCGTGGGTGAGCTCCACACGAGTCTGCACTTCCAGCCCCCCACCCCCACCCCCACCCCCACCCTCACCTTTACGTAAGGCAGGCCGCGCGTCAGCACAGCTATTCACTGATCTCTTTGCAACAGGGCGCATTATTATGCCTCGTTCAGGTAAGAGGGTTTCTGTCAAGTTCTAAAGCAGTGGTGCTAAAACAGCATCATCGAAGTCCACATTGCTCAGCAACATGTGTATTTCCGCCGTTCATATTAATTTATTTAACGTCAAAAACAGTTAAAACCTATGTGACGTGCTATGTGGAGAAGTGTATTCTAAGCATTTCTTGAATTCTGGGATTCCCTACCCTAACACACGCCAGGTGAATTCTGAAGCCTCGAAGTGTCAATTCAGTGGATACAGTTGGAAGTTAAGGTTAGTTTTCAAAAGGGTTTTGTTTTTTTCTGATCTCTTCCCGTAAACGAATATTGAATAAATGCATACAACCTGGGTCGAAAAGAATGTGAGAATTTTAATTGAATTCTTTGATGGAGAAATTCATAGTGAACCCAATAGATATACGTAGATAATAAAGAGAGATCACAATCGTTGAGTATCCAAGCAAGCAGCGTCATTTACTTGCAACGTGCTTTGAACATAATGCACAGTTGTATCGACCCTTAAATAATAATCCCTGTAAGTGCTATTTCTTTATATAGATTTGAAGTGTACTTTTATTGAATTATAGTAACGTAAATGTAGCAACATTATCTTTTATTTATATTTCACAGCTCTGACTATAAAATTACGTTTCGAAAAGCCTACACACTTGAATACTTTTATTTTTAGTCTTTTTTTTTTATTTTTTTATTTTTTTTTATTACAAAAAATTTACAATCTATTTTTTACAAAATAATAAGTAAATATGTTGTTGTAGACTTGTTATGACAATGATTGATTTCCAGTGAAGGTATCCCATCGGTACTCTTCATCTATTTCTTCATACTATAACAAAAAGCAAGTATTATTTTGGGTTGGCTGCAAGTGGGATAGTTTATTAGCTGAGGGTAATGTTTCAGTTATTTGTTGAAAATCTATATGGGAGTTGTAGGGGTGAGGTTCTGGTTAGTCGATGGATATCTGCACTATTGTCTAGGATGTTGAGGGCTAAGTGGTTTGGATGGTTTTCAAGGCGCTGGAGATAGTTTGAGCTGATAAATTCTATTCTTTCCAAGACAGTGGGCATTTTTAAGTCCTTGTGCAGTGCTGCATTTGTGATGAACCATGGTGCTGCCGCGATCATTCTTAGGGTCTTGGATTGAAATCTCTGTATGATCGAGAGATTACTCTTGCTTGCTGTGCCCCAGATTTGGATGCCGTAGGTCCATATTGGAATTATGATAGCTTTATAAATCAACAGTTTATTTTCCAGTGATAGTTTTGAGTGGTATCCTAGTAACCAGTATAGTTTTCTTGTTTGAAGTTGAAGGTGCTTTTTTTTGGCTAAGATGTGATGCTTCCACGTTAGCCGTTTGTCTAGATGTATTCCCAAGTATTTTACACTTTCCACCTGTACTATTGGATTGTTGTTGATGTGGACAATAGGACATTTGTTTTTTCTCAGGGTAAAGGTTATATGGACTGATTTATTTTCGTTGATTTTTATTTTCCACTTTTTGGCCCAATCTTCAATCATTGTGAGATGTTCTTGTAAATGTCTTGATGCGTCATTAGGGTCGTCATCTGAAGCTAATATGGCCGTATCATCTGCAAAAGTGGCTATGGTTGTTTTATCTGATTTTGGTATATCAGTAGTATAGAGCTGGTGTAGGATAGGGCCGAGTACACTACCTTGTGGTACTCCGGCCTTGATTGGATGGAATTCAGATAATTCATTTTGATATTTGATTTGGAAGGTGCGGTGGGATAGAAAAGATTTGATAATGTTGAAGAAGGGATACGGTAGAAAATTCTTGAGTTTAAATAAGAGTCCATCGTGCCAGACTTTGTCAAAAGCTTGGGCTATGTCTAGAAAGGCGGCTGAACAGTATTTCTTTTCTTGGAAGCAATTCTCAATGTAGTTGGTGATTCTATTAACTTGTTCGACGGTAGAATGCTGTTGTCTAAATCCAAATTGATGATCAGTGACTAGGTTATTGGTTGCAATGTGAGGACGTAATCTTGATAGAAGAAGTTTCTCAAATACTTTGGATAGAATGGGAAGTATACTGATGGGACGGTAGGAGGAGGGTTCATGTGGAGGTTTCCCAGGCTTGAGAAAAACTTGAATTTGGGCTACTTTCCATTGCTCCGGGTAGTGCCCTGTTCTTATAATGCTGTTGAACAATGCAGTAATTATAGTCTTGCCTTTTCGTGGTAGTTCTTTGAGAAGAGGTGTTGTAATTAAGTCATAGCCAGGAGCTTTTTTGTTTGATAAGGCGTTTATGGTTTTGGTAATTTCTCTGGGAGTGAAGTGCGGGATTGGAAGAGTCATTTGGTTTGGGGAGTTAAGATAATCTCTGATTTGTTGCTCTTGGTTTGTATTTATAATGGGATGAGTCTGGAATACATTAGCAAAGTATTTGGCAAAGGTAGACACTTTTTCTGTGGGGTTTCTTGCCCAACATTTGTTTTCGTCCCTGATTGGGGGATTTGATTTGGTCGGTTTTTTTAGCTTCCCTGTGGCTTTAAATAAGGAGTAATTGGTATCTTCTGTTGGGGTAAGGTTGGTTATGAAATCTTGAAACCTGTTGTTGTTGAATTCGTTTAGGAGGCGTTTTAGTTGCCTAGTTGCTCTGTTGTAGTTGGTACGGTCTTCAGGATATTTTGAAGTATGCCAGATTCTTCTTAGTCTTCTTTTCTCGGCTATTTTGTTCAAAAGAACTTTTGGATATTTCACGCAGCCTTGGGTGTAGTGAAGTTGCGGTGTAGCGGTCCAAGCTGCTTCTTGAATATTTTGTATTAAATACTCAGTCGCTTCGTCTATGTGGTCAGCTGATTTTAGTGGGAATCGGATGTTTGTTTTCATAGATATCTGTTTTCTATACAAGTTCCAGTTTGTCTTTCTGTTCGTTAGTGACGCGGGAGGGGATTGTAGAATAATTTTGTTGCCGACTGTGATAATTATTGGAGTGTGGTCAGAGGACAGTTCATGGGAAGATTCTATGATACAGTTAGTGGATGGGATTCCTTTTGTTATGAATATATCAATTACATCTGGGGTTTTGGTTAGGTCGGTAGGCCAGTAGGTAGGTTCTCCTGTAGAAATGGTTTCTAGCTGAAGTGAGGTAACTGCTTTCAGCAGTTCTCTCCCTCTTGGGGTGATGAGCCTGGATCCCCATTGCGTGTGTTTGGCATTGTAGTCTCCTCCCACCATGTACCTATTTCCTA
Organism: Gryllus longicercus; assembly: GCA_038098605.1. Taxonomy (NCBI): domain Eukaryota; kingdom Metazoa; phylum Arthropoda; class Insecta; order Orthoptera; family Gryllidae; genus Gryllus; species Gryllus longicercus. The sequence continues at coordinate 2,782,220 of JAZDUA010000018.1, read as the reverse complement.
GAGACTTAAAATAGGTTTCAAATCGTTGTTTGTCTATTTTGAATCTTGGAGGGCAGTAAATGGCACTGATGGTGATTGGTCCACTCCAGTCCATAATTTGTACAGTTGTTGCTTGAATATCCTGTTCCTGTACAGCTTCCTGTTCTTGATGTTTTATAGTGCTTTTTATTAATATTGCTGTGCCACCATGGGCATTGCCACTGGGGTGTTTAGTATCGTATAAAGTGTAGTTTTTCAGTTTAAAGTAGCTTCTTTCTGTGAAGTGAGATTCAGAGATGAGTAGCATGTCTATTTTGTTTTCGTTGAGAAATATTTCGATTTCTTGGCGATGATTTGCCAAGCCGTTGGCGTTCCAAGCTGCAATGCGAAGGAATTTAGGCATTAGATAGTTTGGAGACAAGCGACGTTATGAGGTTGATGAGAGAGTTTATTTGTTGACTTTGCTGCATTAGTATGTTTTCAAACCTCTCAAAGGAGTGCTGTATAATATTCATAATGGAATGGCTATTGTCGTTGTGTTCATGTCTTTCTACAGGCTTTGATCGCGCAACATCGGCCCATGTTCCTGCATTTACATGTCTGCTTCTTGAGTTTTCGTGAGAATAAGTAGTTTCAATGTTACTGTTTTGTGTCTGCACATGCGTCTCTTGTTGAAACATTCTGTGTTTACTTGAGTTGCTGTACCCTTTCCTTTTTAGTATTTCTTGGTATACTTTGCAACCTTTGTAGTTGGCGGGATGATTGCCTTCACACAGAGCACAAGTTGGTTGACTTTGCTTTTCTTTTAAACACTTATCTGGGTCGTGTTCTTTTCCACATTTAACACACCTATACGGGTATGCACAGTACGATCTGGTATGTTCATATCTCTGACAGTTTTTGCATTGTACTATCTCGCGTTTCAGGCGTGGTGGTTCGAAAGCAACAACACAATTTAACAGTCGGTTAATTTTGAACACTTCTTTGTTGTTAGGTTTGGGCTCAAGGTCTACAAAAAATAGAGGCAGAGGTGTTTTAGTTAGTCTGTGGCGAACATTTATAATGTTTCTAACTTTGTGGTCCTTTTCCAGAAGCGCAGCCTTGATATCTTTTACATCTACCGTATGATGTATGTGTCGCAAGACAACTCTATACGCACGTTCTTGTTTCAACTGGTATGTATAGTATACGTGACTGTTGGCTGATAAATGTTTTATTATTTCCCTGTAGGTATTAGGAGTTTTCGGCGCTATTTTAATTTTGTCGTTTGCTAGAGATTTTATTTCGAAATCTTCTGTTTTTAAGGCTTCCTTTAAAAACTTTATCATAGCTGGAACATTATTCACATTTGGCACGAATATTGGAGGTACAGTGGTTTTTGAAAAGGTTTCCTCATTGTTTTCTGTTGTACCTTCTATATCAAGAGCACTGAATTGATTCTTGGTGGGAACTGTATATACACTAGTATTACTATCGCAAGACGCTGTCTTTTGCCTTACCCTTCTATTAGCATCAGGGTCGAGGACGTCAGGGTTCGGCCTTTTTGACCGAGCTGGTGTGTATATTTGCCATACATTCTGCGTCAGGTTGACGGGAGCAGATGAATCATGATCCATGGCGTTGCTGTCGCTGCCTGTTGATTCTTCGGATGACATTTCTTGAAGTAAACAGCTTCCCGGGTGTCAGTAGCATGCAATCGCACTACATGCTACTGATCCTACCCGAAAATACTTCGGTAATCGACTGAGTTTTAGTATATATTATCTTTTGTTAAGTTGATTTGAATATGAATAGGATGAAACACCGTTATGCTTCACAACTGTAACTGTTCACTTAGAGCTAGTGCGCACTGGTTGTTATCGCTAGACTTTTCCTTATCTTGGCGCCCTCGCGGGCGAGCAAGGTAAGACACTACGGAGCTGCGGGAACGATCCGCACACCACAGCGGTCGGGCGAGTACTGATCATTTTTTTTAGTCTTAAATGACCAAATACCATGATCCTCAACACTTTGTGATTCAAACATGATAATGAATTTCTCTAATAATGTTAAGACAAATTGACAAATATACTTCATTACTTATTCATATAATACATTTATTTATTGTAAAGATTAACGTAAACATTTTCATTTATTAGTTATTAATGAATGACCTTGTAAATCACGTTCATCGCATCGGAACGTCCTTTACAATCATATTTTATCCGCTGAAATTCTATTAAAGCCGTCGACCGATTTTTCACTGTCAAAACATCTTGTTGTAATACAGCTTTTGACAATAGTATCAGTAAAAACATTATAAATGAAATGGAAAAATATTGTTATCTTGTACTTGGCAACTGCAACATTAATTTTTTAAGCAAATCAGTTACTTTCCTTACCGATTATCATTTCCGAACGTTCATAACCTTACTAACAGTTTGGACGGCTAGCACTTAAATCTCTGGGTAGTTAAGGTTGACTTATCTAACTAGGGAAATGAACTTGTTCAAGGCCCACAAGAATCCAACATGTCGTGACCAGATGTTGTCCTCCAAATCAGGTTTACTTCTATGGTTTACCCTCCGTGAAGAGATGAAATTAATTATTCCACACGAAGCAGTATTTTGAGTAAATTTGAAATTATTCTCGAGAACCGGTTAGGTAATTAATTTATCGGTAATAGTTTTCTCGTAAAGAACTAGATGATTCTTGTATACTAAAGCACAGGAATGGGAGATACATTAGTTTTCATATAGCCCACATAGTCATAATTATTACTGAATACATGGGTATCTGTAACAATTTGCATTTATTCTTTGCATTAAAAATAGAATAAAAAAATTCAATGAGACCTACCATTCTCTGCTGACTGAGAAGAGAATTCTAGGTATATTTAACATCACGAGAAGAGAAATCGCCTTTGCTTCACCACTTCTAACACTTCTTTGGCCTCACCAAACAGTTCTCTCTCGTTTTTTTTCTTTAATTTCATGGATAATGTGTTTCTGAAGCTACTCATAATAATTAATATTTAGAGACAAATCTATTTTGGCTTAACCCAGATCAGGCATTGTAAGTGGAAAATTTCTAAAATATGAGAGAACTAGAGTTGTCGAGGAATATGTCAACTAATACAATTTGCTATCCGTTCATATCTTAAATTGATACCAATTCCTTTAATTTTTAGTCCATATTAATAAAATCAAATAATGCGCGTGATTTTAAAATGATTGTCTTCCTAAATGTTGATATTATCTTTTCGTAAGAAAGAGTGTTTTGTCGGAGTTGTATTGGTAATCTACGCTCCTTTTCAGACCATTCGTTTCTATTATACAAATGTTTGCTTCATTCTCTTCAAATTTAAAATTGTATTCCAATCTGAAAGAAATGTGTACTCTTGACCTTCAAAACAAGAGAAACGTAACCGCGCACTTGAGATTTGGCAAGACTACTCCACCCTGACGCACCCCCTCCCGTATCCCAAAATTTAAGTGCTCACTCGGTCAAACGTTTCTGGAAGCCCATAAAATATCCACCTAAATGTAATTTCATTCATTCAAATATAGCAATTAGAAAACCTGACGGTAAAAATTAAAAAGTAGTTTCATACGAGGGGGAAGGGCAAGGCGTGGCGTGGCGGGGCGGGGCGGGGCGGGGCGGGGCGGGGCGGGGCGGGGCGGGGCGGGGCGGTGCAGGGAGATAGGAGCGTGGTGGGGGTGATGGGCTTAGAGGGATCGGTTGAATGTGAGAGAATTTGTTTTTTCGGGCGCGTCAACTACGTTGGTAATTAGACCCCAAGTGAAACGCAAGTTCTATACCCGAGAGGTGCCGATGGTTCTTTCGGATGGTGAAATCCGGCAGCGGCCTACATGTAGGCATCCGAACTTTTCCTACCTTCGACTATCTCTCCCACACACGGAGGCACCGCTCCTGGTGGGACAAGCTCTCGAATGATCTCCCATCAAGTGTGCTACTGTATTGCATGTAAGTGAATGTGTAACGGTTACTAGGACAAGGAAGAGGAAGGAAAGATCGCGCGCGCTCCGTGGCCCGTTTGTTAAGGTACTGCTCCGGCATTCGCCTGGTGTTGAACTGAGAAACATCGGAAAACTACAGATCAGAGAAGCCGCCCATTAGAATTCTCCTCCAGTCAGCGACTGAATTCGACCTAGCTGACGAGCTAGTGTCAAAATTCCTACCACCGTCGGGACTCGAACCTAGGACCTCCCGGTCAGAGGAACTGCAGCGACATCAGTTGATGCCTTGAACCATCTCTCCCGGTCGAGGAACTTCGAAAGGACGCAAAATAAAATGTATTTCATTTTACACAATAGAAAGAATTGACCCCTTTATGGTTTAATAAATGATTGTGGCAAACGCCCTGGCAACGTTGAGCTTCTTCCTCTAGTTTTATAACAATATGGACGCCACAACTGGCATACCTCCCCCAATTTTTATCCTTTGAACAAATGCAAACGACATGTTTTCCTTCATGACTAATGCATTTCACACTTGCTATTTGCATCACATTACAGCTCCATGCCATTTCCATCTCGCACCGGGTGATTAACATAGCTTTCGCCTGACAACAGCTGGGCTCATATGGTCATCTCTTGTTTCAAGGCCCCCGAGGGGCAGAGTCCAAGATGCTCCCATATCCGGAGTGCCTACGTGCCGGCTACCAGTAAGCCTTGCACCGCTGTCATCCAAATTCGGAAGTTTTCTCTCACAAATGCCTCGCTTGGGGCATTTTAAATGATTTTAGTTTCAGTCTGAGGAAACAAAAACAATTCAATCCAGTCGTTCAAATTGAATTGTTTACATCCTTTCATATTTTAGGTCGTAAGTCGACTTTTGGAGAAATTGAAAATCAACCTTAAATATAGACCCATGAAATTCCGATGCGAAATATTTCTACGACATAAGAGATAGATTTGTCCGTTAAGCAGATATACACATTAAACAAATGGTAAATTAGTTATAGAAATATTTGTTACAAGGAGCGTTTTGTGATGATTTCTAATTGGTGATATACCATTCCTCGTACTCTTAAAATTACTGGTAAGACTAGTAAAATTACTAGTACTTTGTAAGATCCAATTAAGAAATCGAGATGTGTAGGAAGGTAAAGCATATAACATCCAATCACCTGAAAAGTAATAGTCATTTTCAAGCCTAATACGACTTCGCATACATTTCAAGGTTCATGTTCCCTTTGTTTTCTCTTCAAATGTCGGAAACTAAAATAACCCATTAGGGTAGGAGAGAATACAGATCTTTGATGCAAGTCGCTATGTCTTCACTTCTGATGCACGTCGCTATGTCACAACCTACTGTATTCTTATCTAGGAATGGTTTGCACATAAAGAGAAGCAAATATGAATATGACAATAAACTTAGACTGCTCTAAAATTATTCGTTCGTAAGAAAACAAAACTACAGACAATTTAACGGTATTTGGTGATGATATAACCAATATGGAATAAAAGTAGTAATTATTAAAAGGTTATGGAAGTGAAATTAATACATGTTTAATCCATTAAATGTAATGGTTATTTTCGAATTATTAATAGTAAAATTATTATAGAGGACAGAATTGAAACATGATTTATTTATTTACTATACATGACGTACGAGGGAGAAGTATAATCGCTTACGTTTTATTGGCCCTCGAATCCGTCCCCCACCCATTGTCGAATGATGAATAAAGGTACTACCAGAGCATGATTGGAGACGCTTGAAAATTATAAATCTTTGCTTTCAAGCATTAGAAAACTTGCTTTCATAGCTAAATGAATTACATATTTTCGCGGTATTAAAATTACAGATATTCAATTTTAATATGTATTATTATTATTTGAGCCTGGTGGCTTAGCTAATTGGTTAGCTCATTGGACAAAATTCGTTTCTTGGCCTTCACATTAATGAAAATTCACACTCATCTTTGTAACGAGCCACGAGCTTCCCTGCCCTGCTTCAATGGAGGATCCAGAGGAGTTGGGAGTGGGAGTGACTAGCAGACTAGTAGAGAACCGCCCGCACAAAGGAGTGAAGATTAGACTGGTAGAAGTGGCGTCATTATGTCCTCATAAGCACGTACGGGAGTTCTGCTCAAGCATAAGACATAATTCCGCTCACAGACTGATTTTCAGTTGATGCCTCAGTGAACGGGTACAGTTTCTAACGTATTGTACAATAAGTTAGAAACTGTGCAACTTGTATGAGACAACAAGTTATGAGAATAAACACAGTTGGTGTATTTAGTGGTCCTCAATGCCCCCCCCCCCCCCCCAAGCCTAGAGTTTTCATTTGTCACCTTCCTTTATTTGGCAAAATTGTTTTAAATAATTATTTATCTTAGAGTTCTGTAATTATTTAAGCAATAAGTTGTATAGTACCATATACACGCAACAAAAACAATATAACAAATATGTTTATTATTTAACCAAAATCTATGATGCAGTATATTCTTGGCTAACCGGGATGAGCCGCGTCTCAGTCAATTCGCAGTATAGCTCTGAAGAAGTCTACAGCAAGATGACCGAAACGTCAGCACAATTGACCGAGACGTGGCTCATCCCGGTTAGCCAAGAATGTACAACATCCAAGATGCCCCCCCCCCCCCGAATGATCGGCTGGAACCGCCCCAGCCCTGCTTTCCGTTCCCACGACGCCATTTTTCGTGGAAGTCCCGGTTTATCCCTCGCTGCCATCGCGGCGTTTCGGCAGTCGGGGCTCCGCGACGCGCCAACGCCCGACGGCTGTTTACTCTCTGCTCCATTTCCTCCCGCCACTTCTCGGCCGCCTGGGAGCCGTCTGACGGTGGGCGGAGGGAATCATACGCGTCTCTTGGCCGGGCACTCGCACGCTGACGGATTTACCACTCCCCCAGAACTCCCGCTTCGAACTGCCCGCTACATGCTTATCGACTTGCGAAGTTCAAGAAACAGAGATATTTGGTGAGATTTCCTCGTGAGGAGGTGATCAACAGAGAATGGTTGAATTAGGTAACTTGAAGTTAGCCTTGATAGTGGTCCAAATCAGAAGATTATCAAACTTCGAAATTCAAAAATTGGTGAAAGAATTCACTTCGGTGCTTACAATTTCCGGCCTGTTTTGAGCAACAATACAACAGAAATGCGACATATACAAATAAAAGTGCCTAATTTCATCGTTACAGACTATTTAGTTACATTGTATTCAGTGTTCGTTGGTATTCAAGTTCTTTTTCTTCAAAACGTCAGTCCGCCTTCCGTCTTTCTCTCCGCCCATCCACCTGTCCGTCCCTCCGTCTCTCTGCCCGTGCTTTTGTCCGTCCATCTATCCGTCCTTCCGTCCGTCCATCCGACTCAGTCTGACCGACTGTCCGTCCGACCGTCTGACGTACCTCTAAAATTAACTCTTTTGGGCAATTTTCTACTAAGAAGTCGAATCATCTGTAATTTTGTACTTACTTTTTATGAGCAACACAGCATATTATTTGGAGTAAAGCATGGAGATTTGTAATCAGAAAAGGAGTCTTCTGAATGAAACGAAACTTCTACGATACTTCTACGAAACTTCTATTGCAGACAGCACAAAAAATATACTCGGAGCATCACGTTCACTATATGAAATAATCTTAAAGAACTCATTTTCGGTTGACGGAGATTCTCCTATGGCAATTAGGATAGGTGTACGACAGTTCTTTTGGGTTAGCGAATAGCTCGGCCGGGTCTACCACAAAGCCAGAATTTCGGCTTGTGTTTTGAACTTCAAGACACAACAGTGCTTAGAACATCCCAGTTGAACCTTTAAGACTCGCAACGACTTACGATTTCGTTAACGATTCTTACTAGTTTGCGATACGAAAAGCGACATCTTCCTTTTTATATAACCGATGATTCACCCCAATCGCGAAACTAGGTTCAATAAACAGTTGACTTCAACTGTTTACGCCCGGAATAAACACTTCGTGCCAACTTCTTTTACGCACGGACAGTCACATCTCCATAAACACAGTTCTCGGGTGTCATTCAAAACAGAGAGCATCTAGTTTTATGTAACATACAACATAAGTTGTGTACTAATGTAGTAAACAAACAACACAAAGAAGCTCATTCACGATTGGCGTGTGGCTCTTGTAATATTCTAAAAGTAACACCTTACCCCATGGACATCCATGACTCATTGTCATGCTTCCAGCCACAAATTGTCTCACGACTCAAAACGTTGCCAATCTATGTAGAACACATTACGTAGCTTTGCGCACACACTCTGAATATGAGAATACGTTTTTACTTTCTCGCTACGGAGTAGAGAGAAAGTTATATAATGCTGCGCGATAAAAGCCGAATTTTCGGCGGAAAAAATTCTTATTACAGAGCCCTGGTAACGAAAAAGTGGATAAATACCGTAACTTAGTTTAGATTTTTTTCAGTGTTTTTCTACAACTAAAATAATAAAGATATAGATTTTACTCTTAATGAAATCTGTTTCTTCAAGTTAGATTTCGAAATTTTTCGAACATTTTTCGAAAATTGAGTAGTTTTGCGTACTTTTACGTCAAAATACGAGCGAGAAAGTATGTGCTGTTTTAACACCACTATTCATCACTCACTCCAGAACAGTCTTCACTCCGAGTAGCGAATTTCAGTTAATTTTTATTGAGAGGTTGAAACAAGGATTCCTGCAAGCAATTAATGTTTAATGTTACCACTCACAACATTATTGTTCGTATTAATATCACAAAGAAGGATTATGCAGTAATCCTTTTCTGGAGACATCTGCGAACCTCCTAATCTCCACATGGCCGGTTGGTAGACCCAGATCCTGTGTGGTAGAGGCAAGCAGAGGGACCGGCCTATTCTTATTTCGATCAAAGGGGCCTTGAGTTTAACTTGTCGACCGCGAGTGGGAACAAGTGGGCAGTGCACTTTCGCCTGCACCACGTGGAGCTCTGCGCTGCGGTGATGCACCTTGATTACGGGGCGCTCCCTGGCAGCGACTGCTGCGCTCCCCCCCCCCGCCGCTCCACCCTCATTCTCTTCCACTGACCGCCCCGCCCCGCCCCCTCTTCCTTCTCCTCCTCCTCCTCCTCTCTTCCTCCTCCTTCTCCTCCTCCTCCTCCTCCTCCACTCTTCCTCCTTCTCCTCCTCCTCCTCCTCTCTTCCTCCTAAGACATCCTCCCCACATCTTCCAATGCTTCTTTATTGTGCTTCCTCTCTGCTTTCCTGCTGTCCGTCACCCAACCATTGAGAAATGATACTATACCTCCTTAGTCTAAGACCCAACACTCGCCTCCTTTACCACCTCCTTCTCCCCTTCTTCTCCTTCCTCTTCTTCTACCCTCTCCGCTTTCGCCTCATTCCCTCCTTTTTTACCTATTCCTCATCCTTTTCCATTTTCCCGCTTCCATTTATTCTTCCTCCTCCTCCGTCTCCTAGTCTCCCTCTTCCTCCTTTTTTCCTTCTTCCCGCGCGCTCCTCGAGCTGCAGACCCCTCGTTCAGACAGCACCCGGCGCCCTCCCAGCAGGCGGCTATTTTCTGCGCCACGCACTGGGCGCCATTCCCCGAAAAGCGGCCAAAAACTAAATAGTGGCGCTACAGAACGGCACAGCTACATCTCGGCTCGCTACTAGCACTTGCCACACACTCTTGCCACCTGTCGCCGCCCAAAGTACATTTTTTTTAAATTTTCTTAATTTTTCGTCTTCCTAACAGTAGAACGAAAATATTATTTTATGATTATTAACAGTAATACCTCGTCCGAAATGGCAATATTCTTTGAAACATTTGGAGCCGTTTTTAAAAAACACTGGAGTTAAGCGCTACTGTAAAGCCGCAATTTGAAGCTCTTTTCACAGAAAACTATTGAGTTTTCGAAAAACTTCGTATGATGTCATTTCAAGCACATTAAGTCTCAAATACAATTGTGTTTACAGATTGTTGGAAATTTACATACGTAAGCCATGAGAGATCTTTACAGAAATATATATTAGTGTAATTTTTGAAGAAAAAAAATACACCGAAATGAACTTTACGTCATATTAAAGAGTTTAATTAGCACTATTCCACCGAAAAGTTTGAAGAAAAAAATTGGAGCCGTTCTTGAGAAAATGGCGTTTGAGCGTTTGTGAAAATGCGGAACTTTGAGCTAGTTTTCACAACGAGTGAGTTTTCGAAAAACTTTATATGACATTATTTAAAGCCCATGTACTCGTAAATATAATACTGTGACCAAATCAATGCTAGTGTAAATATTATCGAAATGAGAGAGTCCAAAAATTAGTTTTGTAACTTTTCAAAAAACAAAAGAATATGACGTCTACGTTATCTTGTAGAGTACATTTAGCATATCTCTACAGAAAAACTTTGGGGTCGTTTTTGACAAAATCCTGTTTTTGTATTTTTTTAAAAATTGGACATATTGCATGAAAAATTACTAAAATTTTCAAAAAAATCTTCATGACCTTACTGAAAGAACTCACTTTGTAGAACAAATTTTATTTGAAGTAAAAATGTGTATCTTTAAATTTGTAGTTGTAGGAAGACACCGAAAAAAATTCATATTTTTGAAAATGACGAAAATATTATAAAATGAGTTAACCGTGAAAATCGGACCTAGTAGTAGAGTAAAGTACCCCCAAATTTTGAAGAATGTTTTTCAAAATCTCAAAGATTCGACTCGAGCCAGATGTAAAGAAGTTTCTTCAATTTGGAAAAAAATCCTATGGTTCAGGCGCTAGTAGTATTTACAGACACCGGATGAACGGACGGACAGACATTTAAAAAAACAAACACCACCTTTTCGGTATCAGGGGACCCTAAAACGAGCATTTCTCTCAAAATCGATTTTCCGCAGCATTACTAATTTTCCCTACCCTATGTATATTATTCTGCATATACCTATAGTAGTACGTATATGGGAAAGTAAAAAGTAGTTCAAGTATAATAAAAGGAGGGGTAAATTGAACATATCCAGCATACGTCACGTACATCTAAGGTATGTACATGTTTTTGACGTTTAATAATCTTAACTCACCAAAAAAAACCCTAGAAAACATAAATCCACATTATTTCCACAGTTCGATAAAAACATCTAGGGGAAGTATTTAAGTGAGAATGTCAAAGAAGATGCTAGAGTCGGCTGTGCTGTATCATCCCATTTCGGGCCATTAAGTAACGTTTGTTGATGGCTCCGTGGCCAAGACGCGATAGCGGCAACAGCTTTCCTATCGCCTCTCGCAAACAGAGCCACCTGAAACCGGATTCCGTCGGCGGCCACTTTTCCGATTGCTCCACGGCCTTCCGCCCCCAAGCAAAGGCTCCGGTGTCTTATCATCTCCACCGCTTCGGCCGGGGAAGCAGCTGCTTACAAACACGTGAAAGGCGGATTCGTTTTTTCTAATCATTTTCTTGGTATATGCACTTATAGTTGGACGTTTTCCTGGTTTCAAATTCTCCATAAGATCATTTGTTTTCTCGTCTGTGCGTAGTATGATACTATCACTAGCTATACACACCATTTCTGTAAGGTTATAATACGTTCAATATAATTTAAGAGAACGAAATCCCGGCCGCCGTACGGAGAGACTTGGAGCGGCGTAGGCGGAGCCGAAGGCAGCGAGTTCAGATCCCGCGTAAGACACGGGTGATTTCTCCATCTGATCGAGAGGGGGGGTTGTCTTTCCAATACCATCACGTACACTATTTGAACCAACAATTGCCATTCATTTCTCACTATCGCTCATCTCAGATGATTCCCCCATTTTGTCACACACGGGAATCAACTGTAAACCACCGTTATTGTCACATGTCCAGGAAAGAAAGTGTAATCTTTCTCCCTCCCCGCTCTCACTAATATCATTCAGTCATTCCCTCACTTATAAGTATGGGAATCATCATAATAATTATCATAAATATCGCCATCTTTATTGTCATTATTGTTACCATCATTGGTATTACCAACATTATTATTACCATCATCATTATTATTACCATCATGATCATCAGTTCCATAGCTTCGAGGGTGCATTTATTCAAATTCTCTGAAATCGTTCAACCTGGAAGAGGGTACCGAAGTTCAAAGGCTTGGTAGATAACTGTTCCTAAATACTATTGATACAATTTCCATGCAGCGTCATCCAATGTTTCATTGTGATCGGAATAATGGCGAGCTGTCAGCCCGTGGCACGCGGAATGCAAAAAGTCCCAGACACAATTGCCAAAACGTACGACTCGGTTTCACGTATGCATGCCATCACGTGAAGCATCGTGTTCAACATTACTGTTGTACTTTGTATCTGTTCAACATTGTTGTTGTTGTTGTTGTTGATGGGGTCAGAGAAAGACGGAGAAATACATTGAAATAACTGGGAAATAATTCCAGAAAAGTAATAATGAGTTCGTTGATTTATTAAAACATTTATGTTAAAATTTCATAGACCAAAAATTTACAGGCAAAAGTGTACTTTTGGAGACGGTTGGACGAGCGCTCTCATTCCTTCCCCTGCCGAGTGCCGAGTGCGCGCTGTGATACTCTACCGAAGCGCCAAGGCCAATACATCAGCGCCGCCGCGACTCGGCGCAAACTCGTTTCACTTTATGGGGAAGACGTTGAGGGATAGCAACACGGGGCAAATTGGGTGCAGAACAAACGTCACGAGATGCTAACGAAGAAATCGGTCTTCTTCATGATAATATTTGTCTCGACTCCGCACGTGTAATGCAAGAGTTGCTGATCTCATTTGGTTGGAATGCTTTGATCCACCCCTCTCCCTGTCTAAAACTCTCGCCTAGCGACTGATCTCTATATTAAAGAAACAACACATACCGATGAGATGAAAATCAAAGTGTGGACGTGGCCCGAGGAGTTGGCGAGAAACCTCGAAATCGATGAAATGACAAAACGGTTGTGAAAATGTATTGAAGTACACGACTATTATGCTAAAAATAATGGAATATTTATACTCTTTTACCTGTAGATTTTATTAAATGTATGCTTTGGCGCGTGTGTAAAACATCTTGTTAACTTATTTTCCGGATATTCTTCGTATGTAGCAGACCATTACAATTATCAAACGACCTTGAGGCAGAGGAATGCAGTATTTAAAATTCTCTTTTGTCAAAATACTTTGTTCTAAAATCTCGCAAACGAGCGAAGTGGATTGGTTGGAAGTGGACCTGGATAGAGTCGAAAATCCTGCATCCATTGGGAGTGGAACCCTAGGACCTCCCAGTCAGAGGCACTGCCGTGACCTCAGTTGATGCCCTGAGACACCTAAGACCCTAAAAGCCCTGGTCAGACACTTCAGCTTCTGATAATTCCATTCCTCTTTTCCGAGCCGCGTAGGAGTCGAGAGTCGGAAGCGATTCTCGAGCGGCGAAGGAGTCGAAGGCCGAGAAGGCGCGTTGTGAAAGAACCAGTTCGCGAATCATCCGCACGCAGAGGGAACCGGTAGGCGCCTCCAGCGGGAGAGCGACCGCACATAAATTCCTTCGCCAAGGCGCTTGGAATATCAGCATGCGGGCAGCATCTGAGGAGACCGGCGCACTCCAGGCATTCACACGGTGCGGCAATACAACAAACGTGCCACGCCACAGGTCGAATTTCGACCTTACTTCCCAAAAAGTAAAAGAATTTGCTATCTCGGAAATGTAACCGCCAATGAAATCGGATGTGTAAAGGTCGTCAAGAAAATTATAGCCATTGTAAATCTGGCCTCTCTACTAAAAAAAAAATATACCTTGAGTTCAAGTCTTGGGAATAATATGCCTACGTAAAAAGCGAATTTTGTAGTGGTGTGTGTGTGTAAAACCTTGAGTCTAAAAAAGTACAAAAAGAAGCTATAGTAAGAGCTGCATTAGTATTCTTCAAAAAATCAATATTACTTTGAAAATGTTCAGTTCGAATTGTTGTACAAATAAATTATGTACTCATGAAAAAAATATTTAAGAGATCTTTAATGTGATTACGAAAAAAACTAGTGCGTGAGTATAATTCACTCCACAAATATCTTTAGAATTATTATAAGTGTTACATGATTAGCTACGCGAAAGGACGTTACTTAAACATTAAAACTGCCTCATTTCCGACAAGGTCAGAGTCTGAGAAAATGTTTAGATTAAGCTGTACATATGAAAATATTCCAGATTTAATTATAAATATAGTTTTGTTTCACAAAACTTGAAAAAGTCTGTAACATAATATTACATATTGTAATAAAAATAATACAACGTTTCTGTTTTATGCTGCATCATTACATTCTGAGCAAGCATTGTATATTGAAATTACTTGTCAAGAACTGATTTCACTAGGAGCAGGTAAATCATTGGCATTCCGTTATAAGGTAATTGTCGTGCATTGTGCGTATCACAAGGTACATCATTTTAAATTGGCAACCTCTTCTTCTCGATTATGATGGGGTATATCATTTATAGCCAACACCAGTTTTTAGTAGTATTTTTATGCACTTTCTCAAAACTATTCAAAGCTTAAAGATCAAGAGAAAATACGGTACTTATTTATAATTAGTATAATTGCGACACCATAATCATACGAAGTAACACAAAGACATGCGTTTAAAAGAGTCTGGCCTTGCTTTAAAGCTCGTAGTTTCTCATTCATTATGTTTCACGCGTGAAATAAGACATTTATATTCATTTAAATTGCTGATCACTATTAGGCTTGCAATTGCAACTACTTCGTTAAACTCCATGACTTTCATTTCTGAGGATGAATATCCAAAAGATAATTCATGAAATGCATTACCAACAATAACTTTGCCATACTCTACACTTCCTCAAAGTAGCATGCATTTCATTGAATAAAAATGTAATGTTTCTTGTTTACACCCATTGATTTAGTTTTTAAGTGTTCGTTCCCGATGCCATTCAAATCACATGAGCATTTCAAACCATTTCATAGCGGAAGAAGACTTTTTCAAATTGCATTTTCTTGAAAATGACAATGTTTAATAACTGTACTGCTGTTAATATAGATGTTTTGGCCAATCAGATGTAAGTACACTGAGGGGTGTGCGAGCTTGGAAAAGGAGCTGATGTTATCAAACAGTCCGTACAAATACAATGACAGTAGTGCTCTTTGAAAAGCAAAAACATTTGAATATAATTTTTCAATTTCTTCAGATACGATTACCTCATCAGAGCAATACAAACAGTAGTAATGAATCTATATTACTAATTTTCTGCGTGCACAGAAATTGAAAGAAAACTATGCAGCCCCGGCCATGACACTCAGTGACTCGGAAACTGGGAAAAAATCCAAAAGCAATGGAGCTGATTTCATTTTGACTGAACCTTTGATTGTGTTACTCCGCCTATTCTCGTACTGCGCTAACCGACTCGATTTGCATACTCAGTGCGTCATTGCGTATATCGCAGCTGACGTCTTGCGACAGCACGGCTCCAAGGTGGGGGGGGGGGTGCCAGCTATTAAATATTAGCCACTCCTGTGTTGCGTAATGGATCTTAGCGTACATATTACGTTAGGAAGCAACCCTATATACTACTCTACTTCACTGCAGTATTCGTGAAGGCTGGTTTTGTTGAAATATTTGATTTATTGCTGTGATATATGAGTATTTTTTTATTTGTTACTTTTGAGCAGTGTACGTGCTTCTTTCTTTTCCATTTAGTGTTGTATGGTTCAGCATCGTTTTTGCTGCTGCAGGCAATAGTCAGAGATTAAGCTAGGAAAAGAAAATGGCATTCCTCCCGTATCATAGTGAATGTTTTGAAGGCAGTGATCTTCCCTTGCGGAAAGTTGACGACCTACTCGTCGTCTTGCGGAATTTCCCCCTCCACGGATCTCCCCCAAGCGCAGCAACGCCCCTGCCGGGAAAAGCTCTAAGTGCCCGCCTCGTCTCCTGACATGTACGAGAGTACAGTGCATGTCAATCTGTGTAGGACGAGGGGAGGAGAAGGATGAAGAAGGAACGATTGCGCCGGTGCATGGCCCGTTCATAAGGTATGCTTGAATGCGGAAATAAGCATTCTTGCTGCAATTTCAGACTACTAGATTCTAACTCAATAGGCTTCCAATCAATGTGCAAATTAATGAAAACTAGTTTGGAAATTACTGGAAGGAGAGAAAAATATTGAAGTCAGAAACAATAATATACATTATAATCATGACGTTATGCAGGATGGATCACCCATGTTGAGTAAATATTTTTCGCCACTATTCTAAAGTTCACAAAGAGACGAATACAATGATATAAACATTGTTAATATTCGGAATGAAACTGTAAAAATGCGTTTTAATTGTGTACGTAGAGAAATTAACATAATCAAATATTTGCAATTTTTTCAATCAAAATCGAAACTGCTTCATTATTTTTATATTTTTCTTCTTCCTGGGAATGCCACAAAAATATTGACACCTCTCACATGATCAGAAGCAGCTTAGTTTTCCGTTAATTTGTATGTATATTCGAAATTAGAAACATAGATTATTACCGCAGACGTTCTGGGTAG
This sequence comes from Gryllus longicercus, assembly GCA_038098605.1. NCBI lineage: Eukaryota > Metazoa > Arthropoda > Insecta > Orthoptera > Gryllidae > Gryllus > Gryllus longicercus. The sequence goes on along the minus strand of JAZDUA010000018.1, from coordinate 2,765,780 downwards.
TACAATCTCTATCTACGAGGGAGCGAAAATGTCTAGTTTTCAAATGTTGCTAACCTCAGTTCGGTTGAAACGTTTATTCATCATTCAACTATTAAGTTAAAATGTTGGGAAGAGATTCTGGAGCTCAAGAAAACGTGCGCAGATGGTATAGTGCGCCGGTAAAGTCTTACCGCAGTAGCACCAATGGCTGGCGAGAGTGTCAGCAGCAGAAATTATGTTGTTGACACAAACTGCAGCTTGTAACAAATGGAAACATAAATGGCACACTCACCACAAACATAACAGATGCTGAAAGTGTTGTCGACTTCACTTTTTTCAAGTAATCTGGTTGCTAGGAATACAAATGCAATTTTTAATAGGAGGCCCTGACTCGACTCGGTGCGGGGAGACTTTTCAGGAGCACTGTACTTCTCTCCCGTGCGTCATTTACAGTTTTTACTGTTCTTTGAGTAAATAAACCAAAAAGTGGGATTGCCTCGTACTTCCTCAGTGATTCATCCAGGAAGCTACCGCCATGACAATCGCGATGTGCGAGGTTGCTCGCGTGGCTGCTGCATTGGAGAGCTTTCTCCTCAGGTGAGTCAGCCAAGTCGGCACAGAAACCGCCTCCGACCACCAAAACAGCGCCTCGCGCCTGCAATCGCTTCGCCTGTGGCGCAAAACAAAACAACGCCATCAAGGCCCAGCAGTTTAACATTTAGAGCTCTTTTATCTGCAAGTCGCAACATTCAAGATAATGTTTGTCGCGAAAACTCGTAGATACAACGCTAATTAGTTCAGTCTGCTATCGGTAACCGTGCATCAACTTTGCTAAAAGGAATTGCGTTATCTGTTTACGAAAAGAAGTTTGTTTCAAGGTGAATTGCGTAGTCCTTGTGTACGGAAGAAACACTATCGCATGATCAGATAAGTAGATTGTGTTTTATCGATTTTGTGTTGAAACAATATTAATCGCTTTTCTCAACGAAAATTGCTATTGGAAAAATGCAAATGTTCAGATCACGTTCCAATGTTGTAATTTATAATTAATACAACAAGCATAATATATATGTGTACATTCATCAGTACTTGAAGAGAGTTTTTATCTCGCCTTCCACTAATTTCAGCATCCGATGCCTACTTCAACGTCCTACCTTTTCATTTTATTTGTTTTTTATTTTGTTCGCCATAGCTAGCACTTAGGTGAATAATAAAACTAACATTTTTCAGAATAAACCAACAAATATATTTTGTAACGAATTAATAAAATAAACTTATTTCAGCAAGTGATTAAAATTAGAATTCATATACCTCATAATTGAAGATTATCCTCCAAATTTCAACTGCAAGCGAGACGTCTACTACTGCAAAAGTGTTTACGACCGGAGATTCCAGGGTAATTATAATTTGTTTTAAGAATGACGCGTTCTTCTAATTCCTGCTTGTGAAGCACACATGTAATCCCAAGTTCAGTGATATTCTTAGAGTTCGGTTATTATTTTGAAATATACAAGCATATTCACTGTGTACTATCTATGAGTAACATTTAAAAATGAAAAAAATACAGTAAACAGACCTTAATTAGTAATTTAAATGTGACTTAAGTATTTTTGAAAATCATTCATTACTACAATCGAAATATCCAATGTCCAATACATACTAGTACGCAATATATTTTGTCTAAATTTGCGGGTTTCTCGATTATTGGAAAGTTAGCAGAACGCAAACATTTCTGAGATACAATAAAAACGGAAGGCCCCATCGAACTCACGATCTTTGGCTCCGAAGTGCCGAGTCTCGCTTTAACAGAGCGAAACTCAATTCAATAAAATTCTGCATCGTTCTTGGGAAATACTGACCTTTGCCTCTAAAAAGAGATATTTTCCAAAAAACAAGAATCACCAATTATGGCAATAGTTATGAACATTGTTTATTTTTTATAAGAAACGCAATGAGTGATTAGCATACCTCTTTCTGAATAGTTCACTTTCCTACAATTTTTAATTTATTCTACTTGTATTAATTTTCTACTACAAATTTTAATTTATGCTACTTTTATTGATTTATTTCCAAACCCCAGATTTAGATCCAGAATTGACTACTTAAAATTGGAGAACTTTTCAGATACTGAGCTCAGAAATGGCCTTTAGATGTTCTATCCCCTGAAATGTGCTTGAGATACTTCATGTGTAAAAAAGTACATGTTCGTGTTACATTGCAATGCCAATATTAATAAGTTAGTAAAACTTCTTGAATTCAAGACCCCAACTTAAATTCATGGGAATTGTTCATGGGTGTTGGTCAATTAATTACTATTTTAGTTGGCCGACGCTTCGAAACTGTTATTCCCTTCATTAGGGGTGTGGAACAGAAAAGTGTTCTTACTACTCATGCAAGTTCTGAAAGAAAGAATAAAATACAAAAAATTAAGTTATGTCGTAATATCTATAATGAAGACCCACCATACTATAGTTTCTCATTGACAAACATAAAATGTGTACCATCACATGGTATCCACTGATTGCAGCACTACCCTGTAGCTCCGTGTTCACAACACTGCTAATTAAAAACATGCCATAAACTACTGGGGTCATTGTCTTACTTTCTGCACGACGTGATTGTTCTGAGTCAGTGGCCACTGGACTTTACCATGTAAGGAGCCGTACGAAACCTTCCGATCGTCGCCCAGTACTTCTGAAAGTACTTCATTTCCTCCCGTCAGTTCTTACTTCCATCAGTCCCTTCTTATGCTTCCTTGGGTGCACGACAGAGAAGTAGCTTCACGGAGCGGGTAGGTCTGAAGGCGTTCAGTTGAGACCACGCGTTCAGCGACTTTCGCAACCGGGAACGGCACAGACCGTCTTCCTGCCATACGCGAGCCCAAGGAATGTGCAAATGCGCTGCCGAGTAATTGCAGCCGTCGAGAGTTGGGAAGGAATGTTTAGCATCCCTATGCGTCAAATGATCACAGACGACTCATCCTTAAGCAACGGACATTTCATCATAGATTTAATGATTTACGACAATTATGCAACATTTGACGCGCGTATGATACTTATCGCTACATATTGTTGATAAAAAGACCATATCACTTGAACGTATTAGTGCATTATTCCTAAGAAGTACCTTGCGAATCGGAAGGAATGTGTCTATTCGTGGTTCGACGTTGAATATTATATTATCCTTTAATTCTTCTTTAAATATAAATCTATTTAACGCGAATATTTCACCACACAAAATTTAATGACACACGAGTGCTGACATTAAGGGATTAATGTCCAGAGAACATGTGTCAAGTACATAAATTATGGGTACTAATGAGCAGATGACATGCGAACATTTTTATTTAGTACATTATATACGAATATTAAACTTAAGCACGTTTGAATCAGTACGTTAGAACTACTACTTCGCCGTATTTTATTTCTTTCCATTTTTCGGTGGTATTCGTTTCATTTTTATGCTTTGTTTTTAGGGAGTAAGTAATGTTTACCTTTTCTTGCCTGTTTATCCTTCTATACGTTCCCATCATAACTTTATTATTTTTTCCCCGTTCTACTACCCTGTTTCTCGGATTTTACCGACACAATACACAAAATACTTATGTAATATCAGGGTCTTAACACGTGGATCGCAATCACATCGAACATGCCATCGTATACCCACAAACAAGAAACTGACAAAGGCAAAGGAAAACAAGCAGCCGTTCGTCATGCAAATGCATTTCTTTTCAGCCACGTGGCACGGAAACCCACGCGAGTGCGCAGTTGCGCCTTTATCGCGCGCGGCGCGTGGCCTTGAGCGCGGCCGCACTTCAATGAGCAGGACGCGTCGGGTACGTGGCGCGCACACCGTCCACCGGCGGCGGATGCGGCGCGGGTTGGGCCTGAGGCGCAGCCGCGGATGGTTTACTTAAAATATCCCCACTTTAACATTTGACCCATTTACTGACGTCTTGGTTTGTTACAGAAAAATTACTCTAAGAAGGGACCACTGTGACAGGTCGGGAAACAAATAAACGGCATGCATGGCAATGACATTGTAAGAGATAGTGATGAAGGCTCTTACAAATGAGCTAACTGTAAACGAACGCGCCGACAAAATGAGTGCGTGGACATAATGTGCAGTTATGTTGTCAGCAGTGGCCAAAGCGCTCCCTTTTGGTAATAATCACTTTAAAACTCTTATGTTTTGTGCTCGACGTAGGTGCACTTTGGTTACACAGCCACCGCAGTGGACCTGAGCAGTTGAGAATTTTTTATGTATGAAATGAATTAAAATGCTCTAATCGCAGAAACAATTAAAACAACAATTAATGTTATTACAGAACAAAAAAAATATATTACTAAAACGAAGATCGTAAATAAAATTTATAACAAAATGTGTTGTCTGTAAGACACATAATTAAGTGAAAATGCATATTTAATTAAAGAACAAATTAGACGAAATAAAGGTGTAATTTTTAAAATGAATTCTAGTTCCTTTATTAAAATACTTGTTCTCATTAAAATTGTACCCAGAAACGCTTTGCACTGCATGACAGGAGCTTCCGAAATATAGTTTATTTTTCGGTAATGATTAAAGTGTGTCCACTTTCTGAAAAAAATTAAAAATTCGGAAAAATCAGGAAATATCATTGCTTGGGAAAAAGAGAAAAATCTAGGAATTTGAAGAAGAAGAAGCATTGAAAGTTAAAGAAAAAGACTGTTATTAAGTACAAGTTATTCCTTAAAAAGAACGTGGCAAAAAATAGTGACTCAATTTCACTAGTTAAGTTTAAAAAAATTAAAGAAAAATGTTTTAAATTTGTCAAGAATTTTTAAAAAAATGTTTACTTTATGTTGGTTAAATCAGAGAGCTGACACATTAATATGAGGCTCGCTTAAAAATAATAGCGTAAATAGCGTGAAATACACTACAAATCTTGTCAGGGAAAAATAAAAATTTAATTAAAAAATGCTCTGGAAAACGAGGAAAAGTCAGGGTACTTTGTTTCAGGAAATGAGTGTAATAACCGTCCATTCATGCACAAATGATTCTCGGCCCTTATCGTTATCAAAATGTATTTCATCACAAACTCTTCTCGGTGACGGTGATAACCGCCACGTATATTGTCTACATTCCATTTGGGTTTGAATCAACGACGAACTGAATCCCGTCCTTCCCAGTAGTGAGACGTCCCGGTTCCCGGTTCCCAAATCCAGCACCCACCGTCTTCCTCCCCGCGAGTCTCATGACAAGAGCATCACCTTCTCTAGTGTCTTCAGGAGGCCCTGGTCAGGAAGCAACACGGGTCACGTGAGATGTCGTCGGGGCAGCATCCGACCCGCGAACCGCAGTTGGGGGCCCCAGAGATCCGAGAACCAAACCGTCGCTCGCGCGCGGCTCCCGGCAGCCTAGGTGGCTCAGGGCACACACCAATGCTACTGTATTATTGACTGACCCGGTTGTCCTACGGTTCAAGCCCTGACGAAGGCTGCACTTCGACACTAACTGTACTACCGACGAGTTCTGTCGCCGTCTGGAGGAGAATTCTAGAGGCCGGCTGCTCTTGTCGGTAGGTAATTCCGATCAAACACCAGGCGAATGCCGGAGCGGTACCCTAACAAATGGTCCCCGGACCGCGCGCGATCTTTTCTTCCTCTTCCTTGTCCTTTCCCCACCCTTGATTTGCACCCCCTTTTAGTCAAGAGCACTACACTACCACACATGTCGGAAGGCAAGTCGGGAGCTTAGTTTATCCCGAGGTCGCTGCCCCGCTGGTAGAAGATACCTGGTTTGGGAAACCCAGCTAACCGGCGTGTAGGCCGGCACCGGACGTCGCCATCCACCGGGGGGCGATGACTGGCACCTCCGACGGAAACATGCATGACACTTACAGGACTAATGACTTTAGCAGCTGGCGCGCTCAGAATCACTAATCAATCAATCAAAAAAGCGAGCTTCTTCCGGTAGGGGCGGGGGTGAAGTGCTGACCCGACGTTCTCGTGGAGGTTGGAAACGAACACCCGGATTCTGTTTGTCTCGGCGTCGCCCACATCGTCAGCGCCACAGCGGGTGCAGTGAGTAGGCTGTGTTAAGCTCGACCTCCGCTGGGGCAGCCCAGCAGTTCGGACGCTACCCGCTGGTCGCGGGGGGCGAAAATCGTGAGTGCTGAAGGCGCAGTTGAGACGGGTTTGGGGCGCGGCTCCGGTGACCCCCAGTTAGGCGCTTCGCTTTGCCCTGTCAGTGCGCGATACTCATGGGGATTGAAGAGGAATTTTCTTCTCCAAGTATTGAGAGTGAAATTGTTCCACACCGTTGCTAGTTTGGAGAACTGGTAGACCCGAGTTAGCTCAGCTAGCTTGAAGCTACCAATTGTTGCAGAGTGGATCAACCCGGACTTAATTGGATTCTGACTACCCATCCTGCGAACTGAAATCATTTACTACACATAGACACAAGATTTAGAAATTTTTTCGTCACAAAGATCCCACAATAAGAATTGTTTCTGCCTAAAATCCCGGCTTTTCCGAGCACGATTACATGTCTTTGACTTCTAACGAAGTAAGAGCGAGAAAGTAAAAAACGTCCTTTTCTGCGGGGATGCGGCGAGCACGAAGATCCAGCAGCACAGACCATTTAGCTTCGCCAGCGTATGCGATTTCTCGCTCTGCGAACAAGGCAATCGGAAGCTTCGTCCATGCGCACCGAGTGGATGTCCTTGACTCAAAAGTGCTCATTGCCTCTAGCGATTATGAAAACACCGCCATGAAAAACAATGAGGCGTGAACCCAAGTGGTGCGGTATGCGTGTGGAATTTCCTCTTCCTTTGTTAAAATCTATTTTGCACTATTCATTTGTAGACTTCTTGGAAGGTCCTCAAATTTTGTAAGGTCCGTATGCCTCATAAATTTTCATTATTTTTTAGAATATTATGTTAACCCCTTCGCGATGAGATAAAGGCATTTTACAAGCCCCCTCACATTTAAGAATTATTGCACACGTCTTTCACTTTTTCTAGAGTAATTAAAAAAGTTTTCTTTATGCACGAAGGTATTTAATATGCAGTGCGATCGTGTTTGCCAATAACATCCTTCTGTTACATTTTAGCATCTGGAAGAAGGAAAGGGATTAGATAAATGATTAAGTCGCTGGGAAATTTCTCGCGTGCTCGTTGTTATCAGACAGGATTTCCCGTTTCTTAGATATGGCTCAGATTATATTGGTATTAAAGCTACATAAGTCACGTTTATCCAAATGTGGAATTGAAAATCGACAACGTAGAGAGAGGAGATTGATAGAAGCTGCGCATGAGTTGGTACACCAACTTACAGTTTCATAAACTGAGGCGTATGAATTAGAAATAGGAAGGATCGTATTGTCGAGTAATTGTGCACAATCTTCCCCCCACAACGCTTGCCAGAAGCGGAGAAAGATAACATATTTAATGAAATACAACGGATTTTACACTATTGTCCAAATAATTTTTCTGTCTACTGAACAGATTGCGGCTGACAGGAGAGAGGGGATTCCGTTATCCAATCACAGGCTTTAAATTCTGATGATGTCGCTTCAGAGATGCCGATACTTAAAAAAATGAAAATTAAATCTAACTGCGCAAAGCAACTGAAAATTGAAGATCGCCATTACTACTTTAGTCATGTATAATGGGTGCGCTTCAGTGCCATCTACTGTTATGTGCTCTTACTGCGATTTTTTTCTTGCTACTGTTGTGATCTGATGCGAGAACGACCTCATGACCACGTGCCTGCCACCCAAAGTGGCAAAATCGCGCTACCTCACCCCAGCTGTCAAGTAGACACAAATATTATTCGAACATACACTGCCATTTTACTACACCCTATTCTTCCAAAATATTTCGTTGAATAGTCAAGTCAAGTTGACCTAAAATTCGTATTCAAGTAGCAATAAATATTAATGAAAAGTGTAGGTGACTTCCAAAACTCCAAATTCAAACTCAGATGTGGCTAAGGGTTTTCAAATGAAGGAAGATTTTTAATGTGACATGTCACGCTTATGGTATGCAATAGATTCCTTGCTAGAAGGCGCTGAAGCATCGCCAACACTAGCAAATGTTAGTTAGTCCCATACTTAATTGAATTGAATTGAATTGAATTGAATTTGCCTTATTTTACGTGGCGAGACTCGGGCCATCAGGCCCGCTCTTCCGGCTGACCACGCAAATTTCGCTATGCTCCTTTCATTTAGCAGAGAAAGGAGGTATTTCTTGGGCGAGAAACAGGCGATTTTGAATTTAGCTCAGAGGCGTCATTTAGGCTTGAGGATCTTTTACATGCAAGTAAATCTACTAACATGGGACAGCCGGCTTTACTTCCCCTCCGAAGGAAGGCGTACGAAGGATTTTGTCGCCCTAAAAATCCACGGCTTCGATCGGGTTTGAACCCGCGAGTTTGGGTATAACAGTCTGGTACGCTTACCGTCACACCATCGCCGCCGCCAAATATACCTAATACTTAATCAGGCTACGTTTGCGCTCAGCCAAGGACCAACACAACAAACGACTAAATTTTATTAACAGTCGGCCCCAGGCGTCGAACATGGGAGGACAACACAGTTGGTAGTGCCTGCGACCATGTGGCGTGAAATTTTAAAATGTCCAACGATACAGCAAGACAATACGTTGGTTTGATGGCTTGCAGAACTCTGGCATTAGGCAACAAGAACATCTACATAAATTTTAAACAAAATATTGTTGTTGTAGCTTCTCGATCAAATAGTCTCAGTTTCTGTATCTGTGTGACGAAGCAAAGCTCAGGCAGGCGGAGTTACGGTGAAGGGAATATGTCATGGTCGTCACATGTCTCTCTTAAGTCTGGGAATTAAACTAGGCCCCAGGCACGGGGGGACACCGTAAGCTAGCCGGGAAAGACGGACAGTCGATCCAAGACGCCAAAGACTAAAAATAATATTATAAAACTTATTTAATGAAGTTCTGGTGAGGAAATATCTCTCAACATTTCTTGAGTTTTCCGGTGAATTTTTCTCTTTTATTTAAAGTATTGAGCTAGAATGTTTGCTATTTTTGAATGCTAATGACTATTTCACCTATTTTTTCGTTTCCATTTAGTTTACAAATTTTCAACCAGATGTTTATCTCAGTTTATGGTACATTTCATTACACGTTAATCTTACGCACCTTTGTCGCATTCTAACAAATGTTTTCCCCGCGTCCTACAGTAGTCAGTTCTAGGAAATGCTTCGCGGCCCCTGTTCTCGTGCGAACAAAGCCTGCGTTGCTAATTCTAAATTTCGCCTCAGCTCGCACTGCCTAGCAGCGCGAACGAGGTCGCAAAATATTATGGTTGTCTGCTCTGGATCCGAAGTGTTTGGCGTGGTTGGTGAATCACTCCGCTCCCTATGCGCAGAGACCGAGTCACAGACAGTTATATTGCCGGAGGCGGAGGCGGTGAAGGTAGCGGCGAGTAGTGATGCGACATCAATAACAAAACATCAATGTTAGCAAACATCGATGTTCAAACCATCCATGTTTTTTAATTTCGATGTTCTTAGACTGTATTAGAAACCTCAAACATTAAATTCGTGTGCATTAAAATTTAATTTCACAGTCGTCGTTTTTATCAATTCACCGAATAAGGGTACGAGAAGTGGCAAACCCACAGCGTATGTACGAAATTAATATGAAGAAAGGAATTACAAGGGCATGGAAGTCATCTCAGGCGAGAGAGTTCGGTCGATGAAGGTAGTGCAAATTTCGTTTGGTTCCAACCCACGGTGTTACTATCAGTTATCATTTCATATTTTAACTTTTATAGTATTGTGATCAAGGGAATTTTTCATTCTGAAAGAAAACATCGGAAAAGAAAAGAAAAACATCGAAGGGTTTAAATCATTTCTCATGATATAAATAAAATGTGCAGTGTTTTTTTTTTATTTCTTTCAATCAACAGCGATTCGCAACTGTCACTATCTTCTATGCCCAGGCGGAACGAAACAGTTATCCAGCTATCTCCAGTGTTATTACCGTATTTATTTTTTACGTGGTAATATCATTCAACTGACTTTTGAACCTTGATTACCTAGAACATTGATTAGAAAATTAAGATGACAAACAAATATAAGCTAGAATATACATTAAACTAATATTGTCGAGTTATGTATCCATTAGGACCAGCAAATTTTACTTACAAATATTGCATATTTAAAACATCTATATTTTAAACAGCGATTTTTGGTCGTTATTTTCATCGCCGTCGAAAACCTTGTATTGATGTATCAAAGAATGAAAGAATCGGTGTTTTGCTAAGATTTGCCCCCATTAATTGCAGGGACACTGCGTGTATTGGTAGACCACGAAGTCGTCGACAGGAAGTTGTCGTTGAAGGCAGGACGTAGACCACATCCTGACCACGAAGTTTATAGTACTGTAGACTTGGTGGTTACACTGCGACTTTTCTAACTGCGTGAAGGCCGTGCTTCACGGGGGCATTATGTCACTGTATGTCGCGTCCTTCCCGGTCGCGCCACGAGATATTGCATGGTCGCGACCGTACAGCAGCGCTGGATTTGGTCTCCCTGCCGTATTGCAATGCTTGATACGGTCGCGATCATGAGACGTCTAGTGGCACCCCGAGAAAAACGCAGAAAACACTGACATCATGCCACAGCGAAGTAGGGTGTTGAGTTAGAAAACTCGCGGTCTAGGGTGGAGGTATCGCTAGGGGCGTGGGCGTCGGGCAGTGGGAGGGGGGAGAATGGGCGACGTGCGAGCACAGCTGCGGGCAGCTCCTTCCGCCCTCTGCTTTCGCAGAAACAAATCTGCTCGCAGCTGCGATTCCCAGTGCCTCGCCTGCGCGGCGCAGGCAACAGGAGGCGGAAAAGCGCAGGCGCTTAGCAGTCTTCGTAGCACGCAATATCGAGCGCTGTACGATACTTCGATTTTCCTACGTTAGATCATTGTTACAGCTCCTGCCTTATAAAATGAATATTTTTATTAATTCGTGAACGTCGTTCGCAAGGGGCTCGTGGCCTGGGAAATGTGCTTCCCACTGTTTCAAAGCTGCATTTTCGAACAATGACTTAATGTCATCGGCCACTATAAATAAATCGAAGTATAGTGACGATTCATTTCTTGATCGTTTTCACGACGACAACTTCCCGCAGCGGCGTTCGTCAGGTACTCGTACCCGAAAGATCTTGGATAGCATCAAAACACGTTCTTGTGCAATACGAGTGCGATCAAGCAGGTTCGAATTCAGTCGCTGCCAGAAGGAGAAGTCTAGCGGATGGCTGCTTCGATTGGTGGTTTTCAGTGGTCTCTCCGATCAACACAGTGCGGATGCCGGAGCAGTACACTAAGAAACGGGACGCGGACCGCGCGCGGTTTTTCCTTCCTCTTCCCTGTCATATCCTCACCCCTTACTTACACACACACTTACGTGCGCTGCCCTACAAACATGCCGGGAGACCGGTCGGGAGCTTAGAGCTTCTCCCGACTGGGGCGGTGCCTCGCTGGTGGGAGATACCTGGTTGGGAAAACCCTCAAAAGCGACCAGAGACCGGCACCGTATCTGGCCATCCAGTGCGGGTCGTCAATTTCACGGAATAAAAACCTGCTCTACACTTACAGGGCTGATGACCTTAGCAGTGGACGCACCCGGAATCACCAATCAATCAATCAATCAATCAATCAATCTACCCTGCACTGGCGTTTGGCAAATACATATTTGACGCAAAAACATTTTTTGTAAATGTCAACCACCAATGCAAGACAAGTTGCCTAAAAATCAGGGAAACATTTCCACATGTGTTACTTTGTTGTGTGATATTACTCACCACACGACAAACAATTATCATATGCAACCCCGCACATGCCCTAGAGTGTCACTTACAACATCTATTCTGCGATACCTGCACACGACAGGGTTATTTCGTCTCGAAGCGAGCATAACATTGCATCAGCGCTCTGCCCCTCATGTCTGCTACACGCAAGCGGCGCCCGCCAACAACACCCGTGGCGCACACGCGCGCGTAGACGTGTGTGTGTGTGTGTGTGTGCGAGTGATAGTGGGTGAGTGCACGCGTCTCCACCTGTCGCAGCTGGGCGTCTGCTGGCGGCGGCCGTGACTCAGCCGCACGCGTGCCGCAGACACCGCACGCGCACCCGCCCCCGCGTGCGGCGCCTCGCGGTTCGTTTCAAACGGGAAAACGTCATTCGCATTCTCGATCTCGCCTCGTGTGTTTTGCGCGGATGGGAAATGAAGGCTACGTTCCCTCGCGCCCTCCATCCAACTCCCTCAGTTCCAAGGGTGTTCCAACCGATTATTTGGGAGGGAGGCATCATAGAGTTTTCTTAAGTAATAAACAAATTTTTATATTAAATTATATATTATTTTTGTAGTGTATATACGATACTACACATTATTATTTTTAAATAATTACATAACTCCAACATTTGTTTTCATCCTCGCATTGTTCTTCCGCTTTTACGTGGTCGGCGTTAATGGGGGCAGGCATTTTTATTGATTTTCGGCACACTCCATTTTCACACCGATTTGCCAATGTTTTTACGGCTGCTTACGCAGTTTCTGACGCTAACCACAGGGGACATACAACCACATTACACGTAGACAACACACACAATCACGGAACACACACAACCATGCCCTAGGTTCTAGATTCGAACCCACGATCCTTCGGTCCGAGACCACCCTAGTGCCTTAGCGATTTTGGCTCCTCAGATCGGCTACATAATTCCAACATGAATATGTTAATTAATTTTGCCAAATAAAGAGTGGTAAGAAAAGGAAAAAACTACGCATTTGAGGGAGAGGCTTGGCCCCCAAGCCCAGCTCCCCCGCGAGGATTCCGCCACTGCACACAGTACGTCATTGCTTACAAACATTCTACTCTACCAGCATCTGCTATCTCCTTCACCGTCACTCTTGACATTGATCTCGACCTCATCCTTGCCCTTCTACTTGTCCTCACCCCAGCTCTGGTCTTATCCTCGACCTCGCCCTTGTCCTCGATCTCGACCTCGTCCTTACCCTTGTGCTCGTCCACGTTCTCGAATTTACCCTCGCCCCAGCCACCGACGCTTCCCCACCCCTGCCTCGTGCATGTTTTCATCGAAGTTCAGTCATGAGCCGTGCTAAACTACTGCCACTTATGGTAATTGCTTTCGCTTTTTTTTTAAGAACACCTTTTGCCAGCTTACTGAGCGAAGTGGCACAGGGCGAAGCGCTCTGACTTAGCATTCGGGAGACCCAGGTTCAATCCCTATGCCGGCCATTCTGTCAGGGCTTTTCGTGGTTTTCCTCGGCCATCCACGCGAATGCAGGGACGGGTCTACTGAAAGGCCACGGCCGTGAAACCGGCGTCGCTAGCCGAATTCGTTAACTACTTGACGTCGCGAGAGATCAGCGAGTTCGACCCAACGCGGGATCGAGGTTGGGGGAGCGACTAGGAGCCCCGGGGTCAATTGCCGTTTGCGACGCATATAAAGGCTAAATACAAATTAACATCGCCACTGTAGCATATTGTAAAACGAGTTGACGATGCTTAGAATATCAAAAATAAGTTTATTGCGAGATTAAACCTCGTTTTGCCAGCGCATCGTCTGATATTTTCTGGACTCAAATATTTAAATTAAACAATATATTTAAGAATTATAATGATGCTATTTCCATAATAATATTTTTAAATGTTCAAAAATGCTTGACAAAAATAGACACACAAGTACATCATATATAAACTTATTAAGAACTCTATTTCACAATTATCAATTTATATTTCGTTTTCCATTGCATTTTCACCAAACTGTTATTAGCACAAAATTATCGAAATATCCTCCAACCTCATGTAATATCGCACTTCATTAACGCAATTGCATTAACCTGAAACACATGCACTTGTGTTGGGATATTGCGAAACTATAGTCACAAACAAACCTCAGGTGTTCGCACCACGTTGCTAATTTAAAAATATTTTTTCTTATTTGACAATAGTCTTTCAAGGAATTTAATAACGTATGAGTAGACAGCGACTATATTCGATACGTCGTCAATAAGATATGAGTGGTTTGTGCCTCTGAATTGATTATTACTTAAATTTAATTTATTTCATATTGAAGAAAGGAAAGGAAATCATTATGTTGAGGAACGGAAGGTGTCATGGTATGGTTTAAGATATTTCAATTTATCGTCAGGAAATGTTGATCTTACAGGTCAATAGACTGCAACTTGGAGAACTATGTAGGTTGTTGTAAACACTATTATGTATTTAGTCTCTTAGTAATCGTAATCCACTGTAATACACGCATAAGACAGTGACAGATTAATGCATTTGCAATAGTACCAAATATTTAAAATACGATGTATATGTTAAATTGAGATAGCACGGCCATTATAGGCGGTGCAATGTTTGATATACTGTAAATGTGGCGCATGCAACGCAATCTTAACGTATTCTTAAAGAACTTAAAAAACATGATTTTGAATGATACCTTCGAATTTTTTGTACAAATGATTCACAGACAAATTACATATGAACATTCTTTAAAAGTGATAAATACAAACTCGCATCCTAAAAAACGAATGATATACTAATGACCCTTCACGTCTTTAATTAACGATGCTATGTAAAATGATCGTCAACGCAATCCATTTATAACAAGCGTAATTGCATGACTCATCCTGTCTTTGCCGCGTTAGCTATCTCTCTGCAAATCAACGTGAAGTACATCGGTTTTACAGGCGGTCATAAAGGTATTTAATGTTTGGTACAAGAATGTACGGAGCATAAAGTAAGCCCCAAGAGCTACTGAAAACCGTTTCGTCTTTTCGTCTTAGTTGTCAAACTAAAAGCCTCAAACATGGTGAAATTTTCCTCTGAAACCTACGAAACAGTATCCTACGAAACAGTCCTGCTGTCCGTCATTCTTCAATACACTCGGTTCCACCCATCATCTTTATATGAGTACAGTGTTCGAGGAAACATGCACGTAGAAATGGATATATTAAAAAAGGGAGAAATTCTTGGGACCTCCGAAAGCTTGACCTTCAAAGCTGCAGAGAGAAGGGTTAGAGAAGAGAACGCAAACTGTCACAATTAAAGTTTCAAAAATATTTGTTTTTTTAATGCAACGTCCACAATGCAGTGTGCAAAATGAACACCAACACAAATTAATGAAATATGTTGTACAAATTATGAGATGAACTTTTCAATATTGTGCAAATTATGTGAAGCTTATCAGAGTTTAAAAAATGAAAAAGAACAATAATGAATCAATCAATAAATCAAAACCAAATAACAAATAAAGCACACACATCCTAATACAAATCTCTATGTTTAGATGTAATATACCAAAGAAATGGTCAGTAATTTTAAAATGTTAATGGTTAATCTTATTTAACTTTACCTAGATTACTTTCCCAGAACGAAAAATCATTTTTCACTTCTGTCTGCTTTAAGAATTAACTCGTCGTAATAGCGTTGATTTATATCAAACATCGCACCAACTATCTTGGCCGCGCCATCTGGATTCAGCATACAACCCCAAGCTGAGTTATTCGGACCAGTATCAAACAAAACTTTGTTTTCACGCAAGAGTATGAGCGACCATACCGGAAACGCAGAAGTAGGCTCCTATCACAGCGTCCTTGCCTGTCCCATACAACAAGGCGCCGGGAAGGGAACGTCAAAAGATATTACAGCATGACCGCTGTAAATAAGTATAAAAGGGCGTAAGTATGAATGTGTAATTGAATATGAAAAAGAAACAGCTAGACACTAAAAACCTATTTTCTGGGTACGTAAACCTTGTCGGCCAAAGCGCTAGCTATTTCCATTGGTTAAGTTGGTTTATGATACTTATTTAAGTATTGCACCCTTTTTTGCCGCAAAAGCCAATAAGTGGCCGGCGGCGCATGTATCCCACACAAAAATAAATGACTGCCTCGCCAGGGCCACTGGCAAGGAGAAAATCAAATCGAACTTTGTAACAAATGCAGTGTATAGTTCATGTCATCATATATGCAACGCTCCATAAGTTACGAATTAAAGCAAATATCGAAAAAGATTTCGTCGTTTTCTCTCTAAAAATTGATCTTTATTATTGACTGATACGCATCATCCATATTGACCGTCGTATTCCTTGAAAGACCACTCATTGTAAGTGTGCGAGAATCCCTGACGCATTCATTCACGTAAATTAATACCATGTTATTTTTCGATTGAAATAATTTTGCAACTACGAAACGGAACAAAAACTGATTTTAATTTTAATTCTAACTAAGATTGTTTGAAATTTCGTATATTCTTACCACACTGCTATAACTATTGTTACCGCACTGCTACAACACTGCGGTACCCAACTTTTTGTATTAAGTAATGACAGTTAAAGTAAAGACTCCTTTAGATAAATAAGTGGCGCTTAATAGTTGATATTACATTAAAAATAGTAGAAATGCAAGGTCTACCGAAACTTTTCGTCGTGTTCAACTATTCACATTTTCATAAATGTGAATTACATCGTTTAAAGATCTAAAATTGATAGATAATTTCACTGAGAAATAAATATTTGGCTTTAATATCGCAGGTATACGGTAAGTTCGAAATTAAATTTGATCTTTTGCAATTTTCAAAACTTCAGAGGTGTTAATAAAAATAAAAAAAATAGAACGAATTAACAAGTGGATTTTCTTCTAATCGAGTAAAAATTTTAAAGACATTTATAGCCATTTTCCAGAAGATTTTTAAATTGTCACAGGGGGTGAATGTAAAGAATCTACCCAAATTAGAGCATCTTACTCCTGAAAGGTTTACCGTGTTTCAGTTCAAGAGCTAATGTGTCAGCCTTTTGTGTGACACGTACGTTCATCCGTTCAGACATTTTAATGTCTCGTTGCCACTTGCACCAATTTTATCCGACTTTGGAACCGTACTAAAAAACGTTAATAATCATGACGTGTTTACGAAGTTTCAAATCAAAAGCTTTTAATCTATCAGAGTCATTCGTGATGCGAACGCCCACCCACGCAAAGAGATCCCGATTTTTAGGAACAAAATTGCGTGTATCTCCTGAGCATCGGCATCGACATTAATCATCTTTGAAACAGTGCTAATAGATCTAACCCTGACACGTGTGCACACTTATAGCCAAAACACGGATTTTACCATCAACATTCTCACAATTTTTACTTTTCATCCGTACACTATAGTGCAAAATATGACACTGTATGCCAAATATGACAATACGCCAATTAACGCACAGCAAAGCACAAATGAACCGAGACGCAATGGTTGAATACTGATGCACTAAACAGATCCAGACATTGACACACATGCAGATGTTTACGCGAGTAGAGTACAGTACATACGTTCAGTTTCCGGGTTGTCAACCTAACTGACTGTGAAAAACAGCAGAAACTCAAATTATAGGTTTTTTTATGTTGCATTTCACTCAACTCGAGAGGGGTTTTCAACTTGTCGTGATAAGCTGACTCTCCACAGCAGAAAGACGTCTCGTAAATCATGATGAGAATCTTTTGAAAGTTGTATTAGAAATATAAATGGGAAGTTTATGAAGATTTATTAATACACCACTGATTATTTTGCTTCTGGAATAGTCAACTGCCAACTGCTAAACCGGTTATTCCCATAGGTGTAGTGCATGTTGTCTCCCAGGAGGTGGCGGGGTTCCTTCTCCGCTGGAACGTGGAATCCAGACGGGGTGGCTGGGGCACTCCCGTCCAGCGGGGTACCGCCTCGCCCTGCATCAACTCCCGATGTCTAGTAGTGTAGTGCATGTAAGTATGTGTGGGAGTATGTGTGAGGAGTGGAGGAATGAAGGATGAGGAAGGATTGCGGCCTATGGGCCGTTTGTCACAGTACTGATCCGGCATCCATCTCGGAGAAACCGAACATGGCAACCGTCCGCTAGAATTCTCCTCCAGATAAAGAGACATCACTGCAATAAGGGACCGTTTGACAGCTATTGCTTGACCACCGCTGGCAACATATCTGCAGGTCATGTACATGCATTCTTTTTGGCAGGGCGTTCGTTTGCAGTTGGCTTGTTTGTAAGTGGCTTCGTCACTATCTCTTGCAGTGTCATCGCCCTGCATGACGTGCATTTGTTTCCCGACCTGTCAAAGTGATCCCTTCTTGGGGGAACTCCTTGGTAGCGGCAGAGTGCCATCGGAGGTACTACTGCGGCAACACGTGTTGCCCTGGGCCAACTCCGCCGATGCGAGCCGACCGAGCGCCGTCGCGATTCGTCACCGCTCAAACAGGCAACATCTCCCGTCTGGGTGACTCAGTGAAGTTAAGTGTGAATGAATGGGAAGAATGAATGGTTATGTATATAATGAAAATAGTATGAATGATGTGTGAATGTAGAAAATAATAATAATAATAATAATAATAATAATAATAATAATAATAATAATAATAATAATAATAATAATAATAATGTACCAATACATACAAACAATTTTCGTAGAATAAATAAATAGAATTACAATAATGATTTTAGTGTAAGTTAGTAATGCCAAAGTGCAATTAAGATAACTTTAAGTCTAGATTGTAAGTTAGTTGTAAGAAAAAGCCCCGCCTGTAGCTGCTTAAGCCGCAAGGCAGCAGCGTAATGTAAAAATATTAATAGATAATAAATTCCCCTCCTTCACAGGGTTATTGTGGAGGGGACAAAAGAAAAAAAAATGTGACTCAGCGGTGCCCCTCAAAATGCGCGCGACCATCGCCCGGCGCAGTGTCGAGGCAGCGAGTGCCCGCGCGATACGCACTGAAGATTTTTATTTTTTTTTTTATTTTTTGTTATTACATACTTTTCTGATACAGGGTACATTGCCACTTTACAGAATTGTTTAGTATAATATATTCACATAATACTGCACAATAAAAAAAATTAGGGTGACCCCACTGGGCTCCTCAATGAAAACAGAATTAGAGTAACGTGTTTAGAAGCTTGTGGTTTGTGACATGAGTGCGGTAACGGGGCTTATGATGTGAGGGTAGAATTGGAGTTACGGAGGGCGGAATTTATCTTTGGGGAATCTGGAGGGGATGCGGTTTAGATGAAGGTGAGTGGTTGTTTTTTTAATGAGAAATTTGGTTACTGGATATTTCGTGAGCCAGCGCAGAGCACACGTTGCCAAACCGGGGTCTCCACGCGCTGGAAGACGTCGCAGTTAAACGATATCGATCATCAGGTGACAGCATCAACAACTCTCTACAAAAAAATCCACGTACAATACACGAACATTATTTTTACAACATTTCGCCAGATGACATTAAAGGATTAAAATCGATACAAAATTTGAAGTTCCAAGAAAAATATTTTTTGCTGCGTAACTGATTCTATACTATTACAAACGATACCGATCATAAAATGTAATATTAATTTGAACAATAATTTTTAATGCATGGTTAATGAATGGTCCTTGCTTCTTCCTTGACAGTAAAACTATCTCCTCTTAAGGACACAAACTTTTAACGGTTTTTGAAGTTAAGTAAATACATAAATAACTTGATAAAGAGCAGTTGTCCTTCCCAGAGCAAAACGTACGGTTTGCAGTCAGATGCTGGGCAGGAAGAACGCAAAATGCGAGGAAAACATTCAGAGGATGCATGTGGCGTTTATGTAATGTCACAGGTGTTCAACGCAGTAACCCCCCCCCCCCCCCCAAAAAAAGCTCTTCCCTCTGAACTGCGCAGCAATGCTGTGGGATACCTCACTGGCATTTGCGATATTCCAAACGCCTGTTTGCTGCAGGGCATAGTGAACTCACACGCACACATATACACACCCACACGCACACACGCAGAGGTAAATCCGGATTCTAGGAGGAGCGTTTCTTGAAATAAATTGTCCAAGGTGTCCCAGAAATTATTGCGGTTGAAATTTTCAACTTGGATTCGACTAATGGTCTTTGACTACCGTTGCACAGACGGACAGACGTTATGTCCTCAAGCGATTTTTTGGTACCCAGGACCCACAAAACATGGATTCTGGCTACACCATGTGTTAGACGTGTTTTTCCCCTAAATTTAGCAACTGGATTTATCTACATTTTCGTAATCAGAGCCCCTAACAAGAGTTCTTCATGTCCAAAATTCGCCGTTTTCCGCGCAGCGTTACATCACTGTCTCTGTACTCCGTAGCGAGAAAGTAAAAGTTGGCTAGGAGCAAAACGCTTCCAGACCGAGAGCTGTACAACAAACTCCAGCTCCATCTCGCATCACAAGCGGGAACGTTCGTCAAAAAGATAGTTCGCAAATAATTTATAACAAATAGCGACACCTTTTTGGGAACCTTGCTGATGCATGACGTCAGCTGCGCCGTACACAGTAAAGCACTGATTGTGAGAATTCAGTCGATACGCTCAGTATGGGAATACACGGAACATCACACTGAAACATTTTCACTTTTCCAGTCACTACCGAAACTGTTTCATTTTTTTGTTGATATTTTTCGGTTTCCTGGCATCTAACTGACAAAACCATAGACACCTCTCACATGGCCAGGGGTTGAATTTTTTCCAGAAATTTACTCGTAAAAACGAAATAAGTAAAATAGATAGAATGTTTTATTTCGTAAGAACTTGAACCTTCAACCCCTTCCATCGGGCTGTGCACCTATTTCCGTCAATCAGTGAACTTGAACTCACTTCTGGAACTTTCACTCGTCGCCTTTCACAATTGTTCTTGACCTTCGCCTATTTCGGATGTGATTCAGCTATACTGCTTACCATTTCACTTTGAAAAATTAACACATTTTCTTGCGCTGTCAACATCATACGCCACATCGTATTTAGAGGTTTTCTTTTCATCTCAGCGACTTCGAGAACAGTTTCGTTGTCAACACTAACACAAAGTTCTTCGGATCACGGCGAGTACACTATTATATCTTAAGGTTTCTTAAAGGAGAACATAGACGGAGAATGCAAAAGCAGAAACGAAAACGACCACATTTGATGTAAACGAAAACGCTCACATAAACGAGTAGATCAAAGTTAAAAACGATTCTCTTAATGAAATCTATTTTAAAAATTAGGCCTGTAAACAAGGTCGTATGCAACGTTGGGGAAAAAGAAATGTGTTCGCATACTTTCTGCCTGGAGTTAATACAATTTAATTGAAAAATTACAAATAATGAGACAAAGGATGGTCTGTTGCATGATTAGTAATCTTTGAAGACCATAAAACTATTTTTAAACAATATTAATGTGTCACCTGATGGAGCGGTTGAAACAGACGGAAACGTTGCGATTTTTTAAAACTTACAATAACGAAATAATTTCATAATACTACCTACGAAGGTATTTTCTTTTATCCAGAAAGAAACAATCCCAAAAGTTCACTTTAAAAGATTACTATCACCTTGGTTGACAGTTTTAATTGCATCATCTTATTAGATTTAATAAGAGGAAATCAAAAGGAATAAAATTAATGTTTTATTTCAGCCTTGTGAAGTAGGTTTTTGAATCACGTTATATTAACAGACAAAGAATTAGTATAATAATTTCGTTTATGAAACGTCGTAATGAGAGAATAATGTTAACGTAGTACATTGATTCTCATTATAAAACAATGGAACGTTTCCTTGAATGACTTTATTGCAGAACTTTGGTACAATATTTCTAATAATTCCTGATTCAATCACAAATTTTTCAATTACGTAAATAAAATCTTCCACTTACTTGCATCTCCCATACCTAAATATGACGTCAGAAAACAATGTAATCTGATAATTAAGAACACCATGCAAATTTACTACATCGTACATTTTATCTCACTCCACCGAGTTCAGTTGATGACTTGGTGGTTAAAGCGTATGAATAATTAATTACGTATGTTTGTTAACTGTGCATATGTGCTGCTGACTCACTATATTTTTATTTACGCCTACCTACTAGTCCTGACGATGCAATACGATATTGTGACATATTTGCTATTGTTTTTGTTTCCCCACGAATCTCGCCCACAATTCATTTCCGTGCTTTCATAATTTATTTTTTTCGATATAAAAGGTTACATGTTCAAATATTTTTTTGAATACAATCACCTGGAGAATATAGCTGTTTGAATGTCAAAGCGTGGAAGAACTGAATCGGAAATATTTAACAGATTTTCAAAAATTTTCTTCCAAGTGGATATACAAAATGTTCCAGGGTATTTACCATATTTGTTAACAACAGAGTAACTATTTAATAACACGATAGAAGAGAGCCCGGAAGTTCACGTATTTACTTTACCTGAAATAGGCCCAAAAATACATTTATTTTTATTAAAACAGGGATGCAAAAAGGCTTCCACTCTAGATCAAATAGTGTTGCAAAATTGCATGTAAACAATTAAAAACTCCTCGATTTAAAAGGAATTACATTAAAGAAATGTTTCACTTTACTTAAAATTCTAAAACTAAAATGTACATTGGCACATACGTGGAATACCACAAAATTTCCATTAAAATCTTGATAGCGCATGACCATCTGCCAACAATTTCGCAACTCAAAATTATTTTTAGGGGTGCACTAAATTTCGGTATGATAATCTGTTTCGCTCGCGTCATCAACGTAAAGGAAATGCTATTGGGACCCTTTTAATCCTGGAATGGCATCAGTAAAATCGCTACTATTTCTTGGAACTTGAGTTGTCGCCAGCAGAGAAAAGGCCATAAGATAAAGCATGTTCGCAGAGGTCTATCTTCTTTGGCATTAATGAAAGAATTCAAAACAGTGGTTCAAGTCCAACGCTTCTTTCCTTATATTGATTCTATCTGCAGAGAAAGATAAAACACGTCGGTGCCTTCGTTTATAGACTGTTCCCGTGCACGTCAACTGCTAAGATCGTTACTTCTGTTATTGAAGGGAGTCTTTTATCGCGTTTTAGCCCCCGTTGGTGGTGAGATAAGGTGCGGACCCACACGTTAACGTTCGGAAGATGTATCTCCTTCCCTAGCCGGCCTCCGCCCCAGTCGGAATAAGCTCTAAGCTCCCGACTGGTCTCCCAAGAAGTGCTTGCGAGTAAGTGACAGTAAAGGATAGGATTAGAACGCGGGAGGCGAAGGAAAGATCGCGCAAGGTCTACGGCCCGTTTGTTAGGATACTGCTCCCGCTCGACGAATGTAAATAAAAAAACCGAAGGAAAATATGAGTTTAGCCCATATGCCAATTGAGGACCGATCCACAGCAGGGCATACATAAATTGAGGACCTATTATGTCATTCTTTTTCAAATAAAGGTGGAAGGTGACATATTAATTTTTAAAGAACATTTTCACAGCCATTATTTTTAAAACAGAATTCCCTTCTCAATTTTCCAGACTAAGGTCTGGCATATTGCTTTCGAAATATGGTTTGACAAAAGCTGGTTTTCATTCAATTAATCATTCACTTATTGAATGAATTCTGCTTATCTTACCAATTTTATATTCTACCCTTCATCAACTTCTAGGTCATTAGCGACCACTGTTGCTTGTAACGATATGGTAACTATGAGGATGACACGATATGATGATGATAGGAGGTAAAAGGACGAACACAATACAGCCATGCCCGAGGCGGGACTCAAACCTTCGTTCCTTCGGTCCCAGATCGCTACGGCACTACCGCCTTAGCGATCTCGGCCACTGGATCGGCTGTTCTATAACGTTGAATATGAAATTTGGACGTTCTTCTAGTGCATTCGTTCTTTTTCATTTTGATATAGGAGCGAGACTGGAAGATTTTCAATAAGGTACAAGGAAAAGCTGTACAGCAGCTCCACGGCGGCCACCTTTAACGCGCTTATCTACTCAATCAGTCATTTTCCTTACCTGGATTGGTTTGGGCCGCAATGTACATGTAAAATTAGAAAGTAAGTTTCGGGAAAAAAGATGAAAGGATTATTACGTCCTCAATTTACTTACGGCCCTCCGGCTTTCACCTGATATTGATGGGAGAAATCGCGAAAAACTACCGATTGGATCAGCACGCAAGGATTTTCATCTAGTCACCGTCTGAATCCGCTTTCTAGCTTGTGTAGACAAGCCCCCGTCGGGACACGAACCCGAGGACCTCGCGGTGAGAGTCGCTGCAGAGGCAGCGGTAATGCTGGCTTGGGGATAACGCTGCCGGTAACAGAGCCTTCGCGTTGTCCAGGCTCACGGGTGAATTTCCGCCTTAATCGAGATCAAGGCGAGTGGAATGAAGGACAATAATGACGGAAAAGAAGGAAAAAGTCCGAAATTAGGCACAATGCAGAAAATGGCATCAGAAGCGAAAATATACAATAAAGGAATAATGAAAATGTTTTCAAACCAGTTAAGTGCTTCCTATTGTTGCAAGTGTGTTGCAATAATTCGTTGCAATAACACAAGTTAATTTGCCAAATTTGGCCTCGAGACATGGGAATAATTTTCTTTGATTTCTTGTAACTTATAGCACTAAAAGTTAAGAGATATTCGTATTTTTAGGGATAAAAAAGTTCTAGAAGAATAAAAGTAGGCAAATCATAATAATAATAATAATAATAATAATAATAATAATAACTACAATAATATACACACTTTCATTATAGTTCCTCTTAGTGAAAATATTGATGAAAGCACAGCCTACTATCGTTATCTCGCCATCCCTGGAGGCTGTCATTTGCCTTTCTGAATGGACAGCGATTGGTCTCAAATTTCATCACCCTCGACTATCTGAAACGAACAAACCGAATACGAGCACAACAGCGGCCCACATGGTGCAACGAAAGCACTGTTTTTCATGTGAGTACGTGCCGCGCTGACGTCACACCCTTCATATCACCTCACCCGACTCGTCCGCGGAGGGTAACGTTCCCGGCGGCCCAATTCCACGCTCCGCCACAGACCGTCCACTCCGGCCGGGAGAGCTGGCTCAGGGCGTTCCCTCTGACCGAAGGTTCCCCTCCCCACGGGCGCAGGATTCTCGGCACTGGCTTGTCAGCTACGTCGAATCCAGTCGCTCACTGGAGAAGGATTCTAACGGCTGGCTGTTCTGATCGGTAGAATTCGGTGGTTTCTTCGAACCACACACTGGCCACGGACCGCGCGCGATCTTTCCTACCTCTTCCTTGTCCTATCCTCAACCCTTACGTACACACACACACACACACACACACACACACTAATATGCACTGCACTACAACACATGCTGGAAGACCGGTCGGGTGCTAAGAGCTCATTTTTTTTGCTGATCACGATTGTATATCTTTTGGTCCATAATACTACTTGTTTTAAGAGACTTTTAAGATCTTTAGTTTGAGCTTTTCGCCCTGATGAAGGTCACAGAATGGCGGTCAAAACGTCGGCCCCTGTGCCTAGGGCGCGGCGTCCCACGTACAGCCCAGTGTCTATTGTCTCCGGCCGCGGAAGCCTACACTCTCATCTTTATTTTGATTTTATGAACTGGGGGTTCTAGAATCTTGTACAGAGCCTCTCAATTTAATATTACTTGCTCGCTTCACACAAGTATCCCCATTCCCCCAAACTATGACACATTCCGAGAGGAACAGCGGTATCAGCACCGGCTCCAACGCCCTCTATCGCGCGCCGTCCCCGTTCGTTGTCAGCGGGAGGGGCGTCGCCCTCTGCGCGGCGACCTTCCGCCCGATGTGGGTCGCGGCGCGGCCTTCGCCTGGCGCTGGCGCGGCGGGGGGTGCCTTCCAGATAGCGCCAACTGGACCGGGCGCCTTCGGAAAGTTCACCAGGCGAAGGACCGCCAGAGGAGGCTCGGTCGCTGCATTACCGTTCTCTCTGAGCGTTTCTGGGTGGGAGGGCCTACGATTCGACGGACAGCTAGGACGCTAGACACTAGTTTAGCCGCTGTATCGACGAGAATTATGGCGGCCGGCTGAACTGACCGATAGTTTTCCGCGGTTCCTCTGGCCAGGCGATTGTCGTGCGATCAAACATTGTAACCAAGAAGGAAGAGAAACATCTTGAATGTAACAGTTTAGAAATCACGATCAGCCCCCATGTTGGGCGTAAAATTACAGGTCATTCCGATTGTTGTCGGAGCTCTGGGTTTTGTTCCGCAAAAGTGTAGGAACTTGGCTAAACTCGCGGGATATTCAAATGTCTGGGAAGTGTGAGACATTGCGTTATTTGGAACAGTCCTCATTTTGGGCAAAGAATTGTAGAGGCACCGACAGTCCCAAGATCCGCTCCTTAGGAAGCTGGTTGCAACCTGGAGTAGATTTTATGTAGAACTGACTCATACGTTATAGTACGTTTAGTCATTAGTCGTGAAGTAGAGGAATAATAATAAAAATATAATTTTCGAACACAAAAGTTGTATCTATTGTTTCAACTGAACCTACTTTAGTAACGCATGTTTATGTCTTTCTTATCTCCTACCAGGAAGTCTTTATTCCAGTATCTTCTGATACTCCTATTATCATTTTCATTCCTTATCACCCTAGCTAATGCCCAATGAATTGTTTTGGCCGTTGGGTCATATAACTTTGAAACAATTGACAAATATCACTAAAGCGTACATTTACAAGATTCAATCGAATGGAAGAATGATAATTTTTACTTTTCCTTCATATACCTCCTTTCCTTTCCTATTTCGATATCTTAAAAGCATTCGACAATTCCTCTTGAGAAAACATGCGAATGCGAGATTTTGTCGGCGAACCGTGTTTCTTAAGTTCGAAAAGTGTTTTTAAATGCAATAATTAGTGCAGTAAATATAAACGGTATGTCTGATACATCTATCCTTTGACAAAAAATCAGTGATTATAATTTTATGTGGTACATTACGTTTGAACAGCATGATTTCTTTGCTATAGTTTCCTGAACATACATGAATAGGTCTAGGTAAATATAACACATTTCAAATACATATTCAGAAGTACGATCCTGAGTTGCAGAGTGTTGGACCTCCCTAATTTCATTAGCCTTCCTGCTTAATAATGAACTCCATGAAACAATGTTTCGGGGTTTTCTATTTTGCGAACTTGTTGCTCAAGATTTTAAGATAGAACTTTCCAAGTCGTTTTCAACCATATTCATTTTTGTGTCTCGGTTGTTTTCTGCATTAAACACTTTTTTTTTTGAAAACTGTGAGTAATTGTTGATTAATAACATTAAGAGAAGGAAAAGTTTGGATATGCCACGCATTTCCACTAATTTTCATTACTAAACTTATAGGCTTATCAAAAACACAAGGAAACCTATAAAAATGAAGGAGAAAGTTACTTTTTCATAAAAAATTAAAGCGCGTACGCCTCCGAGAATCCACTAACTTTACACGCATTGGTATATAATAAAACTACACCGCAAGGCCTTATTTTTTTGGAGTAGTCGGTTCGTTTGTTTCTGTGCTTGTTTCGTGAATATACTTATTATTGTTGTTTGTTTTCGTTTCTTTTTAATGAAACGAACATCACGTTTGTCCTCTTTCACTCCCATCTTTCTTGATCTTCGTCTTTTACAGGCATTTCGTCGACGTACTCTGCGAAGAAATCCCCCGTGATTTTTGCTTCGAGCGCGGACGCCGCTATCACGCGTATCCTCCCCCCCTCATGCATCCCAATCAGGCGGCGACGGCGGCGGCGGCGGCAGCCCTTCCTGACCCACATCGCGCCCCGACCAGGCCGGATATAGTGTAGCGCGCCCCACGGCTGCGGCCACGCGCCCACAGTGGCCCCAAGCCACGGCCGAGCGTACAGCCGCGCGCCACGCCCTCTGGGCGTCCCACGAAAGAGGAGGGGCATTTGCTTCTTCGGAACTGAACCAGCTGACGCTCGAATTAACTTAGTGCGAATGATCCGACACAGCGGGATGGCCACTTACAATAATGATGAATGTTGAATTGTTCATATGACTGCAATATGACTGATGAATAATGAAATGCACATTTCGTCCACAACAAAACTGGATGGCGGGAACCCATTGCAAGTTGCTGTAATTGAGACTGAATCAGGCCCAGCATTGAAGCGAATGTCGCAATTTATTTGTGTTTCCGGGAGCGTCAACTGTTCAAATCATTAGTCCCGGAAGTGCAGTGAATGTTGTTTATCACGGGAAGCAACGGTGATATTCTACCACGGAGCTTTCCCCAACAAGGTATCTCCCACCAGCGAGGTATTGACCGGATAAATCACGGAGCCGCCGCGAAGAATTCTCCTCCAGACCGCGTCTCAATTCGACCTAGCTATGTAGCTAGTGTGAAAAATTCTGCCGCCATCGGGACTCCAGCACTAGGACTCCCAGTCAGAGGCCCTGCAGTGACATAGTTGGTTCCCTTAACTGATGCCATCTAAGTCGATGCAAACCCACTGGACAGTCTCACGGGGGGGGGGGGGGGGGCAGGAGGACTCGGTAGCATATATAGTAGATATTTATGTTGATAGCATATGGTGAATATCATCATAATCTTCTTCTTTTTCTTCTTCTTTTTCTTCTTCTTTTTCTTCTTTTTCTTCTTCTTTTTCTTCTTCTTTTTCTTCTTCTTTTTCTTCTTCTTTTTCTTCTTCTTTTTCTTCTTCTTTTTCTTCTTCTTTTTCTTCTTCTTTTTCTTCTTCTTTTTCTTCTTCTTTTTCTTCTTCTTTTTCTTCTTCTTTTTCTTCTTCTTTTTCTTCTTCTTTTTCTTCTTCTTTTTCTTCTTCTTTTTCTTCTTCTTTTTCTTCTTCTTTTTCTTCTTCTTTTTCTTCTTCTTTTTCTTCTTCTTTTTCTTCTTCTTTTTCTTCTTCTTTTTCTTCTTCTTTTTCTTCTTCTTTTTCTTCTTCTTTTTCTTCTTCTTTTTCTTCTTCTTTTTCTTCTTCTTTTTCTTCTTCTTTTTCTTCTTCTTTTTCTTCTTCTTTTTCTTCTTCTTTTTCTTCTTCTTTTTCTTCTTCTTTTTCTTCTTCTTCTTCTTCTTCTTCTTCTTCTTCTTCTTCTTCTTCTTCTTCTTCTTCTTAATTTCATATGTGAACGCCGAATTAATTTTGCGGACACGACACTCGTCCATTGGCGTTGCATCCGTGCGAGCAGAACAATTGTAGGAGCTATCTGAGGGCACGTGTTCTCAACTTTTATATCCAAATGGTTGTTATTTTGCTAAATTATACTAGTGCGCTCCAAAGCGCCAACCACTGGTTGAAGTACAATTGTTTGCCTTAGTTGCACGTGGCCCTCAACCACAGTTTCCTTCCTCCGGCTTCACCGCAGGCGCAGAGCAGCTAAGCTCCCGAAACAGTGTTTTACGCAGGATGTTTTAACTGGGATGTGATATGGTCTGAAAATTTACGAGTGTGGTAAGATCTTAATCTACTCAACAAGTACACACGAAATATCGTGGGCTGTGTTCTTATAAAACTTTACTATATTAATGAAATAAATGTTAGCAGAATATTTATGGTAGGTGAAGATGTACATGGATGTTATATTTATGATACGTATGTATAGTTAACGCTATACGAATCTGATATCAGTCATGGTGTTATTGGTATTATGAATGCCATCACAAATAAATATCTCTTGAAAGATTCACTTTTTTTAATAGTCTACCATATTATTTTTTTGATTTCAAATAAAATCCCAAAGGTTTTTTAATCAGACTCAGATAAAAAAAAACTTTGAAGAAATGTACATAGTTCATTACATAGGGATTTTAAATATGAATGAATTCACATTTCTATGCCTTTCGTATGTTTTCATCATCTGACCTCAGTCAATGGAGTGTGGCGCTGAAAACTTTATATACATGTATGTGTGTGTGTATGTGTGTGTGTGTCTGTGTGTGCGCGAGTGAGTGGAGGGTGAATGTGGGGGTGAGGTGTAGGTAGAAAATGGGCGTGAGGTATCGCATCCCACAGGAGTGTATGAGAAGTAAAGAAAAGTCCTTCCGAAGTTTGGTCTTCTGAATGTAAATTCCAAATAAAATATTCGCTTTGATGTTAGAGGGAAAATGTAAAATGCGTATTTGGGTGAATAACTATGAGTAATTTCCTTTCATTGAGTTTTAAACTACGCGCAATTTTAAGCGATTCGAAAACGATTCGTAATCGCTCTGGGAATGAACTAACCTTTCCTTCTCTTGCGTGTTAATCAGCCATAACACTCAGAACTACTACTGAAGAAAAAGAAGAAGAAAATGAAGAAAAAGAAGGGGAAGAAAATGAAGAAGAATAAGAGGAAGAAAACGAAGAAGAAGAAAATGAAGAAGAAGAAGAAGAAGAGGAGGAAGAAAATGAAGAAGAGGAAGAAGAAGAGGGAGAAAATGAAGAAGAGGAAGAAAATGAAGAAGAGGAAGAAAATGATGAAGAAGAAGAAGAAGAAGAGGAAGAAGAAGAAGAAGAAGAGGAAGAAGAAGAGGAAGAAGAAGAAGAAGAAGAGGAAGAAGAAGAAGACAAAGGAGGAGGCGTAGGAGGGGAATACGAGGAAGCTGAACGAGAGACTAAGCGACCCAGCCTAAACATCATGTGTCAAGTCGCGGCGAGAGCCTTCAGTCAGGCAGCGTGGGAGTGGTGGAGTAGGGCAAGAGGGGGAGGGAGGGGGAGGTTTTGGCGCCCATTCTGAAGCGGCGGTGGCCGCGCATGCGCAGAGGCGCAGTAAAGCTGTGACCTCGCCTCGTGCGTACACTACGCGCCCCACCGCCCCGCCCCGCCAAACCACGCCACGCCACGCACAGTCACGCGATGTTGTTTGCCGGCGGCGGAAGTGGAAGTGGAAGGGGGCGGAGGAGGGCTTACGGGCATGCGTAGGTCTTCACACGGGCAGGGCGACGCGTTTCACCTTTCGATTCTCTGCCATAAGGACACCTGCATTTTACGATGGCCAATAAACGGAAGACTCGCGATTATTCGAGGTCCTTGGGACCGCCTCGAAACCGAAAACTGCGGGGGCTATAATGGCACGTACTTACTCGCATTATTTGTATCAGTCATGTAATATTATAATACTACATAAATTTGCAACAGTATTTCCAATGTTGCAAAATTGTTTGCTCAGACTGAAATCCCAACCGTAATCAGTATTTCCCTTTACACCTTGTTTATACATAGAATATATTTTTAAGAATGTTTTAAACAGTTGAGAAATAAGTCATAAGTCGTAGTCAATTGGTAAATAACAGGTCAATATAATAAATAAAATAAAACTGGCATAGTAATAAGCACATTAGGGGGTGAAGGGAAGGGGGGATCGAAAATGTAAGGGCAGAGGCGTTGGTGCGGACGATCTTCTGTGGCGCCGTTTGATTTCAAGTGCTGAGGAGGCCAAGCACTGGAGGGAGACGGCGGGACGCCCGCGCCAGCAAATAAATAGTTAAAATGAACGTCGGATAGATTAGAATGTACTCGGCTTCTGACGGCAGGTTTTTTCCCCTTCAGGGTTTTTTTTTTTCCTGAGCCGTACCTTATGGTCTCTTTTCAGCGGCTTTGATGCGACGGAGAGACCATTTGGGGTGAATACCAGAATTCGAAAGATTAGAACGCGAAAGGATGTAGGTATTGTAATGGCTTAAAGGCCTTCGGCCTAGCCACATATGATCAAGTAATCTAATTTGTTTGTAATAATTACCTATTAAATAAAAAATAATAAATATTTTTAAGAAACGGGGTAGGATTTTGCGGACATAGTTTCACCTGTTACACTGGTCAACAATGCTAAAAGTCGCCTGATGGTTCTACTTTTCTACTTTGATATTTTGAGAAACAATAGCCGATTGTTTCTGAGAGTGCCTCGTAGAATATCACGCCTCCCTTAGCTCCATTGGCGGTCGATTTAAATATCTCTACATGTTTACCGGCCTAAGAAGCTCAGGCCATCAATTCATGTCTCTGCTGTTCCTCTGACCGGGAGGTGCTTCGGATCGAGTCCCCAAGATAGCAGGATTTTCGAAGCTGACTACACAGATGCATCGAATTCAGGCTCTAGCTGTGGGAGAATTCTAGCTGTCGGCTGTCTGGCAATTTTCCGTGATGTCTCCGATCAACACCTGGCGAACGCCCGGAGCAGTAATCTAAAAACGGGACACGGACCGCGCGCGATCTTTCCTTTCTCGTCCTTGTCCTATCCTCATCCCCTACTTCCACCTTCTTACACGCACTGCACTGCCACAAAAGTCAGGAGGCGCGTCGGGAGCAGAGAGCTTGCTCCGGGGGGGGGGGGACGCGGTGCCTCGCTGATGGGAGGTACCTACTTGGAGTAAAGGCCGCCAGGATACCTGGTTGGGCAGGTAGATCGTCGTCCGACCCCTCCATCCAGCGTGGGAAGATCAGCGCCACCCCCGCGATAAAACTGCACTACACGTACAGGACTAATGACCTTGGCAGTTGACGCACACACAATCACTAATCGAATAATCTAAATGTTAATGATACTCATCTCACATCCCACAAATCAGCAAGTCTGTTAGCATGAGTAAACAAATCAGATACTGAGAATACACTGTTGACGTGCATATAGATACCTCTTTAATCAGATCCCAGTTGCACCCGGAGAGTGAATCATTGCGGACAGGGACGTAGGTGGGT
The DNA here is from genome assembly GCA_038098605.1 of Gryllus longicercus. Taxonomy (NCBI): domain Eukaryota; kingdom Metazoa; phylum Arthropoda; class Insecta; order Orthoptera; family Gryllidae; genus Gryllus; species Gryllus longicercus. The sequence goes on along the minus strand of JAZDUA010000018.1, from coordinate 2,733,327 downwards.
TAGTGAAACAGGTGCACCACTCCGGATCCCCCAAAATAAGGGGGCCGATAATAAGGTCCCTCTCTGGGGCAAAGAATAAAAGAAACCACTAAATGTTAATTTTCTCCATTAGACCTAATATTATAGGGCCTACAAATAAGTCTAAAACTTTTAATTTCACATTTATTGCAGATAGGGACATTAGTTTGACTTTCTGCATCGGGGCATCCGAGAACCTAAGTATACAATTGCTAGCAATTGCTAGTTTAGAAAACTCAACAAATTCCATCGCGCAATGTATTCACAACAATCCGAGTATTCTATCGCGCAAGGAAATACTCTCTGCAATACGCCCTGAAAAACTGTTATCCACAGTTAAAATATGGCTCAACATTTTGTAACTATTGCCCAACAATGAAGATTAGAAACTTAACTATTCAGAAGCGGAAGCCTCTTCGATTATTAAAAGTCTAGATATATACGAAAATATTTGAGCACGAAATTATCTTTAAGTCATTCGTGCAATTCTTTGTGTTATGATGATTAGGGGTGATATATTATAGAGCAGCGGTGTCCAACTTGCAAGGCCTTAAGGGCCACAATCAAAACCTTTCATGTTGCGGGCCATATTTTTATTTCTCGGGCGATCCATACCAGTCTTCCCGTAATATTGATCTCGGCCCTTTGTCTGCCCTTTGCCAGCTCTGAAACGGAGGGAGGGGGGTGGAACCGTGTGTGATATCAGGTCGTACCATGGACAACGCAGTGAATCACATTGGTATCTTGAATGTCAGAATTCACTAGAAAAAACTTCTTAAATCTAAACTTATCCTATTTTTACATTAAAGGGGGAGTTGATCTCGGGGGGGGGGGGGGCGTGCGCTAGGTGCATAATGATCTTCCCCGACATAATTGCACGGGACTTTCACTTTTGACTCAGAACTTTTCGCGAGCCACAATAAATGGCACTACGAGTCGCCAATTGGACAACCCTGTTATAGAGAATAACGTAAGGATGTCGATGGATGGGCAATTCCTTTAAAAGGGGTCGAAGAACGAAATAGGTTGAGAGTTGCTCTACGAGGTTAAGAGAAGAGAAGAGAAAAGGTTGCCCTAGGATGTAAGAAATCCCCGGTGTAAGTCTTCATTCACAATGCAAACTTAAACGTAAAAATAACGTAGTCGCAAAACCAAGAAATAAGTTATTAGACCACTCACAGCGCCTTGACGAACCATACACATAAATCGGTAAACTTAAAGGATTTCACACGCACCAAGCTTTTACGTTAAGATTACGTCGGAATTATACCGAAGACCAATCAGAGAGAATCATGAAAGAAACTAATGCACAACGAAATCTGTGGGACGTAAATGGAAGGTCGATTTCAAATTGTGTTCAGGTAAATTATGGATATGTCAATTCATAATTTATTTTAGTGATCTAGTTTGCGAAAGGTTTTGAGGCGAGTAGTGAATTTAAAGTAAGAATTTGGGCATTTTCCTTGTAACTTTAACTTGAAATGAGGAATAAAATAATTCGTCTGACAAATTACTCGTGAATTTGTTACAAGATAATCAATCCTTGTTTATAAAATGAAGGAAACGCGAGCACTAATTCGATAGCTAATCGCAATTATATATAAAGACAAATCGATTGGAAAATCGAAGACTAAGCTTCAAATCACGGTAAAAAGATCTTTCCACCGTGCTAGAATCGAACCGATCAAGCTTCAATACGTTGAAATCTGATTGGTTCAGGCGAAACGTCCGTTCCAGCTTACGTTCGTCATCGTGAATGCTTGTTTTTAAGTGAACATTTTACTGCTACGTTAACGACATTACGTTCCGTTTAAATTTGCATTGTGCACGAGGCCTGGTTTGTCGGATGTGCGTCGCGCAAGCAGCGAGTCGCCTTTCGCGCGGTCCCCTCGGCCGGGCGTCCACGGCCACCGCAGCCACCGCCGGTGAACGGAGCGGAGACAGAGGAAGGACGATGACTCAGGAGGCGGTGGCCTCCGCCCCCTGCGCTCCTGCCTCGCTTCGCTTCCGCCCCAGCAGGCAAGAACACGGGAAGACCGCGAAAAAAATACATTTTATTTTTTTTCAAACGGGCGAATTGAACAGTTTACCACCAATTTTACGATGCTAAAGTCACTTTTTATCCTCAGCAGACTTTGAAAGCAACTTTAACTTCAATGAGTTAGGAAGTTTACCAAAAAGAAGAAGTAAAAGGAAGAGGCAAAAGTAAGCAATAACATTTAATCGAATGATATATCTATCACGCCTGATTCTAATTTTAAAAATTTAAAGTTCAAAGTTCTGAAAGAGAGAATCACGAAATTCACCACTTGTACCATGCTATCGTTACACATATTGTACACATTGTCGACTGTTCTGGTCAAGATTCTTTTTTCTCTCTTACGCAATTATAGTACTAAAATTTCAAACAGAATATTTTTCACTTAAGCTCCTTGCGGAGCTCATGGCTCCTCATGTTATAAAAATCCTTATTGTATAAATTCGCAAAATTTAATTCACTTAGTTAGGAAAGATACTGTATTTAAGTCTTGCAAATCTTGAAATCAATATTTTGATGTATATTGAAATTAAAACAAAGAAAAAATAAAACAGTTACCTGTAATTGTATTTGTGAGAATGTCCACATTTCACCTTTGCAATCCAAAATTTATCTTCCCCAATCGATCTGGCAGATGTCGCGGCCCATGAATTTGTAACCCATAATTTAATTTTGGGGGGTACTTTACAGCAAGCCCCTGGGACATTTTCAAAATTAAAAAAATTAGCTCCATCGTTTTTTATTAAATTTTGTAGCTGTATACTGTGATGGACGTGTAAGAGAAAGGATTCATTTTCGTTGAGAACTCAGGCTTTTTGGAAACTACAAAACTTCAAAACTGGCGTCTTCGTACAACTACAATTATGAAGATAGTGATTTTTCCCTTAATGAAATCTGTTCCTTAAAGATAGATTTTGAAATGAAGTCAGGTACAGTTTTTCGAAAATTTGAGTACTTTTTGCGTAACGTTGTGTGAAAGCACGGGGGAGACAGCACGTGCTGTTTTAGCACCACCAGTTTATCAATGAACTAGTTCAAAGACGACGTCAACTTCATCTCCTCATACAATGACCACTGCGGCTCGTTATTACATCAATATTCTCGAAACGGTGTCACGATATTAGGTCGACAGCGTGGCCAGCGCCAAGAATCGAACTGGGCACCTCCCGACGCAAAGGTGGGCGCGTGAGGGAGCTCGTTAGCTGATTCATCTGCATAACCACCGCCTTGACGGGGGCTTGAAACGAGCACGGCGTATAACACCGCAGTTACGACGCGATAATTTGGGCAATAAGTGGGGCAAGATAACAGCGACGGCAGCAGGTGCTGACAGCCGCGACGACGCCTCTGGCTGAGCAGCTGTTGTGGCGAAGGCGCCTCTCGGCGGTTCCGTGTTGTGCCACCAGCAGAGATGACGAAGATACGCTAGAGAGGATACTACGGAGGATTTTTTCCAAACACCCAAATTTTCTCTTTTGATATATCCATTTTGTTCATGGCTGGACTGGCATCTAGCGAAAGGGGCAAAGCAGCATCAGAAGCATTAGAACACCACTCAAAAACAATAAAGTAATGACTTTCTCGTTGGCACATTAAAATCAACGAATTAAAATCTAAACATGTGACCTTCACCCTAAGAAAATGCGACTGTCCAGCAATACCAATAAACAATAAACAGACCCCTCAAAGTAACAAAGTTAAATACTTAGGTGTTCATTGGGAAAGAAGATTAACGTGAAAGGTCCATACAAAGAAGAAAAGAACCAGAATTAAAAATTAAAACCTATCAACGGCTAATCGGTAAACGCAACTTTCATTGTCAAACAAAATTCTTACATATAAAAGTGTCTTATAACCCACATGGACCTACGACATGCATCTTTGGGTCTTAGCCAGCGTCTTCAACATCGAAATTCTAAATTCTTCAGCGATTCCAGTCTAAAGCTCTTCGATCAGTATCAAACGCATCCTGGTATGTCAGCAATAAAGTACTCCACAAAGACCGTCAAATCAAGACCAACAAAGAAGAAATAACCTCCGCAAGTCAGAAATACCAAACAATAATGCAAAATCTCCCAAATCATCTCGCTATCAATCTATTAGACAGTATTATTATTATTATTATTATTATTATTATTATTATTATTATTATTATTATTATTATTATTAAACCCATCTGTCTAATATTTCTGTAGAACTAAATTGTAAATATACAGAATTCATTTAAAAAATATTGTTCATGGGGTGCAATACTGACACACGTGGAAAAATGAAGTTTTGAGATATACGTGTGTGAAGTCTCCACTGTTAATTGAAATACACATACGACACGCTTAATATTTAAGGGATAAAGACTATACATTACTAAAAAGCTACATAGTTGTTGACTTCTTCTTCTTCTTCTTCTTCTTCTTCTTCTTCTTCTTCTTCTTCTTATTATTATTATTATTATTATTATTATTATTATTATTATTATTAAAAATGTCATTAAATAACTGTCGAGTTGAGCCAGTTTCGCAGCCAGGGAACGATGTAGTTACACGGGGAATTGTTTTGATACATCGCCATTCATTGCGATGAAGTTAATGGTGGTCTCGTTTTCGGAATTCATGCAAATGACAATAATTTGAAGACAATGTCGACGTTAGAATATGAAAGATTACGATAATTCTGTCCGTTCACTATCAATTCGAACACAAATCCAAATCGTTGGAATCATTAAACATAATATCAATTAAGGTTTACTATACTTAAAAAAATACACCGTTCTAAGTTTTAAGTTACAGGAAAACTTTTGATGAGTTATTTTGTCATTTGTTAGAGACTATTTCACGTTTAGAGAATTGGCTTCGCAGTTTATATCATGGTGTAAAGATATCTGATTTATTGTCGTTGTTAAAAATATAAAAACAATTTGAAAGAAATGATTCGAATTTTTTTCTAAAACAATATTATTGTATATACCGTACAAAATAACTGAATATGTTTTTTAATCTAGTTTCCCGATTTTAAGAATTTACTTTGGGATTTTCCTTTCACTTGCTTCCAGATTTTAAATGTTCTTTTATCCTCTTCAAAAAGGCCGAGATGCAATACTGATCTGTACTATTCATGCAATAGAAATAATTATTTTCGTCCATTACTTAATACCAAATTACAGCATTCGAAATTCTTGTGTATTGTACTAATAAATAATAAATATCAGTAAGTAAATTACTAAAGAATCCAAAAGCACATTACCAAGACTCTGAATATTTGTTTCAAAAGAGAAAAGAGCTTGATACCCAATTTGGAACTGTTAGGCGCTAGACTGGGAGTTGAATCGCATTGTCTCGAAGAAGTGTAAAACGGGAAAACCTTTTAAAATTGCTAAGCGCTTATTAACAGAAAAAAAATATATCCTAGCGACCGATACGCACATATTACGAATAGTAATTTTAATTTTACGTAAGATTTCAAAAGCACAACATTCTGAACATTCGTGTTAAGGTGTGAAGAAATCCAGAAGAATTCATCCGAAAAAATTGAATGAGGGGTCCAGAAAGACGTGGTTTTGTAGATTACGACGACGGGGACGCTCGTGGATCCTCGAAATTGGGTTTAGGGACTCAGACACAGCGTGTCCAAGTTACGGAAGATCGAACGACCATTTCAATCACAACGGCAATAACAAAACTAACAGCAATGTCCGACATACGATAATATAATAGACATAATGATTAAACGGATGCCGATTATAATGCCACAAAAATTCAATGACGCAAACGAGCGTTACGGCGACGAATTCCGTGGTGGCCAAATGACGCATGTGGCAGCCAACTCGAAATGCGCCGCGGAGGCTTTGGCACCGGAGGGGGGCGGGGGCGTTGCGTCACCCATTCAGGCTGCCCCTTCGCTTGGGGGCCGCCTCCACGGCGCCGCGCCCGGGTCGCACGTACACACAACACGCCACGCCACCGCCACCGCCGCCAATGCCGCCAACATCACCACTGCCACCGCCACCGCCGCCACTGCCGCGAACATCACCACCGCCACCGCCGTTGACTGCTACGGCGCCATAACCGCCGCCCCCGCCTCCGCCGCCTCTATCGTCTCCAAAGTAGGGATGCGACATCGACACAAAATAGCTGTTTGTAGAGATCGATGTTCAAATTTATTTAACCACCGATGTTCAAATTTATTTAACCATCGATGTTCAAATTTATTTAACAATCGATGTTCAAATTTATTTAACCACCGATGTTCAAATTTATTTAAACATCGATGTTCAAATTTATTTAACAATCGATGTTCAAATTTATTTAACCACCGATGTTCAAATTTATTTAAACATCGATGTTCAAATTTATTTAACAATCGATGTTCAAATTTATTTAACCACCGATGTTCAAATTTATTTAACCATCGATGTTCAAATTTATTTAACAATCGATGTTCAAATTTATTTAACCACCGATGTTCAAATTTATTTAAACATCGATGCTCCAATTTATTTAAACATCGATGCTCCAATTTATTTAAACATCGATGTTAATAAAACATCGCCACCAAACCATCGATGTGTTTAGAACTGGATTAGTAACGACAAATGTTTATTAATTTTTCATTCAGGTATAACTGACAAAATAAAGTTTAAAATGATTAGGGCAGTTAAGAACAATTAACTTTGATTGAAAAAATGATAAAAAAGTACACTGTAGACTTAATTTATCCATAAAAACTCTATTTTCTTTATTTTTCACCCTTGGTCACTTTGGTCTGAAAAATAGTATATTTTGGGATACCTGAAAATTATTATAGATTTTCGTTAATCATAGCGTTTTCTTATAAAAAAAATAAAAAATCAACTACGTAAAATCATCGAAAAACGTCAACTACATAAAACATTGATGTTAAAAAATATCAGCTTAAAAAATCGATGCTATATTCATCGTTGATCTTATTAGAACATCGATATCGCATTCTTACTTCAAAGCAAATGCGACTGCTACCGCCATAAGCGTCACCGCCTCCACCGCCATCGACACCACTCCCGCCCCCGCCCCCTCCCCCGCAACCGACGCCGACCCGTCCCCGTTAGGGATGCGGCATCGCGAACAAAATATCAATATTTCGAAGCATCGATATTCAAAACCAAATCATAATAAATGTGTGTTAATAAATCATTTTCTTAAAACCATTGATATTTTTAAATATCTAGGTTTAAAAATTGCATCAGTAATCAATTAATTTTCACATGGGCGTAATTTGGCTGTAAGGTTTTCTAAATTTTATCTGAGACAAAGAATTGAAAAATAACTAGCATATTTAACAATTTTTTAAATCTGATTGGATAATTAAACAATATATAGACTTCATTTATCAAAAATGAAAACTCTATTATGTTTACACTCAGACTATCACATTAGTGAGAAGAATATTCAGTCTCTACATATCAGAAAATCATTACAGGTTTTATTATGCCAGTATTTTTTCATCAAAAAATAAAATATGAACCATATGAAAACATCGGACATCAAAACATACGATATTACAAAATATCGGATTCAAAAAATCGATCTTAAATGCACCGACGACCAGCATCCCTATTTAGTCCCCGTCCTTGCCACTGCCACCGCCACCGCCGCCTTGGCACCTCCATCGCTACCGTCGCCGTTGTTGCAGCTACAGTTAGCACCTGCGGCCCCGCGCGTGTTTTGCGTCGTCGTTTGGCGCCGTGCGTTCGGTCATCGGAGGGCGTGGCTACACGTGGCGGGGGCCCGTCGCCCCCCACCCCCACCCCGCCCTCCGCCACGGAAGGTCGCCCAGCCGGCGGGCGCCGCCGCCGCGTTTTCCTCGAAGTAATGACTTCGATCTCCAATGACAATCTATTCACACTCGACATAATGTTATGGCAGGAATTTCGCAGGGCACGGCGCAGGTTTTTCGGTATACACAGGGTTTCCACAAGGGCGTGTGGCGAGACGAAATATGAGGGAACAACGCGGGACGGACAGGACGGGACGAGGCGGAATGTTGTGGGGGTGGGGCAGGGGCGGGGTCGGAAGAGGGACGGGAACGGTGAGCGGGCGGGGCGGGGGCGCGGCAGAGTCAGAGGCCCGGCAGGGGCGGGGCAGAGGCGGGGCAGAGGCGGGGAAGAAGCGGAGAAGGGACGGGAGGGGACGGATTGGCGTGGGCATTCAGTGATGCTGGATAACAGATTATTCAGAGCACATACTAACTCAACCTCCTGAGTGAATGGTCACGCGTTCAACTCCTCGAATACAGATCTCTCTTCCCTTTGTGTACGAAGAGCTTTGCATTTTATTGACTACAGATCCGTGAGTGAGATAACACCTGATACGGTCCGAGATATTCACCATGTGACGATGAAGAAAAGTAGTCGGAGATGCTCCATGAAAAATATATTGTTATGGACACAAAGGAAGATAAATAAAAGATGCTTCATCCTTCGTAATTCCTTCATCCCACTCACGAAAGCTCATCCAAGTTCTTACAGCCAGGGGAAGTAACCACAGTACGGGAGGGGGGTACATCACCCTCGATTACTGGATGTCTCCTGTTGGAGAAGTATAAAGTCACCTTCACAGGACTACAATTACTCCATATTGGTTGCCGTGCTTGTGATTTGCACACACTGAAGTGTTCACATACGGAAATCCAAATTAAATTGGACAAGAAAACATACTCGAGAGCATTATTACGATTCGTTTTAAAGATAGTACTCATTTCATTGTTCATTCTTCAATCCTTCTGTTCAGAAATTCTGAATGTGTCCTTTTGGAGAACATTGCCATATCGCGCCCTGGCAGTAACAACGAAATAGTAGCTATGCAAGTCGAGCCGCGGAGTGTGTAGGGTCGTCGTGGAAACAAAGACGAATGTCGAGCCTCAACATCCGACACTCGCAGTATCCGTTGACGTAGAAAGCGGAGTGAAGAGCAGAAAAGGTTGAATTAAATCTTCACGGAAATTCTTTTTTTCCGGATATTTCAGTGCTACCACAAATAATTAATAATCCACTGATTTTTACAGCTACTTCAAAATCTTCACAACAATTTAAGTATCAATAAGTAAAAGGCCAAAATAACAGACATTTAAATTCACATGTATTACACAATAAAACTCATGTTGTTTACCACGTTTCGACCCTATTGTTTGGGGTCCTCCAAAAACTACTATGTATCAGAATATGCATAGAATAAGAATTTAAATGTTTATGAACAGAGAAGGCTTTCCTCAGTATGAAATACCAAATATATGTAGGATAAGACTCGAAGTAGAGTCATCATGAAATCAACATCCTTACATATTGACGAAATCGCATTAATTATTGGTATGGATTCTACCCATTAACTAATTATAGCACGTTAAATGAAACCAATAATACAGTCCATACTACAACCAAATCAAGGTGTTGTAGCTACAGTGCATCATTAGCTATAGTGCCGGTAATAGAATAACGTGCATGAACAAGCACCCGGTTGTATAACCACATTTACTGAATATCTGGCGTAATTAAAGTTGGAAGCAGATGCAAAGAACGTATTCGTACTAAAAGGTCAAAACCTTTACAATCCATTCAAAACCAAGCACAACATTTTACACATACAATTTCAGTTTCAGTTTCTCCATCCTTGCGATGTCTGCCGAGAGCCTCTTGCGAAGTCTGCCAAGATGCAGAGGTTGCAGCAATCGGAAAAGGCGCTCGTAAACACATATGTAAATACTTTTACAATTTGACTGTAATGCCTTCGTCAATTTACGGTATAGTAAACGTAAAACTTGTTTTTGTGGCGACCGGTTGCAGTTGTGTCAGCTTAAGAGAGCTGATCCTTTGAATAAATTCCCTAGCTACTAACGTGACGCTCAGTCTATCCATGCAAATTATCCTGGCTATGCTTGAACGCGGACAGTGTGTAATATTTACAAGTAAAAGATAACTGAATAAAGAATCCACTAAATAAATAAATAAATCTGAAAACTGTATTCGCTATCGATCACCCAACGACCAATAATCCGCCCGCCAGGGTAAATCGACAACGACACGTCTGAATTGCTAAGAGAGCTCAATTTATTTTTTAACGTGCATCGAAGAACACCTTATGACAAACCTCATCCGAGCTTTCTGGAAGGCTCTGGAATAATCAACAAACATTCAGGCTCTCTGGAAGGCTCGGACTAACTGAAAGGCAAGCGACACCCGAAACCTGGCAACCCAAGGAGGGGTGAGTGTATATGCGTGGTCGCTGTAACACGAGGAGCAGAGACCAAACGAGTTTTTGTTAAGTGTTTGGCAATATCTGCTGTCGTGTGCTGTTAAGTATCTCCATTGTGTTGTGTTACGAAATTCGAAGTAGAGCGTATCCTAAATTTTCCCAAATCAGAATCCTAAACGATTACCTAATCCCTTCAATACCCTGTGTTCCGTGACCTAAAGTAAATATGTCACACATGGATAAGAGTCACGTAGTCTGTATTATGACATCGTTTCTGTCGAAGTTTGTGTCTTATGATGACCTCCGGATTTCTTAACAGATACAGTTCAAGACGTGTGATTCATTTCATTCCAAAAGTCAACAACTCAGACATGAACACGAAACGTTCGTTACAGGTCACCTGATCGGAAATCAACAAAATTATGATGTATTTCCTTCTTCGTTTTATTTCTCTTTTGTTTTACGCACAGTATATCAATTGGTTTCGCTAGAAATTAAAGGTTTCAAACATTTCAAAGATCACACATGATTATTTATTTATATCAACAGTATGTTATGTTAAAATGTCTATTCATTTCTCTATTTTTTCCAGTTTTTACTATTACTCATAAACGAGCACCTTAAAATATCACAAAAAATGTAATATGTATTCTCTCACTAATCCTTGAAGACAAAACATGTTTAAAAACGGTAGAAATTACTACATCGCTCTCTAAACAACGCTAATTGATTTTTTTTAATTTTGGGGTTAATTGAAAACCATACAAATCACTGCAAGCGTGCCCCATAGAGGCAGCTGGAGCCGGGGCTTGCAGCAATCCAATGATGGAAATGTAATGTCCAAAATTCAGAACACCACTATTTAATAAAACGTCTGCATTTCATAAAAATTACTTACAGCTAAGTTTAATAAAAGTCTATATTCAAACTTACATACTTTTATGTGTAGATTCAATCTCAGGTAAGTTCACCTCCCGCGCACGTGGTCCTGACTCTGATTTCCAGTGGATACTCGAGGGCTTATGTTAATTCTGCAAAGGAGACAATTACCGGTAATAGAATTCATACATGCGTGCTCCATCTATTTGCAACAAATACTTTTGTTTGGACACGCTTTACACTACTTCATTTCATGATCTTAGTTGTTATTACTACTGTTAGTAGTGGTGAGGAAAACAAAAAAAAAAGTATTTCGAAAACTTCACTTCCCTGGTATATATTGCAAAAATGAAAGATCTTCCACACTCACTCCTATTCACAACAACGCTCACAGAATAACTGCCGGTGCAGGGAAAATTTTTGCATACACCCTGTATGGAAGAGGAAGATGACGAGAGATTTTCTTTCAGTACGGCTAACTTTACACATACTTTTCAAATATACATTTTGAATCAACAAATTTAACTTCAAATGAAAATGAATTTCCCAAACATCATAAATAACTCATTCAGTACCGTTACGAATTATCTGAACTTTTGTACTTTCAATAACAAATGAAATTCATACAAAAGGAAGTTGCAGCTAGTTTCAGACGAAGACGGAAAATTAGTATTCACCTCAGACGCCGCAACCGGTGCCTCCCTGCTCTGTCGTGTAAGCTGTGGTGCGAAAACAACATGGTCAAATCATAGGGATCGGCGACTAAAGAGTAAAAGAGATTAATGGCGTGACGTGGTGCACTGCCTGGGAGCGCACAAGCCGGAGCGACCGCTCGACAGACACTCTTTGATTTCGAAACTGTTTCATGTACATCGACATTTCTGGAATAGCTTGAATATTGAATGTCAATAAATGGAAAATGAAAATTCCTAATAGATAAGATTTTTTCGATTATCTGTAATAATATGCCGTGACTGTGCAACTAAAGCACGAACAATCCCTGATGCCTCAATGACAAATGGCTAGGCTCAGGCCCTGGTATGGAGTTGTGTTATCCTCATCACCTTGTATTTCGTAAAATTTCAGCCCGGAAGTTTGCAAGGAGTTGATTATAATGTTTCGTATGTAGAATGCCCACCTAGATAATTGGTGTGCTATGGCCTTAGTATTTAGTAAAGTTCATATCTTTTGTTTCGTAGTGGTTCAGCGGGGTAGTGATGAGTAGTTTATTATTTAGTTTATGTGTAGAATTCTCAAGGAAAAAGACGCTTAGGTTGTATTCATTCCAATTTCTATTCCGTAGTGTCAGATGGGGAGATGTGTAATGAACAGCCGGTTATTATATTTCCTGCCTAGAATGACTAACGAGATAATCACAGATATTTTTAGAGTAAAGTAACCAATGATATTGTGGGTGAGCTCTTGCTCTGGTATTTAGTGGAGTTCAACTCCATATGTTCTTTTTAGTAGGGTTGTAAGCGTGAGAATGTGTGATGAACAGCTGATTATTTTACTTCTCGCTTAGAACGGCCAACGACGCAGTCAGTTGGTCCACTGAGAGGGTAGGCTTCCGCGGCCGGAGTCAGTATTTACTAGGCTGTCCGGGTGACGCCGCGTCCATGGCGAAGGTGCCGTCGTTCGCCATGGCGACCGAAACGTCGGCACCTTTGCCATTAACGCGGCGTCACCCGGCTAGCCCAGTAAATACAGTTGGTCCACGCTCTCATATTTAGTGGAGTTCATTTCCATGCCGTCCATTAGCAGCGTTGTAAGCGGGAGGATCTGCGATGGGCAGCTGATTATTCTATTTCTCGCGAACGGCGCAGTCCCGCTGGCTCGGCCCGCGGAGTCCACGTGCCGTCGCGACGCAAGGTCGAATTTGGGCGACGGCGGCGGGGGCGGGGGCGGCGAGAGTAAACAGAATGGCGCGCGGGAGGCCTTGACCGAGTCCCCCGATCGGCGCGGCGCGGCGCGGTGGCGGTGGCGCTCCACGCGGCCGCGAACGAAAACGCTCCGTTGCGCCTCGTGTGCCGGGGAGGGAAGACGTCCCGCTGCGACGCCATTCGCCCACGAGCTGCGTTGTGTGGATACAGGCCGAAATGAGGCGAATGTTGGATGTAGTGTGCGAATAAGAGGATTAGAACTTGTCAAAACATTTTCAAGAAATAGGTATTTCCGAAACCGAAACATGGATCAGGAAAATCGGTTCGAGCCAGTAGAAGTCTCGAACGATTTGACACACACAAAACAAAAACAAGTATTTTACATACGGTAGAATATTCTTGTTCTAGGATTTAAATTTCTCGTCCCTTGGTAAGTCAGGAGAAGAAAAAGTGTTATCCAATTGGGAGTTCCAATTTTGAAATTGAAATTTTCGATTGGATAACAGTGCTCACATTCCAAACTCGTCCAGGGTCAAACAAATGAAATCGGACTAGCAATACCTGAAGGTCTAAAAAGTATTAATTTGTTGAACGTTAGGCGCCCAGAAAGCTGATGTGTGGAGATAATAAATAAATTGAAAAAAAAGTTGCACAACTTAGTGCTGCGCGACCTCTAGCAATCGCAGTCAAGAGCAAAGCGCTGTCAAAGCCCCGTCCACGCCTTCGGTTCACCTTTGGATGCTTTTTCCTTGTACATGGGCGGAGACGGAATTACGAAAGTTTGGCGCGAAACAAGTTCCTAATCTAACATCCACTTGCGATGTACACAGGCGGGGACGGTAATGCCCTTCACAAAAGAAAAACTTATTCTTCTCCACTTCGTGGATTAGGCTTGAGCCTGGTCCATCTTCACAAGTTTTCCTTCCATCGTTTTTTGGGGTCTCTTCTTCCATGTGGTTGATAGAGTAAAGCTAATATAGGTAGTCTTGTGTTATCAGCGTTTGCGTGTGTTGACACCAGTTGTTTCGGTAATTAGTTATTTTGCTTCCAATTCATTCAGCATGTAATTTTTCCCCAATATTCTCGTTACGAATATGATCTTCTTTCGTGCAGACTAGCGTTGTTCTCGAAAACTTAATTTCAGTGGCCTGTATTACCCAACTTTCACTGCCATTCAGAAGAATTGGAAGAGCCATAGTCTTATAAAATTTTATTCTTCTTTCTTGCCTTGACTTTTTTTCAATGTATTATGTACAGTACCACAAATTCTTTGGAATTTTGCCAATTTAACGTTGCTGTCTTTAATAGTATCTCTATCGACTTTACAACCTGAAACTAGCTCTAAAATTATTTTATCAAAAATAACTTTGGATCGTATTAGTTGTTTTCTCCAATATGCTATCACCTTTTTTTCTTTCGATATTTCAATATCGTATTTTTTACATAAATGATTGAAGTGAAATAACGCATACTGTAAATTATATCCTGTTTCCTGGTATAAAAAAGTGGCATCTGCAAAGAGTAAAATATTAAGAAATAGTAAGTAAGCATACAGGAACATAGTAAGGAAAAACTTTTAAGCCTCGTGTTACTTGGCGAGGCTCAGGCCATCTTCCGCCTGACCACGCAATTCCGCTTCGCTCCTGTCCCATTCAGCAGCGAAAGACATCCGACCACCCGATCGCATCGCCCGAGCGCGGAAACAGGCCATTCGAACTCGACCCCGTGGATTCTTTTAGGCTGGAGGATCTTTCAAATGCAGAGAATCTACATCTATGGGGCAGCCGGCTTTACTTCCCATCGAAAGGAAGGCGAACGTAGATTTTTTTCGCCCCAGCTTTGATTGGATTTGAACTTGCGAACATAGGTGTAACAGACATATTCGATAACGCTACACGACATAAGTCGCCTTTCACGTAAACTTTCTTTAAAGGTAGGGTACGAAAACATTGTTTCAATGCTCAGTGTCAGGACGATTATATTTGCCAAAAGAATGAATTAATGTAGATTATTTGCTTTATTGTACTTATTTATTCATTTTTATTTATTTATTCAATTTCCTAATTCAATTGAAAGACTGTGTCTGATGTGCTACAAATTTCTATTCTTATTCATAATCGTGTCCTACGTAAAAGAATCGATTTGCCACTGAGAGAACATGGGCAACGATAATTTTTTATGGTAGTGTTGAAGAAGTAACTAAATTCATCACTAACACACCACAAAGCTAAAGACAACGTAGCCAAATACTCAAACACCATTTATATCCAAACAAAGGTCCGTCTCAGCTATTGCTCAATGGATCCTGGAAAATTGAACGAAAAACTGGACGAAATGGGGGGTCATTAACCCGGAAGCTGAGGTACAATACTTGGTGGTCATTTCTCTCACATATTTACACCAGTACCAGAACTACAACAATAGTAGATGGGATTTGAATATAACAATAATAAGCAAAAAGTATATATAAATCGACACAACTGACGAAATTTCCACGTAGAGATGTGACTTCAAAGCAATTCAAAATATGGAGCGCGCCTTATTCCCTGTACGCCTTCTGCAGATCCTGTAAAGACGTCCAGGCACTAGAAGTAGAAGTGAAAGTGGAAGTTGCGGAATGGAGGCGAAGAGCCACCCCTAGAGGCCCTAGGACGAGGAAGCGCGGCTTCACCACCTCCCACGCCCTGGCCTCGCCTCGCCTCGCCGCCAACAAAACACGGCGGCGGCGGCGCGTGCACGCCCAGGGCCTCGCGCCGCGCCACGCCGCGGCCAGCGCCAAAGGCTGGCCCGAAATACGCGCCCCCCCCCCGGCCTCTCCCATCCCGACCTCCCGGCCTGTCCTCTCCCTTTCCCAACCCGTCCCTTACGTGGCATCCTCTCCCAGCCCCTCTTCTTCTGACATTGCGTTTTCTTTCTCGCCTCCTTCCGTCCGGTTTTCGTCCACCCAGGCCCTTCTCATCCTATCCTATCCATCCCGTCCTCTCACATCACGTTTTCTCTCATCTCGTCCTCTCCCGCCTCCTTCTCGCAACCGGTCCCCTCTCCTGTCGACCTCTTCCATTCTCTCATCTACTATCCCATCGAGTTTTCTATCCCGTCCTCTTCCACCCAGTTTTCATCCACTCCGTCCTCCCCCATCCCGTCTTCTCTCATCTAGTCTTCTTTTCCAAACGTTTCACACCCTGTCCCCCTCCGTGCCACCATCATCCATCCCGTCTTCTACTAGCCCATCCTCTCCCATCACGTTTTCCATTCAGTTCTCTTCCATCCACTTTCCATTCACCACATCCTCTCTTTTCCCGTCTTATTCCATCCGTCCTCTCTCGTCCTGTTCTTTCCCTCTCGGTCCTCATCTATCCCATCGAATTGTTTTTGATGCAGATTCAGCCCGACCAGCTGGCAGTTGGCTTGAGTTCGAGGTGAAGAGAGAGCGAAAGTTTTTACGCTGGAAATCCCCTCCGGACCCGGGAATTAAAGGTCACGCGATCGAACTGAAAAGGCAGAGAGGCATCCTAGCGGTTCATGTAACCTCTTTAAGATGCATCTGGGAAATACCTGCAAAGATTCCTTGACGTCCTTACACTCTCGAATGAATATCCGAAATTGTTTCCAAATGTTACTCATCTCCATAAAAAAATCATGGAGAATTATTGCATTATTTTTGCAACGAATACATAGTAAACCGAAGTCATATGTTAAACAACTAGTAATTTAATAGCAACCATTAAAAGATCTTCTATATTTGAAGAAAAATTCTCATTGAATAGTCCTATTTTCAATTATTAAAATATAAAATAGTTGAATTCTTAGCGTTCGAAGAATAGTTCAACAAATAATTGTATACAACATTTATTTTCCAGTTTTCTAGTGCCAACAGAACAAGAGATCTTGAAGTTCCCATGTTCTGATAGTCAGAATAAAAAAGCAACAGAGAAGTCCTTACGTCAGTCTCTGAATAACTTATCAAGGGGAAAGATTCAAATAGTACTTCACAATATTGCGTTTCCTTAATAATCATACAGTTAATAATTTGATGGCAAAATCCATTATTTTGCTTTAACAATGGTTATGTCTATAACAGTCCATCCCTCTGATGGTCAGTTCACCAATAGGTACGTCCTCCATCATTCGGTCAATCCGTTCATTCGTGCATCAGTCAGTGCCGTCTGTCCCTCCGTCATGCAGTTCGTCTCTCCGCCAGGCAGTCCGTCACTCCGCCAGGCCGTCTGTTCCTCCGTCAGGCCGCCTGCTCCTCCGTCAGGCCGTCTGTTCCGCCGTCAGGCCGTCTGTTTCCCCGCCAGGCCGTCTGTTTCCCCGACAGGACGTCTGTTCCTTCGTCAGGCCGTCTGTTCCTCCGTCGGGCCGTCTGTTCCTCCGTCGGGCCGTCTGTTCCACAGTCGGGCCGTCTGTTCCTCCGTCGGGCCGTCTGTTCCACAGTCGGGCCGTCTGTTCCTCCGTCGGGCCGTCTGTTCCTCCGTCGGGCCGTTTGTTCTTCCGTCGGGCCGTTTGTTCTTCCGTCGGGCCGTCTGCTCCTCCGTCGGGCCGTCTGCTCCTCCGTCGGGCCGTCTGCTCCTCCGTCGGGCCGTCTGCTCCTCCTTCAGGCCGTCTGTTCCTCCGTCAGGCCGTCTACTCCTCCGTCACGCCGTCTGTTCCTCCGTCAGGCCGTCTGTTCCTCCGTCAGGACGTCTGTTCCTCCGTCAGGCCGTCTGTTCCTCCGTCACGCCGTCTGTTCCTCCGTCAGGCCGTCTGTTTCTCCGTCAGGACGTCTGTTCCTCCGTCAGGCCGTCCGTTCCTCCGTCGGGACGTCCGTTCCTCCGTCGGGACGTCCGTTCCTCCGTCGGGCCGTCCGTTCCTCCGTCACGCCGTCCGTTCCTCCGTCAGGCCGTCCGCTCCTCCGTCAGGCCGTCCGCTCCTCCGTCAGACCGTCTGTTCCTCCGTCAGACCGTCTGTTCCTCCGTCAGACCGTCTGTTCCTCCGTCAGGCCGTCTGTTCCTCCGTCTGGCCGTCTGTTCACCCGTCGGGCCGTCTGTTCCTCCGTCGGGCCGTCTGTTCCTCCGTCGGGCCGTCTGCTCCTCCGTCAGGCCGTCTGTTCCTCCGTCAGGCCGTCTGTTCCTCCGTCACGCCGTCTGTTCCTCCGTCAGGCCGTTTGCTCCTCCGTCAGGCCGTCTGCTCCTCCGTCAGGCCGTCAGTTCCCCGACAGGCCGTCTGTCCCCCGTCAGGCCGTCTGTTCCTCCGAAAGGCCGTCTGTTCCTCCGTCAGGCCGTCTGTTCCTCCGTCAGGCCGTCTGTTCCTCCGTCAGGCCGTCTGTTCCTCCGTCAGGCCGTCTGTTCTTCCGTCAGGCCGTCAGTTCTTCCGTCAGGCCGTCTGTTCCTCCGTCAAACCGTCTGTTCCTCCGTCAGGCCGTCTGTTCCTCCGTCAGGCCGTCTGTTCCTCCGTCAGGCTTTCTGTTCCTCCGTCAGGCCGTCTGTTCCTCCGTCAGGCCGTCTGTTCCTCCGTCAGGCCGTCTGTTCCTCCGTCAGGCTTTCTGTTCCTCCGTCAGGCCGTCTGTTCCTCCGTCAGGCCGTCTGTTCCTCCGTCAGGCCGTCTGTTCCTCCGTCAGGCCGTCTGTTCCTCCGTCAGGCCGTCTGTTCCTCCGTCGGGCCGTCTGTTCCTCCGTCAGGCCGTCTGTTCCTCCGTCAGGCCGTCTGTTCCTCCGTCAGGCCGTCTGTTCCTCCGTCAGGCCGTCTGTTCCTCCGTCAGGCCGTCTGTTCCTCCGTCAGGCCGTCTGTTCCTCCGTCAGGCCGTCTGTTCTTCCGTCAGGCCGTCTGTTCTTCCGTCAGGCCGTCTGTTCCTCCGTCAGGCCGTCTGTTCCTCCGTCAGGCCGTCTGTTCCTCCGTCAGGCCGTATGCTCCTCCGTCAGGCCGTCTGTTCCTCCGTCAGGCCGTCTGTTCCTCCGTCAGGCCGTCTGTTCCTCCGTTAGGCCGTCTGTTCCTCCGTCAGGCCGTCTGTTCCTCCGTCAGGCCGTCTGTTCCTCCGTTAGGCCGTCTGTTCCTCCGTTAGGCCGTCTGTTCCTCCGTCAGGCTTTCTGTTCCTCCGTCAGGCCGTCTGTTCCTCCGTCAGGCCGTCTGTTCCTCCGTCAGGCCGTCTGTTCCTCCGTCAGGCCGTCTGTTCCTCCGTCAGGCTTTCTGTTCCTCCGTCAGGCCGTCTGTTCCTCCGTCAGGCCGTCTGTTCCTCCGTCAGGCCGTCTGTTCCTCCGTCAGGCCGTCTGTTCCTCCGTCAGGCCGTCTGTTCCTCCGTCGGGCCGTCTGTTCCTCCGTCGGGCCGTCTGTTCCTCCGTCAGGCCGTCTGTTCCTCCGTCAGGCCGTCTGTTCCTCCGTCAGGCCGTCTGTTCATCCGTCAGGCCGTCTGTTCCTCCGTCAGGCTGTCTGTTCCTCCGTCAGGCCGTCTGTTCTTCCGTCAGGCCGTCTGTTCTTCCGTCAGGCCGTCTGTTCCTCCGTCAGGCCGTCTGTTCCTCCGTCAGGCCGTCTGTTCCTCCGTCAGGCCGTCTGCTCCTCCGTCAGGCCGTCTGTTCCTCCGTCAGGCCGTCTGTTCCTCCGTCAGGCCGTCTGTTCCTCCGTCAGGCCGTCTGTTCCTCCGTCAGGCCGTCTGTTCCTCCGTTAGGCCGTCTGTTCCTCCGTCAGGCCGTCTGTTCCTCCGTCAGGCCGTCCGTTCCTCCGTCACGCCGTCCGTTCCTCCGTCAGACCGTCCGCTCCTCCGTCAGGCCGTCCGCTCCTCCGTCAGACCGTCTGTTCCTCCGTCAGACCGTCTGTTCCTCCGTCAGACCGTCTGTTCCTCCGTCAGGCCCTCTGTTCCTCCGTCAGGCCGTCTGTTCCTCCGTCAGGCTTTCTGTTCCTCCGTCAGGCCGTCTGTTCCTCCGTCAGGCCGTCTGTTCCTCTGTCAGGCCGTCTGTTCCTACGTCAGGCCGTCTGTTCCTCCGTCAGGCCGTCTGTTCCTCCGTCAGGCCGTCTCTTCCTCCGTCAGGCCGTCTGTTCCTCCGTCAGGCCGTCTGTTCCTCCGTCAGGCCGTCTGCTCCTCCGTCAGGCCGTCTGCTCCTCCGTCAGGCCGTCTGTTCCTCCGTCAGGCCGTCTGCTCCTCCGTCAGGCCGTCTGTTCCCCCGTCAGGCCCTCTGTTCCTCCGTCAGGCCGTCTGTTCCTCCGTCTGGCCGTCTGTTCTTCCGTCGGGCCGTCTGTTCCTCCGTCGGGCCGTCTGCTCCTCCGTCGGGCCGTCTGCTCCTCCGTCAGGCCGTCTGTTCCTCCGTCAGGCCGTCTGTTCCTCCGTCAGGCCGTCTGTTCCTCCGTCAGGCCGTCTGTTCCTCCGTCACGCCGTCTGTTCCTCCGTCAGGCCGTCAGTTCCCCGTCAGGCCGTCTGTCCCCCGTCAGGCCGTCTGTTCCTCCGAAAGGCCGCCTGTTCCTCCGTCAGGCCGTCTGTTCCTCCGTCAGGCCGTCTGTTCCTCCGTCAGGCCGTCTGTTCCTCCGTCAGGCCGTCTGTTCCTCCGTCAGGCCGTCTGTTCCTCCGTCAGGCCGTCTGTTCCTCCGTCAGGCCGTCTGTTCTTCCGTCAGGCCGTCTGTTCTTCCGTCAGGCCGTCTGTTCTTCCGTCAGGTCGTCTGTTCCTCCGTCAGGCCGTCTGTTCCTCCGTCAGGCCGTCTGTTCCTCCGTCAGGCCGTCTGTTCCTCCGCAAGACCGTCTGTTCCTCCGTCAGGCTTTCTGTTCCTCCGTCAGGCCGTCTGTTCCTCCGTCAGGCCGTCTGTTCCTCCGTCAGGCCGTCTGTTCCTCCGTCAGGTTTTCTGTTCCTCCGTCAGGCCGTCTGTTCCTCCGTTAGGCCGTCTGTTCCTCCGTCAGGCCGTCTG
Organism: Gryllus longicercus; assembly: GCA_038098605.1. Classification (NCBI taxonomy): domain Eukaryota; kingdom Metazoa; phylum Arthropoda; class Insecta; order Orthoptera; family Gryllidae; genus Gryllus; species Gryllus longicercus. The sequence goes on along the minus strand of JAZDUA010000018.1, from coordinate 2,712,425 downwards.
TTCATCCGTCAGGCCATCTGTTCCTCCGTGGGGCCGTCTGTTCCTCCGTCAGACCGTCTGTTCCTCCGTCAGGCCGTCTGTTCCTCCGTCAGGCCGTCTGTTCCTCCGTCAGGCCGTCTGTTCCTCCGTCAGGCCGTCTGTTCCTCCGTCAGGCTTTCTGTTCCTCCGTCAGGCCGTCTGTTCCTCCGTCAGGCCGTCTGTTCCTCCGTCAGGCCGTCTGTTCCTCCGTCAGGCCGTCTGTTCCTCCGTCAGGCCGTCTGTTCCTCCGTCAGGCCGTCTGTTCCTCCGCCAGGCCGTCTGTTCCTCCGTCAGGCCGTCTGTTCCTCCGTCAGGCCGTCTGATCCTCCGTCAGGCCGTCTGTTCCTCCGTCAGGCCGTCTGTTCTTCCGTCAGGCCGTCTGTTCTTCCGTCAGGCCGTCTGTTCCTCCGTCAGGCCGTCTGTTCCTCCGTCAGGCCGTCTGCTCCTCCGTCAGGCCGTCTGCTCCTCCGTCAGGCCGTCTGCTCCTCCGTCAGGCCGTCTGCTCCTCCGTCAGGCCGTCTGTTCCTCCGTCAGGCCGTCTGCTCCTCCGTCAGGCCGTCTGTTCCCCCGTCAGGCCCTCTGTTCCTCCGTCAGGCCCTCTGTTCCTCCGTCAGGCCGTCTGTTCCTCCGTCAGGTTTTCTGTTCCTCCGTCAGGCCGTCTGTTCCTCCGTTAGGCCGTCTGTTCCTCCGTCTGGCCGTCTGTTCTTCCGTCGGGCCGTCTGTTCCTCCGTCGGGCCGTCTGTTCCTCCGTCGGGCCGTCTGCTCCTCCGTCGGGCCGTCTGCTCCTCCGTCAGGCCGTCTGTTCCTCCGTCAGGCCGTCTGTTCCTCCGTCAGGCCGTCTGTTCCTCCGTCACGCCGTCTGTTCCTCCGTCAGGCCGTCTGTTCCTCCGTCAGGCCGTCTGCTCCTCCGTCAGTCCGTCTGCACCTCCGTCAGGCCGTCAGTTCCCCCGTCAGGCCGTCTGTCCCCCGTCAGGCCGTCTGTTCCTCCGAAAGGCCGCCTGTTCCTCCGTCAGGCCGTCTGTTCCTCCGTCAGGCCGTCTGTTCCTCCGTCAGGCCGTCTGTTCCTCCGTCAGGCCGTCTGTTCCTCCGTCAGGCCGTCTGTTCCTCCGTCAGGCCGTCTGTTCCTCCGTCAGGCCGTCTGTTCCTCCGTCAGGCCGTCTGTTCTTCCGTCAGGCCGTCTGTTCTTCCGTCAGGTCGTCTGTTCCTCCGTCAGGCCGTCTGTTCCTCCGTCAGGCCGTCTGTTCCTCCGTCAGGCCGTCTGTTCCTCCGTCAGACCGTCTGTTCCTCCGTCAGGCTTTCTGTTCCTCCGTCAGGCCGTCTGTTCCTCCGTCAGGCCGTCTGTTCCTCCGTCAGGTTTTCTGTTCCTCCGTTAGGCCGTCTGTTCCTCCGTTAGGCCGTCTGTTCCTCCGTCAGGCCGTCTGTTCATCCGTCAGGCCATCTGTTCCTCCGTGGGGCCGTCTGTTCCTCCGTCAGACCGTCTGTTCCTCCGTCAGGCCGTCTGTTCCTCCGTCAGGCCGTCTGTTCCTCCGTCAGGCCGTCTGTTCCTCCGTCAGGCCGTCTGTTCCTCCGTCAGGCCGTCTGTTCCTCCGTCAGGCTTTCTGTTCCTCCGTCAGGCCGTCTGTTCCTCCGTCAGGCCGTCTGTTCCTCCGTCAGGCCGTCTGTTCCTCCGTCAGGCCGTCTGTTCCTCCGTCAGGCCGTCTGTTCCTCCGTCAGGCCGTCTGTTCCGCCGCCAGGCCGTCTGTTCCTCCGTCAGGCCGTCTGTTCCTCCGTCAGGCCGTCTGATCCTCCGTCAGGCCGTCTGTTCCTCCGTCAGGCCGTCTGTTCTTCCGTCAGGCCGTCTGTTCTTCCGTCAGGCCGTCTGTTCCTCCGTCAGGCCGTCTGTTCCTCCGTCAGGCCGTCTGCTCCTCCGTCAGGCCGTCTGCTCCTCCGTCAGGCCGTCTGTTCCTCCGTCAGGCCGTCTGCTCCTCCGTCAGGCCGTCTGTTCCCCCGTCAGGCCCTCTGTTCCTCCGTCAGGCCGTCTGTTCCTCCGTCTGGCCGTCTGTTCTTCCGTCGGGCCGTCTGTTCCTCCGTCGGGCCGTCTGTTCCTCCGTCGGGCCGTCTGCTCCTCCGTCGGGCCGTCTGCTCCTCCGTCAGGCCGTCTGTTCCTCCGTCAGGCCGTCTGTTCCTCCGTCAGGCCGTCTGATCCTCCGTCAGGCCGTCTGTTCCTCCGTCAGGCCGTCTGTTCTTCCGTCAGGCCGTCTGTTCCTCCGTCAGGCCGTCTGTTCCTCCGTCAGGCCGTCTGTTCCTCCGTCAGGCCGTCTGTTACTCCGTCAGGCCGTCTGTTACTCCGTCAGGCCGTCTGTTCCTCCGTCAGGCCGTCTGTTCTTCCGTCAGGCCGTCTGTTCTTCCGTCAGGCCGTCTGTTCCTCCGTCAGGCCGTCTGTTCCTCCGTCAGGCCGTCTGTTCCTCCGTCAGACCGTCTGTTCCTCCGTCAGGCTTTCTGTTCCTCCGTCAGGCCGTCTGTTCCTCCGTCAGGCCGTCTGTTCCTCCGTCAGGCCGTCTGTTCCTCCGTCAGGCTTTCTGTTCCTCCGTCAGGCCGTCTGTTCCTCCGTCAGGCCGTCTGTTCCTCCGTCAGGCCGTCTGTTCCTCCGTCAGGCTTTCTGTTCCTCCGTCAGGCCGTCTGTTCCTCCGTTAGGCCGTCTGTTCCTCCGTCAGGCCGTCTGTTCCTCCGTCAGGCCGTCTGTTCCTCCGTCAGGCCGTCTGTTCCTCCGTCAGGCCGTCTGTTCCTCCGTCAGGCCGTCTGTTCCTCCGTCAGGCCGTCTGTTCTTCCGTCAGGCCGTCTGTTCTTCCGTCAGGTCGTCTGTTCCTCCGTCAGGCCGTCTGTTCCTCCGTCAGGCCGTCTGTTCCTCCGTCAGGCCGTCTGTTCCTCCGTCAGACCGTCTGTTCCTCCGTCAGGCTTTCTGTTCCTCCGTCAGGCCGTCTGTTCCTCCGTCAGGCCGTCTGTTCCTCCGTCAGGTTTTCTGTTCCTCCGTTAGGCCGTCTGTTCCTCCGTTAGGCCGTCTGTTCCTCCGTCAGGCCGTCTGTTCATCCGTCAGGCCATCTGTTCCTCCGTGGGGCCGTCTGTTCCTCCGTCAGACCGTCTGTTCCTCCGTCAGGCCGTCTGTTCCTCCGTCAGGCCGTCTGTTCCTCCGTCAGGCCGTCTGTTCCTCCGTTAGGCCGTCTGTTCCTCCGTCAGGCCGTCTGTTCCTCCGTCAGGCTTTCTGTTCCTCCGTCAGGCCGTCTGTTCCTCCGTCAGGCCGTCTGTTCCTCCGTCAGGCCGTCTGTTCCTCCGTCAGGCCGTCTGTTCCGCCGCCAGGCCGTCTGTTCCTCCGTCAGGCCGTCTGTTCCTCCGTCAGGCCGTCTGATCCTCCGTCAGGCCGTCTGTTCCTCCGTCAGGCCGTCTGTTCTTCCGTCAGGCCGTCTGTTCTTCCGTCAGGCCGTCTGTTCCTCCGTCAGGCCGTCTGTTCCTCCGTCAGGCCGTCTGCTCCTCCGTCAGGCCGTCTGCTCCTCCGTCAGGCCGTCTGTTCCTCCGTCAGGCCGTCTGCTCCTCCGTCAGGCCGTCTGTTCCCCCGTCAGGCCCTCTGTTCCTCCGTCAGGCCGTCTGTTCCTCCGTCTGGCCGTCTGTTCTTCCGTCGGGCCGTCTGTTCCTCCGTCGGGCCGTCTGTTCCTCCGTCGGGCCGTCTGCTCCTCCGTCGGGCCGTCTGCTCCTCCGTCAGGCCGTCTGTTCCTCCGTCAGGCCGTCTGTTCCTCCGTCAGGCCGTCTGATCCTCCGTCAGGCCGTCTGTTCCTCCGTCAGGCCGTCTGTTCTTCCGTCAGGCCGTCTGTTCCTCCGTCAGGCCGTCTGTTCCTCCGTCAGGCCGTCTGTTCCTCCGTCAGGCCGTCTGTTACTCCGTCAGGCCGTCTGTTACTCCGTCAGGCCGTCTGTTCCTCCGTCAGGCCGTCTGTTCTTCCGTCAGGCCGTCTGTTCTTCCGTCAGGCCGTCTGTTCCTCCGTCAGGCCGTCTGTTCCTCCGTCAGGCCGTCTGTTCCTCCGTCAGACCGTCTGTTCCTCCGTCAGGCTTTCTGTTCCTCCGTCAGGCCGTCTGTTCCTCCGTCAGGCCGTCTGTTCCTCCGTCAGGCCGTCTGTTCCTCCGTCAGGCTTTCTGTTCCTCCGTCAGGCCGTCTGTTCCTCCGTCAGGCCGTCTGTTCCTCCGTCAGGCCGTCTGTTCCTCCGTCAGGCTTTCTGTTCCTCCGTCAGGCCGTCTGTTCCTCCGTTAGGCCGTCTGTTCCTCCGTCAGGCCGTCTGTTCCTCCGTCAAGCCGTCTGTTCCTCCGTCAGGCCGTCTGTTCCTTCGTCAGGCCGTCTGTTCCTCCGTCAGGCCGTCTGTTCCTCCGTCAGGCCGTCTGTTCTTCCGTCAGGCCGTCTGTTCTTCCGTCAGGCCGTCTGTTCCTCCGTCAGGCCGTCTGTTCCCCCGTCAGGCCGTCTGTTCCTCCATCAGGCCGTCTGTTCCTCCGTCGGGCCGTCTGTTCCTCCGTCAGGCCGTCTGTTCCTCCGTCATTCAGTTGTTCCTCCGGTGGGAAGTCTGTTCCTCCGTCAGGCGGTGTGTTCCTGCGTCAGGCATTCTGTTCTTTCGTCAGGCAGTCTGTTCCTCCGTCAGGTGATCTGTCTCTCCGTCACGCGATCTGTCCCTCCGGCAGTCCGTCTGTCCCTCCGGCAGTCCGTCTGTCCCTTTGTGACGCGTTCTATCCCTCCGTCAGGCGGACTGTTAGCCACTAAGTCTGTCTCTCCGTCCTTCGTTTCGTCTGTAGGTCTGTCCGCATGTCTGTCAGACTCCGTCCCTCTGTCTTTCCGGCCTTCTGTTTCCTTTTCCAACTTATCTCGGGAACGGCTAAATGGATTCCGATGGGGCTCTTGCATTCTTCATCATTGTGGACGGCGTAGTTTAGGCTATTGTTTTTTTCGTTAATTATCAAATTCTTCTGAAAAAAACGGCATTACGAGATGGAACGTTGCGGACATGACAGTCCAGATGGGGCAGGGCTGGGCCGTGCGAAGAAGGATTAAGATGTAGTGAGGGAGTATAGGGGACGGGGAGGGGTGATTGCGAGCGGCCGGAATTTGGCAGTGCAGGCCACAGTGGGGCAGGACTACTATGAGTTCAACTATTATTTTCCTCAACTTTAAGTACATTTAATTAGGTTGTAATATGTTTTAAAATTCATTTGGATCCAAAGTTTTGGAGAGAACCTATTGCCCACTCCCAATTCGGCTACTTCATTGCAGTACTCTCTAGAGCCCAGCTCGTCATTTACATAGTTGTTTGTGAAACTGGTTCAAGGAAGCACGTGTTTAAAGACGTATTCAGTTTGTGGAAGAAGTCAAATATTATGTTTTGCAGTTGATTTTGTTTTTAGAAAGCTTTACAACAAGAATGAGACAAGTAACTGGTTGCAAAAAAAAAGTAACAAAGCTTTATCAGGAAGACTTACGTAGAAAACAGATAATTTCAGTTTGGTATCTTCGCTGACATCGTAAATCATACGCACGTTGCCTGCCGCTGTGCTTTCAGCGCTATCACCTAATGTTTTGCCGCATCCAGTATTTATCAGTAGTATTCACTATAATGATAGCAAAACATGAACTATCGAATGTCGTAAATTTTCACTTCCTCGAACAAGTAAATACGTATCTTCTGCGAAAATAAACAACAGCAATCTAGGCAACGCAAGGGAAATTTTTATCAACTGTTTACTTTTGCATCAGATTTGTCTCAGTGTTCAAGACAATTAAGTGGGACGAGTGTTTCATATGCGTATCTCTATTGCCTCACCTTCTTCCTAGTTGCTACTTATCGGGCCGTAAAACATATTTTTCACCTTTTCCCAATTTTTCGCCGCCTAGTAGTAGAATTCAAATGTGACTTTACGAATATTGTGGAAGAGTAAAACACGGTCCTATATGTAAAATTTCAACGAAAATTGTAGAGTCATTCTTGAAGAAAAGTTCTTGAGCGTTTACGAAAATGCACAATTTTAAGCATATTTGAACCAAAAGAGATATATCATATTCGCGTATAATGAATTATTGCACTAAAGGATAGCTTCATTCAACCAAATAATTCCTGTGCAAATGTTCTCAACCCACAACAATTTTTTTTCGATCTTGCTTCTGAGTTTGAGCGTCAAGTTTCCGCTTTTGATGGGGTAACCACTACCATTTCCACCACTGCCGCCGTCTGTTCCGGTATGAGTTAGCAGAATTTTTCTTCATTCTGCTCATTGAACTTGAGAATTGAATATGAATTTTGATGAAATTGGGCAAGAATTTTATGGATACCTTTGAAGGGTTGGGGGATATATGAATAAATGTGATTCCCTGCTAAAATTTAGTTATAAAGCAAAATGTAACTATAGAACGAACTATAAGGAACCGTATATCAGAATTTACTCTATTTTTCTGTTACACGCCGAAATTTAATACTATTTACAGCGACACAAATTTTAAGGGTGCCAAAATCTGGCCAAGGACTATCTGATAAGTCCTTAATTTGAATTTTCTGGGTTTCATTAACGCATAATGGTAATGAACATAATAAGTTATGATTTATGTTGGTGCATATGTTTATAAGAAAAATGTAACTGTCAGATCCTACTATTTTAATGAAAAAATTTTGAATTAAGTTTAAATTATTGGTGATTTATCACCGGCAATCAACTGTGTACTTTTAGTTTAATGAAAAAAATGCCGGGCATTGTTTTGTTGTATTAAAAATACATAAAAAATACCATTAACACAAATAAATATAAAGGAATAAAACATTCATTAATCCCTTGCTTGGTACTTTTTAAAAGCTATTTGAACAGCATATGTATAAAACATCCGTCTCAAAAAAAGTTTAATAACATCGATGACTTGGTCGATGTATTATTAACATCGATGGTTGAATTTTGAATATCAATGTTTACTAAAATTGTTGTTTTGTTACTGATGTCGCATCACTAGTACGAGCGTAGATAAAGTGGTTAGGGGAAGAGCGGGTCTGATTGCTCGAGTCTCGCCACATACATTAAGGGCCCCTTCCCACGGCGCGGCCGCAGCGCGGCGCGTAGCAGAGCATTGGTTTAAATGGAGACATCCAAGCCCGAGGGGAGACACTATCAAATATTAAAGATAGCACTCTAGGACACACTATCCAATGGATATGATCTGCTGTGATGGATGATATGATCTGTGTTTTTTGCCAAAAACACTTTTTTGTAAACTAAATTAATTTAAAAGTAAGATTTTAAATAGCTCTGCCGTGAAAAAATAAGTAACCGCATTGTGCCAGCTATGTTTGGGAGCTTTCTACGAGGAAAACTGTTTACCAGGAAAACTCCTTTGTAAATAGACATCTCCTTTCAAGAAGGAGTCGCGAGGGGAAGACGGGGTGCATGAACCGCCCCTTCGTGGCTTCTGGGAAGGTCAGGCTCCGTATGGCGCTTCTGGGAAGGTTTGTAGTACTTTGAAGGAACCTTCGATGCCATTCACTGCCGTCACGTGTGCAATAAGCCTCTTCAGCTAATGCTCTTCGTCCAGCTTCCGTTTCACAGCACCTTGGTTAAGGCGAGACTTTCATAATTTTTGAGCGTACGACTTACGGCCTTGCGGCTTAAGTAACTAATTCGAGGGTGTTTATCACAAATATTTTACGTAAAGTTAAAACAAGTTGAAATGTAATTCAGTAAGTAAATATTCTTCGGAGCCCTTATTTTAATATAAACAGTTTTATTTGTTTTGTTATATATATATATATATATATATATATATATATATATATATATATATATATATATATAGTTCAGTATAGTTCAATATAGTTCAGTATTATTTATACTACTTTCTATGTATTTACTGAAATTTCTCCACCATCGGGTCTTGAACCCTAAAGCCCTCAGGTAAGAAAGAGACTGCAGTCAGCTGCAGGCTAAACACAGGCGATGCAACGGAGCGGGCCGGAGCTTTTTTATTACTATAAACATTTTCAGGTTTTACAGAATTCAGTTCCCTGAGCTAGCCACCGCCTTTCTTAGATGGTTTCTCGGTTGTCGCCTAGACGCCGCTGATCCTTGAATATTTCGCAGAATTGCAGCTTCAGAAGTCAAAGAGTCAAGCGTAATAACAAAATAATAATAATAATAATAATAATAATAATAATAATAATAATAATAATAATAATAATAATTGAAATGCATATAGCAAAAAGCGGGAAATTCTCTTATACGAATGTTCGATTCAACATATCCTATGAAGTATCCGGCGTCACGCAAAACCGGTTACGCTAAGGATGAGACTATACACTTTAAGAAACATTTCTAGAACCACATTCCGCACAGCGCAATGATCTCCCTGACCGCATAATCCGCTCCCACACCGCCCGCCTTCGCGAGTGGGAGTGTAACATCGCATTAGCAGCGTCTCGAATGGCTCGTACTGCAAGCACAATGACAAAGCTTCGTGGAAACAATGGGTTCATTGTTCGGCGAAGTAGGTGACACGCAGGGTGTACAAACGCTTCAGCAGCACCACTGCTCGTCGGTAGAACTCGCTTCGCTGCCTTTGGCGACGTTCTTTGGCCGTTCCGATATCCGATTTCTTCTAAAGCCATCTCGGTTTTTGTACGCGCTAGTTGTCATAAAATTATGTTTAGGTAGACTTCTTTTGTCGAAAGACTGTGCTAGTTGTATATGAGCTCGGTTTTCTTACTCTTAGGCACCGTACTACAAGTTTATTGTTTTTTATACAATGCTAAGAGCCGCTGTATAAGTCTATTGTTATTTATACGATGACATTTTAATAATGATGCATATTTTGAGCACAGTGTACTCTTGAGTAATTATTGCTCCTCCCCCTACTTCTTACTTTTTTCGGAAAATTCTAGCAAAAACATTCTCCAATGTTGTTATACTCTTACAATGCCAACCAAAATCTTGATAAGATATCTACCGAACATCAAATGCATCTTATATAATTGGGACCAATAACTTATGGACTGAATGAGTAATACAGTGCCCTAAAAACTGTAAATCATGAGAGAATGAATTTTCTCTGCTTCGTTTCCATCTCTCCTTTCGTTCTAAATACCTTGCGCGAATATCTTGCAATTAGAATGGTACGCCGTCGTCTTAGATTTATGAGAAAACGTTGATTCATGATAACGTATGTTCGGTTGCGAAGTATTGCCATCTGCAAAACATTACAATCGTAAAAGCAAACAAACCTACGCAGCACTCCCACATTTGACCTTCGAAGTCGCCGTAATTCCTGAGCCAAGGTGGGCAACTGCGCCTCTAGACAAAACATCGTTCACACACATTTCCTGGTTTGCATACATTGTGCACTACATTTTATTACAATCGGTATACCCGTACGAACATTCCACACGTAAAGCATTCTTTAAACTGTGAAACTAGATTAATTCTAGAATAGAAACACGTGGCACCAGAGGGGAACACTGCCACACCCTTAAAATAGCATACACTACACTTAGGGAACCAACGACGTGCCCGGAAACCCAATAATCGATCAATCTGGAACAGATCGGCCAGTCCCTGATGTGAGCGTTACATTACACACTCGCCTGTGAGTATGTGAACATCCTAATGTCGCACCGACTTAGGTGGCTCAGGGCATCAACTCGTGTCGCTGAAATGTCCTCCTCTGTCCTGAAGGTCCTGGGGCTCCAGTCCCGATGGTGGCAAGATTTTCGGCACTAGCTAGTTAGCTAAATTGCGGTATCGCCAATCAACTCCAGGCGAACGCCGGAGCAGTACTCTAACAAATGAACCTCGGACCGCGATCTTCCCCATCTCTTTCTTGAGCTGTCCTCACTCCTACCTTACACACACTTCCCGAGAGACTAGTCGGGAGCTTCGAACTTGTGCCGGCTAGGGCTGTGACCCGGTGGTGGGTTATGCCTGGTTGGAGAAAACCCCGCAAGTCGGCAGGCAGGTCGGCGCTCGATCTCGCCATCACCGCCACCCCTCGCGATAAATACATGCACTGCCCTTACGGGACTAATGGTCGCAGCATCGACACGCCCGTAAACACACACCACTCAATCAATCTAATGTTGCTAAGTGTTTGTTATGAAACATTCACTTAGACCCGGGTCGATTCAATCACACACTAAAGCTAATAAGGGTTAAATTTTGTATGAAATTCAGCATTCATTATATTTCTAATCACCCTTCCTACGAAATGGAATAGCCTGATGAACTCCCCCTTTTCCCAGGAAAATTCTAAGTCCCTGTCAAAAACAGCACACGTGAATATTGAAACTCCTTTCCTCCTCATCACATGCTATCAGCTGCGTCGTAAGCTATGATGCACAGAGAATAGTAATAATGTTGTCGTAACATAAGGTTGAGAAATTGTGAATTAACCGAATAAAGTATTTGCATCGATTACAGTGACGCAAGCCGGAGAAAACAATGCACACTAAGTTATAAAACTAAGAAATATATATTTTTTTCATTTAATGGTACATGTTTTGAATCAATGACAACGTGAAACAACACAAACCAAGGGTTATGACGACGCAACATGTTAGAAGAAGTCATTTTTCTCCTATCGGATCAAGATTTATTCACTTTTTCTGTATTAAAGACCAACAAAACGAGTTTTTCTGTCGAAAAATCGTCTCTTCTTGCTGCAGCATTACAAAATTTTCTCTAAACTACCTAAGTGCGAACTACTCCATATATCCCATATCTTACTGTTAGTATCTGCTTTGAATTTTGTTGAACTTTGTGTGCCGAGTCTAATTCGATAATAAACTATAATTAGGAGAAAATGCATCCTTTGTTACTTCCGTTGGTACTAATATCATATCGTTTCAAATCTTCACTAATTACTAATCTGTTTTCCAGCCAACACTATAGTTTAAAAGCAATTAAAGAGTGAAACAGGAGGTGAAAGAGGAGGGAGATGAAAAGGAAAAGCAGGAAGAGGTCCCGTAGAAAAATAAAAGATTCCGAAGAATGAGAAAAGAAAGATGAAGAAGAAGAAGAAGAAGAAGAAGAAGAAGAAGAAGAAGAAGAAGAAGAAGAAGAAGAAGAAGAAGAAGGAAGAAACTGAAATCCCAATGTTTAATTAACAAACACTACCAAATAGAAAAGTTCGTCGTGTGTGGAATTATTCGCCAGCAATACGTGACATAAATTTCTCTCAACCACGATGTATACAAGGAACGGATGATCAAGAACTGTTCAATTTATGAAAATAGATATTCAAAGATAGCAATGTTTCAAGGTGGGATTTACAGTTTGTCAAAAATGCGCCGTGAGATCGGTTCTAGAGAATGATACTTATATAAAAACATTATTGAACGTATAATGAGGAATATTCCGCCTTTTGGCTCATGTTCTTACAAGAGTTTTGCATTTATGCTCTCAAGAATCCCACATTTAAAACATCATTAATAAAATTTAACAGTAACTTACCGTGAAGTAAAATATTTGAATGACATAAATTAGAAGTCATTAAATTTTAAATGTTTAAATTACGAAATCGTTACAAAATCGAGCGTCGTGATTAGAAAATAATATTTATTTTTTTACTGATACTTTATAGCTAGTTATTATCTTCGATATGGAGTTCGAAACTACAAAACTTATCTGGATTGAAAGGGGCATGATTACGAGGAAAATTTGAAAACTTCGAATAATTCTACACGACTTGTGGATGGAATTAGGAGAGGAAATTATTAAAGGGTATTATGGTAGGAATATATGAAAAGACAAACCGATTCAAGTTAACTTCTAGTAAATTAGTGAAACAATTGGTTATCGGGCCAAAGGCCTTCGGGCTTTTTTTGTCGCCGCTCGGTCATTAGAACCTCGGTCATTAGACCTTATAACGCCCTTAGTGCTTAAATAACAATTATTCACGTGTTTCGATGTACATTTCGTGATTTCCAACCTTAAACTGAATTTTATGGGAAATTGGAGAAAGGTTTTCAGTATTGAAGATTTTTATTACCTTTTATACAAAGCACATATTTTATTATCTTCATTATATCTAAGATTGATACGGCCCATCGTAATTAAAAACACGTGAAAGCGCGGCGGACGTCATTGTGCCGATTACGTGAAATGCAACCGCGATACACTTCTACAACTCTTTGGATTGATTGATTCATTGATGTTTCATGAGCGTGAATATGATAAAGCCGTGGGGGTAGTGAATGTCTTGATGCAGGACGTGGCTGTGCTTCTCTCCCGCTGGCGGGTGAGATCCGGCGCCGACCTACATTGCGGCTGGCGGGGATTTTCCCCTCCTAGTCTCTCTCTACTAGGGGAACCACTCCAGCCGGAACGAACTCGAAGTTCCCGACTGGCTTCCACAAAAGGGTGGTAGTGTATTGCATGTAAGTGTGTGTGCAAAAAAAGAGAGAGAATAGGACAAGGAAGAGGAAGTTTATTAGGGTACTGCTCTGGCATTCGCCTGGTGTTGAGCGGAGAAACCACGGAAAACTACCGATCTGAGCAGCCGGCCGCTAGAATTCTCCTTCGGACAGCGACCGAAATACTTCTACCCATATAGCTCTTTGAAAATTCGGATCTCCCCGTCAGAATAGTTCTGCAGAGACAGCGGCAATACTGGCGCGGAGCTCCCTCAGCCGACACACTCTTTGGGCATTGCAGAGCTTCATTGTGCGCTCTCGGGCGGAGCGTCGTGCTAGCATTCCTTCGGCCTTACGTGGAATTGCGACTCGTAACCCTTATCACGAAGCGCTCCTTGCGTGGGACACGTAACGACCATGCGCGAGCCAGCGGCAGTCAAAGCCCCACAGCGACTCCAAATAATTTACGACAGAGATAAAACTGATCATTTGAAGTAGATGCCTTCGGAAACATTTCACGGGAGTTTCTAATACTAACATTTAGTCTCTCCCTTCTTCAGGTTTGAAGTAAGGCGTATGTACCTCGCACGATGGCAGAAGCTGATGACGATGGGACAGGAAATTTAGCAATTCAGAAAGTACTTTTCCTATTAAGATTCGTGTTTGCTTAGAAATATTGTTTTTACAGTATTAAGTGGTTTTATGTAATATTTGGATATTTTCAAAAACAAAGCAATCGTATTCTGATAAATCTTAAGTGAAAGGAAGAGAAAATTGAAATTGTTAATTTCCTTAGTGGACAATTCAAACAACAAAAAATAAGAAAATGATATGAAGAAAGAAAATGCGAAAATTACTCGAGAAAAAATATTTACACAATTCAGTAGATTTTTCCCGTACCTTTCCTGAATAGATCTAGTTTGTTGTTTTAGTTTACAGATTCCAAAACTACATTGACAAAACTATTCATCAATTCATAACGACCAGGAAAAGATCGGAACAATGTTATAGAGATAACATCTAATGTTTAGTTCAGTAACTTGTTGATTATTAATGCTCATTTTCATTTATTCAGCAACCAATTACCATGTATCAAATATCTTTGACGTCTGCGAACCCTGAGCTCCCACCACACATACGCGTCCCTAGCGCCTCGATAACATTTGGAACCAGATGAAGGAGGCTATCAGCAGTTCAGCAGAGTGGACCGACCGCCGGCCAGTCCGTGGACGTATTTGAAAGTCAACACTAACAAAAAAAATCGATTCATTTCCATCATCAAAGTTCTTCGGATTGGTTGAAGTGGACTCGAGCATCATGGGGCGGCAAGGAACGATACATAAACATGTTGCATACAGAAGTTCCGACCAAGGTCTGCTGTGCACAAGAGAGAACAGCTTGTAAAGAAAAGGCCCCACGGGGGCCCTTCTAGGAGATTCAAACAGCCTTTTCGCGAACGCGTTTTCCTTCTAGTGCTTTCCGCATTCAGAATTCTTGATTCGTTTCCGGGTTTCTCTTGCAAATGGACATTATGCCGGAAACAACTGGTTTGGTCTACGAGTGAGCTCGCATTAAGCAACAAGGAACAAAGGATTGAATTCGTAACGTATACTCGTATTAACATTCTAAAGTACTCCAAGTACCAAACGTTTATGTTGTGACTACTTCCTGTAGGAGTGAAAGTTGCAGAATTCTGGAATTTATCTTCGATGTTCTTGCATGATTGAAAGAGAAGTATAAGTTCACTGATGAAAGAGTCCTGCAATAACAATAAATAAACATACCAACAAGTCTACACTTCGTTCCATAATGAAATATGGAATCGAGTCCTGTGATTCATCAAGGCAATGTCAGATTTACCCACACAATCGAATGCAATAATAATAATAATAATAATAATAATAATAATAATAATAATAATAATAATAATAATAATAATAATAATAATAATCTCGCGTCTATATCTAAGGTCGTACATGGCGAATCACTAAAATTGCGTAGAAAGGCAACGAGACAATGACAGTAAAACATTCAATATTAAAATCTTTCAGTACGCTCATAAATGCCTTACAATGTACACAAGTATTTACAGTGCGCCAGGAAAGTCTCTCGGCAGTGGCACCTCATTGGTAAGAATGCTAGCACCACAAATTATCTTGGTAGCACGAACTGCAGCTTGTAACAAATAAAAACAAACATTGGCTACTCACCACAACCGTAATAGATGCTGGATGTGTTTTCTCCTTTACTTGTTTCCCAGTAATCTGGTTGCTACCAATATAAATGCAATTTTTAAGAGAAGGCCCTGATTCGGCTCGCTATTTAAAAACTTTCCTGATGCTCTGTATAAGTCATAACGTAAATTAAAAGGCAGAAAACGAAAGACAACATAAAAGTCAGTTTTGTACATACAATCACTGTGACATTTCCCCAAAATTGTCACTAAATTTTGCGAATCGAGCGAATAAAGTTCTTTCATTCGAAAAAAAATTACTCTTTTAACATTAATTACAACTCTAAAACGAGTCATAAATTGTCACTAATTGTATTCCTAAGTAGTCACGTCTTGCAAATACTTAGGAATACAACTAGACAGTAAATTGAGCTGGGAAAAGCAAGTCAATTTCGTTGTAGGGAAAGCCTGGAAATCTTTACATTTTGTTATGCGGATACTGAAAAAGAGTACAGTGAGAGCCAAAGAACTAGCATATATGTCATTAGTGCGACCTATATTAGAATATGGCGCGGTATGTTGGGACCCATACAGAATTTTGCAACAAAGAAATCTAGAAAAAGTCCAGCGTAGAGCATCAAAATTTACTTTCAGGGGTACCAAGAATAAAGGGGTATGGGAGTCACTCGAAAGGAGAAGATTAAAGTCACGTCTCTATGCAATGTATAAAGCGTACACAGGCCTTCGAGCGTGGAAAGAAATTCAAAGTCGATTAGGGAAACCTACATATTTCGGCAGAGCGGATCACATGCACAAAATTCAGCCAAGAATTCAGAAAACGGACGTTGGGAAATATTCATTCGCGAATCGCACTATTAGGGACTGGAACAGTTTGCCTGTGACAATCTTCGATCCCTTTCCTCAAAGCCTGAGCAAATTTAAAAATAAATTAGTTTCTTGAATGTGGATATGTTATAAATATATTTAATAAAATTCAGTGCAATTACCTATGTCTTCTTTGTATTTAAGTATTATTATTATTGTTGTTATTATTATTAATGTTATTATCATTATTAGCATTATTATTATTGTTATTATTATTATCATTATTATTATTATTATTATTATTATTATTATTGTTATTATTTTTAATATTATTATGTGCAGTGCAGTGACGTTGTGCAACTGAGAGAAACGAGTGAGTAAGAAAGACATTACAGCTCGCTGTATCGCAGTGCGGTGAAGTGTGGTGAAGTGAAGTTTGGTGAAGTGGAGTTCTATGAAAGATTGCACGGTGAAATGTTCATGATATTTGTAACGTTTGTAGAGTTTGTAAAGTTGTTAAGTTCTGTAATGTTAAGTTAGTGTATTCTGCCACCAAGTTCTCACACTTAATTGCAGAATTATTAATAAATCTAATCTAATCTAAAATGTCAGCCCCAAGAAAGAAAATTAATTATATAACATATGAAAACATTTATCCTCAAAATGACACTAAAAACTAGTTACTGATTAAACAATTCTGATTCCTGCGATATAACAAACCTAATTTTTGTCATATTGATATTTTTTTATCAATGTCGCGTGTGAATTATAACTTGAGTTTAATTACTTGGTGGTTGCTCAGAAAAAAATGCATTCCTTTTTTAATGTTCCTTTTCAGGGAAAAGGGCTATCTAAAATTAACACAGCAATAAGAAAGCAATAGAATTGTGTAAAATGGGTGCTTTCTTATTTCTGGGTTTATTTTTATTTCTGAACAAATATATTCATTTCTTTTGTAAATAAGAAACAATTTACATGTTTCTGAAGTGTTCATATACTTCTGCAATGCACATTATTTCCTAGAAAGCATTTTTTCAAACCAACTTTTGAATGCTTATGTACAGAAAATGTTCTTAAAATTGTCTTAAAATGTTATTTTCGAAGTTTCGGCGTTTGCTCGCTAGACACTCTGTATTTACTCTTCGCGATTAATTTGTTTCCGTCTTTTCTCAGCATGTAGAATCACAATGCGCATCGCTGGCCATAAATTCAAGTCAGGCGTACGACGTAGGGTCACGATAAGAAAACCGCCTTCACCGACTAATTCCTTCGACTGACAAGTTTCACTCAGAGTACAAAATCCTTCGCGCTATTGCAAAATGGGCGAAGATAAACTAAGTAAGCGTCATTCTTCCTATTACCAAGAATAATATTCGTGAGGGCATGGAACGAGCTAACGTAGGCACTTGCGAATACATGAATAGTAAAATATTTTGGCATGGATTACTTATAATATTTTGTAGGTACTGGATTTTCATTTATTATAACAGAAGTTTAATTTGTATTTCAGGAAAGTCGGCGACCTTTTAAATTAATTGTTTTGGTACATTTGAATCAATTAATTATTTCGAATACTTATTTAATGTGTAATTATTATCTTCTATAGATGTTTTTAAAATGATAGTTACTACCTTCATTTGTTTATATTTAATAAATCATACATCCCCATATAATTTTTAATAAATATATTATTAAATAAGATATCTCATTTAAATAAAATGAAGTTTTTCGCCGTTCATTCAGGTGTAAATAAAATTTGCAAAATTATTTAAATAAACATTATCCCAATACTTAATATAAACTGATTTCTCAAAGATCAACAATCATTGTTTGTATTTAGGACCATCAATTTCATAACAACAGGCTTTGATGGTATAGTGGTTACCATGCCGAGCCACAAGTTCGCAGGATCAAACCCGGTCGCAGTCGGGGGGATTTTTGAGGAGCCAAAAATTGACGGACGCTTGTCGGTACGTAAAACAGTTCCTAGGATGTCCTTGGCTGATCTTGGCAAAATTACATCATTTAGAAATTTAGCACCCATCAGTGTCGATTTGAATTACTGGATAAGATTGCGGGTATTATATATGTGGTATTCAAATTAAGCTACATAACTGGCGCCCCTAGGGAAAGCAATGGTAAACTACCCTACTTCAGGATAAGTCTCACAAGAAGTCGCTAGGGATTTATGGAGACTAGACTATGCACTAATCAGTGTATGGCACTAAAAGAAGAATCTCATAACAGAGGTTCTAACGTACGACTACTAACGAGGCCAAAAAAGGCCTTAACGCGAAAGTAAACTATGTGCCCAGTTCACCAGCTTTCACTAATACAGAATAGATGTAGATACATCACAAGCGTGTGAAGGTTTAATATCAAGACTGTACTCTTTGGCTAGAATCCATGGATTGTGTTGCCAATTGATATTAAAGGTCCTCGTTAATAGCGCAGTGATCTTGTTGAAGTGTTGTGTTCGGGACTTCAGCTTTAAAAAAGATCAAGGTCTTGCGCTATTTGTGGCGTGTTTATCGTAACGTCTTATGAAGTAACTCGCTTCAGCTGATCTTGGGTGGCAATGCCATATGGGACTGTGTCACCGAACACACTGCATCCCATTTCGGTTCCTTCAAAATAAATTCAATTTAGCAAATTATGTAAGACCATGCAATTGTATTAATAATATACGATAATGATAAGAAATTTTATTAATTATGCTTTATTAATAGATTTTTAATGATTATAAACTATAATTCGTATTAACCCGCTTAAGATATTTGAAAACAAATATTAGCATCTCCCCCGGAACTTGGTGACCCAGAGGAAACATTATGGTCCTTATTAACGATAATAACTGATTTATAAAAAAACAAAATTTGAGTCAGAACGAATGTTGTGGAGAGAGTTTATTTGTAATTTACTAATATTATAGAGGGAATGCAATTATCTTTCAGCAACACAACATTCTTAGATTAAAAAGCATTATTGAATGTTGTGATACTTTTAAATTATTTTTTCGTTAAGGGCAATACAGAGGAAAGTTTATTGTATTTACTGTTTTATATTTGCTGACTTTCTTTGTGCTTGAAGTAAACGGTTTAGTTTCTGGCATCCGCTTTGACGCGTAAAGGAACCGATGAAACCTCTGATCCCCCGCGGTTCCGCCTTGTAACGCTCCCTGTAACATTAATACTAGCTTCAAAATAATATACAATAATGAATACGAATAATATGTGACACACCAGAATGTCACACGGGTGATACGACGGAACTGATGCACCGAGAATGTAAAAATCCAAGGAATACGCGTAGCATAGCAACGAACTATAAACTTATAGGCGTGCCATGCTGGATGCTAGAAGGGAACTGTATTTGTGTTCGTGGGTTTACACGAGGTTAGTTCTGAAGTTTTTATTTTTAATTGTTATTTTAAAGGAAAGAGTAGTCGCGAATAAAAGTTTCACTCGAAGCCTAGTGAGAGAAAGTCACGTCGCGATTATATAAAGCAGATGTCGGGATTTTCCGAATAGCGGACACTATAATTAGCAACAGTCGGGAAACATTTATAGTTTACACGGACAATAGTTTCATAAACGACACTATAGGATGATCCATGACATCCCCTTTCGGAGAAGACACTGGCATC
Organism: Gryllus longicercus; assembly: GCA_038098605.1. NCBI lineage: Eukaryota > Metazoa > Arthropoda > Insecta > Orthoptera > Gryllidae > Gryllus > Gryllus longicercus. Next base: position 2,693,383 of record JAZDUA010000018.1, on the reverse strand, counting down.
CAACCAACGGAGAAGACATTCTGTAAGCTTACGAACTTTATCAAAGCAGTGCAGTTGAACTATGTTAAAGGCCAAAGAAACTTTAATCAATAACGAGCTCGAAACATGTTATTATAATTGTACAATAAATGTTAATTGTTGTATGAAAATAAAAGCTGATATTTCATTAAATTGCCATTAATTCAGGAAGCAGTAAATTCCACACAAGTTCAAGGAATCGTGATGACTGCACAGTCACATATCCACTTACAGCATGTAAGGTGACGTATGTTGTACGTCGAACTCGTGCAAGATTTTAAAGAAAAACAGAACTAGCCAAACTATTGGTTATTAGAGTAATTAATTTACGAGAAAAGCAAGGCAAATTAAATTAGAAGAAGAATAAATCGTTACAAAATAGCCGCTCAACGCGGGGCAAGATAATCAATGAATAAGAAGCACGTTACAAATTGGCAAGCCCAACGCGGGGCCTGCTAATGTAGGTTACAAATAATATTAATTAAATTTTCATTTTAATAAAACCTCATTTAATTTAAGTTAAATTATACAGAATGGGAAAAATTTAGTATAATTTTATATTATATTTATGTCATTGAACATATGCATCTTCATTCGCATGAAAAAAGACAGAAATACAAATGGTGGGGAAGCGGGGTAATGCATTTATTAAATACAGCAACTCAAAAACAAAATCATTTCAGAATGGCGGAATAAATTCTTTAAACTCATTATTTAAATTTCAGTCACAGCTTGACCTAGCGTTCTTCTGGATACAAAAACGCTTAGGTATCTCTGCGTTTGCATCCTCAAACAATAATGTCGGCAAAAGAAAAAGAGTTTTGGGAAGAATTCCTCAGTCTTCAAGGAGCGCTTAAAATTAATGTGACAACCACCATCACACTCTTGAAAGTAGTGCAGAAACGCCTGTCTTCGAAAACCCAGACCTTTTTCCACTGGCCACGAAATAATGAGTCGTCGTTCCTGATGACCAGATGTGGAAACTGCGTTAGGAGCGTACCGCTCCAACAGATGTGCATGCATTGCGTGATCGTTTACTTGACTCTAAATTATATAATTCTTTGATCCCGGTTTTCAGCTTGCAACAAGTGTCGCATTTCTGAGACTGCGATACGAAACACATGTTAGAAAACGCTTTAAAACAAGATCAAGGTCTGGACTATTCGCAGAGTTTATCGGGTACTAGTATGCGGTAATCGTTTTCTGATGTTTGTGTAATATTATTGGAAAACGAAATGTCTGGATGTCATTTATTTGGAAAAAGACCATCACAAAAAATTTGCTTTATAATAAAAAGGTAGAAAACATCTTTACCATGTCAATTTACAATAGCATAAATTGATTATAAAATGGCCCAACATCTCAGAAATGTAGAATGCTGCAAATTCAAATTACACGTCTCAGTCAAACAAAGGCCGTGGTGACGGGAGCAAGGGGTTACCAACACTACACTTTGGAGAGAAAAGCTGCGGATTGGGAATGGAGTTTTTATAAAAATAAATATTTTATGTTAATTCGTGTTTTAAACTCTTTAATTAATCTTGCGAATCAAAATAACGACTTACTGAAATAACATACAATTTTACTCATATTAATCGTTTTTAGGTTATCTTGTATTAGATATTTAGATTATTAGATTATTATAGATTATTAGGGTTTATTAGTGTCCGGATTTTTACAGTTTTACAAACGGCATTTTAGTTTCTTTTAGAAAGGTCATTTAGCCCATTTTACGTTTTTATATTTTTTTAATAATCATGGAAGTGTCAGATTAAACAATAATAGGAACAAATATCATTTAAGTAACCAGCTCATTTTATTCAATGTTTATATTTCTGAACTTCAAAACAAAACAAAAAAGTTTTTAAAAATAACATAAAATTAAAGAACGATTTTTCAATTCTTAAAAATTCATTAGAAAATCAGCTTCCAAACCCCAAAATAACTTTTTTAAGATGCGGCGTTACAATGAATTTCAATGTTTAACCCCAAAATATCTAATGCAAAGAACTTCCTATTGCCTGTCAACGCACACTTCAAACAAGAAAAGGTTCACTCAATGCAGCAGACTTCGTTGTTCTCGGCCTCCGAGGAATTTATCCAGATATTTCTTCTTCTAGAGTAAAACTGTGTCATTCATCTTTGCGTAATCGATTACGTTGCATATTCGAGAGTTTTGCTGAGGACACATCACTTACATCTACGTCTACACTTTCCCCTATGCCTGGTACCATGATACAGGTTAAACGATGTCCTTCGCTTTGTTTAGTAGAAGTGCACCTTTTAATTTTTATCAGAAAATTAGTATTAATCTAATTAGTAGCAGTGAAGTCGAGCAATTATTGAAACGGATAGGTATATTAAAATAATGTCGTTAAGAATTGAGTAACAACATTCGTTCCCAATAAGAACGCGCCCTAAGGAAACGGGCCCTATGTTATAATTAGGAGTAAAATACAAAGAAAACTTAAAGAGAAAAAACGGGCCTTTGAACGCCTCCTATTTAACATTTCTAAATACTTCACACTCCGTATTCTAATTTCAGTTCTGACCGGTTATTTAATTTCAAAAATATATTATAACCGGGGTAAATAATAAATTAACTAGTGGCTCTACAGCAGCATATACTTTCTTGTACTGTCGGCAACTGTTACGTAAAATTATTACCCTACACTTTCTATCCTACTGACAATCATACAAACAATTTAACTCACAATTATGTGAAAACTACTAACATTATTTTCAAAACGTTTACGTAAAATAATGTAGTCATTAATGTAGATTGCTTTCTAGCGAATTCTCTTGTTTTAATACAGAAGATAAAGGACATGTTTTGAAACATTGAGCTTTCTCAATTTTCGAATTCCAGATTTTACAATGCCAATCAGTTGCATTCGATTGATTGAATAGGGATTTTGAGCGCGTTTGCGGTTAAGATAACTAGTGGGGCATGTTTTTATCGCGTTATGTGGCGATATCCTCCCGCTGGATGGCGAAATCTGGCGCCGACCTAACGGCGGCCACCAGCGGGGACAGGCTCTAACCTCCCTACCGGTCTCCCGGCATGTGTGGTAGAGTAGTGTACGTTAGGGAAAGTGTGTGTAAGAAGTGAGAGTAGGACACGAAAAGGGAAGGAAATATCGCGCGCAGTCCGTGGCCCGTTTGGTAAGGTACTGCGTCGACATTCGTGTCGATTAGAGAAACTACGGAAAACTACCGATTGGAGCAGCCGGCTGCTAGAATTCTCATCCAGAAAGCGACTAATTCGACCTCGCATTGTAGCTAGTGTGGCTGCGTGTTGAAGAATCGTGCTCCAATATCTTCTGAACAAGATTTGATAATTCAAAATTCCGAACGTGCATTTTCAACTGTCCTTTTATGGCCAGGTTTTCGGCCAGTTTGTATCTGTGCGCGCCGTCGGGCGTGGAACCCTAGGAGCTCCCGGTCAGAGACACCAGGCTGACATCGACTGTTGCCCTGAGGCACAAACGCCTGCCCCACGTACAGAGAGCGGTGGCTGGCGACCGCCGAAGCGGAGAACGTGTCTGGGCGAGAGGAACGTGCCAGAGCGGGGCGGCGGAGCAGCGCAGCGTCAGCACTGCGCTTATCGCCAGGGCGTGGGGGCGCGCGCTCCCTGCGCGCAGCTCGGGCGACTCGCGCAGGCTCTGCGCGTCAAATGGTAATGCTGCGTGCACAACAACACGTCGGATCGTGTTCAAAATTAGAGTGTGAATGTAAGTCAAAATATAAGTGCGAATGCGAGTGAGAACAGAAACAAAATAAAAGAAGAAAATAGAACAAGGCAAAGAACTCCAAATTAAATTATTAAATAAAAAAAACGTCTAAAAACTATCAAACACCAAAGCGGGAATGTATATAGTTATAAGATAGTTTTAGTTAGTCTGTAAGTAAAAAGCCCTCCCTAACTGCACAAGCGAAATCGGCTGCAGTTGGATATAATGTATTCCGAAAGTCAAATAAATTCCCGCTTCTCCAGGGTAACTGGAGAGGGGAAAATGAGAAAAAAAAATTATTATTATTAGGGAGTTGGTGCACCCTCAAACGTTAAAGCACTATCGATCTTCTGCACATGAGCAGTTCAAGTTTCGCATCCCTTTAGTGCATCTGCGCATGCGCAGAAGATCGATAGTGCTGCCCGATATGGCGTGCACAAACTCACTTTTGTACACTACAGCGGGCAGCAATCGACTACATCTCGATCCTCTGCGCATGCGCAGATTCACAAAAGTTATGCGAAACTTGAACTGCGCATGCGCAGAAAGTTGATAGTGCTGTCGATTGCTTTAAAACGCTTCGTTGTGCAAAAACTCCATATTAAGTCATCGATGTTAATTGGGAGTTTTTGCACGGTTTAGCATACAGCAACCGCTGCAATGTCGATCTTCTCCGCATGCGCAGTTTGAGTCTCGCATCATCAGGGAGTTTGTGCACGCCACAGCGGACAGCGATCGACTGCAATCTCGACCTTCCGCTCACGCGCAGTGCTGCAAAACGCAAACTGCACATGCCCAGAGGATCGATAGTGCTTTCGATTGCTTTAACGTTCGAGGGCGCACAAACTCCCCATTAGGGAGTTCTTGCACGCCGAAGCGGACAGCACGACCGATCTTCTGCGCATGAGCAGTGTAAGTTTCGCATCACTTGTTCATGTGCGCCTGCGCTGAAGATCGATAGTGCAGTCCGCTATGGCGTGCAAAAACTCCCTTCTTTTGTTCATCTGTACATACGCAGAAGATCGACATTGCAGTCCGTTGCTGTATGCTATGCTGCGCAAAACTCCCTAATAATACATCGACCAAAAACCATTGATGTTTTTAAACAGCGATGTTTTAAAAGGTAGTTTAGTAACCTTTAACATTAAATTTCGGCGCAACAAAATTTAATTTCACAGTTAATGTGTTCATTAATTTATACAGAAAATATCACTGAAAACAAAGTTAAATAATAATTAAGAACAGAGGACGCTCGATGGAGAACAAATATTGACAGTGACATAAATTATTATTGAATATTTAACTTTTAGAAAATTATGATTACGTACCAGAACTTTTCAATCACAAACACACCATCGAAAGTTGGAGTATCAAACAGAAATCATCCATGTTAAAAACATAGTCTCTAATATATTGATGTTTAAAACATCGATGTTCCTATGAAAACAGCGATGTTTTAAACCCTTGACATCGATGCCGCATCCTTAGCGTGAACGCGCCACCACTTGAGGTGGAGGTGGGTCAGTGCCATCCGGTACAGCGTCTCTGACCGGGAAGGCACAGCCCCCGAGCCCCTACGGCGGCGAACGTTTCACACCAGCCCCGTGGCTGCGTCGAATTCAACCATTGGCAGCGTTTTCTCTGTACAATACCAGCTCCCTATGCTGGACCAGGGTGCTTACTCCAAAAAACGAGCGTCATTTTCCCTTCCTCATCATTGTACCCTCCTCTTCCCTCACACACACAACGCTTACACGAAAATTCCCTACACTCCACACATGTTTGGTGATTAGAGCGTTTCTCAGCTGGCGTGGTGTTCCTTTGGGAGAAATACCTGCACAGGGAAACCCCGTAGGCTGTCGCGTAGGGCGGCGCCGTATCTCACGATCTCACGCGAGGGAGGACGATTTTCCGTTATTATTTAACAAGCACCACACTAACGGGACATGACCCTAGAAGATGACGCGCCTTGAAATACAAAATATTCAGACAAAGTTACCAAACAGACTAGTGGGAGACCAGGCGAGAGCATAGAGCGTGCACCGGCTGGTGTGCTGCATCGCGAGGAGAAGCACTTGGAGGTATGTGGAGATACCGACCTACACGTAGCCTTTTGAAAGTTTCCCAGGGCCGGATTTATGCATGTGCTGACAGTGCTGCAGCACAGGGCACTCCACCAAAAAGGGGCCTCCACCAAATAAAAAATAATTTTTTTTTATTTTGGTCTATTTTTCTGCAAAAACTTTTTAATTTCATTGTTATGTAGTAATTTGTAATAATTGAGAAGGGAATACAAGACGCGTTTCCGAATGTAGAAATTATTTTAAGAATTTATCTTGTGTTAATGATAACAAATTGTACAACGGAAAGATCATTTTCAAAATTAAAACTTCTAAAAAATAGATTGAGAACTAGTATGACAGAAGAACGACTTAATTATCTTTCTATTTTGAACATCAATTTTAATATTCTAACAGAATTATCTTTCGCCGATGTAATTGAAGAGTTTGCTTACAGAAAAGCAAGAAAAGTTCCTGTAGTTTAGTTATTATAATTAAGTTGTAATGTGTTGTAAATATTCGGTTTATAAATAAAATATTGTACGCAAAAATTATTTGCAAAAAAATTTTTTTTAATTAAACATATTTGACACATAGATTTTATTTTGTCAGCCGCCAACTGCATATAATATATATGGGGGGGGGGGGGCCTCCACCAAAAGTCAGCACATGGGCACCCACCAAGTTAAATCCGGCCCTGAAGTTTCCCTCTCCAGGTATCACCCTCAGCGATGCCCAGCTGAGACAAACTCTGAGCTTCAGGTTGGTCTCCCGACCTGTGTGGTAGTGTAGTGAGCTCGCGAGTATGTTTGTTGGTAAGGGGAGTGAACAAGAAGGAGGAAGACAAAATCGCGCGCAGTCCGCGGCCCGTTTCTGAGAGTACTGCTCCGTCATTCGTCTCGTATTGATCGGAGAAACCACTAAATACTAACCTTCACAGCTGTAGATCGCAAGAATTCTCCTCCAGACCGTGGTTGAATTCGACCTAAGGATTTACAGTCGAAAATCCGCTATCCTCGGAACTCCCAGAGTCCCAGTAGAGACAAAGACAAAGCTAGATCAGCCGGTATAAAACAATTAATGAACGATATCCATCTACTACAATGCGCTGTTTTTATTTGCTCACTCATGGTGTTGATTTTATACATATTAATTGCAGTATACATTTCATTTCAATCATCTGCAAACAAACGAATAGAAGTCAACATTTCTAATGCATTACCCTACTTGTCGGGAAAATACGGAAAATAAATTCTGTGTTGAGGAAACCACTGTCATAATAGTGTTTCAAAATGCTAGATTTCGACATCCTTCATTTGAAGTTCCCTGCTGCTTCCTTTCCGTCAAACGCAACTTCCGGGCCGAGTAATGACCGTTGCATTCTGAAATGTTTCCGACGTTGTGACGTTTCCGGACGCCTTCAATTGTCACCGGTGATTACATGTCGCGATTCGCGGATTACCACGGTCTATATATCGCAGAGGAATACGACTGACCACGTGTTTCCACCCACTGTGCCGGACATTTCAGCTGTGATGGCACGAAATCAAGAGCTTTGGAGGGAAAATTTAGACATTTAAAATTACACGCCAAGGAGTCATAACTGGCTTCGGATTGTGCACCAAATGGGCATCCATGCTTTATAACTACAGCTCGGAATGTTGGCTTCCTTTCAAAATGTTCATGCTGTGTGTACGTACGGAGAGCCGCCGGCGTGGCTCGCATATGGCAATAGGAATTCCCATAAGCATGCGCAGCCAAAAACTACATTGGGACAACTACAATTTCGAATCCCCATAAGCATGCGCAGCCAAAAACTACATTGGGACAATTCCGAATCCCCATAAGCATGCGCAGCCAAAAACTACATTGGGACAATTACACTTCCGAATCCCCATAAGCATGCGCAGCCAAAAACTACATTGGGACAATTACAATTCCGAATCCCCATAAGCATGCGCAGCCAAAAACTACATTGGGACAATTACAATTCCGAATCCCCTAATCCATCAAGCTTTTATATAGGCAAATGTGACGAACTTTTAGCCGTCAATACATAGAACATACTACAAGGAGAAACGAATTATATATTTAACACACGTTCATATATACAATAGATGTTGAACAATTCACATGGTTGCCAGATCTCTTGGACAGCCTCTTCCTCATATGACTTGTATTCCCCCAGCTAGTCAGGTTGAAACGGGAAAATCAGGTAACGAACATACCTAGCAAAATGAAATGCTTTGCTACGAGGCCCCTTCGGGGAGCCACGGCCACCTTGACCCATAGTCTGTACATTTTTTTTCTCGTTTAGAAAACCAGGAGGCCCTGTCAGCCAGCATTACGAGTAAAATTACAGACTGAGACTGGTCATGTGCAAGGAACGGAATTTATTGTTAAAAACCGCACCATATTTAGAGCCGAGAAACAAAATTATGTAAGAAAAAAGTCAAATAAAAATTCGAGGAAAGTCTTTAAAATTATATCCATATGAGAATTTTAAAAAATTTCGCCCAGAAAATGTCGCCGCTCACATCATGAAATGAGCTCGGAGTGCTGAGACGTTTTTTACGAAATACAGAATACGTACGTAGATAACACCGTTGTTTACGAGAATGTGAACAGTACAGCCAGTTACGGATCGCCTCCCACCCCCACAATCTCCATTTACGTAGCGTCTGCTGCAACGTTGAAGTGGTTGAAGTGAGGTCATAGAATTCTGGTCCGACGCACGAGGCGCATTTCCGCCACTAGCTGGATTGCAAAGTCGAGTTCAGATGTTGTCTGGAGGAGAATTCTAGCGACCGATTACTCCCATCGGTAAATTCCGCGGTTTCTCTTGGTAATTGGTCAGAATGTATACGTAAGCTTCCGCGGCTCGAATCCATAAATTCTCGGCTATCCGGGAGACGCCGCGTCGTTGGCTGGGGTGCCAACGTTTCGCCTGACATGTCGCAGGCTTCTTCAGGGCAGTGTCTCACTGCCCCAGCCAACGACGCGGCGTCTCCCGGATAGCCGAGTATTTAATTGGTCAGAATAAAATAATATTAATACAATAATCAATTAAGTAATTCTGTATCCATAAAAAACGAGTTTAACAGTACACAATACAAAGTAATTTGCGATAACATTATCCATCGAATTTGATTGATGCATTTGATTAATTTATCGTCAAGAACAGAAAATACTGTTTGTGATTGTGTGTGTGGGGGGGGGGGGGGAGAAAAATAATCTGCACACGTAAAAAAAAAAAAAAAAAAATAGAAATCAAGCTCCAGAATCTCTACTCGACACTTATTACAAGTTAAATGGGTTTACTGGAGCCTTCGGAGTTAAACGTCTACTTAGTGTAATTTCAAATTCAGCAAAATGTGGTTGTTCTTGCTACTAGAAAGCTACAACTCTAGTAATAGTAAGTTCTAGCTACATAATTAATTTTATAGTGTACAATGAAGTAATATAAGTCATACCAAGTAACATTAAGAACTAGCTACACTGCTAGTAAGTTGAAATTTTCAAGACATCTTCCGCTGGAGCGCTATCTAGTAGTCAACTGCTTTACTCTGAACAACACGTGATACGTAAGGGGAATACCCGCAGTAGTGATATTCTATCGCGATCTGTCGCTCTGCGACTGCACGCAGCTAGTTGAGTTGAGATGATGAGACCAGTTGCCCAGAAGGAAGCGAAGTAGGTGCCTGCGCGACTCCAGGCTTCCTTCATGCGTCATGCTGCACATTGCAGTATTTATTCTAGCAAGCGTGTGATATGCAGTCTTGCCGGATGAGTGCTGTGAAATATTGTGGTGATTAGTAGAAGAACACATTTGAAACAAATAGTGAAACAAACTACGGGAACGAGATGGGAGAAGAAGTAAAACGTTCAGTTTTTTGTTGTTGTCAATATTCATAATCTGGACGCGTTTTTACAGACTTGTACATATCATAAGTGATAAAATTCGATAATTTATGAGCGAATAGGACGTTCATAGGGTGATTTCAGCTTCTACGTGATGTCACTGCAGATACTACGCAAAGCATATCACAATTTATGTTTTGTAGGAAAGTGCGCAATTAAAATAGATTACGCATTTAGTTTCAGATACGATTGTTCGTCAGACATTGAAATATCGTGAAGTTGCATTTCGTTCTTGTCGTACACAAAATAATCTCAAAAGGTTGGAGCGGATTGTGAGTACATTGTACATAATACTATGACACAAGTACTATTCTCCTTTTGAATTTTCGTAAATTACTCTTACGCAATTTTCTGTTTCACGAGCGCTTGTAATATATATATATATATATATATATATATATATATATATATATATATATATATATATATATATATATATCTGGAGCTCGAAAAAACGTTTTGAAGTGCGAGCCATAAATTGCGCATTTTAAAGACAGCCCGAAAGAAATTTATCACAAAATAGCCCCAATTCCTTTTTAGGACTTTTTAATATAAAAAGATGTATTCTTCTGTAATATTTCGATAGCCGCTGTTCGATTTACCGCCGATTAGCCGCCGTTCGATTATATATGATACTATAGAATATTATTTAAAAAAATAATAATTACATAATTCTCACAAATATTTCAATCAATTTTGCCAAGTAAAAGAAGGTAACAAGCGAAACGTCCCGTCCTTTTTTCAAGGGTGGGGAGTACGCCCCACCCTTGGATCCGCCACTGAACAGTGACAGTTGTCAATGGCCGTTGATTGCGAGCGATCCACACAGAAATTAGTACTGGAAATTTTATTAATGTCATGAGAAATTGTTTTTGGAAACATCGATGTTTGTTAACAAATATATGGATCTGAAGAAAACATCGATGTTATATTGTTTCTGCTCAAAAATATAATTTTTTTACTTTTATTTTTTACTCATTTTTTACTTATTTATTTATTATTTACTTATTTATTTATTGCCATCCCTAGATCCGAGGAGAGCGGTGTGCGGAGCGCCGGGCATTTCGCCAGGAGGACATCTTGGCGCCTTCGCAACGGGAGCGATATCAGCTGTTGCCTTCCTTCTCCACTCACGCACTGGTGGCCGACTGCCCTTCCGGGGCACAGCACCGCCGGGGCCACGTGACGGTCAAGATCACCGCGCGATCGCAGCGGCGCACAATTTGCACCACACTGCGTGGCCACGTGGAAGCAATCGAGCGATTCGCTTACCTTTTTCTTTGGGCACCCAGTAGACTTAGAGATTTTTTTATTATTCGTCATCTAATTTTCACCAATGAAATCTAGGATTTCGATTTCTCTCGCCTAATCAGGTGCATATTTCGAGGTCCGTAAAATGTTGTCATTTTCGTTTTATCGCCACTTCCTGCATTTGTTTCCATTGCAATATAATAAACAACGTTCGGTAAAACACATCGACTTGGATAAAGACGTGTGGTAATTGATAATACGTTTATAATGTTCGATTGATAGGACCAAGGAGAGTATCAATGTATACCGACAGGAGGGTTGTTAGTACGGCTTTCGATGAAATTGACGAAATTATTAGGGAGAGGAGAAGACAAAGAAAAGAAAGGAAAGTTCGTCTTTAGCCCATGGTCCGCTTGTTGCGGGTACTGCTCTTTAATTTGCCTCGTACCGATCAGAGAAACCACTGGACTCTACCATTCAGAACAGCCGGCCGCTAGGTTCTCCTTCGGACAACAGCACAAGTGGATCTCGTTATATGGCATCGAAAATCAGGCCACCGTTGGAACACAGACTTCCCGCTCAGACATGCAGCAGAGGCAACGGTTGCTGCCCTGAGCCACCTCTCCAGGCGTCCCCCGCCGCAGCGCACTTGTTGAGCAGATGAATCCGCCGAGATAAGGTCCCCGACGCGATCGTAAGTCCTCGTGGAGGCATCGTACTTCAAGCGCTTTAAAAGGAATTCCTGCGACACCACTTCGTAGACAGTTTACGAAAGGACAACGTCTCGTTGATTTGCTTCGTACCTTCGAGGGTAAGCATTCCCCTTTGCTTCCGGTACATCTCGTTTCGAGCAATACTTTTCCTACTCGCGGCGCAGCAGTTCAATTCGGGCCTGAAGCCACGGCACCACTACGAATATTCCGCAGGGATCACATCGAAGTCGATGTTCTCAAAACAACTTTCAAATCTTCTGATGGAACTTCTCGATCGTGTTTCCAACAACGCACATTTCAAGTATCTGCTATTCCACTCTTTCCCTTTCTCTTTTCCGGTCACAAGAGTGCATCAACCCCCCGGCAAACAACGTCTTAGTAATAAGACTTCGTAATGATTCACTCCGCCCAACTCACAGCCGTCTCTTACATCAGGCGGTGGCAAACCACGGTGTTACACGCCAGAGGGGCAATGACTAGTCCGGAACCTAGACAAGAAAGCCCGGCCTGGCCTCTGACATAAGCGTGCCGTATCGAATGGTGGAGATACGAGCGACACGCGCGCTGATAGTGTCAACATGTTCGGCAAACACGGAAGTGAGCAACAACGGAGCGATTGGAAAAGGTGCTTTTTCGAACCTTTGTCGGCTGTTGGAAAGGCGTAAATTAGTTCTTGTAACTCTCTTGCGCAACGACTTCCGGATAATTTAGTGATTCAGTAACTGCAGAGGTGTGGGGTAGGAGAGTAATGCCACCTTGTGATAAAGTGGCAACTTGATTTGTTCAAGTGTGGTGCTGTTGAAGCTATTTGTTGGAATGAAAATTTCAGGCGTTGTGCTTCTTGGAAATTATTATTTGAGAGCCTAAAAACGAACATAAATTAGAGCATTTTGCTCATAGTTGCTTCCGCTCAGTGATTCACTCATATTACACACAATGGAGACGCAGTGAAGTAATAAAATGTTGATAAAGATGAGCTACAAATTTGAAATATTACATATTACTACTTGGCGACTTATAGCAATAATATCAAATACAAGTTAGCATATTATGGTCTGTTTATACATAAAGAACTATACTTATAATTCAGGTATTCACAAATAATACAACAGTCCAGTCACTTAGTGCTCAAAAGAAAGAGGAAAAAATTTTCGAGAGTTTCCTCTCACAGGTTCTGTATGTTTTTTGGCGTGCTGAATTCAAATTTTATGTTGTCACCTAGAAAAACGTCAGGTACACAGAAAATTGCAAAAAACCTTTTCAAAAAATTGCACTTTTTTCAGTTAATCACTTATATTTCAAAACTTCAAAGATTCTAGTAGAAAGCAAGAAAGCTGATCATTATGACTTCTCGAAATTCCGTAGTAAACTGCATGTTTCGCACCTGTTGACCGCGCAAGCTGTTGTACTCCTCGGGAGTGATTGTCAATATTCAAAGTATCGCGTTTCATGGTAAAACTTTGTATGATGCTACAATTGATTTCCTATATTCTTCATTCTCTTCTTTATCCACAAAGTGTAAAAAAAATACACCGAGTTAACTTGTATTAACGCACACGAAATACTAAGTCGGGTAATTAAGTGGGGATTACTACAGCAGCTTCCAATGCTCGCGGGTTCGGTCCCTGTTGAGGATGGTGGACATTTGAAGGGGGGAGAATCCTCATGGCTCAATCCTCAGCCATGTCACGCTTTCCACTGCAAAACACTGAATAAATGTTCGGAAAAATTAAATTCCACCACTAATTTTTGTATACAATTAGAGATTGGCCATCAAAAACAATAATATTTATTTTAACAATGATATAAAACGCATTAGTTTGCATTTGTTTTGTATAATTTTAAGAAAACAATGTGCCTGTATCGCGTAACGTACTTCAGCTTCTAAGTCAATCTCCATCAGGTTTTGGTCCAGTTTCCCTGATTTATTGAGAAAATGCTGATATGGCCCCTTGTTTTGTTTATTCAGAGAAATGTTGCTTCACTATACGCACGATTTGTAGAGCTCCCTTTTTGCTAGTTGCAGTAGAAGTAGAACCGAAGGTACAGGTTACTTTTTCCTCAGCAATTCAAAAAATCAAATCTGCAGTTCGTTTATCAATGTAAATGAGTTTTCTATAAATCGGGAGGGGAAATATCTATTTTCAAATGTTGCTAAACTTGCCTGATTGGTACTTTCATTCATCATTCAACTATTTAAGGTGGTGGGAAAGGGATTCTGAAGCTCAAGAAAACTTCTTTTTCTGGTACTTCTCCCCATACGTCACATACAAGTTTTACTGTACTTTGAAAAAAATTAAATCAAATTATTAGATTTCTAATCGAATCCCTAACTTGCAAGAACGACGCCAGTAACGAATAAAATGCATGAGATTTTTGTGTCGACGGTCCATCCCTGGCTATCAACATGCGAGGCAAACAAGTTCTTAGAATGTCCGTTGGTAGATTTGGGCGCCCGTGTGAGGCTGAAATCGGAAATGATCAAAACCTCAGACCAGTTGGAGATGGACGAGTTTCTTCGGACCAAACATTGAGCAAAACATCTCTTCGTGTACTTCGTACACTTTTCATTAAATACACAAAAGGAAGAAGAAAGTTTCATATAATTTAGAAAACGTCCTCCACACAACACTCATAAAGGAACTGCTGCTCGTTAGGAAAATACACACCACAGTTGCTTCAAACACATTTTTGACGAAAACTCAGAATCTGGTAAGTTGGGAGCAAGCTTTATGATTCTTAAATGTTTATACAATAAGAAAGACTTATTCGGAACTTCCATTGTACGGTATTTTCTTTTTTCTGGATGTCGCAATACCACGGACTTAAACAGGAAACCTCAGAGAACTTCGAAGTCTATTTAAAATTATTTTTTTCTCTTTGATGTTCTATGAAATTTATAGTACGTGTCTAAGTGTTTCTGATTACGAGTTAATTAATGTAATTGACACACATTGTAAGCTTTATCAACATTTTGGAAACTGCGCAACCTCGACGAGCTCTAAGATCTCGACTGGTCTCCCGAAATGAGTGTGAGTGTGAGTGTGAGTGTGTGTGTGTGTGTGTGTGTGTGTGCGTGTGCGCGTGTGTAAGAGAGGTTGTGACAAAGGAGAGGAAGGGAAGGGAAGGAGTCCATGGCCCGATGGTTAGGGCACTACTCCGGCATTCACCTGGTGATAAGACACTCATCATGGATCAGAGCAGCCGGCCGGTAGAATTATCCTCCAGACAGCGACTGAACTCGACCTAGCTTCCTCAGCCAGTACCTCCCTTGCTTCTTCTGTTTCTCACGCCAACAAAGGTTTCCTTTCCCCGCCACTCTTCCGCAAGGTTCTATGGCTTCGGGGAGGGGGGGAGGGGGGAGCGGGCACATCTAATCCAACAAAAAAGCAAGGCGGCGCTTGAGATACAGAGCAGCGGGGCCGGGCGTCAAATGTGTGTGAGACTCAAAAAGAAAGAAAGGAAGAAAGAGAAAGAGAAAGAGAGAGAGAGAGAGAGAGAGAGAGAGAGGGAGAGAGAGAATTAGATGGAAAGATAAAGTGGAAGAGAAACGGAGTGAGAAAGTACTCTCCTTCATCTCTCTCCCCTTAGCCGGAAAGAGGAGAGAAAAAGAAAGAAAGAAAGAGAGAAGGAAAGAAAGTAAGAAAGAAAGAAAGAAATTCTCAGAATCGCCATGCCGCTTACGGTGCTGCCTCCTGGCGAGCAGTGAATGCGCGTGACTCACATGGCTGACCTTCCTCGCAGAGTCATCGCCAGCAACAAAACAACTCAACTTTTAACCGGCATTTTATGCAGTCTGACATGACATATGACCAATAATTAAAGTACTAACGGCAAAGAACCATTATTTTTGAAAATTTAATGTTTAAATCTAATTTTAGTATGATCATATTTACGAAACAATACTTTATTAGCTTGGATGAGGTCAATTATGTTTTAACGAAACGTTGGCGATCTGCCGTAATAAAGAATCAAGGAATAAGCCGAGGTAATTGCTTGGATTTCCAAGATCAACGGTTTTTAAGAGCAATACGAACAATGAACAAAAATAACGAATAATAATAATAATTATTATTATTATTATTGAATATAAGGCAATACACACCACAGAAAATAATCAGCTGAAAATGTATGAAGACCTTCCAATACAAAACGATAAAACATTCTCAAAACAAAGAAACAAAAACACGACATAATGTACAGGAAATTGAGGAATTTCTTGTCAATTTTACATTGAACATGGCACCACAGATCACAAAACCTCAACAGAAACTGAAGAAATAATAACTGCATTACCCACTCAATAGAAAACTAAGAAATGCTCCATCTCTCAAGATCTATCAATGGTTAATGCAGCAATTCGTCTCTAAACAACGTAATTATTTGGTAATATTAGGTCTTACTCCAGAAGGAATTAGCTCAAAGCTCGAAAGTGAGTTAGTTATAGCTTGAAACCTATCAGATTATCATCATTTCATTAATTATTATATAAAGAATGTTCGCTTAATTAAAAAAGCGAATGAAATGTGTTGAATTCTGAAACTAGTCTAAAATTAATTTTCTTGAACAAATAGTATTACCCGAACCTCCAACGATTTCCAACGTCGTAAATATGAAAAAGTCTCGAAGAGGTACCTAGTTTCTCTTGTACACTGACGTGGTTTGTCAACATTTTTTATCAATCATATCGCTCGTGGATTGCAACAACTTTCCAGAACTGAAGATTGGTCAATTTTACAGCAGCAACACCAGCATATTTTACAGCACAGTAATCCACCAACAAATGACAGAAGGGTGAACGAAAGAATGATTAGATTACTCAGTCGAAAAACAGTAAAAACTGTATGTGACGTAGGGGGGAAAAGATTATCTGCGCACGTCAAAATGCATTTCAAAACAAGGTGAAAACGTCAAACTCATCTCAACACCTGATGTATTTTGAGTTGTGGGACAATTGCACGAACTGTATGACTGTCACATTGAATAACACAGACGAACTCAAGTAGGTCTCTCTATAGTATATAACCAAATTTTACTTTGAATGCAACATACAACTATGGATATCTGCGCTTTCGTACTAAATAAAAGAGTGCGAATCGCAGGCGATAACGCCGGCCGTGCGACAGGACTTGTGTACGAGAAGGCGGGTTGGGCCGGGGGAGGCAGCGGAAAGATTAGGACCTCTCTCCACGTGGCCGCGCGTCTCGGTTCTCTGACGCAACCTGCGGCGCCGCTTACGCCAGGCAGACCGGCTCTGCCGCCCGCCTCCTGCTCGCCGGGCGTAAACAAAACGGGCCCGCGCGTCGCGTGACCAAGTAGGGCCCATTCAGCGCAGAAATTCGACCGCGAGAGGAATCCGCGGCCAGTCAGCCACTTCCTTTTCGCGTGTGGTGCTCGGCGCCGACGGAATCACGGGCGGTTGAGAAAACAACCTTGCCAACCGCCAAACTCGACGAAAAGGATCGGCTCGGTGCATCAACTGATGTCACTACAGCGCCTCTGATACGGAGGTCCAAGGTTCGAGTCCCAACATTGGCACACTAGCTTCGATTCGGGCCACATCGACCGGGGAAAATTCTTTTGGGGAAAAATGCGTTGAGTGGTTTAGGTGCTAATGTTGATTTCGGAGATACAAACAGATAAACGGATAGACAGGCAGACAGACACATACAGACAGTCAGACATTCATACAGTCAGACAGACAGACAGAAAGGTCATATGGGCGGACGGACAATGTTAGAATACACTAACACTGGAGAAATAAATGAGATTCAGTTGTAACGTATAAGGCAAAAAAGCCCTGTCACAAGGGAAGTACTGTACGTACGAGTAAATAATTCATAAGAGACAATTGTAGGAAATGAGAATGTAAAGTAGCATCACGTAGGAAGCTATTTTTAGGCGAATTCTGAAATTCAAAATTTGAGGTAGCGGCTCTGGTGACTTCAAGGAACAAACACGACCAGACGAGTCATGATATCGATGGACAAAAGCTAAACTAGTGAAAATGCCACTGGTGTCCAAGGATCTGACCCTTTCCAATAGTGAAGCGATTGGCGCATCAAATTATTGCAAAAATGAAAATGATTTTTCAGCAAAAAAGTGCTCTAAAAGCAACACTATTTGATAATTTACCAATATTTGGAATATTTTTGTGCCCAGTTACTAATTTTCAAATTTATTGATTTGACAATGGCAGGGGTCTACTAATTAAATCATCAGAAAAGCAAGACAAGTTTGTGCAAAGAATTACAATAGAAAAAAATAACGTCATGACAAAAGAAATTCTCTGACATTTGACTTTTCTTAACAATATTTAATTCCCACATTTTACCATGATGATGCCGCATCCTCACTGTTGGTCACCCTGATCATTGATTTATAGTGGAAAAATTTGGAAATTTGGCTCACTGCTTGTGAGCTTTTCTGCCTCTAGCACAGGAGTTGTGGAATTACTATCTGTTTTCTGCAGAACCTGTTCAGATCGCCCCCCAATTATGTTTTGCTTTAGTAATTTTTCTTTTATCTTTGACACATGGATATTACAAAAGGTCCAGTCGATAGGACTCTTAGGAAGTGGGCGTCATTTTAACGGAATCCATTTTTGTTTAATTATCTTGTTTACTCGTCTGGAATTCAATTCCTTGTATAACTAAAAACGTGAAGGTCTACCTGAATCCCTATCCCCCTACAAAAACCGTGTTTCGTGGTCGAATAACATCGTACATTCACTCTGATATAACCCACGAAGATCTGATATTTTTCAATTCAGGTTAACTAATTATGCGAAAAATTGATTAGTAATTCCGGACGCGTCCACTGCTAAGGTCATCAGTTCCGTAAGGGGAGTGCATGTTCTTTGCTCGGGAGGTGGTGGTGAATTTCTCTCGCTAGATAGCGAGATCCGGCGTCGACCTACCCCTAGGCTTGCAGGGTTTTCTCAACCAGGTATCGCCCACCGGGAAAGCACTGCTCCAACTGGGACAAGCTGTAAGTTCCTGGCCGGTCTCCCAGCACGCGTGGTAGTGTTGTGCATGCTAGTATGTGTGTATGAGGGGTGAGGGTAGGACAAGGAAGGGGAAGGAACGATCGCGCGCGGTCCGTGGCCCGTTTGTTAGGGTACTGCTTCGGCATTCGCCTGGCATTGATCGGGGAAATCACGGAAAAATACCAATCAGAGCAGCGGGCCGTTAAAATTCTCCTCCATACAGCGACTGAAATGAACCCAGCTAACGTTGTAAATCCTGCCACTGTCGGTGGCGGAACCCAGGACCTCCCGGTCACGGGCACTGCAGTGACGTCAGTAGATGCTCTGAGCCACCTCCACCGGTCAATACGCGGGGGAAAATATGCGTAAAGGAGGGACACTTTCTTACAACTTAAGAGGCACTCAGTACTGAAATTGGGCAAACAAATTACCTCATTACATTACTTCGTCAAAGCATCTTTTAAACAACTAGGGAACTTGAGTTCATTACGCTATGACCTCATTGTTTACTTCCTATGATTGTGATTAACTGGTAATCTTACATGGAATCTTTTATGGGCTGCTAATCTTTTATGGAAATTAATGCTCTGCGCATTTATTTCCATAAAACGCATGATATTTATTTCTAAGCAGTAATTGATAACCTTCTTTTGCGTAAATTTATTCAGATTCGAATGCTTTGTAAAATCATTAATAACTAGTAGAATCGTGAGAGCCTAGGCTTCTGCGGGCGGAGTCCGTAACTACTTGTCAGGAAGACGCCACGTTCTAGGCACAAATGCCAACGTTTCAGTCGCCATTCTACGACCTTCCTCGGGGCGAAATGAGATAGTTATAGTAAAATCGTATTTACTGCCTGAGCGAGCAGGTAAGGAATTCGATTAGAGCTGGAACTAGTGGCTCCAAACAGCGCTTGTTTGCGTGATCGGAGAGTGTAATATTGGAGATTATTCTTTTTAAGAAAATAATGTTTTGTTTTTTAATTTTAGATGAGGCTCGTGAATTCTTCAGCAAAATATGACATTCGGAATATTCTCGAATGAACATCAAAAACGCATTGAAGTGAAGTAGGTACCATCTTAGATAAAACATTTATTTTTTAAAACATGGTTCCACAATCCGCAAAAACTTTTACGTGATCGAGAATCATTTAGTGTCTGAGAGGCACATTTTTCGGGGGCAGTGTAAAGGGGCGAAGCGGGTCGCCTGTTGGCAGGGGAGGTGGAGGAGGGGGTTTCGCAAGGCGTGGCGGGCTGGGACGGAGCCGGACGAGGCGAGGCGGAACAGGGAGGGCTGGGTTGGGACAGAGCGGCAAAACGAGGTGGGACGGGACAGGGGCAGAGGAGCAACGCCGGATCGGATAGGTAAGGGTGGGTAGGGGTGGGGTGGAGTGCGGTGGGGTGGGGCAGAACGGGCCGGGCAAGGTCTGGTCGGATCGTCGAGAGCCGGGATGGGCCGGGGCGGGGAAGGGGGGTGCGGGACGGGACGGGACGGGACGGGCCGAAGAGGGGCGTGGTGGGTCGGGTCGGGTCGGGTCGAGGCGGGCTGGGGTGGGGTGGTGTGCGGCAGGGCGGCGCTGAGCGGGGAGAGGCGGGGCGGTGCAAGACAGGGCAGAGCAGGCCGGGGCGTGAAGAGAGGACGGGCAGCGCGGCGCGGCGCGGCGAGACGTGACGAAGAGGATCGGGGCGAGTCGGAGCGTGCCAAGGGGAAGGGCGGGGCGGGGCGTTGCCTGGCCGTGCGCCAGCTGCTAACAGGCTCAGACGCGTCGCGACGCGACGGCCCTGGAATGCTGAGGACCAGGCGAACAGAGCCGTGGGCGGCACGGGGGGAGCGACTTGGGCCTCGCGCGGAGTGCGCCAGAGCGAGCTACATCTGGGGGAGATGGGGCTACACCCTCAAATTCGTTTTGTTGCAAGAAAGCACTGTAGGTGCTGGGGGTTGTAGGCATCAGTGATGACACTACTTCGATAAGAATTCTAGCGGCCGGTTGCTCCGATCGGTAGTTCGCCCATCAACAAACACACACCAGAATGCCGGCGACTAACGGACCACGCGCGATCTTTCCTTCCTCTAGCTTGCCCTCTCTTCTGCCCTTACTTACACACACTTAGACTTACATGCATGGTGGATCGTTCTATAAAAAGCTGCACCAACATTCGCCTGGATTGTATAAGGCAACCCCTATCCATAGCAGACAACCTACGAATTCAATTCCGGCACGCGCCACGAACTCACACTGGTCAACGAACTTCCCGACTTGTCAGGATCGAACCTGCGACCTCAGCGTCCGAGCGTAAGCCACCGGTGGTGCTGATCCATACGAAGACGATAAGGCGTAGAAGTTACGGGATGGAAACAGCGTAGTTGTCACTTATCGTTGTTGCTCCGTTTGGGTAGTGCTATGCTTTAGTTCAGGGGTTTTCAAACATTTATTATGCACGGCTCTCGTGACTTATAAGAAACTTCCGGCGGCTCGCCTAATAACAATACGTTTCAAGTACAAGGGTTAACACATGCCTACTAAAGGTTCAACACAAATAAGTGATATAATAAACTATTTTATTTCTCCATTTTAATGAGGTATTAAAATAACCTAACAAATTTTATTCTATTCTATTTTATTTATTCTAAATTATATTTTTTTGTATGACAAACTTCTACTAAAAATTAATGGGAAGAAGAACTTCTTTCGCCAACAATTGTTCAAATCAGGGTTCAATATTTGAAACTGCGACTCGCTTTTTTTTTTTTTTTTTTTTTTTTTCGTTTAATTTCGATTGCGACCAAACGCAGGATGAACACAGATCGCGTGAGAATGGGAACTCTGGTTCTGCGTGAGAAGAAAGATTAAATATCCCCAAAGAGCGCTCGGGATGTACGTCGATGCTGAAGGAGACACAAAGGCTCAGTGGAAAAGGACTTGCCAGGTTCAATTAATCCATAATTAATCAATAAAATAAATCATATATATTACAAATAACATATACTATGATAGTACTAAATTCATCTGTGGACATAAAAGACACAAGGATTGAAGGAAATGAAATCTAAACGCCCCTATGAGCCGCGACGTAGTTTGAAAACCCGTGCTTTAGTTAATGGTTTTGTGTTTCCGGGCACGTCAACTACTATGGTCAATCACGTAAGTGTAGTGCATGTTATATTCACGACGATGGCGGTGATCCCGTTCCTTGAAACCGTCGACTCACTCGTCACTCGCTACAGTTATTTTCACGATTCCTCCTCCAGATACCGCCACCTGCACAGGGCACCGCCAAACCCGGGATAAGCTCTAACGAGTTCCCGACCGGTCTCCCGACATGCGAGTGCGTTGTTTGATTGTTTGCTTAGTGATTCCGGGGGCGACAACTACCAAAGTCGTTAGTCCTGTCAGTGTAATGCATGTTTATTGTCGGGAGGGGCGGTGATTTTACCCCGCAGTTTGGCGAGATCCTGCGCCGACCAACCGTAGGCTAGCAGAGTTTTTCCCCAACCAGGTATCTCGCACCAGCGGGGCACCACACCAGTCGGGACGAGCTCTAAGCTCCCAACCGGTCTCCCGGCATGTGTGGTAGTGTAGTGCATGTTAGTGCGTGTGTAAGGAGTGAGGATAGGACAAAGAAGGGGACGGTGTGATCGCGGGCCGTTTGTTAGGGAACTGCTCCGGCATTCGCCTGACGTTGATCGAAGAAACCACGGAAAATTACCAATCAGAGCAGCCGGCCGCTAGAATTTTCCTCCAGACCGACTGCCAGCAAGCTAGTGTCGAAAATCCTGACAGTCTGGACTCGAACCTACGACCTCCCGGTCAGAGGGACTGCAGTAACATCAGTTGATGGCCTGAGCCATCTCTCCCGGTATGCATGTGCATAGTGTAGTGTGTGTGTGTGTGTGTGTGTGTAGTGAAGTGCATGTTAGTGTATGTGAGTGAAAATAAGTCAAGGAAGAGGTAAGAAAGATCGCGCGCGGTCCGTGGCTCGTTTGTTAAGGTACTACTACGACATTCGGCTGATTCTGATAATCCACGGAAAATACCGATGAAAGCAGACGTCTTCTATAATTCTCCTCCGTATGGCAGCTGAATTCGACCTTGCAACACTTTGGTAAGTCGAAAATTTCGATGCCGTCGAATCTCGAAACTTATCCCCCGTGTCAGAAACGCTGCATTAGGAACAATGAGCTGGCGGGTTCCTTGATGACTTGCGTTGACATCTGGCCGATGCCACAATAAAACGAACTCCACGCTTTACGCAATTGGTCCGGAAATAGCGTTTAGTGAGAAAATGAGAAACCACAAGCACAAACACAGTCGACCGGATGTTGTTAACAACCCGAGAAACACGACTTTGGCAAAAGACGCGAACTTCTGATTTCATGCTAAGCGGACAGCTGCCTGCCTACAAAAAGACGCAAAGTTTTCCTCCCTTGGCACGTACAGCAGGGCACACAACTTACGTAACATTTGTTTCACAAATACAATGGCTTCACCACGAGCAATCACTTTTCAGTTTCATTCAAACTTGGCATATTTTGTACAGTTAAATAATAGCGAAGAATTCGAAACTCAAAGATTCCATATGGTGTAAAATCTTCCTGGAAAGATTTCGATCGGTGCTAAATGCAAGACAAAACAAGAACTAGTTAAATCTCAAAGAAATAATTAGTTTATGTTTGGCTAAAAACTATTAGAGTGAACATTTGTGTCAAATAGAGGCATTTCAAACAAGGATATCAACTTCTTATTAAATTATCGACATACCACAGTCCTTACTAGCAAGGAAGGCAGCTAAAACTTAAAAGAAAATCCAAGTATCCAGCTCGAAAATGATATTTGTAGCGGGTAAGTGCCTCCAAATGTCAATTTTATTTCTATTTACTTCTCTACAAAGATTAGCCTTCTAGTTCCGTCATCACAGAACTTCTCCCTCTTACTCCTTGGCTCACATTTGAAAGCTATCTTCCCTATCGGGGGTTATCCATTCGTTATGTCGCAGCAATTTATTTCTGTACTTCACCAATCTATCATTCATGCTCTTATTTCGGATTCTTCTCTTATATAACCTAAATCAACACGTGGACAACAGTTCGCTCTTCGTAATCGACATTTTTCCGCACTCTCGTTGTGACTATGAGTGTGTGCTCCGTGTGTGGACCTAGATCTCACCTCTACAGACACGGGGGAATGATCCTGTAGAAAACGCACTGCATCACCGAATTCTACTGTTTCAATGCTAGTAGAGCCTCGCTGTTAGCGGTGCTTGGGTTCCAGCACGCGCCACTTCATTCGGACCATGTGGTCCCTGAACACGAAGAACGTTGTTCTGAACCACAGAGTATCTTATCTCGCTTGATAGTGCCCTGTTGACTGAAGGCCTGCACGGTTGAGAATAGCAATTTGTCAAAATGTTCGCCGATTACTCGTGCATGAAGAACATGATCGCATTTAATTAATTTAATATACTGCATTTATCATCAAAAATCAGTAAAACTATGAAGTGCTGTGGAGAAGTATAATCTGCGCAAGTTTTCTCGAGTCCAGAATCCCTTCCTCCACCTTTTATACATAGTCAAATGATAAATAAAAGTTCCAACCAAGCGCGAATTGAAATGGAGCGTGCAATGCGATTTGAAAACTAGGAATGTTCGCTCCCTAGTAATTCCAGAGTAATTATTATTTGCAACGGTAAACGAACTACAGGATTGATTTTATTGTATTGCTGACGAAAAACAGCCCTATCATCCGGGCCCTACTTCAGCCAGTAAAACGTGCGTAGATATTGTAGCATTTAGAACTTATGTTCAGAAGAAAAAATGGGTCCATCTCAACATTTGTTTCTTGATTCAACGGAACCTGAAAGGGCAACCTGATTGAATTGGGTTTCGTTGACCCTGAAGTTGAAATACTGTTCTTGTGAAAGGTATATTAAGTCTTTGAGAATCATTGAGAACAAATAGCAAGTAATACATTAATATCATTGTTAAAATACATATTGTCTTTGCTGTTCAGATATTCATCTAGAATGACTAAAAGATGAAAAGGATATATAATGTTGAAAGAAATGGAGTTGTGATTATATTAAACGATTGCGTCTTACATACTTCATTTTTACAATTTTTAATTCAGGGAACTCATCGGAAAATTAGTTTTATTTCCTTATAAACTTATTTCGGACGTTTTAATAGTTTCTAGTGCTCTTTACCGCTTGCATTTCATCTTTATTTCAGCTTTACTTAGCAGTGCTAACTTAGCTCTGAACGAATATGAAGAACGAGAAAATGTGCTTCATTCAAGAAGTGAAAGATTTCGCAAGTAGGCGGAAATGGACGACTAAAAATGTGCAGACAACGTACGGTACGCTCTGTTCTTTTCAGAGAGATGCACTGAGAAAAATTCGTTTGCAACCAACTGATTGCTGTACGCTGCATATATCCAGTTAGTGAAATCATCCCAAACAGATATTAGGTTTGCAGTAGAATTATGAACGTTTAATTCATAATTGCACACTCGATTCACTTTATTACGAATCTATTCAATCGAAATGTTACGTCTTCATCTACCATGTTCATTCCAACTACTCTAACATTGTTGGGAGTTTAAAATTTCCCCCTCAATGTGACGAAGACTAAAAGTGAAAAGACTCAGTCCCACGCTTTCCATTCTTTCTCGCTTCTCGTACCAACCTGCCACAGAACTGAGAAAATAAAATGAATGAATGCATATACTTTTAGAATACACTACTTTCGGACTCCTTAATGTCACACAGATGATCGAAACATTTGGTATCTAAATGTAAACGTCTTCAATATCTTTCGCTAATCTCACTAAATAAACGCAAACAGTAATAAAGTTAGTGATGTGAAATATAATTACAACAAGAGGTCTAGTTATTTTAAACAGCAGTCAACGCAACGAAAGAAGTAAATGTCATTACATTTGTTTGTTTGAGACATTTATTATTTCGTGTTTTATAATAATAAAAGTTACACTGTAACTGAAAGAACGTTTCATTATTAGCCACGATTCACTGGAAGGGCTTCACATCAAAATCTCTTGCCACATTTTGATTAAACTTGATAAACTATCATCTGTTCGGTGTCCAGGCTTCCAGTGTGAATAAGTAGCATTACTTCTACCACAAAAATCGGAGAGAACCAAACTTTCTTTTAGATTCCTTTTAGTTATAAGAATGTAATAAATTTCCTTTATTACTCAATTTCAGTGTAAATGTCGTAGGACTTTTTGCTTCCGAGGTTTTCATTTCTTTTTTAATTTTTCGGAAAAACGTACGCGCATTTTTAGAACAAATGTAGGCTCAGAAAATCTCGCTGCATCTCCATGAGAGGCTGCATATAAATTCCCAAAGACGAATTCATTACCCTGCCCGAGAACGACCTTCCGCCCCATTAATAAACGTCCGCCTTCTTTAAAGGCAACGATCCTACTTGTTTCACGTGATCGTCCTTTAAATAGGACGGCCTAGGGCTATGAAACAGCTGGGTGCCGAAAATAGGTTCGGTCAACAAACTGAGTCTTTCACTTAAAAACGGAAAGCGCTGAAGGCGCGCTGCCAAAGCACGTGGTGCGTCTTATATCATCAGTAAAGACAGAACTTTCCGCAAAGTGGGAATTCCCTCTTTGTAATCTGCACCACCAAAATTAAAAAAAAAAAACTATCGTAAGTTTTGAAAACTATGTGTTAGCAACAAAACAATGTGATCTTAATTTCCCCATTTTATTTTCTCGCATTATACTTAAGGAGCCTAGTCAAAGTGCTGAGAAAAAAAAAACAACTATTTTTCGAGAGAAATTCGTTTGTTGGGCCCCCAGGGTTTAAGGCGCGACGGTAGCAGATTTTCGCCACGAGCCACCTGCCTAGATCCCATTCAGCCGCTGCCTGAGGGAGAGTTCTAACGGACGGCTGTAGTTTACCTTGGGTTCTCCGATCAACATCGGGGAAATGCCTGAACATACCCGTAACAGACGAGCCATGGACTGCGCGCGATCTTTCCGTCCTCTTCCTTGTCCTATCCTCACCCCTCACACATTCTTACACTACCACACATATCGAGAGGTTAGAGCTTGTCCCGGCTGGGACGGTCCTCCGCGGGAGGAGATACCTGTAGGGGAAAGACGTGTATGTCAACGGCGAATCTCACCGTGCAGCAGGTACAACTTCCAGCCATAAAACATTCACTTCAGTAACGACACTACTAAATGTAGCTGTCGACGAGCCCGAAAACATGAATCGTAAACGCGTTTGAAAGTTTTATACACAGTCGAAATTCAACGAAAAAGGCATTTCAGGTGTCATTACTCTAGTAATAATTGTTATCTAGACAAATTATTGGTAATTGAGAAAAGAACATGAATGTCAAAAGAATAATTTGGTAAAAACGGACTAGAAATTTTAAAAAAATAATTAAAAAACACTAATTAAAATGTTTAAAAAACACAAATCACTTTCATTCTCACTCACATACGGCGTCCCGAACAAATTATTCTTCACATCAGCGTTAGACGAATGCTCGCTTCCTGTGATGTGTCCAAAACACCGACATGTGGTGGGAAGAGCGAGGGGGCGAACGTTCGCTCGGGAAAGAGTAAGCAACCCATCCACACTACTTGTGACTGGGCGAGCGCTTGCTCGCTACTCGCCCAAGAGGAATGCGTGGAGCCGCACAGGCGCCGAGCGGGTTGCGGCACACAGGGAGGCGAATTCAGAGCTCGGCGCAGTTCACATCGGTGGTTAGGAATGAGCGGATTCAAGAAAAAAAAACGTTTGTTAACATGTTCGCTAAAGTCTGGCTAAATACATATGGGGGAAAATGAGAAAAAAAAATTTGCCCAATGTTAAGTTCGCTCTTCGAATCCATAATGCCCAATTGAACGTAGTATGTTATAGGTATCCTCGTCGCTTTAAGGTAAGGCACTTTATCAGCTTTGACGGAAAGATGAAGAAAAGTGCCTACAGTAGATGTAGAATCCGTATGTGAGTGTGAAATCTGTAAATAAATGTTTAAAATGTAAATATTGTTCTGTTAATTCGTATTGGGAAGCACAATAAATAAAAAACACAAGTGGGCTAATGTAAGTAGCAACAGATTATCCAATCAATACTACGCACAGTACCGTAATGTATTAGTGTCCAAAAAATCATGTCAGTTTTTTCTTCTTAGAAATTACCACTGGCGCAAGGTGGTGTGTCACGAGAGGGAAAAATCGAAGCCGCTTCTACAGAGAACAAAACTCAGCCTTCAAAGCTACGGGGAGCTTGCTTGGGCCTCACCAAACAGTAGCTTAATCTCTCAGAAGATTCATCACTACTTTTGATCGGCGACTGAAGGTATACGCTGGCTCGATTTAATAATCACTGTACCCTAGTTTTGTTTTCGTCATGGTTTGATTTTTTATTCAGAAACACGCAAATATTCCTATATATTCCCTTTATACACGTTTGTTGGCAAGTTTCACACATACACGCGCATTCCCACAAACACGCGCCCAGGACCTCCGCTGGAGAGGTGCCCCAAGAACGACTTCAAATAACATTTTATATTTGTTTCGTGAATGTATATTTTCTGTAGGTAACACACTATGTAAAAAGCTGCGAACTATTTAACTAATGATTCACCGTAATGATACGAACACATTTCCCTCAGATACTGCATGAAAGAAATTGCATTGCAAATTAGTTTTATATGTAATTTCATCACGCTTGCGGTGTTAATCTGCCCGTGTCCCTCATGTGTGAACATGAGACCGGGACCTCCCTTCCCACAAAGCGAATGCAGGGGTGGGGCCGGGCCGCGCCGGTTCGAGGCAGTTCACCCGCCGCGGCGCGTGCACGTGCTGCCAACCGGCCAGCCCCGCCGCGGTCTCCGGATGCTGTCTCGACGCATACATTCACACAGGCGACGCCCGCCCGCCAGCTCATGACGTCAATTCAAAACACGACCGGCCAGCTCCTCGCCGCGCGCGCCCGCCCGTGGGTGTCAAGGTCACACCGCCTCCCCTGCCCGCGACCTCCGGTTTGTTTATGCGAATTTCAGTTGCCGTTCCTGGCGCCAGGCGGCGCGGCGGTCGCTTCGCGACCAGGGGCGCCCGCCCGGCGACCGACCACGTGCTTGTGCACTCCCGCGCGATCTGACGGGCCACTCCGCAACTGCCAGCGGCGGTGCGCGCGCCATCCATTGAGGGAAGCTGCAACTATAAGCTTCTCCGTGTTGGTTATTCACGTGCGAGGAAATAATGCGCGCGAAATTGGGAGTAGTGCCAAATTACGAGTAGATGGATGTCAAGGCTATTGAGAGTTTGTGACACTTAAGGGTCGCCCACGATAGCGCCGAATTTGGTTCTCAAGCGGCGGTGACGGAGGCCTGTAAAAAGTTGGACGAAAAGACCTGTCCGAATGCGCCATCTGTTACCACGAATGCAAACGAGCAATAGTTAAAAACATTCGTGGCGTGTTGGTCCTGTAAAAATAACACATACACTAGCAACTGTAATATTATGACATGCAGTTGGAGCCACAACAATACTGCCCTTTAAATAAGCTAATATTGTTTTCATGCAACAAACGCACGCACTGTAGCAATCGCTGTGCGGAGAGGCGCTGGGTATAACGTGGACGTTTCCCACTACGAGTTTCTGCATGGAAAGCATTATCGACTCGTAATATGTACTGCTAGTTAGCAAAGGCTTCGAACTAGCTGAAAGCTGAAGTAAACGATAGTACTACGTTCCAACTGCTATTTTTAATTTCATACTAATGTCTAATGTAGGCAATACTATGTAATTAAAACAAAAACCACGTTCATCATCGACCTCATTAGCCAATGATGCATTCAGCATTATCCCCTTCCACTCCAGGTTTTGTTTGAGGAATGCGCTCTACAGAGGCACATGTGATGTCCGATCAGACGTGGGCACTGGCTCGTAATAAAACCAGTGGATCTGAGCAAACATTCCGCTCTAAGTCAAGCATTGTTTGGAACTTTAAAAGTGAAAATAGCTTCACACTGCAACTACTCTCAACGTTTCTCACCTGTACTACGGGGTTGGAATGCCTTCCAAATAAGGATGTTGAAAAAAGTACTACTACCTGGTGACGTGTTACGGGTTGCACGTCCACCTGCGATCCTAATCAGCGAACTTCAATTTTCTCGACTTTTACCTCTTCGATACAGGACTGGGAAAGGGGAGGCAGTAACTCACGTTATTCCGCGTTGATGATTTCTTCTAAGGGCCGCCCATAAATTACGTAACGTCAATTTGGAATACTTTGAATACCTCCTCTTCCCCTATAAAGCCAACTTGACTCCCTAAATAATTCATTAACGCTTACAACAAAGAATGGCACCCCCCCCACACACATTTACAATACGTAAAAGTCAATTATAAAGCAGAAACTAGTTGTATTATATTTGTGTTGTATATTATAAGTTATAATGGATGTCAAAATTAGTCAAGAAATAATAAGACCAGGGACCATTTTTTAAAGGATGCGTAGACATGAAAATTTCTGACAAGACAAGCAAACGTCAAAGAAGATGCATGAGACTCATTTTCATTTACACTAAACAAAAGCAAATAAAAGAATTATTTAAAATTTTGGAGCACATTTGGTTTGGATTTTTTCAAGTAACATTCGAAGTATTAGAGGGTACGAAGTTTCAATACTATAAAATTACGTAATAATAACCTATTATTTGAGAAAGTATGAGCTGTAGTAACATCTTAAATTTTTTCAACTTCAATCTCATTGATGCAGGTTGGGGAAGGGCAAGAGGATTCTGTACCCTGCCAAAGCACATTTTCAGGGTTTTGTGTGGATGGTTTCCTATAGGAGTTCAAAACCGTCAAAATTCTTTATAGTGTTACACAATGTTATCAGTATTGAGAGGAAGAGTTTCACAGATTTTATGTTTCTTCACAGCAACTTTCTGTGGACAGAAGTACCATTGTATTCAAAGAGCAAGTTTCATTTAGGGAAAATCAACCTAAAGGAAGGAATTAGGGGCCATCCATAAATTACGTAACGTTAAAAGAGGTGGGGAGGGGGTTTGAGGAAACGCAACGCAGCATTACATGGGTGTGGGGGGTTTTAGTTTAGTGTTACGTTATGCAGATGATTTTTTTTCAACCTTTGCTGAAATAATTTATTTTTTTTCAGTCTTAAACTAATGGTATACTGATTGAATCTTAAATTACAAAGAAAATATTCAAAACGAACCTACAGAATATTCTAGAATACAATTACATTGATGCAGTAAATTCTTGCCCATGTGTCCTCCACGACATGTGCACTTGTCTAAAATTTTCTTGCCAATGCTTCCTTCCTGAAAAATTCTCCCCCAAACTTATGGTTACCTGCAGTCAGCATTGTCAATTATTTCTGTCTTCAATTACAATTGATTTTAATATATAAACCATAAAATTAATACAAACTGTTTTGTTATAAATTTATTTTTTGCTTGGTAAATGGTACGTACATTCACAAGCATTACATAATTACCAAGCAAGCATTACAGGTGTGTTACAGAGGGGAGAAGGGGTATTCAAAATTTTCAAATTTGTGTTACATTATTTATGGATGGCCCCTAAAAGCTTTTATGTTGTCAGACTTGGGAAATGGTTAGGTTAAGCATTAGAACCATATTTAGGTGTGGCCACATTGAATTTTATCAGGTCCAACATGCCTTTTACAAGTAGAATAGTTGTCCTTCAGCTCACAACATACTTCAATTCTCCCAGGAAACAAAAGGAGCACATATGTTTACTGGTCAGGACTCAGTCCATCTGCAACTGGCCCTAGAACTAATAGATCTTTGAGTTCACTGGAATAGTTCTGTTTTGATATTAAGATGAGTTAAAAGAGCTGATGAAGCACAAGAATGAGAAAAAAAATCAGAGAAAAGAGAAAATATTTCAATGAGAGCATCGAAGTTGTCAGCAACAACATGGACAGATAAGAGAATAATTAGCACATTGAGTACATACTATGGCAATAAAACAATGTATGTTAATCAAAACAAAACACAAAAGATGAATAATGGGCTCGACTCAAAATCTACAAACCAATTGGTGTATGAATATAATTTATACGTGGAGGGTGTGGATATACCTCCTCGATATGGAATCTCTTAATGGGTTAATTAAAACTCTTAAGTGTGATGAAATGTTTCCTTGATTATTGGATGTGTCAATTACAGAGCGTTCAGTCATGTGACCGGTTTTGACAGCCACTGATGCCATACCACATGGATCATGCCTGGCTTCTAAAAGTAGCAAGACAAAAGTCTGAAATAATTTTCTTCCACCCCAGAAAAAAAAATTGGCTGACTTGGCTGGGGTTCATCGTGCATTAAGTGCCCTGTGGTATGTTCATTTCTTTTTGGCATCTCACAAATTGCTTTCCAATCTATAGGGCAACGACCGCTCCTTGCTTAGAACTGGAATGTCTCGCCATGTAAAATAAGGCATTAATTCAATTCAACATTTACAAATAGTATCCCTGAGATGCCCTACTGGAGTTGCTAAAGGCTGTGAGCTGACAATTTAGAGAGAATATCGCACACTTTTTCACACGCATAATAAATGCAAAATATTAGTTAAAATATATAAAATACTATCTGAACCCATGCTCTTACATCACACAAAAAGGAGAGGTGTAGAAAAGTTATGGCAGAATACATCTGATGATGACATTATACATCTGATATGCAATGTTGTTCAGTACTTTTCAGATTCACGTTGTTCAGTACTTTTTCTGCAAGACCTCTGAAATTAGAGGCTTGCAAATTCTGAAAAACAAAAACAAAAAAACAATCACTATTCAGTGAAAACAGATGAAGTACAATTCTTCTGAAAAAGCACTAGTTATTGAAGTATGAAATATGAAGATGAAAGCGAAGGCTTCCAAGAGTCATAGTCAGTATCTACTTGGCCGACCGGGAGATGCTGCATCCTAGGCACAGATGGACAGATTCAAATGGATACATGGATGGCCAAAAGCAGGAAATCTTGACATTCATCTAATCTTAACCACATATGGATCGGGTCACCTGTATGTTCATTTAATTTTTTGAAATAGGACGCATGTGTCAGACAATTGTTCAACATCCAGTTTATACACCTCACTGATATTTGCATTTTAAAACATTTATTGGTCTTTAAACTTAAAAACATCTAGAATCAACTAGAACTTGGAATTCAAAACAAAGCAAAACCAACTATTTTAGTTGGACTTGAACTACGTAACAAATAAATAATGGCAGATAAGCATTCATTCTATTAAATTTAAGACAATTCAATACTTGTACAAAGTTAATAAGAGCAAGTGTAAACACATCTAGGCCCCACTACCTTTAATTAAAAAAAAAACAAAAAAACAATAACAACAACATATAGATACATTAAGGGGAAAATATATTTTGATGCCCATTAATGATAAACCAATCTTTACTCAGAACCAACACCATAGCAAAGTAAAAAAACAACATTGTTCCTGCCCAAAAGGAAATGTATTAGGATTTTCTGACAATTGGGTTCCACCTACTATAGTAAAACTTGTGCAATGTGCTATGGGAAATCTGTCCATTGTGAACATAAACCTCAATCCTGGCAAATGAAAATTCTACTTTATTGCATTGTACAATGCAGAAAAAAATTCTGTCTCTTCAGAATCCAGATTCAGCAAGCTTTACTGAGCATACACAGGGTAAAGGAATACTTCCAGATGTCTTTAAAACATTGTTTTACGTAAGGCTAAATTGAATTGAGCCTGGGGCTGAATAAAATAAATTCCACATTATCCCATACAGAAATTACAGAGTAAGGATAAAATATTTAAGTAGAATCAACAAATTTAATGTTTATTTATCTACATGTAGTACATACCATAAACATTTTCACATCACAGCTAATAAACAATTCATATGAGAATATTTTCTCTACGCAAAACATAAAATCTGACAGTTTGAGAGAATAAGCTTTGATTCTAATCACTATCCAGTCTTCAGATTGTCTCAAATTATTAGAGCCAAATCTGGAATATATACAAGTATATACAATAAAGAAAGATGAATACCTTGTCTAGAAAGAAACCAAAAGGGTCCCAGGATTGGTCTACTTTATGAGGATTTCTCAGTCTTCTCTGCTAAGATTTTCTTTTCGAACTCTTCAAACTCTTTCTTCGTTATTATCTGAATTTCATCTTCTATTTGTTCAACTCCCAAAACCTGAGTGTAAAATAGCACTTGTTTGAATTGAAAATTCAAATTACATACCATATTCCATTACAGAACAACACACCATGGCAAAGAGCAAATTAATACTCTACCAGATTAACCAATGACACCACAAATTTGCTACCCAAACATTACTGATAAATACAATAAAATCCAACACTGAAAACCTAGAGAACCAACACATGCACAAGCAAGATAATTAAAGTACAGCAAATACAGTAATTTACTTATAGCAAAAATGAAGTAAAATTTTTCTCTCATATGTGCAAATATTTTTCTAGAATTCTTCTCAGAATTAATGCACAACCATAAAAGTCTCAAAATATTTTTCTCATGTGACCTAATATTATTAGCTTCAGAGAAACATGCCATATTCTGTCCACAAGCTCGATATGTATCGTGAGAAAAATATCTCCAAACGAATCGTCTAAATGCATAAAAAAATTAATTCTGTAGTGAAATCTGAAGTTAAATTTCTATTCAGTAGAGATAATAAAGAATAGAATTCTTTGAACATTTAATTATGAAAAAATAAAAAATCAGAAGATTCTGTACATAAAAAGAGGGAAAAAAGCATGCATACACACATGTACACACCAACATTATTAGTCTGCCTCATATACCACAAATGTTCTACACACGTCAGAGCTCACATGTGTGTAGAAAATTATGATTACACATGTAGTAGAACCTCAATTAACCATGTCTTGATTATCAGTGTTTACAGGCATTTTCATTGTCAACATTTTTGTTTATTACATACTCAGCATTAGCTTTCAAAGGCTTAGCCATCATCATCATTATCAAGATCAAATATCTGCTGTTTGGAAGCCAGAAATACAAAATAGTATATTTAAAAACATCAGACGCACACTTTGTATTCAAAACTAAAGGGACGTTCTGAAATGTCTTTGATTTGAAATGCCAAAAGCACATGTTCAAATAGCATAGGCCTGCTTGAACACATTGTCACGAAGAAATATAATACTGGAATATATTAATGTATTTCTGTTCAATGTGAATCTCACATAAAAAATTATACAAATACACAAAGTTATAAAAAGCACATAAGTTAGTTCCTGTAAATGACTTGTGTTTGTACACTATTTACATGCAGTACACGTGTTACTATCAAAGCAGTTAAATAATTTTATCAAAGTTTTATTGACTGAGGGTGTAGTTCTCAAACACACTCCACGTTTTGCT
Source organism: Gryllus longicercus (assembly GCA_038098605.1). Taxonomy (NCBI): domain Eukaryota; kingdom Metazoa; phylum Arthropoda; class Insecta; order Orthoptera; family Gryllidae; genus Gryllus; species Gryllus longicercus. The sequence continues at coordinate 2,658,243 of JAZDUA010000018.1, read as the reverse complement.
ATTTTGGGATTGTTGAAAGGGTTGAGGACCGCTGTTTCAGAGCTTCTAAAAGGAAGCACAGAGAGAATCACAGGCAAAAACGTTAAGCAAACAGTGCTCAAATATTCAGGTCAATACAATACCTCTGGGACGTAGAACTGCAACATATTCTGAACGCCATTCTTCAATGTGACAACTGAGCTGGGACAGGAAGTGCAGGAACCTTGCATTTTCAGCTTCACAATACCATCTTCAAAACCCTGTAAATCACAACAAAACATTTAGTTATGACTGATTTTCTATGATAAAACCTCTTTAGAAAGTGATACTTGCATAAAATTAATAATACGATTTAAATAATAAAAATTAAGATTGTTCTGTTTACAGCGAAGTTACTATTACCTGGCTAACGTGAAAATGGGAATATTTAAAAAACACTGCTGTAATAACTTGGATGCCTAATATCTTATCACTTGAATATGAAGCATTCTAATCAATATTGTTGGTTTATGGTTCAATAATTATTGACAGTCAAGATTATATAAATTACTAATACCACAAATTAGATAAACATCTCAATATAGAATTTACTGTGTCAAATATTAAAATATTTTAAAAGTAGGTATACACAAGAAATGATATTTGAGTACAGCTTCTCTGCATCTTCAGGTATTGTTAAGAATTAATGAACCATGAACCAAGAATACTGATTAGAAAATTAAGATTGCAAGCAAATTTAAGAAGTGAAGCATTGTATTTACATGCTCCATTTGAATAATCAGTCAGAAAACACACAAACAGCACCAAAAACAAAATTTGAAGTTAACTTTATATTGACATCATTATTTCTTTATAAAATTTGTGTTTTCTGTATATTTAACATTTCTCAAACTTTCTACTTTACGTTCATTTTACATGAATTTGTAAAAATGTTAAGTTAAAAATATTAAGTCACGCAAAATCAGTCTATGTTTGTCACGTCGAGGAATATGACAGGAATATTCAGTGCACATTTTTGTATTTAGAGAAACACAAGTACAATACTAAAAATTCATGCAGAGAAAAAAAATCTACCATCATTCCTGCTTTTTACATATCTAAAAAAGTTCCAAATTATTTCTGACTTGTTTACACCATGTTAATAAACATATGGATTCCTCACCATAAAAACTATATCTCCACCATCTTCTTGTACAGTAGGTCTTATTCGAGTATCCAATAATTCTTTTATCATCGCTACAGTTTCGTCATCATCTTCCGTTATTTCTGCAACAGAATTAACATAAATTTCAAAATAAAATTTGAATTAAAACATTTACTAAAGCAAGTTGAGACTGACTTTTTAAACAATATTATGTACTTCAGTAGGAGGCCTATTATTTTTAGTTGGAAGGCCACATTAATCCAAAATAACTGTAGGCTAATTAAAAGAGTAAAACATGTTACGAAATTATTGGAAATTTCTGATTTATTAAAGAGTTACCCTACACTATCTTTTACATTTACATCAATTTAAGGAATCAAACACGGGAAACTTCTTGAATGAGTGAGTGTGTAGGCTTGAATGAGACTGTGACCCTGCTAGAAAATTCCGTTTCGAAATTGTTGGTCAATATGTAAACCTCCATCAATCACCATGATTTAAATGATTTAATTTGAACTTCCATGAACTGTGAAACACATCCACTTCATACAACTTTAAATCCCTGTCTCCTCAATCAAAGATTTCACTCGGAACAACATTTTTCAAATATTATTTTTAAGTTCTGTGGAAAATATTACATTCAAAAAGAAAAATTAAGGTTCAAAATATTTCAATACACAAACAGTAGTATTGTACAGTCTTTAGAGAAAGTTGTGGGGTAGTAAAGGAAGGAGACTAACACAAATAACTATCTGGCACAAGCTGTGAGCTGCTTCACACAACTTGTGTGTCAGTCACTTTCAATCTTGTGCTGCAACTACACAACATTTCAGAGCACAGGTAAAATGTTTTTGCAGTACATTATGAAAAAGGAACAATGAAATTTAAAGCAATGGGGTGCTATCAAATTTTGTGTTTAACTTCAATCCGTGAATTGGCCTTCAAAACAACCAACACAAACAACACAAAAGCCTTTGAGGAACATTCCTCATCAAGATTACAAATTCTTCAATTGAATAAATATCAAATGAGTTAATCAAAAAATCACATCCATGATTTTTCCCCCTTTTTTGTTTGACAGCTGTGTGTTCACACAGGTTTTACGATGCAAGAACAAACTGTTGAGTGTTTTTTTTTTAATTTTTTTTTTTTTTAAGTTCTTGAAAATATCAAAGAAAGGTCAAGTCATGTCTTGTCAGTCCTCATGCCGTACTGGACTCTTGGGACACTTTGAGGTGTTACCTCCTGATACAGCCAATTGCAATCACCAATATTGGATGAAAAAGGGAAATCCCCTGTGCGCAACTCACCTTCGTACATGTGATTGTTTGTCCCCAGATCAAAACCCTCATCAAAAGACATCATTTTTATATTTTATACAATATCTAAAATAAGCATAACCAAGAAAATAAAGGCAATTCCAGTAGAAGCATTTAAAACTTGTTATGAAGAAAGGAAAATAAGTTTGTGCATTTCAAAGGAACAACTTTGATGGGATAACACTGACACATAAGTAACACAATATCTTAATTTCTTATTTCTATTTTTTACTATATTATACATTTTACATATTTTGTTAATATTTTATAATAAAAACAAACAATTTGCTTGAAATTTATTTCACAAAAAATAATCGACAAATTTTAAAAGGTAGTTTTTATTTCAAAAACAGGTTTGAGGTCCTTCCCAGATGTATACAGTCTATTCGGTTAACATCCATCTGCAACTGTGTTATATCCACTTTGACATATTGTTTCATATTTTTACCGTTTTCATGACACACGTCTTGCCATTTCAGACCCTGTTTGTTTCTCAACTTTACTTGCTACTTCTCTGCCACAACTCTGATACTATCATTTCACACAACTTTAAAGAGAAAAAAATAAAGCTCTGTCTTACGTGTATCAGAAGGTGCTTCCTCTTCATTGACAATAGGTAGCCCACTTGCAAAGAAGTCCATGATAATCGCAAATATTTCTGGCTTCAAAAGTCTCCATTCAACATCCTCATCAACCTAACATGAATATTTCAGAAAGAGCACTATGAAAATCAATAAAAGAAGTGATAATTGAATGGGATATGTGCAGTTACCTGGGCTCAAAAAAACCCTTTTTCAAAAACTAAATTTAAAATTACTTGGTCATTTATCTTCATGTACTTGAAAGTTTCACATAGATAAGTGGATTTTTTTTCTTCGAATTGTCAATGAAATATCAATGAATTGTCAATGTCTTTAGTTCTGAAGTGGTGAAATCCATTATTTTCTTATCAGCCACTTTACTTTTAAGCTCCAATTTCTTAAAATGTACATTTTATAAATTGGTTTCAAAGATAACACAGCTAATAATGCATATACTTGTTTCTAATTTTTCAAAAATATGTGTAAGTATCTAGAATACATAGTTTGGCTACCCTACTTTCTTATTTGTAATTTTTTTTATTATTGAAATACAAATAAATAACTTATCACAGTCAATACAATATATAAGGTGAAAAAAGTTAATTACTCTACGATTCAAATTTACTGCTTTTACATTCCTAGTTTATTATGAACTAGTTCCAAATTATGAAAACCAATAGAAAAATTATTAAAAAAATAGATAAATAAAATAAAAATCATATCATCAAAATATTCTATGCAACAATAGTTGTTACTACCCCTATAAATCAAATCATCTTTTTATCACTGATTTAAATATACACACCTTTTAACATTCCATCAAAATTTCCCCACATCACGCATTTGGCATGTCTACAATAATTTTTGTTACTAAAATCCACAAATTAATTAAATGGAAAAGTGCACAGTGACAATTTATCACACTCGTTGAACATTTGGAAAACAAAGTAATTTTGAATTATTATAACTGATAATTTATTATTAGACTATTTTGCAGCAACTTTAACTTGTTTGTGCATCACTTAACACTAGTATTTTAACTCAAATACACATGTGCAATATTCATCATTAATATACATTATAAAATGTTCTCACAAATTAATAAAAAATAATAAAATAGAAATATGTAATTTAATGCCCATGCGAATGAAACATTTTATGATTCTTTGATTAATTATTAATTAAATATTGATTCTTATTATAAATATTTCAAAATATTACGTGAGATATTGAATATCTACTTATTTACAAACTTCCATTTAACAAATTATTAAAATTTAAAATAAACTAGAAATTATTGCTGTAATACTTTGTAAATAAATATATATGTCAATATTTTATCAATTTCAGAAATTTAATATAAAAAAGTACAATGTTGTTTTAAAAATGTGAATCTGATTAAACGATTCTATAAAAACAACATATTTTTCCGCTCTCCAAAATCAATAAATCTGTGAATAAATAAACAGTACACAAATACTAGTTACCACAAATATATGCAGCAGAAATAATTTTAAAAATCAATTAACTTGAATTAACACCACCATTGGAGGCTAAAGCAATTGATGAATTTAAACATGCAATTTCAATTTGTTTTTTCATGTCAGTTTTTAATTAACATAACATTCAAACAAAGTACAATACATATCTCCCATACAGAAATTGACTAATCAAATTAAATAGCACACAAAGAAACAAAATTTTTGACCATGCATTTTCTGGCTTAGCAGAAGAACAGTCAGAATATGGATGTTCCTGTTATACTTTTTTTTTCTTTCATTAATTTGACATTACTGTTTGTGCTAATGGAGTAGAGTGTAGTATTTACAAGAAACAAATGACTAGACAGTCAGCATACTAATACAAAAATTAATACTCCATATTGCAATACCTTTAGTGAAATTATATTAATACAAATAATATCAAATATCATTAATACAATCACAAATATAAAAATAATATCAAATATTTTACCTTGGTGACTGTAATGAAGTCTGGGCCAAAGAACACAGACTTAACACCTTCAATTCTGAAAAGTAGTTTCCCTAGAGGTGAACAAAATGCTGTTGTACCATTTGGAAAGTCCATTGTTTTTCCTTCACCCAATACCTACAATTCATTACATCAGTATTTTAAAAATACAATGAACATTTGCTTCTTCTAATTTTCAAAACTCTCTAAAAATGTTCTCCTGATTACTCACATCAACTCCAGGGATGAATTTCAAGCTGTTAGGATTGGGAGTTTCTTGAGTTTGTATAAACATAGTCCTCTTTGCAACAACTGATGCAAGATTTGTTGGCTGAAGTAGAACTCTTCTTCCAGTATTTTGAGGGGAATGAAACCATCGTGGATGTTCGTTATATCTGCAACAATTGGTTTATCCATTAGTTTATTCCCTTTACAATTTAATGAATTTAAATATTCAATATTATGCTTTGAGCACCTTCAATTCTGACAAGAACAATCTACCCCTTGTGAATTAATAGGACTCCATGTGAAATTAATATTCTAACAGAATTAAACCACACCACTTCAAGGCAATTATTTTCTATTAGCCAAAACAAGGCCATTGACATTCTTCGTTCCAAGCTCTGAACACGCAGTAACAAGTTAACACAGGTATTGGTTCTAAATGATGGTTATGGTAATTATATTATTTATCCAAAAACTATTAGTAATTAAGTTAAGAATTAATAACAGACGAATAAAAATTCGTTTTAAAACTTACTTTATATTCTGTTGTATCTTTTGTGGTAATAAATACCGGGAAAACACTCCCGATATACGCATGCATCCGCATCTGCCAGCCATCTTACTATACGTAACAGAACAGACTGACAGATTGGCTAAGACAATTCCAAAATTAGCATGCAAAACGCTAATGTCACGCGAATTAATTGTACTGATGTGAAGTAATATTCATTTCACAGTTTAAATGAATAGTATTGGAAGGATTAAAGGTTGAAAGTATTGTTTTTCAATTTCTTTTCGATATCTTATTAACGGTAGGATCGAAATCATTATATCAGCTCGTATATTTTTCTGTGATTAAACAGAGGTTTTAGGGTTAATAAAATAACTTCAGTCATAAAAATACTTTATTTGTTATGTAATGGCACAGTAATAGTATTACAATTATGTATGTATATAAATTATATTTTCCGCAACGGCGAATGACAAAACAAATGACAAGCGAAGAATGAAATATAGGTGTCGCTGAATACACACTCCCATGAAGCGCCTTGTTCAAAAGCAAAAATCGAACCAACACGAATTAGAACTGACGCTGAACGAAGTAAAAATTGGGCAATAACGGACTGTTCTAACTAATGCACCAGTTCGCGACCGTGTACACGTCACGTAGCGACGACATTCATAAGGATCGGGATATACACCTTCCTGCGTACATCGCCCTGGCACATCGGCGGGAGAACCTGGTTTCGTCGGCGGTATCGTGGCTGCAGGAGCCACCACCGCAAGTGTAGGCGGGACGGGGGCGGGCAAGAAGTCCCGCACGCAAGCGGAAACACTCGCTTCCTGCACGCACATGTGCCTTTTGACGTCGTACGCCAAACCTTGCGAGCAGGATCCTCTCTTCGGGACAGTCGGCGTCACCGATTCTCCGGGACAATCGAAGAACGCGTGGCAATCGAGCGGGTCCGGGAATCGGTTCTTCTTCCCGTCGCAGACGTACGTGCACGCGCCCGTCTTGGCGTCGAAGACCTGTTGGTCGGGGCACCGTAGCACGGCGCTACGGTAGCCCCTGGGGGACTGCGGGAGGCAGACGCGGTAGAAAGACGGGTGGCCCGGGAAGGACACCGCTGCGGCATTGGTAGAGCAAGCAGGTGGCGATGACGTCTTCGGGTCGCACGTGTCGCCTTCTGACACGCAAATCGACTTGTCCGGGTCGTAGGCGATGTCACAGACATCTGCGCAAAAAGGAAATTAATAAACAAACAACTTGATTCTTTTTTGGAAAATTAGCACTTTAAGATAGTCACTCCGGGTGTAAACGTATTCACTCGTGAATTTAATATAATTTTAATTTATTAAATCATTTGTTATTTTTAAACGCTTTTATTTAACTTGATCTGAAGACAAGCCTTGTACTTCAATGTTTTATATTGTAAGTAGCTAAGTGAGATTTATGAAACTTTGAGGTTTTGAATAACTTCTATGACAGTACATTATTCAATGATATTTGATGGTGTTATAAATATAATTTTTAAGTATTGTAAATAATACAAAACGAAAAATAATTAACAAATGCATATTTTTTATAAAAACACTTTTCGAGATTTAAGGACGACAAACTTTTCTATATCTATTATCGCTTTCTTAGTATTTATGATTTAAATGTATAAGTATTAAATTATTACACACGTAATTTTTAAATAAATCACTAATGTTATTTTATTTCAACTTAAAAATTGGTCTCACCCGGTGCGGACTGTCTACCCCTAGTCCCCTCTATAACTATGCCACTGAACTACACGTTATTGCAGTAATCGTGAAAAATGCTTTTGATAATAGCTGTTAACATATCTAGAAATGTTTTTAATTTAGGCGAGGCAGTAATAAGACTGTAACATTTCGTGGAATGTTCAGCATTTTTTCTGTCACCATAAAATCTGACGGCATTACTGCGATAGTAAACTAATTAATTCTGTTGCTGCGGCACGTTACTACGATAGTGTGGAATGTTGCTGGTGACATATTTATTATGCAATATTTGCATAGCGTGGCTTAAGAAAAGATATATGCAAATAATTCTCCTGATACTAAAAAAAATTACGTTCGAAGAGGATGTTGACCAGTCGACTTCCAGTGGCGACATCTTCAGATCGTCAGTAAATAAGCTTACCGGAAAAAAGATTCGTGTGGTGGAATGCCACGAAAATAAGATTAATTTGCCTATTACGCATTTTTTTATTGCACAATTAATATTACAATTGAGTTCCTTTTATTCTGAATTGTGTGAACATGATTTGTTTTGTACATCAGCAATTTTTTTCTTATTAAATATTTGACTTGCGATGAATCGATGGTTGTTTATTTACGTTGCTAATTATGTTACGAATGTTACGATGTTATGTTCGTAAATTTCTTACTATATAGGTAGGTACAAGTGCACGTAAAAAACCTGTAGAGTTGCATGCTAAAAGGGGTTAAAGTCGTATAAAATGTTTATTTGGTTGAAGAGTTGTGCGAGAGAATTTCATTCGATGTTGTTGAGCAGAGTGGGTTCTCCTTTCCGCGTGGTTTCGTTTCACTCAAGTAGTGTCGTAGCGCGGCCGTCTCGCACATTCGTGATCTTTTTACTAAAATATTGACTTTGTTGCAGAGTTATGTCGTCGCAGAGCAGTGCTGCCTCACCCGAGTAGTGCTGCAGCTGTGCGGTCTCGCACAGGTGGTAGCGGCGGCAGTCGTCGGGGTCGGGGAAGGCGCCGGGCTGCAGGCAGCGGAAGGCGGGCAGGGCGGCGGCGGCGGCGGCGTCCGCGCAGGGGGCGGCGCCGGCGGCGGCGGGCGCGCACGCGTGCAGGGCGGCGTCGCACGCCAGCGCCCCGGCGTCGCCCGCGCCCGCGCCCGCGCCCGAGGCGGAGCAGCTGACGTTGGCGAGCGCGCGCACCCGCCCGCCCTCCGCCGCGCACACCAGCAGCGCGTCGCAGCCGGCGCACCGCAGGCCTGGCCCGGCCTCGCACCCGCGGTCCGCCCCCGCGCCCGCCCCCGCGCCCGCCTGCACACACACACACACACGCTTAAAGCTTCACAAGCGTGCACCATGAGAAAGTGGGCTTCTACTAGATTCACAATCACATACTACTACAGAGTATGTGGTATGCTCTATTTCTACCACTTCCCCTACAATCATATACTACCATTAAGTATGTGGCATGATCTAGGACGACCAATTTCACTACTGTATAAGCACACAAGAATTTCATAAGATAAGATTTGTGCTACGTTCTATTTCTAAGTAAGTTTCTAGTAAGTTGTACGACTTCCATTGATTAGTTCATTCGTGATTACGGGCGCGTCAACGGCTGTCAAAGGGTATTAGTCCCGTATGTGTAGTGCATGTTTTCCCGCGCTGGATGGCGAAATCGAGCGCCGGTCTCCCCGTCGGCTTGCGGGTCTTTCCCCCTTCCAAGTATTTCCATCAGCGGGGCAAGCTCTACTTTCCAAATGGTCTCCCGGTATGTGTGCGAGTGTAGTTGATGTGAATGTAAATGTGCTTAATGAAGGGGTGCGGATAGGACAAGGAAAGGGAAGGAAAGATCGCGCGCGGTCCGTGGTCCGTTTGTAAGGGTATTCGAAAGGTGTTGGTCGAAACAAAAGCACGGAAAACTACGCAAATTCTACGCAATTCTAGCCGATTGCTAGAATTCTCCCCCAGACTGCGACTGGACTCGATCTAGCTATCTGGCGTGGGTACGGTCGAAAATTCTGCCACCGACGGGACACGAACCTAGGACGTCCTGGGTCATAGGCACTGCAGTGACATTGACGCCTCGGCCAGCTAAGCCGCTGAAATCTAGGAATGAGAGCAGCATATCGCTAGAATTCTCCTCCAGACCGGCTGGATTCGACGTAGCTATGCATGGAACATGTGCTCCCTAGGGGCCCGTGCCGTTCCGAGCGCCGTGCGCTGGGGGAGGGGTGTGTGGCGCACCTGTCGCCGAGCGCGTCGCTGCACGCAGGTGGCGCTGTCGGCGGAGGCGACGGCGTCCTCGGGGCAGGCCACCACGGCCACCAGGCGGCCGGGCCCCGCGCACAGCACGAGGCGCCGCGGGTCGCTGGGGTGCACGGCCGCCCCCGGGCCCCGGCACGCCGACGCCGCCTCCACGGCCGCCTGGAACCAAGGCGCACGTCACCTTCGTTTATTGGCTCACGTGCACGCAAACACAAACTTATGTCAAGTTGGTTGTATTACTCGCGCAACTTTTCTTCAACGATGTCCTCTGGCCTAACAAACAGTTGAAGGCAAAAGCTCGCAGTGAGTACTGATGACATCATTCCAAACACATCTTCACTGGCGAGAAATAGAAACTATTCTCTGTTGAAGACGAGAACTTTTGTCCGCGATTTTCTCCAACAAATTCTAAAGAAATGACCGAAGTATGCGAAGATCCATCACACGAGATACCTCGAACTTCTGAGAAAGTTAGAACGCAAATTATTGAGAAAGTTGCGAAGGCATGACTGATTCTCCAAAGATTGGCATTGCTTCATAAAATCTAGTGACCGATTTCGTAACTAATACCCCCACTCTACACGCATTTCTTCAATCCATCGTTTAAGAAAAGGTGTGCGAGTAATGGACTGGACTCTGTGTACATAAAAAATAGAAAGAAAGAAACAGAGAGAGAGAGACAGGGAGAGAGAGGGGAGAGAGAGGGGCGAGAGAGGGAGAGAGAGAGGGGGGAGAGAGGGGGAGAGAGAGGGGGAGAGAGAGGGGGAGAGAGAGATGGTAGATATCAGCCATTGCTAAAATGAGAAATGTTACCAAACGCTGAAAAAATAAGTTATAGTATGTTTAACGATCGATGCAGTTTAATGGTCGTGTTGAAACCATAAAAAAATTCTTTTTTTTAAATTCTTCCAGAACATTCTAGCTGTAACCGGCGGTTTCGTATGCCAATCGACACACTTTAACCAATATCGACATATTAACAATCACGAGTTGTGGGAGATTTTTACAGAATTTTGACTAAAAAATGCAAGTATTTGATTATGTTGTTTCCATATTCCCGAACTGCACCCATCTAATGAATTCTCGTACCCAAATCGGCACACCCACCGACATGCGACAGCAAGGCAAGGAAACCATGAAATATTTTCAATTCACGTGTTGCGTTGTGGAACACAAACTTTTTTAATATTCTTGGGAAGTAAAGAGCTGTATTACAGCATACTCCAATATGTTATTGCAGTATTCGCGAAGGCTGTTTTTGTTTAAGTATTTAATTTTTTGTAGTGTTATAGGAGATAATATTATTAAACTCACCTGCGTCACCGTCTCCTGGCCCCGCGCGACAGCAGCCGCCGCTAGCAGCAGTACTACGATCTCGCGGGCGCACATTGTGAATCGACGATTGGATTCCCGCACGAGCTATATACATGCCTCTCACCCTCGCGTTCAAGGTGACAGATGGTGTCACAAGGTGAGTGGTACATTTTGTGTTCACGCGGCACACCTTTTGAGGAACAAATGAGAGGGATAGTGCAATAAACCTTCCGTGCTGCTTCTCATGTTTTTGGTGTCATATACTCGACGCAAAACAATCGAATAAAAATAACTTTTTGTGAATAAATAGTCATTTACGTAACAAGCACAGAAATTGAGACTTTGGCGTACGAATGATATATTAACAAGGCGATGATAGGAGCTGAGTCCGGCAATTATAACTGACTACACCAAAGACACTTTCGTAAGAGACGCATACCTTTTTTAGTACTGATTCATGAAAACTTATAAGAATATTCTTTTGGAATCATTCTCAATAAGCGAGGCAGTGGCCATGTTGATTCATGTCACCCCAGTGTTTTGTTTACTTTGTTTGCTTGCTTATTCGATTGATTAGCGATTCCGTGCGCATCAACTACTAAGGTCGTTATTCCGGTAAGCGTGGTGCATGTTTTCATCGTGGCGACGTTCCCTCGCTGGATGGCGAGATCCGTCGCCGATCCATCCGTCGGCAGGCGGGGATTGTCCTCCAAACAGGCCTTTCCCACCGCCGGGCACCGCCCCCTCCGAGGCAAGCACGTGCTCCCGACAAGATTGGTAGGGCAGTGAATGAGAGTGTGAGTACGGAGTGAGGCTGGGACAAGGAAGTCGAAGGACGATCGCGCGCGGTCTGTTCGCCTGGCGTTGGTCGGAAAAATCACGAAAACTACCGATCAGGACAGCCGGTCGCTAGAATAATCTCCCAGACAGCAGCTGAATTCAGCCCAGCTGTCTAGCTAGAGTCGAAAGTTCCGCCAACCGCCGGGACTCAAATCCTGGATCCTGAGGTCAGAGAACACCAACTGACGCCAACGTTGCAGCACCTAGTAATTTCATATGGCCATGACTTCTTTACGGTATACGCGTATCCGAGCAAGTTAACCGCCCCCGAAGTATGTGGTAGTCTTGCGCTTGTAATGTGCGAAGTAGGGCACAAGGATGATGAAGGGAATATCGCAGGTGGGCCGTGGCTCAGTTGTTGGGGTTACTGCACCTGCATTCGCTTCAATTGTGTGTATAAAGGAACAGGATGGAAGCACGACGGGGAAGGAAAGATAGCGCGAGGTCCGTGGCCCGCTTGTTAATGTACTCTTCCCGCAGTCGCCTGGTATTGAAAGGAGAAACCGCAGAAAACTGCTGGTGAAAGCGGCAGAGCGCTAGAATTCTCTTCTAATCAGTTGTGAAATTCGAACAATAGCTCGGCAACTTAGGGAGGAAAAAAACAACAACAAAACATCATGGCGTCGCTTACCTCAGGCGGCGTGGCAAAGCCATTCCCCACTGCTAACGGGGACGAGCTCAGTTGAACTCAAAGATAGCCTATTCGCGCTTGCAACTTGCTTGCATCTCACGCGTCAACACTCCAGGGTTCGTCAAGGCCAGGCTGCCTCCTCCCCGCTCGCCCAGGCCGAGGCGGCGGCGGCTCCTCAAGCGGGGAAGTTAAACCTCTAAGAGAGGGAACCTTCCCCTCCGCCACTTTTCGCGCATGCACACTCTAGTGGGTTTTTGTTTTTTTTGTAAGTTATTGAGCTATAGCAATATAACTAATATTGAAAATACGCCACCGTCGGGATTCGAATCCTAGGACTTCCGGGTGGCGACGCTGCGGAGGTAACGGCATAGCTTTCTCTGAGCCACCACGGTGAATCTAGATTTGGTTCAAAATATCGTTATTTACACCTCAAATAATATTAACAATCATTTGAGAGGGTGGGATCCACAAACTAGTAGCAGATCAAGTCAAAGGAGGTTCACTATGAATTACTAAAAAATAAAATGTTACAAAACATTCAACTTAGAATTACACTATTTTGTACCAATTACACGGGTTAATTTTATCATTTATAAATTTAAAGCCAAACTAATAGCGACATTTATCAGAACTTTATAAAAACTATATTACACACATCAACTAGTTTGACTAACATTACCAATTAAACAGTAGCCCATTTCGTTATTACTGTCTACCAGAGAGAGAGCATGCACTCAGACAGACACACAAAGTACTTTCTAGTTTCATCCGACGTGTTTTCCCGTTTTTCTTGCTCAAGAATTTCAAAAACCTTAACACGGAATATTTGTGAATTGAATAGTAGCACCCTTGGGGATTCCCCATCGAAGCTACGAGTGTTAAGCAGCTGTTGCGCCGGGCGTCACCCCAAATGAGAGCACGCGGCGTCGACACCATCCGAAAACGCGGCCAGGTGGCCGTGACACATTTCTCTGCAACACGTTCCGTGGAGAGGTTTGCATCTTGGTAACACTCATTAATGTAATTTACTAATTTCGAATAAATTCGTGAACTTAATACTAAGCAGGCTTTGGACAAGTGAGCTTTTGGAATGGGTTAATACCCTAGAGATAAAAAACAAAAACACAGGCAATGAAAGTATTTATTTTGATTGAAAATTGCTCCATATAGCGGCTCCCTATATTATTTCAGTAGAAGTATAAATGAGTTTTTCGGTTCTTACTTGCAACCACTTTTTATAAATGAGGTCTCTTAAAAAAAAAAAAAGAATTTCACAAAGATGTGACAAATTTTACTTTGACTTTAAAAATGTGAAGGATTTGTTGAAAAAAAATCAAATATCAATGCCATGCTTCCCTAATATGTTTACGGCCAGGGCTCGGATTCTGATGACCCAAAAAGTCTTTGAAAAACACATAAAAATAAGAGAAAAATGACTTCAAAATAAGGGGAAAATGAACTATTAAAAATACAAAAACCTTGTATAATTCAATGAATTTTACAAATTTAATTAAATGTATTTATATAAAATTCTATTTAATACAAAGTATTTATTTTAGCAGTATTTTAATCCTTTCTTCTGATCCTCCAACCGTCAATTTCGAAAAGTCGAGTAAGTTACCGGTGATTCGTGTGATTTTGAGAGTTCGAAAAACAGAGTCTACAGCAGCAGAATTTCGTCATGGTCTGATGATACAATAAAAACTTTAGTAACTTTATAAACTTGGTGTATCATTGTAAATTCACGAAACATTCACTCATCAAAAAAAAGGAAAGGAAACAAAATGCGTAAAAATGAACCAAATGCCGCCAAGGACCTATAAAAATGCCCTAAAAATTAATAAATGGCAAAAAGCAACCCAATAAATATACATTTATACCACCTACGGGTATATGTCGTGATAAACATTCATTTACAAGTTCCACATTGTTCTTTCCACATCACAATTCAAATATTTATTTGTTCCATAAGAACTATTAAACAAAGATATTAAAACACTAATTTAATATACAATTTTTGTTATTTACAATTTGTTTTGAGTCCACCGAATTTTAGCAGTCGCATGGGAACTGACATAACGAGTCTCATCAATGGTTCTCTTATTATTAACATTTTTACAATTGGGCAATGTACACACCATGTTAAAAATGTGTGTGCATACATGTGTGTGTGAGTGTGAAAAAGATTTACAATGAAAAATGTTGTGTTATTACTACAGGAATGAATGTCATTCACATAAATCAACCTTTCGTCCAGTGAGCAAAATAACACACTTATGCTTTTGTAACAAAAAAGGTAAATTAAATGTTCAGCACGAAAACTAAAAAGCACAGCTGCAAAAGAACTTGTCACTTCAGTGATAACCCACGAACGGAAGGAGTGTGTATTGTAAGAGCTGTAACGAAGAAGCTTTGCCAAATGTAAGTATCCCGCTCTGCTGCTTACATTCGACTGTCGTCCCTGCGACCTGACTCGACCTTATCGACTTGCCAGCATGTGATTGGTCCCCCACCTCACGCTTCTCAGCATCACTTGACCGTCATTTTTGGCCATGATGTGTGAAAAATTATTTTACATGCAATATACAAATTTAATTATAAAATAAAACATAAGTATGAAAATTATGATTTATTAAATATTTTTCCAATGATCTCATCGCCTTGGCAGCGTGTGATTTGTCCCCCGCCGAACGCCGCTTGACGTCACATCAACGCCATTTTGTATCGCAAATCAACAACAACAATAAAAAATAAAGTATTATCATTTTCAATTAAATAAGCGTAAGATAATGAAACAGTGTAAGACAAGTCAATTTGTTGTACCAATACAATTTTTTACAATGATTTCTTTGTAGATATTTTATTTTGAACATACAATTACGTAACATATTCACGGTTTTGTTCTTTTATATCTAATGGAAATACCATGAGTTTTTAATTGTGTCATTACACTTCCTTCAATAAGCCTATTTTATACTTTACTTTATTTTATGTTGTATATTATTAAATACTACTTTATTCATAAAAAATCAAACACATGCCTGAGTAGTCTAATGTAAACATTAGACTACACAGTCAGTGAAATTAAAACATCTCTAGATAACACAGAAGACACTAGAATCACAAACAGTCCTAGAGGCATTAGTAAAATGGTTCCAGGAATATAGACTCATCATAAACACTAGTAAAACTGTCTCCCAACACTTTCGGAATCCACTCTCTAAAGAAAAGCTTCCAGCATAATTGATAATAAAACACGGCTGTAAAAGTAGCCCTAAAACAACTTTCTTTGGATTGACTATTCAAGATTATCTCAAACAGAACTCCCGTATAACAAATCTAAACAATATGCTTATCAAGTCATGTTAAGCCATATACACCCTGAAGTAAAACTCAAACTTAGATTTACTGCGAATGGTGTACTTGACAAATTTTCACTCACACCTAATATACGGAATAATATTCTGGGAAAATTCCCCAGAAAATATTCCCACTTTCAACATCAAAAACAAATATTGAGAACATTGACAAGCACTCACAAACATGAGTCCTGCAAACTACTGCTCAAAAAATTGCAAATAGTACCACTCCCATGCATGTACTTATTTGAAATATTAATCTTCACAAAGAAGACACTTATAGCAAACAAGGGTTCTGATACTCTGAACACACAAGTTCATAACTATGATACTAGACAAAAAAGAAATCTGCATGTTTACACTGTGAAACTTCACTTTTTCAAAAAAAATACCCTTATAGAAGGCATTACACTATATAATAAACTTCCTAGCAAATTTAAAAGCTTAAACTCGTTCAACACATTCAAAAATATACTGAAAGCTTTCCTGTTAAACCACACATTCTACAGTACAAAATCGAATCTACTAAAAGAAATTCTAATAATTTTTGCTTTCTTGTTGCATTTTTTCAAAATCCCCTAAACTGGTTGTTGGATATAAAGGACAGAACCAGCCTGGGTACAAACCTATGCAGAATTTCTTTTTTTATTATTATTATTGATTTCTAACCTAAGTCTTCTTACTCTAACATTATAAAATTAATATTAATTTATATTATAGTTTCCATGATAATGTATTTAACACTAGAATTGAATTGTAAATGTATCGTTATATATAGTAATTAAATTTTAAAAATATCTGTATTGTGCATTGCATTATCATATACATATCCTGACTTCTCATACATGGCGTAGGCTGTATTTAGGTTTCAAATTTATTGTTACTATTATTATTATTCATAAAGAATCCTTGATTGGTTTAATTTCTTGAATGTTCAAGAACAGATCTTTCATTTCAGAACAATATAACAAATAATTATTCTGGAATAGTGTCCTGTCAGTGCCAGTAAGCTCAGTGTATACTCCTCAACATTTACTTCTACTTTGCAACACAAAGACAGAGAAGATGCCAATGCCCACAGGAGGTCGAGCAGGGAATTGGTAATTTTCATTTTAGATTCAAAAACATGGATCACATTAATAATAAGGTTTATTCGTTACAAAAATAATTGCATTCATTAAATAAAATTCTAAATAACAAATGTTTACAAATTTCCATTTTAAAATTTTTTCCTAATTTTGTTCGCCACATAGGAACCGTCATCATTAAAACCCTCGTTACGTCTCTTTGTTTTAAAAGTTTTTATCTGTCGAGAACATTCGCAAACATTATATAAAAATGAATACAGAACAGACACGCCCTCCTCGAACGGCAATGTCTTGCTGTCCTCGCCAGCAAAACTCGCCAGTGAACTCCAGGCCGCCTCCGCTTTCGGCAATAGCTGCATCAAATTCGCTGCTTGGCCCTTTGCCCTTCTCATGAAATCTGTGAGGAAGCAAAACAACATATTATTTTTAAAACAATAAGTATTGAAACACCTGCTATAAATGCTGCGGTGTACACCTCTAATCTAACACGTGGATTCTTCACATACACTAAGATTGCCAACACCCCTTTGGGAGAAGTCATTTGCGACATGCATAAGACAATTGAATAATAATTTAAACTACATCAAAAGATTCAATTCACATATGGAATTACATTTCAGAAGGGAAGTTTCACTGGGGGGTTCCATTTGTACCAAATATGATATCAAAAATTTCCTATTTGCAACTTACAAGAGACATTCTTATCCCCTTTATCATTTTCACGTTTATTTATTTACATTCGAATAAAATAAGCAAGTTCAACCTGTGATATGAACAGATTTTATGTAGATATTTACCTCCAAACTTTGCCTCCACATCGCTAGGAGCATGCCTCAGATCATCGCTGAGTGCAATTACCTCTGAGCTCATGCTTTTTATTTCGAGCCGGGCGTCCTCAAGTGAAAGTCTGTCAACATACAAGGCATCAGGAATATATTAGTAACAATTTAAATGTCGAAAACACATTCAAAAACTGTACATCTAACTCCACAACTGATTAATAGTAAGAAAAACACTAAATGTTTTGACCCATATCACAGAAGGTTAGGGTCTGTCAAAGCTTTTACATATTACATTGTTAAATTAAAAAATACTTACCGCGATAATTCTGCCACCGCTGGTAACATATCCGCGAACTCCAGTGCCTTCTCAGTCCCGACTGAGTATGCCACTTTGACTACAAAGTGCAGGAAAGAGAAAGGCGATCTGGAGTTCGCCTTCGTGTCCGAGAGCTTCGGGAGATCCCGGAGACGGAACCCCAAAGCTCCTCGTGCGTAACTCTCCTGAAAATGGAAGTGCCAAACAAATAAGAACAGTAAACGGAGGTGTAGATCTTATTCCTTAAACGAGGCAACGAAAGGATCCCACGAAAGCAAGAAACTAAACACATCGTACAAAGAACTATACTGCGAATTTCCACTAATGATTGCGAATTTACTCTAACAACCACAACAGCAGCAAATATATTTGGCATAGACTTTATTTGGTTGTTCTCTCGCAGTTGTCAGAAAGATATCTTTTGGGTTGATGCGAATGCAATAAGGCATACGCACCAGGCTAAAAGCCACGAATAAAACTTTAATAACTGCTCGCAAGGCTGATGGATATTGACGTACCTTGTTCAGAAGGTTCCCCAGCGTCAGCGCCAGGTGCAGAAACTTGCGTAATCCTCGGTTGTTCATAATCGATGAACATTCCGTGATGACTGTTTGCAGCTGGCGCTCCATTTCCAACGCTTTGGCCGGGAATTCCTCAAACTGCATTCAAGAGATCATTGGGTTAAACAATTGCGCTTTTAAACAAATTTATAATTCAAATAAAGGATTTGGGGAAAGAGAGTACTATGTCATCTCAGTCCGAAATTAAGTTGAAACTGTCACATCTCGAGCTATAACTAGTTATTACTCTTCTCTGCGTTGTAAAATGTACTACCTTTTACAATGACAGTCTAAAGCTATATGTATTGTGTAGTTAGTAATTTTGGACCTAACGTAACATCTGTTCTCATTCTCTAAAATGCATTAATTTTATCTATCTAAATAAAGTGTTGTCTGTCCCAAAGAACGTCACAGAGCTGCAGGTGGCGAGTAGACATCTCGCATTTCTAGCAGACCCATACCCTTAATATGACGAGTGTAAACAGGAAGGGTAGTGCTGCTTTAAACTTGAGTAATGTTGTTAGCATGTGAATGTAAAAATATGTATTTTGACTTTTCCTGATAACGTAGAAGAAAAGGAACTCACCAGGAGCATAGCGCGCACTCTCAGCTCATAGGCCGGCACCTCCGCCAACAGCTCGTACAGCTGCTCGGCAGAAGAGAACTCCGACCGGTCGCCTGTGAACGTCTTCACAGCTTCGAGCTAAAACAGACACAAAGGAACGTCACTCCCGCCTTGCGCACCACGCGTGTTTGGTTCAGGCTTTGCTTTGTAATACTCTGGCGGTAGAAGTACTGTAGAAGTCAAGCAATGCTACCTCAGGATTCTGCCAGTACTACAGGCGGACTTTCGGATTCAATGACTGTATAAAGCGCAGAAATTAAATCTTAGATCATCTTTGTAAAATGAAGTTTAACTAACAATATCTGTAAGACACCAATCATCTCAAACATTAGGTTTCTTCCAAAAATGATGATTTTTCCGCCTTGTATCTTTCGATGTGTTTGGTACGTGCGGAAAGGAAATGCTCCAGGAAGTAGTGCCAATTGTGGGGATATCCCAAAATGTGGAAGTTTGGTTCTTGTGAGAAACCGTGTGAGAGGGGAGGTGGGGGCTTGGTGCTTACCTCGAGGCGCCCCGGCAGCAGCTGCAAGAGCGCGCGCAGAGCGTCTGCGCCCATCGGCTGCGCGCCCGATGCCCCTCCGCCCCCCGCTGCCAGGTCCAGGTCGCGCACCGCCCGCACCAGGCCACGGGGACTGCGCCGCTGGCCACGCAGGAAGACGTGCACGGCCAGCGCCCGGCGCTCGCCCACCAGGCCGCTGCTTCCACTCCTCCTGCTGCCTGCAACACGCACACATTGCACTCAACACGGGCACACTTCAAGTCACCACGTCATTTTAAACCCTAATTGTTAATCGTCAAAATATTCAGGATCCTCTCAACTAAAATCAACTTATGACACAACTGTAATGATTCATTGCTTCATCAGATTTTTAAGTTGCAAAAACTTGTCGATTACGAAAACAATAACAACAGAGCAGAGAAAAAAGTTGCACGTCAAAAATGCATCCGGATCTACACGGAACAACTTGAGTTCCAGTACACACGCATGCACTCCGTCTTTGTCTGTCGGCGGGCGAATCGTGGACTCACCTGAGCCGGCGGGCGACGCAGCCCGGGACGAGATAGGCGTCGAGGCAGTGGAGGCCGCGCAGCCGGAGCAGTCGCAGGCGGGCGAGCGCACGCTGAACAGCTCGTCCAGCTCCGCCAGGTGCGCGGCGATCGCCTCGTCTGGGAAAACCTCGGGCTCTCGCCACCAGGTCGCAGCTGCAAACGGAAACACTTCGGTCAGAATGTGAAACGTACTTTCGCTTCGCGCATGTTTGATTCAAAGAGATTCGTCTACTGCGATGCCCAACTAGTTACCAGACATTAATCAAATCCATTAACTAAACTGCATGCCCTGTATTAACACTTTCTTTTAGCTTTCTGGATTCGGAGAAACCTAAAATTGAGGCCTCTCATTTGACTAGGTGCAAATGGAAGACGTGCATGTAGGGTAAACAAATGGTAGAAGTATAAGAAAAGCTAATAGCTAGTTACAAGCAATCCTGCCCCAAACTCTGTCCAATAATTCAACATAACTAATACGACAATCGAATACAAGCATTGTGAAGGCTGTTTTTAATTTGTCTGCAATACCAATTCTACCAACATGCTCGTTTGTGTATGATCGGTTGTAAATCCAAGACACGATCGCTGAGAAAGGAAGGCAGGTCTGACTTACCAGTTTCGGGCGCAGAAAGCCTGCTCCAATTGACCGTCTTCATGCGGTGGCGGCGGGTGGGCGTGCTGGTGGCCGAGAGCGGCGACGGCCGGCCCCTGGTGCTGAGCTGCGGGGTGCCCGGTGCAGGGAGGGGCGGCGGCGGCGGGGTTCCGCAGGAGGGTGGCGGGGGCGGGGGAGGTGGTGACGAAAAAAGGGGAGATTGCGAAGGTGGTGGTGGTGGTGGTGGGGGAGGTTGTGACGAAGGGGCAGAGGGCGAAGGTGGTGGTGGGGGAGGAGGGGGAGGTTGTGACGAAGGGGCAGAGGGCGAAGGTGGTGGTGGTGGCGGCGACGGCGCAGTAGGTGCTGGGGAGAGGGCTGGCGTGGTGGGGCCGGGCCTCGGAGACTCCTCGTCGCTGGCTGCCAGGGCCAGCTCGCACTGCACCCCGGCGTCCACCACCGCGCCGCTGCCCGACTGCGCATGCGCGAAGCTGCGCGCCGCGCTCAGCAGCTCTAAGCCACTGTGGAACCACAAAGAAAAACTACCTTTAGAATGTTTCACAATGGTCAATCAAAACCATTTACAGATTTTCGAACATTGATGCTTGTTGAGATATTGTACTAAACTACATCATGTAACACATCTGTCATCGCAATTGAAAAGCTAGTTTAACGCGCTTCTTGATATGTAGCAACAAGCTTTGCGAGAGAGTCATGAGAAGAGTTAAAACAAACTTACAAGCTACAAAGTGTGACGAAAGTAGATTGATAACTAGTAATTAATACTTACAGATACGGATTCGAAAAATCCGTGTGGTTGAGCAGCTTCAAAATGGTAAGAAGCTGCTCCTTTAAAAGCTCACCTCCAGGCTGCAACACACAGAAAATAAAAATTAGATTCCTAGTACCCAACTTCCCATAAACAAATAGAAAACATTAATTATTGTCGCAGGAATAAACAATATCTATCACAATGCTGTAATAAACAGATACAAATGAATTGATATACAATTCTTGATATTTGTCACTTGACGATTTAAGTAAATAAGTTTTTATTCAATGCTTTTAATCATCAAACGTTTCTGTCACTTTCCTTAAAAATGTCCCTGCACCGGAAGTATTATTGGTTTCATTGATCACTCTTTGGTTTATTATTAGGGTCATTCTCGGTTCATTACTGGACATTCTGATTTATAAAGAGCACAGAAGCAATTGAATACATTAATCAAATTTAAAAGCAAAGGAACTTTTGATAGACAAACCAAAGACTTATTATAACAAAATTTGCCATTTGTAACAAATCTCGAATCGTAAGATCAGTATTTAAAAATGTAGTTGTAAGACATTAAACATTCAGAATATATTAAAATGTGAATTACCTTGGAGAGAAAGACCTGGAATTCATTCACCAGATCATGTCGCAAGCTTCCAGAAGTCTGTTTTTTCAGTGCTGCACCCATTGTACCACTGAAACTGTTAAAATATATATTTGAATTAATGATAAGGGTAAAATGATGTTAAGAAATAAGATTTTTATTTTGTGTGTGGTACTTACTTCTAAACCAATAAATGTGTAGGAATACAAAAAGACGAAACACTGTGTTTCATTTACAAAAGAATGAACCTTGCATATACTAAACTTCCTAGTTAAGAGATATTTCACTATGGCTAAAAAACATTACACGAAATAAAAGATAACAGATATTATCACACTTGGAAAGCACAAACCCTGCAATTCTGATCAAACATGAGACCTAGACACCAGAAGACACCAGTATTCCAAATACATTTTATTCCAGGATTTAGTGGCACGATGCTGCGTAACACCTCTCCATCAAAAGAGAAAACTTTACGAATTTATTCTTTTCTTAAGAATTTTTGAGTCGGTTAAAGAATTAGAGTGCCTGTGCATAGCATTTGACTGCTAGGAAAGCAGCGTGGTTAAATTAAATTGTTTCAATGGAACTTACAGATAACAAGATCAAAGAATTTTATAAATTCTGTAGGCAAATTACAAGAAATGGATGTTAAATTAAAGACTCTACATCATGTAAATTAAAGGGTACATAACAAAGTGAAATGTGGATCAAAATGAAAATTAATAAATGGAGGTTTTACACAGTCAATACGTGCAATATATTTATTAAAATATCAGATTCAAATATTGCATGTTGTTCAAGATATTACAAAAATACCAAATAGGAACCCCTAGTATAATGTACAACACCTTGGAAACTTTTATCAAAAGCACTGCAGAATCAACTATTGCTTTGAAAGCAATGGATAAAGGTCAGAGGAGGTGTGAATGTTGGAACGAAAAACTTGGGGAAATGGAAAAGAAAAGAAAATGGCATACAAACAGTGCTAGTTCACTAGGAGTTATGATGGATATATGCATGACAGAGAAAAGATTTTAAAAGAAAGATGATAAGAACAAGAAATTAATATTGGAGGAAAAAGTTTGAACAAATCACTAAATTGACAAGGAGAGCACAGTGAAGAGACGCTTGAAAATTTGTGAATTCTGTGTGGGTGAATATAAAAAGAACATTGGAAAGTGTACTAAATAAACTTGTAAAAAATCAAAAAGGCACTACAAAGAATTACCAGAAGAAAATAGACCAAAATACATAGGCATTTCTTATTAAACTCAGTACACTTATAAAAATTTTCCCTGAGTTACAGAAGGAGAATTACACATGGCTTTCACGGAAATGGATAAATCACAGGTATTTTGATCTGGAGTTATCCCAACAGAACTTTTGGAACAGTTAAATCAAGAGTCATAAGTATGTTAACTCAGATCTTCAATTCATGTTTGGAAGGAGATTCAACTCCTGAAAGAAGGAACGTGGCATATCGCTCATGAAGCTGCAAATGACAGAACCTGCATAATGTATGAAATTGAAATTTTGACTTTATAGATGCATTGTGTATCTTGATCCCAAATGCCAGTTTTCAAAAAATAACTTTTTCATGCTCAATTTTATAAAATCAAAGTGTTGTACACCAATAATTTCAAATGTTCAAGCAAAATGATTAATGCAATGGGATTTAAAAACAAATGTAAAATGAGACCTAGACGTAAATAGAAACAGAAATTACATTTTTAGAACAAGAAATTGAAAATGTAGAAAGAAGTTAGTGTAATGATGATTGCCACAAGCTTAGAGAAAGACAATTGGAAAGATTGAAAAAATTTAAAACAAGACCATAAGAAATGACATAATTAGAAAAAACAGTGTTTACTTTTAATCCTATTTCTATGCTGTTGATTCTCAAATTATATAAAGAGAACCAACATTTTACCTAAAAAACATGTTGAAATTAATAATTTTAAAAAAGAGAGATAATAGTATGAAAATTAAATTGATTGCACTATGTAACACGGATTAAGAGATTGATATAATAGAAGTTAATTTCCAATTATACACTTTTTTAAGATATCATTAATCAGTTATTTTTATCATTATTATTATTATTATTATTATTATTATTTAAAGGTAGGTGGCATGTTGTGGTTTATAAATTAAACTCCATCGTCATTTGAGATTAGTAAATATTATTCACTATAATGATACATAAAACATTATGATACATTATTTTATATTACATAACAATGGATTTTATTTTATAAACCATATCAGGCTACCTCCATTACCCACCTATTAAATAAAGGGATGTAATTTTGTACCATATGAATGTAGCCAAGTAAACCACGTTTGATGACTAATTGAAATTGATTAAATCAAAAACCAAAAAACTACAAACTTTACTTTATAAATTTCTGCCTTTACTACAAATCAGATAAAAATAGTAAAAAATAAACTGCTATGTGCAATGAATTCTTAGAAAATGTATGGCTGTGTAACATACCAAGATGAAATATGTGGAACTGTTTCTTACAGAAAATAAAATGAGCACATATACAACACTGAAAGTACATCGTTCACATGTTTGCAGACCACAGCACACAATGACAGCTCTTGATTCAAAATATTTGGCTGCAGTTGACCTAACTGACTGACAGGATGTGACGGACTAAAGACATTTCCAAACACAAAGTTTTGTTAAAAATTTTGAAGAACAGAAATTTGACGTTCAAATGTCAAACAAAGAATATTATGAATAATGCCGCCAACAGATTGTAAAGGCTGTAGTCAGAAATAAAGAATTCTAACTTTAACAAATAATCACAAGAGGAGACATTTACACTTGTATTCCCCAAGAAAACCATGATGTTGAATGGAAAAGAATAACATACCAAAATACAATATAGGAAAATTTATCCAAATGCACTTGGAGATTTTTGTACGTGGTGTGAAATGTTTGGTTTGTGAGCTGATAGAATATAGCCAAGGAAGAATATAAGACCTTTGAAATTTGTTAATAAATAAATGGCTTAAGTATGGAGAGATGCAATAAATAAAAAGACTAAAACTTAATCATAAATGATTAAAATAAATCCAGATGTACCTGCGGAAACTATATAGATTGCTAGGATAGGATTTGTAATAGTCTCTCACCTCTCTGATTGCTAACTATTCAATATCGAAGAAATAAAACCAAATTAGAAACTAGAATTTACCAAACCTCATGCAGATACAAAAAACTGTTAATATTAATACACATGTAATTCAGGTAGATAAAAACAACAAACGAAAATCTGTTAAACACCGTTTGCTAAAACATGCAAGTGTTGGAAATTCACTTATAGTGTGTAATGATATGGACCGTGCATTCTCTAGAGAACAAATTCAACACATTAAAATAAAGCATTTGTTCTCCAAATATTTGATGTACAGAAAAGAAATATTATTTGTCGTAAAACAAGAAAGAGCGAGAAACTTTCTTAATTTCATGTTTGGAAACCCATTTTCCCAGTCTGACGCGTCTGTTCATTTCCGGGTAGCGGCAGTGGGCCTAATATTCGGCCATCCATGCGTAAATTAAAATGTACAGAAACTAACTATATTATGTTTCAATCCTCCAATAACCAATAAAGCTTATCTCGCTTTAAAAAACGAAAATTGATTCGAAAAATCCACCATCATTTGCACTTTCATTCTATATTTTTACGGAGAGCAACTCCGACGCCATTTTTTTTAGGCCTAAACGACAGCAACTTCTCCCAACTCGCTACCATCCCATGTTTATTCGTATTTTTAAAAGATACTTTTGTCTTAATTATACATATCCCCAGACATTCATAATAATCCAGTGTCTGGCTGGTTTTAAAAAGCACTAAATCTTAAACATGAATAGTAACGCTTACAAAACTGCAGCCTATATATATACTGCTCATAAACTGGTACCAATACGACTTAATAATTTGTGAAGGAACATGGAAAAATATATGTAGACGAGTACTAAATGGGAAACATACTATATGAAACAATAATATACAATAACGACTCACAGTTAATAAACAGATTTCTAAATGATGTTACATAATTGATTATAAATAAACATCTCACACGCGGTGGTTCCTTAAAGCGGTTAAATGGAAATAAAACCAATAAGATGTTTTAAACAATGAATTAAAAATATTGACCACTTATGTATATATATTTTTATAGTATCTTTTAAAGCCTATTTTGTTATAACTTGATTGCGTATAACCACGAACTTCCTTTTCATATTTCAGAAAGTCAACAAAGAATTGTAATAAATTGAGAGGAAGTAAAATGTATCAAAACTTACCCACTTCACAGCTGCGAAAGAACTTGCCACTTCAGTGATAACCCACGAACGGAAGGAGTGTGTATTGTAAGAGCTGCAACGAAGAAGCTTCGCCAAATGTAAGTATCCCGCTCTGCTGCTTACAATCGACTGTCGTCCCTGCGACCTGACTCGACCTTATCGACTTGCCGGCATGTGATTGGTCCCCCACCTCACGCTTCTCGGCGTCACTTGACCGTCATTTTTGGCCATGATGTTTGAAAAATTATTTTACATGCAATATACAAATTTAATTATAAAATAAAACATAAGTATGAAAATTATGATTTATTAAATATTTTTCCAATGATCTCATCGCCTTGGCAGCGTGTGATTTGTCCCCCGCCGAACGCCGCTTGGCGTCACTTCAACGCCATTTTGTATCGCAAATCAACAACAACAATAAAAAATAAAGTATTATGATTTTCAATTAAATAAGCCTAAGATAATGCAACAGTGTAAGACAAGTAAATTTGTTGTACCAATACAATTGTTTACAATAATTTCTTTGTAGATATTTTATTTTGAACATACAATTACGTAACATATTCACGGTTTTGTTCTTTCATATCTAATGGAAATACCTTGAGTTTTTAATTGTGTCATTATACTTCCTTCAATTAGCCTGTTTATACTTTACTTTATTTTATGTTATATATTATTATATACTACTTTATTCATAAAAAATCCAACACATGCCTGAGTAGTCTAATGTAATAATAATAATAATAATATTTATTGAGTCACATATACAATTACAATCGTGTATGACGAGTCAATATGATGCCTTGGGTGGAGAGAGCGAAGTTATATTACTGTTCAGGAGCAAACAAGGGACCATCTCAGCATTTGCTCAAAGGACCAGGGAAACTGAACAAAACCTGATCGAGATGGGGTCATTGGCCTAGAAATACAATACTTGTTACAGTTAGATTAAGATATTACACAGTAGATAAATTATCTGCTAATAATTAACATTAATAATAATAATTGCATTAACAATAATAATTACATTAGCAATAATAATTACATTAACAATAATAATAATTACATTAATAATACATATCAATTATGTTTGCAACTACATCAAATTTTACAATAGTAGTACATTCTATATTTATAACTTGAAATGGTGAGGAGGCAAGTTTTGACCAGTTTTTTTCTTCTTCTATTCTCCCTCTATTTCACAGGATCAGGATCATTTTCAGCTTGAAACAGTTCATATGAAACAGAAAGTCTAATGGAATAAGAAATTCTTATTTATTTATATTTTTTAAGGGAAATGTAATTTGAAAATTCCTTTACACTGTAGAACATGTTGTTAAGCAGGAAAGCTTTCAATTTACTTTTAAATGTATGAATTGTGTTTATGTCTTTGATATCATTGCCTAGTTTGTTGTAAAGTGTAATGCCCTCTATTAGGGTACTTTTTTGATAAAATGTAGTTTCAGAGTGGGGAACGTGTAGGTTATCCTTTTGACGGGTGTTGTAGTTATGTACATCAGAATTTAAAGTAAAAGTGTCTTTGTTTTCCATGAGAATTTTCTTTGTGAAGACCACTATTTCAAATATGTACATGCATGGTAGAGGAAGAATCCTTAGTTTATTAAACAAGGGTTTGCAAGACTCCAGCTTATGAGTGCTGGTCATTGTTCGCAGTATTCTTTTTTGGATAATAAATGTGCGAGTGCTTTCAGGGGCATTTCCCCAGAATATTATTCCATATTTTAGGTGTGAGTGCACATTTGCAAAATACATTGTTCGAAGTGTCTCAATGTTGGAGCTTGACCTGAGGGTGTATAGGGCATAGCAAGATTTGCTAAGCTTCTTGTTAAGATTTGATATGTGAGTGTTCCATTTTAGGTTTTCTTGAATTGTTAGTCCGAGGAAGGTAGTTTCATGAGATATTGTTACAGGGTTATTGTTTATGAGCAAATGCTGTGAGAGTTTGTCTTTACATCGAGGATTCATGAAATTTAGAGAGACTGTCTTGCTGGTGTTTATGATGAGTTTGTTGTCTTGAAACCATTTTACTAGTGCTTGCAAAGTTTTGTGAGTTTCTTTTTCTAATGATTGCTGTGTTTTTGCTTTGATGATGATGTTTGTGTCATCTGCAAACAAAATTATTTTGTTGTTCCTTAAAGCCAAAGGCATGTCATTTATGTATATAAGGAATAGTATTGGCCCAAGGATGGATCCTTGCGGGACTCCACAATTTATTATTTGAGGACAGGAGTAGTATGAGGAGATTTTGTTTTCTTTAGTGTGTTGGAGGGCAACTATTTGTCTACGGTTTGATAAATATGATTTGATCCATTGGCCTGCAATGCCTCGAATCCCTAGCATTTCTAGTTTTCTTAAAAGTATATGATGGTCAATGATGTCAAAGGCTTTTGACAAATCTAAGAAAAGGCCAATGGGAATTTCCTTCTGATTTAGGGCAACAAGTATGTCATTTAAAAAGGAGAAGATGGCTGTGTCTGTGGATCTATTACTCCTGAAGCCATGTTGTGCATTTGTAAGGACATTATTTGCATTGAGAAACTGTTTGAGTCTATCATTGAAAAGTCTTTCCAGAATTTTTGAAAATCCTGATAACAGGGAAATAGGCCTGTAGTTCATTGGGTCATAACTATTGCCCTTTTTAAACAATGGTTTAATTTTTGCTGTTTTGAATATATCTGGAAATATGCCTGATTTTAGGGAGTAATTGCAGATGTGAGAGAGTGGTTGCACTATACATGGAGCACTGTGTTTAATAAGAAAATCTGGAATGTTGTCCATGCCTGCTGAGAATTTATTCTCCATTTGTCCAATGATTTTAAAAATTTCAGAGGGGGTTGTTTCATATAAAAATATGGAATTTACAATTTGTGTAATATTAGTGTTTGTTTGGTGTGTTCCATTGTTTAGAGAGTGTTGAGAGATTAACTTATTACTAATTTGTGAAAAGTGTTCATTGAATATATCAGCTATTTCTTGTGGGTCTTGTACAGTTTCGTTTTTGTAGTGGAGCTCTATGTTGTTTTTTTTATTATTAGTTGGTGTTGTAGTCTTTTTAATAATGTCCCACATGGCTTTTGTTTTATTACGTGCAATTGCAATGTACTTATCATTTGTTATAATTTTTGCTTGTTTGATTACTTTTTTTAGGATCGAGTTATATGTTTTGTAATATGAAATGAAGTTTGAGTTACATTTGTTATTTATTAGTATTTTATACATGTTGCGTTTTCTTTCACATGACACTTTGATGCCTGTGGTAATCCATGATTTAGTTTTCTTATTTTGGATCTTTTTCAGTTTTTGAGGGAAAATGGCATTGAAATGTCTTAAGTATATATTTATGAATGAGTTAAACTTATCATTTGTATCGGTTGCCTTATATACTTCATTCCAGTTTTCAAATCTGAGCAAGTTTTGAAATTTTATTATGTTTCCTTGGGAATAGTTACGGATTTCTTTGTAAGTTGTCTGTTCCGCGGTTTTTGTTTCTGTTGGAAGTGTTAGGATCTGGGCAATGTGGTCACTGAAACCTGTATTAAATGTAGCAACAGAAAAACAATGGTTATTTGCATCTATTATTATTTGATCTATGGCAGTGCTACTATTTTTGGATATTCGTGTTGGTGTATTTATGGTTGTTTGTAAATTGTATGATTTTAGTAGGTCTTTGAATAGATTTTCATTACTGGATTGTGTGAGGCAATTTATATTGAAGTCACCACAAAGAATAGTTTTATACTGTCTGCGTTTTTGAAGTTTTGTTAGAATAACTTCCAGATTTTTTAAAAAGGTTTTCAAATTTCCAGCAGGGCTGCGATATGCGCATAATACCCATGTTTTTATTGTTGTTAGGTCAGTGATGGATATTTCAAAGTCTTTCTCTTTTACAAGATGAGTGTGATTTGTGTAGGGTACAAAACTAATTGTATTTTTAATAAAAATGCATGTCCCACCATATGCATGATGTGCATTGTTAATATTTCGACATGAGCTACTGGCTAGAGAGAAACCTGGTATATATGTGTTTTCTAATTGTTCTTTAGTTAGCCAGTGTTCTGTGAAGCACAATACTGAGATGTGGTTGAGTTTCTCCTCAAGTAATATTTCTATATCAGTGAGTTTATTTTTCAGAGACTGAACATTTTGGTGAAGAATGTGCAAATTGTTTTTATTTTTGTGTATTGTTTGCTTTCCTGCCGATGTTTGATGCTACAGGTCATACACAGGAGTGGGTTTTCGGTTGCAGCGGAAGTTATATGTACGGATGGGATGGGGAGTAGGAAGTGTGGAAGTAGGTGAAGGGGCTGAAGAGAAGAAAGGTGAGGAGGTAGTTGGAAAAAGTGGAGTGGGCAGGAGCGGTGTAGGAGTAGGAACTGGCGTAGGTAAAAGAGGACTGTGGGCAGGTGAGGGATGTGGAGTGGGCAGGAGAGGTGTGAGAGTAGGAGAAGGAACTGGTGGAGGTAAGAGAGGACTGGATGGTGGTGAAAGATGTGGAGTGTGTAAGAGGGTTGTGGATGGAGAGGCAGAAGAATGGGTGGGAGATGGATGTGAGGTAGCAGGGGCAGGGGTTACCAGTAAGTGCGAGATGAGCATGGCTCCTAGTTTATGTTTTCCTATCTGGTTCATGTGGAGACCATGCCGAGTAAAATGTTTTCTTGAGAGGTTGTCAAGATCAACAAGTGTGATAGGTGTCCCTCTCAAGTGCTGTCTTATATGATGGTTTGCAATCTTAATTTCCTTGTTTATGGGAATGTTGTCGTGCCAGGGGGGCAAAGTGGTCATGATTACATTTGTGTGTTTGGCAGTCTCTTGTATTTTTGTTAAATGTTCCATTGCGTGAAAGTGACTGCCATAATTAATGTCATTCTGCCCACCTATAATTATTACTGTGTCCTGTTGTGTAAAAGATCTAGTCTTAGTGTGTAAGTTCTCAATTACATGAGCCATCGTGGCATTAGGTTTAAAAATACCTGTAATTGAGAACTTTGACGGGAGTTTCTCTCTCACAATGGAGGAAAGGTTCCTACCATGGCTGTCAGCTAGAATCAAAATTTTACGTGAGTGAGAGAGAGTGCCATTTGTTGATTTAGTCTTGCCCGCTGAACTGTGTTTCTGTTGAGATTTTGAGGGCAGACTTTTAGTAAACGTGCGCCTATTGTTTACTGGTTGTCGTGGTAAGGTAGGTTTGGTGGTAAGAGGTGGAAAGGAGACAGGGTCAGAAAGGATCGAGAACCTGTTGAATGTGGGGGCGCAGTGTGGTGCCCGAGTGGTTCGTGGGTCGCTGGAAATGTGTGGATTTCTATTTTTCCTAGTTACGTGAGTCCACCCATCGGAGTATTGAACGACCTGCTCCAGTCTACTGATCTCATTTTTAATAATGTAATGTAAACATTAGATCTAATGTACAATCTAATGTAAACATTAGACAACACAGACAGTGAAATTAAAACATCTCTAGATAACACAGAAGACACTAGAAGCACAAACAGTCCTAGAGACATTAGTAAAATGGTTCCAGGAAAATAGACTCATCATACACACTAGTAAAACTGTCTCCCTACACTTTCGGAATCCACTCTCTAAAGAAAATCTTCCAGCATAATTGATAATAAAAACATGGCTGTAAAAATAGCCCTAAAACAACTTTCTTTGGATTGACTATTCAAGATGATCTGAAACGGAACTCCCGTATAACAAATCTAAACAATATGCTTATCAAGTCATGTTACACCCTGAAGTAAAACTCAAACTTAGATTTACTGCGAATGGTGTACTTGGCAAATTTTCACTCACACCTAATATACGGAATAATATTCTGGAGAAATTCCCCAGAACATATTCACACTTTCAACATCAGAAACGAATATTGAGAACATTGACAAGCACTCACAAACATGAGTCCTGCAAACTACTGCTCAAAAAATTGCAAATAGTACCACTCCCATGCATGTACTTATTTGAAATATTAATCTTCACAAAGAAGACACTTATAGCAAACAAGGGTTCTGTTACTCTGAACACACAAGTTCATAACTATGATACTAACAAAAAAGAAATCTGCATGTTTACACTGTGAAACTTCACTTTTTCAAAAAAGTACCTTTATAGAAGGCATTACACTATATAATAAACTTCCTAGCAAATTTAAAAGCTTAAACTCATTCAACGCATTCAAAAATATACTGAAAGCTTTCCTGTTAAACCACACATTCTAAAGTACAAAAGAGAATATACTAAAAGAAATTCTAATAATTTTTGCTTTCTTGTTGCCTTTTTTCAAAATCCCCTAAACTGGTCGTTGGATATAAAGGACAGAACCAGCCTGGGTACAAACCTATGCAGAATTTCTTTTATTATTAATTATTTCTAACCTAAGTCTTCTTACTCTAACATTATAAGATTAATATTAATTTATATTATAGCTTTCCATGATAATGTATTTAACACTAACAATATAAAAAATAATTATTCTGGAATAGTGTCCTGTCCGTGCCAGTAAGCTCAGCGTATACTCCTCAACATTTACTTCTACTTTGCAAAACAAAGACAGAGACGATGCCAATGCTCACAGGAGGTGGAACAGGGGATTGGTAATTTTCATTTTAGAATGAAAGACATGGATCACATTAATAAAAAGGTTTATTTGTTACATAAATAGTTGCATTTTTGTACATTACATAAAATTGTAAATAACAAAGAAATGTTTTCAAATTCCATTTTATATTTTCTTCCTCATCTTGTTAGCCACACCTTGTTAGTGCCACACATCTGGTTAGTGTTAAATACATTAGCATGGAAAGCTATAATATAAATTAATATTAATCTTATAATGTTAGAGTAAGAAGACTTAGGTTAGAAATAATTAATAATAAAAGAAATTCTGCATAGGTTTGTACCCAGGCTGGTTCTGTCCTTTATATCCAACGACCAGTTTAGGGGATTTTGAAAAAAGGCAACAAGAAAGCAAAAATTATTAGAATTTCTTTTAGTATATTCTCTTTTGTACTTTAGAATGTGTGGTTTAACAGGAAAGCTTTCAGTATATTTTTGAATGCGTTGAATGAGTTTAAGCTTTTAAATTTTCTAGGAAGTTTATTATATAGTGTAATGCCTTCTATAAAGGTACTTTTTTGAAAAAGTGAAGTTTCACAGTGTAAACATGCAGATTTCTTTTTTGTTAGTATCATAGTTATGAACTTGTGTGTTCAGAGTAACAGAACCCTTGTTTGCTATAAGTGTCTTCTTTGTGAAGATTAATATTTCAAATAAGTACATGCATGGGAGTGGTACTATTTGCAATTTTTTGAGCAGTAGTTTGCAGGACTCATGTTTGTGAGTGCTTGTCAATGTTCTCAATATTCGTTTCTGATGTTGAAAGTGTGAATATGTTCTGGGGAATTTCCCCAGAATATTATTCCGTATATTAGGTGTGAGTGAAAATTTGCCAAGTACACCATTCGCAGTAAATCTAAGTTTGAGTTTTACTTCAGGGTGTAACATGACTTGATAAGCATATTGTTTAGATTTGTTATACGGGAGTTCCGTTTCAGATCATCTTGAATAGTCAATCCAAAGAAAGTTGTTTTAGGGCTATTTTTACAGCCATGTTTTTATTATCAATTATGCTGGAAGATTTTCTTTAGAGAGTGGATTCCGAAAGTGTAGGGAGACAGTTTTACTAGTGTGTATGATGAGTCTATTTTCCTGGAACCATTTTACTAATGTCTCTAGGACTGTTTGTGCTTCTAGTGTCTTCTGTGTTATCTAGAGATGTTTTAATTTCACTGTCTGTGTTGTCTAATGTTTACATTAGACTACTCAGGCATGTGTTGGATTTTTTATGAATAAAGTAGTATTTAATAATATATAACATAAAATAAAGTAAAGTATAAACAGGCTAATTGAAGGAAGTATAATGACACAATTAAAAACTCAAGGTATTTCCATTAGATATGAAAGAACAAAACCGTGAATATGTTACGTAATTGTATGTTCAAAATAAAATATCTACAAAGAAATTATTGTAAACAATTGTATTGGTACAACAAATTTACTTGTCTTACACTGTTGCATTATCTTAGGCTTATTTAATTGAAAATCATAATACTTTATTTTTTATTGTTGTTGTTGATTTGCGATACAAAATGGCGTTGAAGTGACGCCAAGCGGCGTTCGGCGGGGGACAAATCACACGCTGCCAAGGCGATGAGATCATTGGAAAAATATTTAATAAATCATAATTTTCATACTTATGTTTTATTTTATAATTAAATTTGTATATTGCATGTAAAATAATTTTTCAAACATCATGGCCAAAAATGACGGTCAAGTGACGCCGAGAAGCGTGAGGTGGGGGACCAATCACATGCCGGCAAGTCGATAAGGTCGAGTCAGGTCGCAGGGACGACAGTCGATTGTAAGCAGCAGAGCGGGATACTTACATTTGGCGAAGCTTCTTCGTTGCAGCTCTTACAATACACACTCCTTCCGTTCGTGGGTTATCACTGAAGTGGCAAGTTCTTTCGCAGCTGTGAAGTGGGTAAGTTTTGATACATTTTACTTCCTCTCAATTTATTACAATTCTTTGTTGACTTTCTGAAATATGAAAAGGAAGTTCGTGGTTATACGCAATCAAGTTATAACAAAATAGGCTTTAAAAGATACTATAAAATATATATACATAAGTGGTCAATATTTTTAATTCATTGTTTAAAACATCTTATTGGTTTTATTTCCATTTAACCGCTTTAAGGAACCACCGCGTGTGAGATGTTTATTTATAATCAATTATGTAACATCATTTAGAAATCTGTTTATTAACTGTGAGTCGTTATTGTATATTATTGTTTCATATAGTATGTTTCCCATTTAGTACTCGTCTACATATATTTTTCCATGTTCCTTCACAAATTATTAAGTCGTATTGGTACCAGTTTATGAGCAGTATATATATAGGCTGCAGTTTTGTAAGCGTTACTATTCATGTTTAAGATTTAGTGCTTTTTAAAACCAGCCAGACACTGGATTATTATGAATGTCTGGGGATATGTATAATTAAGACAAAAGTATCTTTTAAAAATACGAATAAACATGGGATGGTAGCGAGTTGGGAGAAGTTGCTGTCGTTTAGGCCTAAAAAAAATGGCGTCGGAGTTGCTCTCCGTAAAAATATAGAATGAAAGTGCAAATGATGGTGGATTTTTCGAATCAATTTTCGTTTTTTAAAGCGAGATAAGCTTTATTGGTTATTGGAGGATTGAAACATAATATAGTTAGTTTCTGTACATTTTAATTTACGCATGGATGGCCGAATATTAGGCCCACTGCCGCTACCCGGAAATGAACAGAC
Organism: Gryllus longicercus; assembly: GCA_038098605.1. NCBI lineage: Eukaryota > Metazoa > Arthropoda > Insecta > Orthoptera > Gryllidae > Gryllus > Gryllus longicercus. Next base: position 2,622,293 of record JAZDUA010000018.1, on the reverse strand, counting down.
GCGTCAGACTGGGAAAATGGGTTTCCAAACATGAAATTAAGAAAGTTTCTCGCTCTTTCTTGTTTTACGACAAATAATATTTCTTTTCTGTACATCAAATATTTGGAGAACAAATGCTTTATTTTAATGTGTTGAATTTGTTCTCTAGAGAATGCACGGTCCATATCATTACACACTATAAGTGAATTTCCAACACTTGCATGTTTTAGCAAACGGTGTTTAACAGATTTTCGTTTGTTGTTTTTATCTACCTGAATTACATGTGTATTAATATTAACAGTTTTTTGTATCTGCATGAGGTTTGGTAAATTCTAGTTTCTAATTTGGTTTTATTTCTTCGATATTGAATAGTTAGCAATCAGAGAGGTGAGAGACTATTACAAATCCTATCCTAGCAATCTATATAGTTTCCGCAGGTACATCTGGATTTATTTTAATCATTTATGATTAAGTTTTAGTCTTTTTATTTATTGCATCTCTCCATACTTAAGCCATTTATTTATTAACAAATTTCAAAGGTCTTATATTCTTCCTTGGCTATATTCTATCAGCTCACAAACCAAACATTTCACACCACGTACAAAAATCTCCAAGTGCATTTGGATAAATTTTCCTATATTGTATTTTGGTATGTTATTCTTTTCCATTCAACATCATGGTTTTCTTGGGGAATACAAGTGTAAATGTCTCCTCTTGTGATTATTTGTTAAAGTTAGAATTCTTTATTTCTGACTACAGCCTTTACAATCTGTTGGCGGCATTATTCATAATATTCTTTGTTTGACATTTGAACGTCAAATTTCTGTTCTTCAAAATTTTTAACAAAACTTTGTGTTTGGAAATGTCTTTAGTCCGTCACATCCTGTCAGTCAGTTAGGTCAACTGCAGCCAAATATTTTGAATCAAGAGCTGTCATTGTGTGCTGTGGTCTGCAAACATGTGAACGATGTACTTTCAGTGTTGTATATGTGCTCATTTTATTTTCTGTAAGAAACAGTTCCACATATTTCATCTTGGTATGTTACACAGCCATACATTTTCTAAGAATTCATTGCACATAGCAGTTTATTTTTTACTATTTTTATCTGATTTGTAGTAAAGGCAGAAATTTATAAAGTAAAGTTTGTAGTTTTTTGGTTTTTGATTTAATCAATTTCAATTAGTCATCAAACGTGGTTTACTTGGCTACATTCATATGGTACAAAATTACATCCCTTTATTTAATAGGTGGGTAATGGAGGTAGCCTGATATGGTTTATAAAATAAAATCCATTGTTATGTAATATAAAATAATGTATCATAATGTTTTATGTATCATTATAGTGAATAATATTTACTAATCTCAAATGACGATGGAGTTTAATTTATAAACCACAACATGCCACCTACCTTTAAATAATAATAATAATAATAATAATAATAATGATAAAAATAACTGATTAATGATATCTTAAAAAAGTGTATAATTGGAAATTAACTTCTATTATATCAATCTCTTAATCCGTGTTACATAGTGCAATCAATTTAATTTTCATACTATTATCTCTCTTTTTTAAAATTATTAATTTCAACATGTTTTTTAGGTAAAATGTTGGTTCTCTTTATATAATTTGAGAATCAACAGCATAGAAATAGGATTAAAAGTAAACACTGTTTTTTCTAATTATGTCATTTCTTATGGTCTTGTTTTAAATTTTTTCAATCTTTCCAATTGTCTTTCTCTAAGCTTGTGGCAATCATCATTACACTAACTTCTTTCTACATTTTCAATTTCTTGTTCTAAAAATGTAATTTCTGTTTCTATTTACGTCTAGGTCTCATTTTACATTTGTTTTTAAATCCCATTGCATTAATCATTTTGCTTGAACATTTGAAATTATTGGTGTACAACACTTTGATTTTATAAAATTGAGCATGAAAAAGTTATTTTTTGAAAACTGGCATTTGGGATCAAGATACACAATGCATCTATAAAGTCAAAATTTCAATTTCATACATTATGCAGGTTCTGTCATTTGCAGCTTCATGAGCGATATGCCACGTTCCTTCTTTCAGGAGTTGAATCTCCTTCCAAACATGAATTGAAGATCTGAGTTAACATACTTATGACTCTTGATTTAACTGTTCCAAAAGTTCTGTTGGGATAACTCCAGATCAAAATACCTGTGATTTATCCATTTCCGTGAAAGCCATGTGTAATTCTCCTTCTGTAACTCAGGGAAAATTTTTATAAGTGTACTGAGTTTAATAAGAAATGCCTATGTATTTTGGTCTATTTTCTTCTGGTAATTCTTTGTAGTGCCTTTTTGATTTTTTACAAGTTTATTTAGTACACTTTCCAATGTTCTTTTTATATTCACCCACACAGAATTCACAAATTTTCAAGCGTCTCTTCACTGTGCTCTCCTTGTCAATTTAGTGATTTGTTCAAACTTTTTCCTCCAATATTAATTTCTTGTTCTTATCATCTTTCTTTTAAAATCTTTTCTCTGTCATGCATATATCCATCATAACTCCTAGTGAACTAGCACTGTTTGTATGCCATTTTCTTTTCTTTTCCATTTCCCCAAGTTTTTCGTTCCAACATTCACACCTCCTCTGACCTTTATCCATTGCTTTCAAAGCAATAGTTGATTCTGCAGTGCTTTTGATAAAAGTTTCCAAGGTGTTGTACATTATACTAGGGGTTCCTATTTGGTATTTTTGTAATATCTTGAACAACATGCAATATTTGAATCTGATATTTTAATAAATATATTGCACGTATTGACTGTGTAAAACCTCCATTTATTAATTTTCATTTTGATCCACATTTCACTTTGTTATGTACCCTTTAATTTACATGATGTAGAGTCTTTAATTTAACATCCATTTCTTGTAATTTGCCTACAGAATTTATAAAATTCTTTGATCTTGTTATCTGTAAGTTCCATTGAAACAATTTAATTTAACCACGCTGCTTTCCTAGCAGTCAAATGCTATGCACAGGCACTCTAATTCTTTAACCGACTCAAAAATTCTTAAGAAAAGAATAAATTCGTAAAGTTTTCTCTTTTGATGGAGAGGTGTTACGCAGCATCGTGCCACTAAATCCTGGAATAAAATGTATTTGGAATACTGGTGTCTTCTGGTGTCTAGGTCTCATGTTTGATCAGAATTGCAGGGTTTGTGCTTTCCACGTGTGATAATATCTGTTATCTTTTATTTCGTGTAATGTTTTTTAGCCATAGTGAAATATCTCTTAACTAGGAAGTTTAGTATATGCAAGGTTCATTCTTTTGTAAATGAAACACAGTGTTTTGTCTTTTTGTATTCCTACACATTTATTGGTTTAGAAGTAAGTACCACACACAAAATAAAAATCTTATTTCTTAACATCATTTTACCCTTATCATTAATTCAAATATATATTTTAACAGTTTCAGTGGTACAATGGGTGCAGCACTGAAAAAACAGACTTCTGGAAGCTTGCGACATGATCTGGTGAATGAATTCCAGGTCTTTCTCTCCAAGGTAATTCACATTTTAATATATTCTGAATGTTTAATGTCTTACAACTACATTTTTAAATACTGATCTTACGATTCGAGATTTGTTACAAATGGCAAATTTTGTTATAATAAGTCTTTGGTTTGTCTATCAAAAGTTCCTTTGCTTTTTAAATTTGATTAATGTATTCAATTGCTTCTGTGCTCTTTATAAATCAGAATGTCCAGTAATGAACCGAGAATGACCCTAATAATAAACCAAAGAGTGATCAATGAAACCAATAATACTTCCGGTGCAGGGACATTTTTAAGAAAAGTGACAGAAACGTTTGATGATTAAAAGCATTGAATAAAAACTTATTTACTTAAATCGTCAAGTGACAAATATCAAGAATTGTATATCAATTCATTTGTATCTGTTTATTACAGCATTGTGATAGATATTGTTTATTCCTGCGACAATAATTAATGTTTTCTATTTGTTTATGGGAAGTTGGGTACTAGGAATCTAATTTTTATTTTCTGTGTGTTGCAGCCTGGTGGTGAGCTTTTAAAGGAGCAGCTTCTTACCATTTTGAAGCTGCTCAACCACACGGATTTTTCGAATCCGTATCTGTAAGTATTATTACTAGTTATCAATCCACTTTCGTCACACTTTGTAGCTTGTAAGTTTGTTTTAACTCTTCTCATGACTCTCTCGCAAAGCTTGTTGCTACATATCAAGAAGCGCGTTAAACTAGCTTTTCAATTGCGATGACAGATGTGTTACATGATGTAGTTTAGTACAATATCTCAACAAGCATCAATGTTCGAAAATCTGTAAATGGTTTTGATTGACCATTGTGAAACATTCTAAAGGTAGTTTTTCTTTGTGGTTCCACAGTGGCTTAGAGCTGCTGAGCGCGGCGCGCAGCTTCGCGCATGCGCAGTCGGGCAGCGGCGCGGTGGTGGACGCCGGGGTGCAGTGCGAGCTGGCCCTGGCAGCCAGCGACGAGGAGTCTCCGAGGCCCGGCCCCACCACGCCAGCCCTCTCCCCAGCACCTACTGCGCCGTCGCCGCCACCACCACCACCTTCGCCCTCTGCCCCTTCGTCACAACCTCCCCCTCCTCCCCCACCACCACCTTCGCCCTCTGCCCCTTCGTCACAACCTCCCCCACCACCACCACCACCTTCGCCCTCTGCCCCTTCGTCACAACCTCCCCCACCACCACCACCACCTTCGCCCTCTGCCCCTTCGTCACAACCTCCCCCACCACCACCACCACCTTCGCCCTCTGCCCCTTCGTCACAACCTCCCCCTCCTCCCCCACCACCACCTTCGCCCTCTGCCCCTTCGTCACAACCTCCCCCTCCTCCCCCACCACCACCTTCGCCCTCTGCCCCTTCGTCACAACCTCCCCCACCACCACCACCACCACCTTCGCAATCTCCCCTTTTTTCGTCACCACCTCCCCCGCCCCCGCCACCCTCCTGCGGAACCCCGCCGCCGCCGCCCCTCCCTGCACCGGGCACCCCGCAGCTCAGCACCAGGGGCCGGCCGTCGCCGCTCTCGGCCACCAGCACGCCCACCCGCCGCCACCGCATGAAGACGGTCAATTGGAGCAGGCTTTCTGCGCCCGAAACTGGTAAGTCAGACCTGCCTTCCTTTCTCAGCGATCGTGTCTTGGATTTACAACCGATCATACACAAACGAGCATGTTGGTTTAATTGGTATTTCAGACAAATTAAAAACAGCCTTCACAATGCTTGTATTCGATTGTCGTATTAGTTATGTTGAATTATTGGACAGAGTTTGGGGCAGGATTGCTTGTAACTAGCTATTAGCTTTTCTTATACTTCTACCATTTGTTTACCCTACATGCACGTCTTCCATTTGCACCTAGTCAAATGAGAGGCTTCAATTTTAGGTTTCTCCGAATCCAGAAAGCTAAAAGAAAATGTTAATACAGGGCATGCAGTTTAGTTAATGGATTTGATTAATGTCTGGTAACTACCTGGGCATCGCAGTAGACGAATCTCTTTGAATCAAACATGCGCGAAGCGAAAGTACGTTTCACATTCTGACCGAAGTGTTTCCGTTTGCAGCTGCGACCTGGTGGCGAGAGCCCGAGGTTTTCCCAGACGAGGCGATCGCCGCGCACCTGGCGGAGCTGGACGAGCTGTTCAGCGTGCGCTCGCCCGCCTGCGACTGCTCCGGCTGCGCGGCCTCCACTGCCTCGACGCCTATCTCGTCCCGGGCTGCGTCGCCCGCCGGCTCAGGTGAGTCCACGATTCGCCCGCCGACAGACAAAGACGGAGTGCATGCGTGTGTACTGGAACTCAAGTTGTTCCGTGTAGATCCGGATGCATTTTTGACGTGCAACTTTTTTCTCTGCTCTGTTGTTATTGTTTTCGTAATCGACAAGTTTTTGCAACTTAAAAATCTGATGAAGCAATGAATCATGACAGTTGTGTCATAAGTTGATTTTAGTTGAGAAGATCCTGAATATTTTGACGATTAACAATTAGGGTTTAAAATGACGTGGTGACTTGAAGTGTGCCCGTGTTGAGTGCAATGTGTGCGTGTTGCAGGCGCGAGCACCCCGCGTCGGGGCGGCAGCAGGAGGAGTGGAAGCAGCGGCCTGGTGGGCGAGCGCCGGGCGCTGGCCGTGCACGTCTTCCTGCGTGGCCAGCGGCGCAGTCCCCGTGGCCTGGTGCGGGCGGTGCGCGACCTGGACCTGGCAGCGGGGGGCGGAGGGGCATCGGGCGCGCAGCCGATGGGCGCAGACGCTCTGCGCGCGCTCTTGCAGCTGCTGCCGGGGCGCCTCGAGGTAAGCACCAAGCCCCCACTTCCCCTCTCACACGGTTTCTCACAAGAACCAAACTTCCACATTTTGGGATATCCCCACAATTGGCACTACTTCCTGGAGCATTTCCTTTCCGCACGTACCAAACACATCGAAAGATACAAGGCGGAAAAATCATCACTTTTGGAAGAAACCTAATGTTGGAGATGATTCGTGTCTTAAAGATATTGTTAGTTAGACTTCATTTTACAAAGATGATCTAAGATTTAATTTCTGCGCTTTATACAGTCATTGAATCCGAAAGTCCGCCTACAGTACTGGCAGAATCCTGAGGTAGCATTGCTTGACTTCTACAGTACTTCTACCGCCAGAGTATTACAAAGCAAAGCCTGAACCAAACACGCGTGGTGCGCAAGGCGGGAGTGACGTTCCTTTGTGTCTGTTTTAGCTCGAAGCTGTGAAGACGTTCACAGGCGACCGGTCGGAGTTCTCTTCTGCCGAGCAGCTGTACGAGCAGTTGGCGGAGGTGCCGGCCTATGAGCTGAGAGTGCGCGCTATGCTCCTGGTGAGTTCCTTTTCTTCTCCGTTATCAGGCAAAGTCAAAATACATATTTTTACATTCACATGCCAACAACATTACTCAAGTTTAAAGCAGCACTACCCTTTCCTGTTTACACTCGTCATATTAAGGGTATGGGTCTGGTAGAAATGCGAGATGTCTACTCGCCACCTGCAGCTCTGTGACGTTCTTTGGGACAGACAACACTTTATTTAGATAGATAAAATTAATGCATTTTAGAGAATGAGAACAGATGTTGCGTTAGGTCCAAAATTACTAACTACACAATACATATAGCTTTAGACTGTCATTGTAAAAGGTAGTACATTTGTACAACGCAGAGAAGAGTAATAACTAGTTATAGCTCGAGATGTGACAGTTTCAACTTAATTTCGGACTGAGATGACATAGTACTCTCTTTCCCCAAATCCTTTATTTGAATTATAAATTTGTTTAAAAGCGCAATTGTTTAACCCAATGATCTCTTGAATGCAGTTTGAGGAATTCCCGGCCAAAGCGTTGGAAATGGAGCGCCAGCTGCAAACGGTCATCACGGAATGTTCATCGATTATGAACAACCGAGGATTACGCAAGTTTCTGCACCTGGCGCTGACGCTGGGGAACCTTCTGAACAAGGTACGTCAATATCCATCAGCCTTGCGAGCAGTTATTAAAGTTTTATTCGTGGCTTTTAGCCTGGTGCGTATGCCTTATTGCATTCGCATCAACCCAAAAGAAATCTTTCTGACAACTGCGAGAGAACAACCAAATAAAGTCTATGCCAAATATATTTGCTGCTGTTGTGGTTGTTAGAGTAAATTCGCAATCATTAGTGGAAATTCGCAGTATAGTTCTTCGTACGATGTGTTCAGTTTCTTGCATTCGTGGGATCCGTTCGTTGCCTCGTTTAAGGAATAAGACCTACACCTCCGTTTACTATTCTTATTTGTTCCGCACTTCCATTTTCAGGAGAGTTACGCACGAGGAGCTTTGGGGTTCCGTCTCCGAGATCTCCCAAAGCTCTCTGACACAAAGGCGAACTCCAGATCGCCTTACTCTTTCCTGCACTTTGTAGTCAAAGTGGCCTACTCAGTCGGGGCTGAGAAGGCATTGGAGTTCGCGGATATGTTACCAGCGGTGGCAGAATTATCACGGTAAGTTTTTTAAATTTAACAATGTAATATGTAAAAGCTTTGACAAACCCTAACCTTCTGTGATATGGGTCAAAACATTTAGTGTTTTTCTTATTATTAATCAGTTGTGGAGTTAGATGTACAGTTGTTGAATGTGTTTTCGACATTTAAATTGTTACTAATATATTCCTGATGCCTTTTATGTTGACAGACTTTCACTTGAGGACGCCCGGCTCGAAATAAAAAGCATGAGCTCAGAGGTAATTGCACTCTGCGATGATCTGAGGCATGCTCCTAGCGATGTGGAGGCAAAGTTTGGAGGTAAATATCTACATAAAATCTGTTTATATCACAGGATGAACTTGCTTATTTTATTCGAATGTAAATAAATAAACGTGAAAATGATAAAGGGGATAAGAATGTCTCTTGTAAGTTGCAAATAGCAAATTTTTGATATCATATTTGGTACAAATGGAACCCCCCAGTGAAGTTTTTCTTCAGAAATGTAATTCCATATGTGAATTTAATCTTTTGATGTAGATTAAATTATTATTCATTTGTCTTTTGCATGTTGCAAATGACTTCCCAAAGAGGGGTTTTGGCACTCTTAGTGTATGTGAAGAATCCACTTGTTAGATTGTATTATTTTTTAAACAAAAAGTATTGAAACACCTGCTATAATACTTTTTTTTTTTTTTTTTGCTTCCTCACAGATTTCATGAGAAGGGCAAAGGGCCAAGCAGCCAATTTGCTGCAGCTATTGCCGAAAGCGGAGGCCGCCTGGGCTTCACTGGCGAGTTTTGCTGGCGAGGACAGCAAGACATTGCCGTTTGAGGATGGCGTCTCTCTTCTGACTTCATTTTTAAATAATGTTTGCGAATGTTCTCGACAAATAAAAAGTTTTAAAAGTAAGAGACGAAACGATGATATTAATGACGGTTCCTATATAGCGAACAAAATGAGGAAGAAAATATAAAATGGAATATGAAAATGTTTTTTTTGTTATTTACAATTTTATGTAATGTATACAATTATTCATTTATTTATGTAACAATAAACCTTTTTATTAATGTGGTCCATGTTTTTCATTCTAAAATGAAAATTACCAATCCCCTGTTCATCCTCCCGTGAGCATTGGCATCGTCTCTGTTTTTGTGTTACAAAGTAGAAGTAAATGTTGAGGAGTATACGCTGAGCGTACTGGCACTGACAGGACACTCATTTCAGAACATTAAACAAATAATTATTCTGGACTAATGTTCTGTTCTTGAATATGCTGGGGAACCTTCTGAACAAGGTACGTCAATATTCATCAGCTGTGCGAGCAATTATTAAAGTTTTATTCGAGGCATTTAGCCTGGTGCGTATGCCTATCGCATTCGCATCAACCCAAAAGGAATCTTTCTGACAACTGCGAGAAAACGACCCAATAAAGTCTATGCCAAATATATGCTGCTGTTGTGGTTGTTAGTGGAAATTCGCAATATAGGTCTTCGTACGATGTGTTTAGTTTCTTGCTTTTGCGTGGGATCCGTTCGTTGCCTCGTTTAAGGAATAAGACGTACACCTCCGTTTACTGTTCTTATTTGTTTGGCACTTCCATTTTCAGGAGAGTTACGCACGAGGAGCTTTGGGATTCCGTCTCCGAGATCTCCCGAAGCTGTCGGACACGAAGGCAAACTCCAGATCGCCTCTCTCATTCATGCACTTTGTAGTCAAAGTGGCATACTCAGTCGGAGCTGAGAAGGCACTGGAGTTCGCAGATATGTTACCAGCAGTGGCAGAATTATCGCGGTAAGTATTTTTTAATTTAACAATGTAATATGTAAAAGCTTTGACAAACCCTAACCTTCTGTGATATGGGTCAAAACTATGAGTGTTTTTCTTATTATTAATCAGTTGTGGAGTTAGATGTACAGTTTTGAATGTGTTTTCCACATTTAAATTGTTACTAATATATTCCTGATGCCTTGTATGTTGACAGACTTTCACTTGACACCCGTCTGGAAATAAAACGCATGAGCTCAGAGGTAATTGCTCTCAGCGATGATCTGAGGCATGCTCCTAGCGATGTGGAAGCAAAGTATGGAGGTAAGTATCTACATAAAATCTGTTTATATCAAGATGAACTTGCTTCTATTATTCGAATGTAAATAAATAAACGTGATGATAAAGGGGATAAGAATGTCTCTTGGAAGTTGCAAATAGGAAATCAATATCATATTTGATACAAATGGAATCCCCCAGTGAAGTTTTTCTTCAGAAATGTAATTCCATATGTGAATTTAATCTTTTGATGTAATATATGAATTATTATTCAATTGTCTCATGCATGTCGCAAATGACTTCTCCAAAAGGCGTTGTGGCAATCTTTGTGCATGTGAATCCACGTGTTAGATTAGAGGTCTACAGTGCTGCATTTATAGCAAGTGTTTCAATACTTATTGTTTTAAAAATAATATGTTTTGCTTCCTCACAGATTTCATGAGAAGGGCAAAGGGCCAAGCAGCGAATTTGCTGCAGCTATTTACGAAAGCGGAGGCCGCCTGGGCTTCACTGGCGAGTTTTGCTGGCGAGGTCTGCAAGACATTGCCGTTTGAGGAGGGCGTGTCTCTTCTGTATTCGTTTTTAAATAACGTTTGCGAATGTACTCGAGAGATAAAAACTTTTTAAACTAAGAGACGTAACGATGGTTATAATGATGACGGTTCCTATGTGGCGAACAAAATAAGGAAAAAATTTTAAAATGAAATTTGTAAACATTTCTTTGTTATTTACAATTTTATTTAATGAATAAAAATGCAACTATTTTTGTAACAAATAAACCTTATTATTAATGTGATCCATGTTTTTCAATCTAAAATGAAAATTACCAATTCCCTGCTCGACCTCCTGTGGGCATTGGCATTGTCTCTGTCTGTGTTGCAAATTAGAAGTAGAAGTTTAGGACTACACACTGAGCTTACTGGCACTGACAGGATACTATTCCCGAATAATTGTTGGTTATATTGTATTATATGATATACATTCGGAACTCTTAGAAATTAATGTTTTGGAGGTAAAAAACAATTGTAAAAATTGGCTGATCAATGAACTCCTGTATTTAAAGCACAAAAAGTGATGAAAATGCAAAATATTTAATCTTCCTTTTTGTTGCAAAGACCTGATAGTCAGTTAGGTCAACTGCAGCCAAATATTTTGAATCTAGAGCTGTCATTGTGTGCTGTGCTCTACAAACATGTTAGCGATGTACTTTCAGCGTTATAAATGTGTTCATTTTATTTTTTGTAGGAAATACACATTTCGTCTTGGTATGTTGCACAGTCATACATTTGTTAAGAATTCATTGCACAAAGCAATTTATTTTATCTGGTTTGTGGAAAAGGCAGAATTTTAGATAGTTAAGTTTGTTATTTTTTTGCTTTGACATAATTAATTTTAATTAGTCATTAAACTTGGTTCACTTGACTAAATTCATATGGTGCAAAATTACATTCCTTTATTTAATAGGTAGGTAATGGAGTTTGCCTGATATGGTTTATAAAATAAAATCCATTGTTTAATAATATAAAATAATGTATCAATGTTTTATGTATCATTAAAGTGAATAATATTTACTAATCACTACTCACAGATTTCATGAGAAGGGCAAAATGCCAAGCAGCGAATTTGCTGCAACTATTGACGAAAGCGGAGGCCGCCTGGGGTTCACTGGCGAGTTTCGCTGGCGAGGACAGCAAAACATTGCCGTTTGAGGAGGGCGTGTCTCTTCTGAATTAATTTTGAAATAATGTTAGAGAATGTACTCGACAGATGAAAAGTTTTAAAACTAAGAGACGTAACGATGGTTATAATGATGGTTACTATGTGGCTAACAAAATGAGTAAGAAATTATAAAATGAAATTTGAAAACGTTTCTTTGTCATTTACGATTTTATGTAATGTATAAAAATGCAACTATTTATGTGACCAATAAACCTGTTTATTTTGTGATCCATGTGTTTCATTCTGAAATGAAAATTACCAATTTTTTTGCTCGACTTCCTGTGGACATTGGCATAGTGGACAGTATTTTACTTGAAGACAATAGTGTAATTGAAGATACTCAGCTCTGAGGCAATTTCACCTAGCGATGATCTGAGACATGCTCCAAGCGATGTGGTTACCAAGTAAGGGTCTATGTAAAGTCTTTTTACTCACAAGATAAACTTTATTATTTTATTGGAATGTAAATAAACGTTATAGTTATAAAATGGGGTTAATATGTCTCTTGTGAGTTGCAAAGAGGAAATTTTCAATACCATATTTGATATATTGAACCCGCCATTGAAATTCCATATGTGAATTTTATTTTCTGATGTAGTATAAATTATTATTGAATTGTTTTATGCATATCACAAATGACCGATCCGTAAGGGGAGGGGTTGGAAATATATACTTTCACTGATTCAACTTCTTAGATTAGAAATGAACACCTCACCACATCTAGCAGTTGTTTCAATACGCTGTGCGAATTTCTTGGTACTGGTATGAGTTGATATTAATAGTGAGGTCTTTTAAAACTACATATACTGTGGAAGACGTGCAAAAGAAACTCGATAAGACAGTCGTAGAAACTACAACAAGAGAGAATTCAGAAAACAATGTAAATAACCAGCTTTTCTGCAGCAGTAGAAAAGTCAGCAGTGCCAAAAGCAACCGACATACTTAATCTTAAGAGGAGAGAAAGCAAAAATCAAGATAAGATGGTGTTGAACAAAGCGAAGAAAGACCAGCAGCTCGATGGTAAGAACATGCTTGATGATTTTGTCAAATGAATCCGAAGAAAGGAAATAAGGATAAACCTGTCTCGCTATAACCAGAAAAGCAAGCCACAGGAAGTTGAAACCGCTTCTGAAGACGCAGCAAAAGTGTTGAGGGAGTTTTGAAGACCCAACAAATATTGACGAAGCGGTTAACACGACGTTCGGTCCCAAAATAATTGCATATGGCACTCCACGTGCAGCAGATGAGAAAGGAATGGCATAAACACAATTTTGAGAGAACAGAGCGAGAGCGAAGCAGGGAGACGCTAAGGTCCTTTCTAAAATGGGAAATAATTCTTACCCAAAACAGTATAAGAGTTGTGTTGAGGGTGACACCAAAAGTGTGGAGGTAAGGTCATATGGCGAGGATATTGTATGCAACCATGACATCTTATAGATGTGATACGTACGTGGCAGCAATAGGATGTCAACTACTTGCGGTTTGGGCACCGCGAAGCTGTCTGAAGAGAAGAGTGTACGGAGGAGACGAAGGAGAATGTACCACTTTGGAACTGACTAAATGTATCAACTGTTTTAGAGCCAAGAGCGAAGACGGACATCACGATTTACGTGAGAAATTCCCGGATTGTTACAGAGATAGAAATTTCAATGACAGACTATGGGTATTAAATTCCTAGAAATAAATACAGGCAGAGCAATCGCAGCAAGTATTGAACATCTATGAAGTACCAAATCAGGCCCCCGACATCATATTGATCCAAGAACCATGTACTGTCCGGGCCCGCTGATTCAGAGACCGGGGACAAACCGATATAGAGCAGCTATTGTTGTTAATGACTCCAATCTGCGCATTTTGAAGACGGCATAGTTAAGAGCAAATCACACGGTGTGTGAGGCATCAGAGAAAGGGTTCAGACAGTCCGAGAGAGATATCCGCATACCTGACTCCCACTGCGCCTCTTGAACGTGTAAGCGATCAATTAGAAGAAATCTTTAGGGGGAAAGTCTAACAAACCTACTTATAGGATGGTGGTGGCCAACGCCAAAGCTCACGAGTGGTTTAGTGGGGAACATGACCGTCGTGTTGATGATGCCTTAGGCATAAGACAAGGTCTTTGTTGTTGAGATTTCATTGGCTAAATAAACATTTAGTCTTCATCTTTGAGCGATCTTAAAGGAGATTGGATCAAATATAGGTATTACAATCGCTAACGATGCGTCAATACCCCAGCTTCGACGGTGGAGAGTTAGGGACCAAATAATCGAGAGTGACCATCACGCTATACTTTTTGAATTTAGAAACGATACGCTCGTGGATGATAGAAGAACCTTCATACATTTCGAATTAGGAAAGCAAACCGCGCCAAATTGGAACAAGCAATAAAAGAGGAGGCTACCAAAGTCGACCCATCTGATTGGCAATCCTCTGTTGATGAGAGCGTGGGAAAAGTAGCGGAATGCATAGTAACAGCTGCTAAATGAACTATCAACGGGGGCTAGATGGTGGTCTCATGAACTTACGAATATGGTGAAGACATGTCGGCTTAAATGAAGGTGTCCACGGCAAAAAGAATGGGTTATTTCACAGAAATCTTTCTAATTGAGGCCATTAGGTACAAAAATAAAGCGATTAGGAAAATCAAGGAAGTGAAAATCTTGGCAGAGCTACGTTACGGACTCATGCCACCGATACGGACACATGGGGGTACCTAATAAAATAGTGGCTGGGAAAACACGATAACAGACTTTTCCACTATAAAAGTGAAAGATGTGTGTACAAAAACCTGAAAAAAAGTGCCTTCTACTGCTAAAAGAACTTTTGCTACGGGACAACTCGGCAGAAGACTTGGAACAAGCAGGACTTGAAATGGATAGATTGTCTGGAATTAATGAGACGTGCGCTGAGATAAGGGCCGCTCTCCCATTTATACGAGCAATGCTGCTGGAGTTTTACAATTCACGACAGATCTGGTCATTTTCCGTATAAATGAAAACGAAAGTAGCCCCACTAAGGAAAAAAATGGATCGACTGACCACCAATCCGAAATCTTTAAGGCGTTTGTGTCTTGGCAATTTAGGTAAGATACTAGATAAAATGTGTATAAAAAGAAGCGATTGTGGCAACTATATAGATAGTAGTTTACTACCCACATGCAATAAAATATGCAAAAATTTTAAATTAAAGACTTGTTAATATCTCTGAAATTTTAATTATAGAAGAACAAAATCGTCTGAGAAATGAACGCCCTGTGCAGATAATATTTTTACCATCCGACAACTACTAGAAAAGCGTAGGGTGATTTAATCTAGAAACCCATTTGGCTTTCGCTGATTATGAAAAGGCTTGCGATAAATTGAAACGATCCACTTAATGGGACATTATGGAACGAAGAGACTACACACCACTTAATTACATCTCTGTATCAGAATACCTCTTATTTTAGAACTAGAAGAAAAATATTGAAAAGAAATAAAAACAAACCAAGGAGTTCGCCAAGGATGCAGCCTTTCCCCAACATCGTTCAACATACTTGGATGACGTCATTCGAGAATGGAAAAACAAAATCAGCTTAGGAATTAAACTTAGAAATGGAGTATTCTTAAATACACTCCTATTAGCTTATCAAACTATAATGCAAGAAAGTCAGGATGACTTTCTGAGGTCTATTCATCAATTAAACCAAATTTACAGAGGATATAATCTTAAGATTTAAAAAACTAAGACCAAAACTATATCATTTGTGGGAAAGCATCCTATACCAAAATAATTTTTGAAAATACGATGCTGGAACAAGTTAGCCATTTTAAATATTTGGGCTACAGCATAACGTTCCTCACAGAACTGGATATAGATGAATACAAGAATATATGCGGAATATTCGGCGAACTCTAAGATAAGATATGCAGAGATACTCTGATGAGGCTGCCCCGTCTCTGTTGTGCGGAAGTGAATGCTGGACTGAGGGAGAAAGATAAACAGGCGTTACAGTATGCTGAAATGAAATTCTTGTAATCTGTAAAGAAAATGTACCAGACTAGATAAATTTAAGATACAATGTTACAGACAGGAATTGTTACAACATGTGGAAAAAATGGACGAGACTCATTCAAAAGCAGGAGTTATAGGCTTCATAAGCAGGAAGTATAGGCCTCAGGGCAGAAGAGATCCAGGTAGAATCCTAAAGAGATGGAATTCTTAGAAGCCGGATCAGGTCTTAGACCTACCCTTGAAGCGGAGAAGAAGAGGAAAATGTGTATACAGAGATTGCAAGTGTGGAGAGAGTCTCGGGGGAATTCTCGACCTCCCAGTATGGATTTACAAGTAGATAAATAATATCTACCGAAGACTCTATTAATGCTGTTCTTGATGAGCTAAGATCCGATGGCCAGAAATGAATACTGGATGTGTTCATTGATGTAACAAGTGCTTTTGATAATGTCCTTCCTGTGGAAGGAATTAAAGCACGAATGAAGGCCTAAGATCTGTATTACAAATATCGAAGCTGCTTCCAGGAGAGAAGAGCTATAGTCAGTGAGGCAGCTGAACAGGTGGAACACGAGCTTAATGAAGAGTGCCCAGAGGAAACTAATTAAGGGCTAGTTTTCTGGAACACAATGGATAACCCGTTACGCTATCTCGAAAACCTGTAAAGGCAATTGTCTACGCCGAAGACCTTGGCCTAGTCAGGGGGCTGATGAAGAGAAATCAGATGTTTCTTTACAGTTGGTATCCGTTATGACTGCGCGTCCCTTTGAAATGTCGTGCGACCAGGCAGCGCGCTCTAGCGTCTTAGTGGCACGAGCGGATCACGCTTCACCGCAGTCGAGGTGGAGGGCAAGTCTTTGTCAGAGGCAGCGTCCGCAAGTAGTTCACAGACCGCAGTCTGTAAATAAACAGGCACCGTCAGCCGAGCAGGGCAGCGGCCCACGCGCTGTACGAGTGGCCAGGTCGTGACAGCAGAAGTTAGCGTGGGTGTTACGTGGCCGGCAGAGCCACAGCCGCACGCGGGCGGGACGTTAAGGGACGGGCAGGCACGGAGGGCGACCTCGAGCGGCAACTCGGGGCAGTAGTTCAGCAACGGCAGTTCGCATTCGCGACGGCCTACCGTGTGGGTCCAAACCCTAGCAGTGCGGAAGCAGCAAGGCGAGCCGGCCCCACCCCAACCTGAGGCCGGGGCCCGTAGCAGGAGGAGATGCGAGAAAGGCGCCCGCACCGCTCTCCAAATAAGAACGAGCACAACTTCATGTCAGAAGATTCAAGGGAGCGGCAGAAGCCCGAGTAAGAATTACATGTAGTAGTTGCAGAATGTTATTTTGGTTGCACAAAGTAGAAGTTGAATAAAGCTTCTTGTATTTCGCTTGGCGTTCATTTGATGGACATAACACTATTCAAGATTGCCTTACGCTAAGGAGTTTGAAAAAAGTTGTTTAAATGTACTTGTTTAAATGACCCAGAACAGAACTCTCATATTCGTATACTTTATCGCAGATTTATGAAATGCAACGTGCTTTCCCCCAAGTCATGTTTGTTTTTAATTTGATATAACGCGATCTATCAGAAACCGGAAACTTCTTTTCGGATATTTTACCGATTGACACAGAATCAAAATCTGCAACAAAAGTAGTGTTTAATTTAAATTCTAAAAGTCCCCTCCACTTTCGTCCACGAATATTTTTTAACTTTTCTGATCAATTTCTTTCATGAGGCCACATTTCTTGAGTTCAATATATCTCGGGCAATATAGTATATATTGAGGCTATCTAACAATCATAAGAGTATAAGCTCCGGAAGAAGGCAGGAGAGAAGACACAGAAACATTTTATGAACAACTACAACAGGAAGCACACAAAACTAATAAAAACGATGACTTAATAGTATGAGGAGATCTAAATGCTAGAGTGGGAACTCACCAATCCCAGATATTGTAGGAAATTGTGGAGAATATTATATAAACATGAACGGTCGGGAGCTGAGACAATTTGCCAGCATGAATCATCTTACAGTGACAAATACCTTCTTTCGAAAGAAAGATTCACAAATACACATGGACAGCTAGAGGATATAGATCGATAATAGACTACTTTTTAATAAATGATAAACTAAGACCCCAGTTGAATGATGTGAGTATTTGGAGGATGCGATATAGGTTCAGATCACTATATTGTAATAGCTGATTTTAGGATATAGGCAAAATGGAGAAAGACTAGAACCAGACAAAAAATACCTCAAGAAGTATATAAAATACATTTACTTCAAGAAGAAAGTGTAAGAAATCTCTACCAAGGCAGACTCCTGATGTACCTCCTGGAAAAACCAACTGAAGACAACCTAGACTTTGAATACATTCTCGTACGTTTTCCCATTCTAAGAGCTGCAATGGAAGCCCTAGAGAAGAAAAATAAAATCAGAAGTAGAAAGGGCCTAAGGATCTGGAATGAAGAAATTGCGCAAGCAGTAAAGGATAAAAAGAAAGCATATTTACAATGGATCCAAAAAAGATGAGGAATCAAGAAAAACAAAGAAAAACGAAATGCAACTAACACAATCGTGAGAAGAGCACATCAAAAGTCTTGGGATAAAGTAGAACATGACATACACGGAAGACAAAATATTGCTTACAAAGTCCTAAAATATAAATAAATAACAAAAAGATGTAGCAAAATTGGGTATGATAAACAAAGATTTATGGATAATGCATTGTAGAAAATTTTGGTGTAGGAAAATAAGAAGAAATGAAGAACAAAGGGATTGCCAAGAAAAGGATGAGACAGTCAATTTTATTGACATACATGAATTGAAAGAGGAATTGAAAACTATAAAAAACAGGAAAGCTTCAGGAAGAGATAAGTTAAATACAGAACTGTTCAAATATGGTGGAATGGTGTTATGGAGACTGTTACACCTAATACATGAAAGCTGGCAAAAAGGTAAAATACCAGAGGAGTGGAAAATAGCAGAAGTTATATCGCTATTTAAAAAAGGCGACCGAAACGTATGTAAAAACTATAGAGGAATAAGCTTGCTCAATTGCATATACAAATTATATGCCAGAATAGTAAATAAAAGACTGAAAAGTATTGCAGAAGTACTGATGGGAGAAGAGCAAAATGGTTTCAGGAAAGGAAGATCAACCACAGATAACATCTTCACAGTACAACAAATATTGGAGAAAAAAAGGGAATATAACCTGCAAAACCATCTAGCATTTATAGATTTCGAAAAAGCCTTCGGCAGTGTAAATAGAGAAACTTTGGCACATCATGGAAAAAAAGGCTATCCACGACATCTAATAAAGGTGGTCAAAAGCTTATATGAAAATACTAAAATAGTAATAAGAATAGGAAACAGTATATGAAGAGATAATAACAAATAAAGTGGTAAAGCAAGGTTGTTTTATATCACCTACATTGTTTAATATCTATATACAGGACATAAGTAAGTCTTTAAAACGTTAAGTTTACACTGGTACAAGAATGACCAAAGAAGAGATATTAACGATTTTATTCTATGCTGATGACGCAGTTATTATTCAGGAAACAGAAGACGAACTACAGAGAGTAGTACACAACCTTAAGAAAATTTGCAAAAACTATGACATTAATATATCAAAAGAAAAAACAAAAGTGATGGCATTCAGGGGGAAGGACACAGTAAGGTCAAAAATTGTCATTGAAAACAAAATTATAGAGCAAGTTCTCTCCTTTAATTATTTAGGGTGTAAAATAAGTTATGAAAAAGATAAAGATATTAACAATAAATTAACGAAATATTAAAAAATGTGGAACGATACACAACACTTTCAAAAATAAGACAAGACCGAAAACAAGAATTAAATTTTACAATAACATGGCAGTTCCTACATTACTGTACGGCTGTTAAAGCTGGGTATTAATACAAAAAACACTGACAATACAAAGTAGTGAAATGAAATTTCTGCGAAGGATAAAAGGATGCACAAGAGAAGACCGAATAAAAAAATTAAGAAATAAGAAGAGTTAGAAGTGACATATAAATACTAGAATGCAAGAATATAGACAAAGATGGGTAGAACATGTGGAAAGGATGAGTGATAGCAGACTTCCCAAAGCAGCTTTGTTATACGCGCCGAGAGGAAGAAGAGACGTGGAAAGGCCACGAAAAATATGGATAGAAACTGAGGACGGAACAGGCAGTAGCCTAATCCATGAAGTGAAGAAGAAGAAGTATAACAACAGGCGGGAGAGTGAACAGGTCAAGATGCACATACATTTATGCCGTTGATCAGATCACGTAAGACGTTTTGGCGTTTTCAGCCCTCAAGGATTTCTTCAAATTATAAGTGGTCACGGACCATTCAGAGAAAACAATAAACTAGGGCTAACAGACTTCAACTGCGAATGTGGAATGGAGAGGACTGCAATTGCCCGCGCTGGCTGAGGACGTGGTTTGAGTGGGTTGAGGCACGGCGTTGAAATAAGACTGGAGGCATTTCCCAGCTTTTTATCCATAGATATCCATTGTGGAAATATTTACGACATGTATCATAAGCAGCGGAAAAGGCCTTATCTCACGTCCCTAACTGTAGATCAAAACTAGCCAGCTGGTGGGTCTCAGAACTCACCACCATGATTAAGACTGCCAGAAAACTGATGCGAAAATATCAGACGAGCTTATGCAACGTGATCCCACAAAAGGTTCTAATTTTTATCATTGAAGAAACGAGATGGAGTAAGTGAACAAGAAAAATCAGAAGTTAAAATATCTTGACAAAATTGCGTTGCTAGAGCTACAGATAAAGATCCGTGGGGTGTAGCGTATAACATTATAACATTGCAGATAAGCTCGAGACACCGAAGCACTGTCGACGTTCCAGGTGGATCGTCAATTTACGACTGATTGGGAAGAAACGTGCAATACAAGTACAAGACTTCCTGGGGACAACCCGACATAGGATACGGCCAACAAATGGAAATTTGAAGACCTGAGGTCGATTATGAAAGTGAAATTGCAGTGGTGGTTAAGCCGTAGTTACGCCCACCGCCGCTTTCGCCATCGGCAGCGCTGGAGCGGCGGCAGCGGCTGTGGCCGAGGGCGGCGTGCGCCCCCTCCCCTCTCCCCCCGCTCACAATGACGGTGGCGTTCGTAGCGGAAGAATGAAATGCGGGCTTTGTATCGACTGTGGTTTGACCCTGCTGTAATCTTGTCTTTCTCTTCTGGCCTTTGGCTTGAACCTGGCTTCATTTTCGTACATCCTCTGGTTATCGGAGATCTGGTTTGTAACGGCACGACTTTGAAGGCTAAACTCAAATGAATTTGAGTTTGCTTGTTTGAGTTTATTAGCCTTTCCCGGTCACGTCAGATACTGTAACTTTACAACCGCGGAGCTCGAAAATAATGTTGGTGGGTTGAAGATGGTTAAGGTGCCCGGACACATTTTATTTATGGCGAAATGATTCGACGTGCCTTCCCGTTCATGAGAACGAGGCTCCTCCGACTTTACAATAAATGCCTAGAACTTTGATGCTTCCCACACAGATGGAGAAGTTCCGAAGTAGCGCTTCTGCGGAAGAAGTCGGATCGTGCGCCAACACACCCCGGGTCCTATAGTCCAATGTGTCTGCTGCGCGTTTTCGGGAAGGTGCTGGACAAGATGACTGCAGAGATTGCGAGACTGGATGGAGAGCCGGGGAGGCCTATCTGTAATGCAGTTTGGATTTCGACCGAAGTTCAGTGTTCAACGGAGAATGCTGACAACGAACTCTGAGTAAGCTCAGAAGAGATTCTGGCTTGAAGTAAATCATTGCAATATTTATTGATATAAAGGAGCGCTTTCGACAACGCCTGGTGGACATTCCAATGGAAATAGTGATGTACAAAATTGCAAATTCCTATAAATTTAAATGGGCTGTATCAGAGTTTCTTTAAGGGGGTGAAAAGCAATTAGTGAAGGCGGATCAGTAGTGGAACGAGAGTTAACAAAGGATACCTGCAAGGCTAACTCTGGTCCAATTTTCTGGAACATTGTGGACCAGTTACTACGTAATTTGGAACGAAACAAGGCCGGAGCTTTCGCGTACGCTAACAACCTTGCGTTAGTCGTCCGCAGGCGGACCAGGGACGAAGCTTAAAGATCCAATCAGCTAAAACAACACGTTTCATCTGCGGGTAACCATACAAAACTTGAAATATCTATAGGGAAAAAACCTTTATGGTTATGACTAACCTCAAAAACTGCGCCCTGAAGAATTAGACAACCGATGATCCGCTACAATGACCGAAGAATGTAAGTTACGTAATTAGAAACCTACTTAGGTGTGGAAATTGACCTACGACTTAAATTTATTGTCTATGTGGCAGAGGTAAGTGGTAAAGCCAAGTTTTTTTAAGAAACTTAGGATTGATGGCTGTCAGGGCGTTATTAATAAGTCTGCACGAGAAACTATTTATAAGAGGGCTGTCACTTCCATTATCCCTTACTGCGCTTCGGCATGGGTAAGACGGTATTGACCTTCATTCGTGGAGAGCTTGACAAGGCTCAGAGAGCCGCACTCCAAACAATTACAGAACTACGGGTACCTCGGTAGTGCAAGTGTTTGCTGGAGAATTGCCGTGATCTGTTAATGCAGCTAGCAGCTGCGTGTTACAAGAAATAATGCAATGTTTTTTTATGGTTGGTAATGATCTGCAACGGACATACACCCTCAAAGAGTTGAACACACGCGCGATGGCGGCATGGCAATGAAGATAGACTACTGATGCACTGGTGGGAATTACTATGCATGCCTGCCATTAGTCTCATTCAGAAAGTATGCACGTCACTCAGCCGCAAAAGGCCCTTTCTTAAGCCATAAGCTGCCATGGCCCATTTAACGCCAAGTTGTTCAGCCTACGGTGGCTGACTCCACTGCAAATGCAGGGTGGAGTAATCTGCCACCCACCTGCTCTGCGAGTGCCCAAGATGGCAAATGTTAAGACGCGAGATTTAACTTTGACACGAAATTGAAATGAGCATAAAAGCTATTCATAACTTACTGTCGATTAAAATATTCTTCATGGAAATAGAAAAGTTAGCATGTACAACTAACAGCACAAGAACGATTTTTGTAACAATATAAGAAAGGCGCCATCTCAAGGTATGTAATTATCCATCAGTACTGCGAGCAATTATTAATCTTCAAGATTATTACCGTAGTTCTTATACCCAACCGCATCAACCAAAATTAATCTTTCTGACGACTGCGGGAAAAATACGACTAAGGCAAAGTTAAGGGCATTATGAATATTTATTTTTTATAACAAACAACATTAGACAATATTGAATAATATATTTTATATGAAGACAATCTTTACAACGCAAAATTCTTTTGGTATTTATCAAAGAACGTATTAGTCACGCACAAGCATCGCTCTGACCCGCGTTTTTCAACGCATGTTTAAGCCAAATTAATTTGTTGCGGATGTAAATAAGGAATCAACCATTATTGGAACTTCGCAATGTAGGCCTTCGTACGATGTGTTTAGTTCCTTGCTTTTGCGTGGGATCCGTTCGTTGCCTCGTTTAAAGAATAAGACCTACACCTCCGTTTACTGTTCTTATTTGTTCCGCACTTCCAATTTCAGGAGAGTTACGCACGAAGAGCTTTGGGGTTCCGTCTCCGAGATCTCCCGAAGCTGTCGGACACGAAGGCGAACTCCAGATCGCCTTACTCTTTCCTGCACTTTGTAGTCAAAGTGGCATACTCTGTCGGGTCTGAGAAGGCACTGGAGTTCGCGGATAAGTTGCCAGCGGTGGCAGAATTATCACGGTAAGTTTTTTAAATTTAACAATGTAATATGTAAAAGCTTTGACAAACCCTAACCTTCTGTGATATGGGTCAAAACTATGAGTGTTTTTCTTTTATTAATCAGTTGTGGAGTTAGAAGTACAGTTTTGAAAGTGTCTTCCACATTTAAATTGTTACAAATATATTCCTGATGCCTTGTATGTTGACAGACTTTCACTTGAGGACACCCGGCTGGAAATAAAACGCATGAGCTCAAAGGTAATTGCTCTCAGCGATGATCTGAGGCATGCTCCTAGCGATATGGAGGCAAAGTATGGAGGTAAGTATCTACATAAAATCAGTTTATATCAAGATGAACTTGCTTATTTTATTTGAATGTAAATAAACGTGATGATAAAGGGGATAAGAATGTCTCTTGGAAGTTGCAAATAGGAAATCGATATCATATTTGATACAAATGGAACCCCCAGAGAAGGTTTTCTTCAGAAATGTAATTCCATATGTGTATTTAATCTTTTGATGTAATATAAATTTTTATTTAATTGTCTTATGCATGTCGCAAATGATTTCTCCAAAAGGCGTTGTGGCAATCTTAGTGCATGTGAATCCACGTGTTAGATTAGAGGTGCACACCGCTGCATTTATAGCAGGTGTTTCAATACTTAATGTTTTAAAAATAAAATGTTTTGCTTCCTCACAGATTTCATGAGAAGGGCAAAGGGCCAAGCAGCGAATTTGCTGCAGCTATTTACGAAAGCGGAGGCCGCCTGGGCTTCACTGGCGAGTTTTGCTGGCGAGGACAGCAAGACATTGCCGTTTGAGGAGAGCGTGTCTCTTCTGTATTCGTTTTTAAATAACGTTTGCGAATGTACTCGACAGATAAAAACTTTTAAAACTAAGAGACGGAAGGTACTAGACTTCGCGCATCAGATGGGGGTGGGGGTGGGGGTGGGGCAAAATTATAACGGCGAGTAGTTGTTTTTAATCGACCAATGTTAAATGTGTGTTTTCACTAACCCTCTCCTATGGTATCTGTCGAAAGTTTATTGATAACAGTTGAGTTATATTTACAGGTTTTAAATGTGTATTAGACTTAAATTGTTACCGATGTGTTTCTAATATCTTGTATGCTGAAACTTTCACTTGAGGACACAAGAATGGATTTAAAGAGACTCTCCTCAGAGGTAATTGCAATTACCGATGATCTGAGGCATGCTCCTAGCGAAGTGGAGACAAAATATGGAGGTAAGTTTCTACGTAAGGCCTGCCTACACCACAAGAGAAAATTTTATTCGAATATAAATAAATGAATGTGAAGCCGATCAGATGGCCGAGATCGCTAAGGCAGTAGTGCCGGAGTGGTCTCGGACCAGAAGATCGCGGGTTCGAGTCCCGCCTCCGGCATGGGTGTATTTGTGTGTGTTTGTATGAGTGTGTCGTCCTTTCACCCCTCATTATCATCATCATTTCATCTTTCATACCCCCAGAGCTAACAACCCTGGGGGATAAAAATTGGATTCAGTAAAAAAATACTGATCCCCCCCCCCAAGAGGAGATACATGCACCTGCTACCGCGATATATGATACTGAGCCACGGTAAATGCAGGATGTATGAACGCGTGGTCCTAAGTTGGCCTATTCGCGAGAAAAAAAGAAAAAGAAAAAAAATGAATGTGAAAGTGATAATTGGGTATGTCTATCTTGTTAGCTTCAAAGAGGATATGTTTCATATATTTGATACAAATTGAAACTCACCCGAAAGTTTTCCTAAAGAAATTTAATTACGTATGTATCTAATCTACTGATCTAATGTAAATCATTATTGAATTGTCTTATCCGTGTCACAAACTATTATTATATAAAGATGGCCATTATTTCTTCACAGATTTTATGAGAAGACAAAAGGCCAGGCATCCGATTTGCCGTAGCTACTTGCGAAGGTGGAGGCGGCCTGGTGTTCGCTGGCGAGCTTCGAACGCTAAGACAGTAAGAAATTACCCTTTGAGGATGCCGCAACTCTGGAAAATACATTTTTAGTAAGTGTTCGTGAAGAATACGCCATGTAAAAAATACGAGACCTTTATATAGATATCAATGCCCGTTCCATGAGGCTGCCAAAATATAGACGCAAAACAAATAAATAAAAATTGTTTTTAAAATTCTGTTTGTACAGTGTTTTTTATGCAGTGTATAGAAATGTATATGTATTTATGTAACAAACTTGTCTGTAATGTGATCCTGTTTAAAAAAAATAAATTTCCCTACAGACTTTACATAATCTTATTGTCTGTGCCGTAGTGTAGCAATGCAAAGTAGGAGTGTGCAGTGAGTTGACTGACAAAAGGAGAGCGTTCTTTACCAGAATACTGGTTTTCTTGCATTTAACGCGGAAAACATAGAAGGGTAAAAATTTAAAGAACTTTAAATCTGAATCATGTAAACAGCACAAACCGAACGCATTATATTACAAGTTAGTATAAGTTATATCACCAAAAGGTTTATAAAGTTAGATGCCACATTTTAAGTTTTAATTGTTTGAAACCTTTTGTAATTCGTAGGTACTTCAAAGTGCTGAAACACTTCAGAAAATATCAATGAATTCTCTGCATTTCCGAAAATTAGTAATTAGCTTTGGAAAGTAACAACCACTTTTGGCAGATATTTCTTCTTAGTGAGATCTGTTCTTCATAATTTGATTCAAATCTGTTATTTTACAATTTTTTAAGAATGCGAGTGGTTTCTTGCAATTTCTGCAGATCTTCGAAATTTTAAATGGGAATTTGGGACGTCTATTTTGATGCAGTCTCTTCTGGTGTTGAAGCGACTGATCGCCGAACCCGATCAGAGTGGATGGGTCGCTCGCTCTTTGTCGGGCGACGACCGTTCGGCGACTGCCAAATGTGTGGGGCCGCCTTTGGAGACAGCCCTGCCCATAAGCACGTTTGATTGGTTGATTTGACAGACTGTTTTTGTAAATTAACAGTAGAAACGTTAATGGTATGGGATAACGTTTCTTCGCGGTACCTGCGCACGTTTTCTTGTCTCCCTTTCTGACGAACTAAACATCGTATTTCAATATATGACGATATAACGAATCTTTGTGCATGTGGAGAATTCTGAATAATAAACTATTCTTTTAAAAAAGGAATTGTGCTTCCCTAGTAAAGACTGCAAGTAGAGAAAATTGGGCATACCTAAAAAAATAAAAATATTTAAACAGAACTTGCAGAAAACGTATGACATGTGTACTGACAAATACATGTAGCGTTAGTCCTTAAATATATACATTTCCTTCATTTTGAAATTTGTTCTTGGGTCCACTGTTGTCCCCGCCGCATTGATGTTCTGGTGTCGGAATGTGATTAGTAGCGATGCCAAAGTTTAACAAAACAGCGATACACCAATAAAAGGTTTTCGATGTCAATCACATCGGCAAAAAAAGAAAAAAATGTAGAAGTCTCCAGGTACTAGTGTGAAACATCAATCGTCAATATTAATAGTTTAATGCATATTCTGCCTTAAATTTGACTGTCATAATTTTATAATCAATGTTCTATGTAGTCGAGGTTCAAAAAAATTTTTTACGTGGTAATATCATTAAAGATAACACCGGAGAAAGGTTGTAAATGGCAAACCGTTTCGTGCCGTCAGGGGTTTGACAACGCTGACCTTTGTCAGCAATACACAAAAAATAGATATTGGAAGTTGTTTACGCACGCTCGTTAGCATTACAACCAACTGCGCCACGCTTTCCCCCTTTTCGCGGGCGGCGGGCCGCGCACCCGTTGTTCCCGGTGTCTGCCCTTTCTCTTTGGCCATTGGCCTTTCTCTTTAAGGACATAATTCCCAAATCCGTCTCTGACACCGCACCGACGGCCTTGCCACCCTCTTATGCGCGAAGCAACGTCCTTCAAACTACTTGCCGGCATGTGCGGTTTATGGCCCACATTTGCACCTTCCGCGAATTGCGACCACCCCCAGCCAGCGGCTCGGCCCCAACGCACCGCCGGCCCGCGCGGATTCTTTCAAACACTCGTTCGGTAAGTGCGGCTTACCGCAGCTCATTTGCGCGTTCTGTGAAGTGCAGCCAGCGGCTCGGCCGTAAGAGCACCGCGCGGCCCCGCCCGTGGTCTTAAGAGGTTTCGGCAGCCCTTCCCACGGTGGCCGAGAGAGCCCCCTCCGCTACGCCTCGTGATGGCCACCCCGGCTCCAGGGAGGGGCGGGTTTCTATATATATTTCGTGCGCACAACCGCGCCCCAGCAAACTGTCCACAGCGAATGCTCTGCTTATATATAAAGCCATGATTAGGCCCATTATGGACTACGCCTGCCCAAGTTGGGGAATAGCGGCGCACGCACACTTAAGTTGCAAGTAGTTCAAAATGCGTGCCTCCGTAGAATACTGTGCGCGCCAATGTATATTAGAATCGCAGATTTACACGCTGCATTAAAACTACCGCTCCTCGAAGAGCACTTTAAAAACTTAGCTAAAAATTTATTTTCAAAAATAAACGCGTCAAATAATGACATAATATTAAATTTATCTTTGTACGAGCCGGATCCCACGGCCACGTACAAGCGCCCGAGATATATGCTACAATAGGCGAGACGCCAATACTTGCATGAAAATTGCGGTAAACAACGCCAAAAGCTCGCCGAACGGCTATTGTCTTTCCTGACCATGTTTTTTCTCTCTATTTTCAGATCAGCCATAGATGTCTGAAAGGATAGGGATGGTTACACAGCAGGGAAGTGTGACAGCATTGCACTACTGCGGCCACACGGAACTGCGCTGCAAAGCGGTGAGAGGCGCCCCAGGCAGATTGAGATGGCAGACACATAGTTCGACATGTGAAGGCGAGGCACGTGAGGACGGGACTTTTGTCAGGAGCGGAGCGGACGCGGCATGATACAACATTCAGGGCCGCAGGCTGCCTGCATCGCCGATGGTCGAGGCTAGGGCCGCCCATCTCGGCATTTCCTGTCCACATCTCATGAATTGGACCACGACAGCGCGCACTGCCTGGTCGCCGTGTCCGGAGAGGCTGCTGCGTTCACTTAAGAGGCGCACTGTACGCGCTCAGCGACCTCCGCGCAGCGAGTGCCATGCCCCAGCGACAGTTGGGGTGAATTCAACGGCTTCATTAGCAAGGTACCCGTTTCTGCGTCCGAAGTGCCGAGCCAAGCTGATCCAGCTCAGAACATTTTTCAGTATCAAGAATCACTCATTGAATTTTTGTCATTTCCATTGCATCAATTAATTATACAATCTGTAAACTATTTAAATTTAGTTATTAGTATTCACCGCTCGGGCAAGGCACGCATTTTCTATGTTGTATTAGAGTTGTGTGTCTTTTGGTTTTCACGTCTTAAATTGTAAGTTTATTTTATTTATTAATTCCAAGAGGCACTATTAATTAAATTAAAATTTAAGCTATCCGTTTTGCCATTCATTTCGGCCGATCCCGCATTTCCTCGTACGAGGTGGTCCTCCAGCCCTTTTATTTTAGCAGCCCTCTGGCTACATCGCGTGAACTACCGGAGGCCGATATGTGTGTGCTGTGCGTGTCTATAGCCAACAATACGGTCCATGGTCTTGGCTCATCATCGTGCGTGGCGCCGCGTGAGAGGTGGGTACCAGGCGAGTCGCACGACACGGACGCGCGGTGCGCGTACAGAAGTTCATAAATATTATAATATTTTTTTGAAAATATCGATATTTCCGAGCAGAAACATCTACACGTTAAAAACTTCGATTTTTGCCATCCTTTGGCATTATAATGCAACTAAAAGGAACGTCCGTGCTTGCGAGATACGAGAGTCCTGTATTCCAACAGACGACAGGGAAAGTTTGCTCCTCGCGACCTTCAGGCGACGACGCCCGCACCACCTGGGATTTGCTTCAAGTTCCTAACGTACAATGATTTGTTTGATCTG
Source organism: Gryllus longicercus (assembly GCA_038098605.1). NCBI lineage: Eukaryota > Metazoa > Arthropoda > Insecta > Orthoptera > Gryllidae > Gryllus > Gryllus longicercus. The sequence continues at coordinate 2,592,859 of JAZDUA010000018.1, read as the reverse complement.
AAACGATCTGGAAACTACCTCTGTAATATATCATTGTCTGTAAGCATATTGTGCTGGGATCTTCCATTACACTTTGTAAACTTCTGAAAACATACCGAGCACCACCACCAAAGCAGCGTATTCACCCACCGGTCACAGATCACGTCTTTCGGCTGTTACAACTTTTACAGAGCAATTATCAAATTTAACGCTGTAACATCTTTTTGTATGTTTTAATTCATTACTGGACATCCTGTGATTTGGAACTATACCTATCAGATCAGTTTACTTCAACTCATTGCTAGTGGTTTGCAAATTTAACTCTTAGTGTTTAACAGAAATAAAACTCTCAGACGATTCCAACAAAATTTAAAGTGACACCTCAATAACATACAAAAACACGACGTCAAGTGAAATAATGACGTTCGTGCACGCCCAGCTCCTCGAACTGGCGGACGAACTCCTGGGGCAGCCAGCTCCAGTGGGGGAACGCCTTGTGGTCGAAGAAGTGGTCGACGGTGGCCCGGAAGTAGCGGTGGTCCAGCTTCCGCAGCGCGAACAGCCACACGGGGGCGAAGCCGGGCATCCGCTTCATGTGGTGCGCCTCCACGCTGTACTGCGCGCACACGTTCCTGCAGGCAGGGGGGCCAACCGCGCGCGTGAAAACTCTGCCACGATACAAATGCGCCCAGTTCCGAAACTAAACTATTACTGCTAAAGCAACACACTTTCTCGCCCGTATTTTCACGCAAAAGTTTTTGAAAAATTGTACATGACATTTCAAAAATCTATCTTTAAGGAACAGATTTCATTAAGGGAAAAAAATTAAATATTTTAGTTGTAGGAAGAGGTTGAACTTTTGCAAGTTTCGAAAAATCAGGGTTTCCAACGAACATGAGGCCTACATCCTTCTCAAACTTTCTTTACACCATCCAACAACAAAATTTAATCAAAAACCATGGAACCATTTTTTGCAAATTTGGAAAGTGTCCCAGGGATTTCATGTAAAGTACGCCCCAAAAAACTAAAATATCAGAATATTTGAAGAAAGTGGGCTGAATGGCTTAGCCGCTAGCGTTGTTCACAGGCAGACAGAAAGACGTCTTGCGACCTTTCGATTTTTCGGTATCAAAGAGCCACAAAACTTGGATTGTCTACCCCACTTGGTAGAGGATGAGGATGTTAACACTGGATCTATCCACTTTTTCTTCCTCAGGACCCTGTATTAAGAATTTTTCCTCCTGAAAATTCGCCGTTCTTTCGCGCAGCGTCACATAGCTTTCTCTTTACTCCGCAGCGAAAACCAAGAAATGGCCGCTCTCTCAGGGAAACAGCAGTTACCACTGCAGAGTCTCTTGGTCCTCGAGTCGCGACAGCGGCGGATTTTCGACACACACTACACAGCTAGAACGAATTCAGCCGCTGCGCTGTCTGGAGAAGACTTCTAGTGAATACTCTGACCGGTACTTGTCCGTAGTTTCTCCGATCAACACCAGACTGCGGTAGCAGTACCATAAACGGGCCACCGCCCGTGCGCCGTCAGTCAGTTTGTCCCCCCTCTCCCTTCCCCCCTCCCCCTCTCCCTGTACGTACATGCACTACATCACCACACACGTCGGATGACCAATCAAAAGCATGGAATTCTACGACAATTACATTAAAAATGTAATTTTGGAGTTTACAAGAAATAAAACATGTTTTGTGTGACTTAGGCCAACAATAACTTTATTTCTTTCGAGAAGACAAATCGATTGGCAAAATTCTTAGCCGTCCCCTCAGGGATGTTACAGAAGAATTCAGGAAAACATTTTTTGAGGGGTCAAAGCACCTAGGTACACTAGTGAAACGCTGTGAATACTATGATTCCGGCACTTACATGATTCGTGAAGACTTTATTCAACGGATTGACAATAATTAAAATATTTTCTAAAATAAAGTCAAATTTAAAGAACCTAAATTAATTAATCGACACTTTTCCACCTAACTTTTTCCGCTCGAAAATGAATGAGCCTCGCTTCTGTATTACTGTAGAATCCTGATCAACTATGGTCGAGACTGAACCGAGTTAAATAAAATCCACGTTATCAAGAGAATGAGGGATAAACTATAAAGAACACGGACTAGCATTTTTAATAAAGGCAATGGTATTTTTAATAAAGTCTAAACATTATCGGGACACTCGCATAAAAACACATTGTAATATGTATTTACACTGTACACAACATACAACAACGGTAGACTTATAACAGTCTGTGGCCCTGAGAATGTTCAGGGCCTCATCAGGGCCAACGTCTCCCCTTCCCCTTTTTACTCTGCTGGTGGACAGTTGCTGAAGGTGGCGGGAGGGGGGGGTAGGTGGGGCGGGGAGGGGGGGGGGGCGAGGACAATGATCTCTCCACTGGCAATTTCATTCTAGTTATACTGGAAATAGCGATTTTTCTTAGGTAATAAGGTATTACGAGTGCATTGGAAATGTTCAATAAATTCCAGATTTGCGAAAAGACGAAAGGATTTATATGAGAATTCCCAATTCACGAGTACAATTGTCCAACAGAATTCCGAAATGTGCCAAATATTGAAAATAACAAAGCTATGTTAAAATCAAAGACGTTATGTTATAGTACATATGCTTTTTATTGGGCATAGACATAGCGATCGATGTGTAACGCCTCCTAAGATAGATGAGTCACAGTTTATAATTGGCCCGTAGGGAGAAACGATAAGAAAACTGATAGAACAAACAAACGTTTTGAGAACACCGTCCTGATGGGGCATTGTGTGTGTTTCGTTGGTTTTAATTGCACGAGCGGGGTATCTTGCAAACAAATCATTTACTGCGCTAAATATTCCAAAACTGGAGCGTAGCGGAACCGAGATTTTTAATTTGGACAAGACATTCGTATAACGTTTCGTGAGATGTTCAGCATTTTATCAGACATTAAAAAATTATATAGTTGCGGCATGGTGCATATTGGTATGATTTTGTGAGTTGTTGCTTTATATACAATTTTTAAGCAATATTCGTTGATCGTGGTTCGAGAAAGATGATTCAAATAATCATCCCGAACTTAAAGATGCCTAAAGAAATGACGTTCGGTGAAGTTGGCGCATTTACTTCCAGTGACGACACCTTCATATCGTCAGTAAATATAATTACCGAAGAAGAGTTTCATTTGGTGGAATGTCACGAAAACGACGTTATGTGCATAATATACATTTTTTACAATTGTAATATTGGAACCTCTGTGGGTGAGAAATTCGCTAATTGGCCGCTGAATCCCCAGTGCGCGGGTTTGATCCGGGTTGAGGTGCCGGGTTTTTGAAGGGAAGAAAATCCACAGTAGCCATGTCACTTGCGGCATGTAAAAAGAGTCCTGGTGGAATGCCAAGCAAAATTAAATCTAACATTCGCCCAAACAGGTCGGATATAGTAACCGAGACCGACATTTGGCGGAGAAAGCAAGGGTCAATTCCAGGCGAAGCAGGGCCCGCGAGGCGCGCCTGCTCGACAAGGTCCCCAGATCCATGTCGGAGGCAGGCTGCTAAACATGCCAGGGCCGAAAACTCAGGGAGGCCACGGGAAACCACCCTGAATAATTCATCCCAAGAAAACCCATCATAGGTCACCTAACTTCCGTACATGATAGATAGAATTGTATTATTAACAATAATTATCCGCCACACTAATACGAGTTTCTTTTATTCTGAATCGTTTGCATCTTGTTTTGTACATCTCCAAGTTTTTCTTAGTAAACAGTTGAGATACGATGAATCGTCGATCGTTTATTTACGTTGCTAAGGATGTTAAATTTCTTAACATACATGTAGGCGCAAGTGCACTTTTAAAGCAGCAGGGTTGCATGTTAATAGACGTTAACGATGCACCGATAACAGACAGGGGTTAAAAATTAACGATAAAATGTTATTTGAAAATACCCAGCAAAGGCCCCATGCAATTCTAGTAATGAACAAGGCTCAGATTCTGACGACCTAAAAATTATTTTAAAATGACCTATAAAATTATTTAAAAATTAAGAGGAAAATTACATATAACAAAAATAAGGGTAAAAACCTATTTTTTTAAGATTAATTTAAAATAAAAATTAAATAAAATTTATATAAAGTTATATTAAATATAAAGTCTTATTTTAAGAGAAAATGCAATTGTTAGTTCCGATCGACCAACCGTCAGATTTGAAAGAACAAAGAAGTTCCCGAAGATCCTTTTAATTTTGAGAGTTGGTAAAAGAGTCCATCGCAGTAGTGAAATTGATCATGAACTAATGATACAATAAAAACTGCTTTAGTGTGTCACTAAATTCATAAAGCATTTACTGACGAAAAAACATGGGGGAAAAAACGCGTAAAAACGACAAAAAATGAGGTCCAGAAAAATGACCTAAAAATTGAAAAATTACAAAAAGTGCCCCAATAACTCAACATTTCTATCACGTGCACGTTGTATTACAAGGTGCCATGCCATCAGAATCCGAGCCCTGGTAACGAGCAATTCTCTAAATACCTGAACGCCTCGGGCAGCTTGTGGAAGTCGGGCCAGGCGTTGTGCTTGAAGAAGTAGTCGATGACCTTGCAGAAGAGGTTCTCGTGGCGCTTGGCCAGGACCACCCACGACGGCACGTACGAGTACTTCATGTAGAGGTTGCGGCGCGCGTTCTGGTCGAGGCCGGCGTCCTCGGCGGCCGCGCAGCAGGGCCTGGCCGACGAGGGCCGCGCCGCCTCGGGCGGGGCGCGCGAGGACGGGCGCAGCGAGGACGCCGGCAGCGAGGGCGTGCGGCTCGTGGAGATGGAGCGCGTCCGGCGCTGGCTCAACATGGGGCTCTGCCACACACACACACACACACACACAAACGCTCTTAGCTTTCGTTAATTTGCTTTTAAATTCCCATGTTACTTTACCTCCGGAATAATTTAAAAAAAGTAAATGTCCGGTATCAAAAATACATTACGCCGAAGATATTTTCCATCGCGTAGCGATCATTCTCAGAACTAACAATACAATTACGGAAATAAAATTAACAAGGATATCTTGAGAAGGTTGAAACCAACGAGGCTCGACATGCCGACATCTTTAATAAGATCGTTTGTAAGTACTAGGATTATAGGCTGAAGTCTAGTATACGGTACAACTTACTGAAGCCGTTTAAACTGGTTCGCGCCGCTCCGGTGGTAACTGCGCAGTTCGAATTCTGGAGGCTTTCTTGAAAAGTGATTTCTTATAAAAGGGAATTGGTAATTATGCGTTGGATAGACTCAAGGATGTTTGTAGTCAACGCGAGAGCCGTGGCCCGAGCCTCGCCGTGACGTTCATCCGAGCGAGCGAAGCGAGAAAACTTGCCTTTGAAAGTAAATTGGCGTTACAATGCGGCGAGGGGAAAGCGTATGAAGGGCGAGCCATGAAAATCACCTATCCTAAGGACAGCCTCAACTATTTTTAAATATAAATGTGCCTTCCGGATAGCGTGACAAATTAAATCTTTCAAATTAAACCTAATTAAAAAATGTTTAGTCTTAAATAGTACGTTAGCTTACTTTCTATAACTTGAACACACATTTAATAAACTTTATGTAGTCCTTGTAGAATCCCACACCAATAGAAATTGTAAATGGCAATCTAGGCGCATGATCTCGCCGACCATTCAGTGAGGTATACCACCAAAGTACCCACATTAGTTCCTTATAATCACAAAGTAGATCAACCCTAAACGCTATATCGGAGGGGGGAGGAGGATGGGGGGGGGAGAAATGCCTCCGACCCTCACCCACTCGGCTGCCGCTAGCATGCCACATATATAAAAGTTTCATAAAAAAATAAACATAATACATTACCGCCAAGTGAGGATTAATAATATTCGTGCAACTTTTCTTGAACGATGACATTGATCCCCCTCCCTTGTGCAATAAACAGTTGAAGGCAAAAGCTCGCAGCGGGCACTGATGACAACCTTCCAAGCATTGAAACTTCGTTGGCGCGAAACAGAAGCTAGTCAAAGCCAGTTGCTTTCATAGTGCAGAACCCCTGTTCAGATTTATTGTCAATATCGAAAGAAATGGAAGAGTCAGGTCCAGGTTCTTCAAGGGAGTCAACTAAAACTCCCGAAAAAGTTAAGCACAAGATGCAGTTTTGACTTTCATTTCACAGACGTTGGCATTACTTAAAATACTCTAGTGGCCGACTTTGTAACTAATACCCCCACTCCACCCGAAATCGTCAATCCATCGTTCAAGAAAAGTTGTACGAATATTACCCAGCACTGCTTAGTCATCCAAAAACAGTACAACTCCTGGTAACCGGAATTCAAGTGATCAGAACCCTGTGAAACATGTAAATTAGCAAGTCTTTGTTGATTGACAATTTTATTAAAAGTAGTTTAATCATTAACTTTGCGTGAGGTAGATGTAATTTGAAGATTTACTACATCGATTGTTTGATTGGTTGGAGATTCCGGGCGCGTCAACCGCAGAGGTCATTAGTCCCGTAAGTGTAGTGTGTTCTTATCGCAGAATGTGTCTTCCATGCTGAAAGGCGAAATCGGCACCGATATGTCAGCTTCTGGGAGTTTCCCCGACCAGGTATCTCCCAGCAAAGTGGCACCCCCTCCCCCAGTCGGGACAAGCTGTAAGCTCCAGACCGGTCTCCCGGCATTTGTGGTTGCCTAGTGCATACAAATTGAGGAGGATAGTGGGATAGAAGAATAGATCGAGTGCGGTCCGTGGCCGATTGTCAGGTTGCTTCGACATGCAACTGGTATTGATAGAGGAAACCACGGAAAATTACCGATCAGAGCAGCTGGACACTAGACTTCCCTTGCAGACAGCGGCTCAATTCGTCCTAACTGTGTAGCCAGGTACAATAGAAAGTACAATATAACTCCTAGCAGTCACTGGGACCGTGATATCATTGGTAAAATAAAGGTAGGATAATCCTGTGACAAATTACATAAAAACAAATTAAAGACATTTGTACATACTAAAATACAATAGTATTCGTATTATGCACATTCTGTATTAATACTATGACCTACTGTGGGGGTGGCAAAAGATCAGATCTACCATTTAATTAACTATCAGGAATGTTCAAGTGACAGTTCATATGCAAATTTAGGGTGATCTCTCTGCACTTATTACAAGAAACTCAAATTTAATCCTTTCACAAATGTATACCTCTTAAATTCATGAAAGCACTTTACATAACATACACTGTACATAGTTTGTCTTCCTGAAAATCTTACTACTGCACATACAACTGCAAAATTCACACCAAGTTTCAGAGTTCTATACAGTAAAAGATTAAAAAATTACTGTATTGCTTTAACACAATTGGAAGAAAACAAATTGATTAACGCTTTTCTTGACCTTGAGTTTTTATAATCTGATACGATTTGTGAACATAATCACATTAAAAGATTAAGAGAAATTATGATGAACTGAAACCCACAACTACGTAGCCTAACATTACAATAATTTAAATCCTTTACACTACAAAAATACTCGTATACACTTAAGTTTGCAATAAATGTTACATTCATTTACATTTCTACAAAACTCTGAATATGAGTAACACACTTAGTAAAAGTAAAGATTACCTTTAACCTCACACTTTCTTTGTTTACAATTCAATTTACACAACTGAATTAAATGTTTTGCTTTACCACAGCAGTAATCATTTAATACTCTGGTTTCCTTTCTAAATAAAGATTTATTCTCATTTCTTTAAATTTCAACTATTTAAACTATTTCAAATCTTGTTGAACATTTCATTACGTTAATATCTCTGGCGAGAGTTCTAAAGAATGAAATTCATATAGGAAAGCAACTCACTACCTCGTACGTACTTTTACGTGATGTAAGAAGTCTAGACTATGCAGTATAAAAAAACTCAAAGAAATAGAATCCACAAGTTCCTACTCTCATTTGGTTATATCTGCACGCACCCTTTCTTTCAACTTGCAACGTAATTTAAAAAAAAACACTACACAACTCCTGATAAGTGAAAATACTTCAAGTGTGAATTATACATTCAGTTACCTTTTTTCATATCTGTAGCGAAGAGTTTCAGCTTCCTAGGAAACGTACAGCCACATGGCATTGGCTCACAAAATAAAGCTTCACCACGGTCCAACCTTCCTGTTGCCGGTCTCCGGGTGAAAGAACGGTTTCTCTAGCTGCGGTGGATCGTGTACCAGCTGTGTCGCACACTAGCGAACTCTGTTACGTCGAACTAGCGAACTTCTATTCCTTCCGTAGCCGGCGTGTGGCGCGCATTTCAATTTACGTGATGCGCGCTTCTCTCACGGCTAAGAAGTGCGATTTATTTTTCATGTCTTGGAAAACGGGTGGTCACAGTACACAAACAATACATGGTTCATACAAGATCATTGGTTTTGAGATTCCATACCTTGGTTACGATACCTGATAATCCACAGTTTTTTGACAAGGATCGAGTACAAATACAGAGGGGTCCAAAAAATGTTCTCACTCTTCCACAATTAATATATTTCAAATGAGGAGGGTAACGCCTGTGATCCTAGCGCACTATTTCAGTTGAATGTTTTTTTATGTTCTTACGATTACGTGTGTTCAAAGTAATGAAAAAATAATTTTATTTCCATCCATATGATACTATACACATTTATTGCAATGGTAAAACTTTGGAATATCCTGGGCAATCAATATCCCGTTAGTGGTCAGTATTATCACAAAAATAAAGAAAATACATATGTAATCACATGAGTCCAATCATTGTAAGTTTTTCTTTCAGTCTACAGTATTACTCTCCGTGACGTCTGGGCATTTCTTTATAAATATTGCATATTTCCATCTATTGAAAATCATCCAGACTCGTTTCTATATCAAAACGAAAAGCAAAGAAGGACTAGAAGAGTGCCCAAATTTCATATTCGGTGTTATAGAATATTAGTAGCAAAAAGAAGGAATATACAAATGGCAAGATAAACAAAATTCATTCAAGAAATGAATGATTGATTTGAACGAAAGCCAACTTTAACCAAACCATATTTCGAAAGAAATATGGCAGACCCAAGTGTGGAAAATTGAGAAGGGAGATGTGTTTTAAAAAGAATGGCTTTCAAAATGATCTTCGAAAGTAAAGTTTCAACTGCCATTTTTATCTGAAAGGGTATATTGTAGTCTGGGTCGGACTTCAATTTACACACGGGTTCAACTCTAATTTTGCTTCCGGTCCACCATCTACATGCGAACCTCTCTCCTGGCGGGCGCGAGGGGCGCGCTGGCGTGGGGGGCGAAGACCTCGTGGGCGCCGGCGCCGCTGCCGCTGCCGGCGCCGGAGGCGCCCTCCAGGTCTTTCAGCAGCGTGTTACGCGTGCGCTTCAGCGCCTCCCGCGCGCCCGCCTCGCCCTCTGCACACACGCACAGCGGTTGGGAGCTCCTTGCTTTCTCAACACACTCACTCCCGCTCTCTCAACATACACTCACACAGCGGTTGGGAGCTCTTTGCTCTCCCTACACACTCACTCTCGCTCTCTCAACACCCACACACGCACAGCTGTTGGGAGCTCTTTGCTCTCTCAACACACTCACACTCGCTCTCTCAACACACACACACACACGCACAGCGGTTGGGAGCTCTTTGCTCTCTCAACACACTCACTCCCGCTCTCTCAACACCCACACACACACACAGCGGTTGGGAGCTCTATGCTCTCTCAACACACTCACTCTCGCTCTCTCAACACCCACACAACGCACAGCGGTTGGGAGCTCTATGCTCTCTCCACACACTTACTCTCGCTCTCTCAACACCCACACAAACACACACGCACAGCGGTTGGGAGCTCCTTGCTCTCTCAACACACTCACTCTCGCTCTCTCAACACCCACACACACGCACAGCGGTTGGGAGCTCTATGCTCTCTCCACACACTTACTCTCGCTCTCTCAACACCCACACAAACACACACGCACAGCGGTTGGGAGCTCCTTGCTCTCTCAACACACTCACTCTCGCTCTCTCAACACCCACACACACGCACAGCGGTTGGGAGCTCCTTGCTCTCTCAACACACTCACTCTCGCTCTCTCAACACCCACACACACGCACAGCGGTTGGGAGCTCTTTGCTCTCTCAACACACTCACTCTCGCTCTCTCAACACCCACACACACGCACAGCGGTTGGGAGCTCCTTGCTCTCTTAACACACTCGCTCTCGCTCTCTCAACGCACACACACACATACACACACACGCACACACGTACACAGTTGGGAGCTCTTTGCTCTCTCTATATACTCACTCTCACTCTCTTAACACACACACACACACACACATCTCTTGGTCTCTCTTTGCTCTTTCAACACATTCGCTCTCGCTGTCGGAACGAACACACACACATCTTTTGGGGAGCTCTTTGTCCTCTCAAATACACAAATACTCTCGCTCTCTCAACGCACACACGCAAACACACACAGCGGTTGTAGAGCTCCTTGCTCTCTGAACACACCCGCTCTCGCTCTGTCACATGCACGCACAGTGCACGCACACAAAGTTCTTTCTAGCATAGCACATTTTGCAGGAAATGAAAAGAAAGAAAACGTGTGGTACCTAGAATTAACAGTACACTTTAGTGAATGAGCTTCAAAAATATTCGGTTATTTATTACTAATTATTTTTTCATATTTGCTATACACCGTGAGTGTATCTTTCTCTAATATTTCATAAAACATTTTATCACATTAAATGCTTGACTAAATATGTGCAATTTCAAGTCACACAAATAGTTATTGTATATTTTTAAAGAAATTATAATTTAAGTCTTAAAACTGACGTCTCACAGAGATCACGTTCAGCAATTGAAGTTGTTTTGCGAGAAGAATGTGATTCCAATATTATATTTTATGGGTTTTTGATAATTACTGTTACGAAGGACACGAAAAATGGAAATAGTCCAAAAGCCGAAATCTAGAAAGCATTTGCCGAAGAAAGTTTGTATTTTTTACATGGATGCAAATCATTCTTTTAATTTTTTATAGAAACGTTATTGATTGTTATTGCCTTCGTTTTCGGACCTCTATATACACTTATAACTTAGCTGCATAGAGAGTATCGATGTTACGAGGGAAATATGAAAACAGTTGAATCATGCCACATGTTTTCTTATGGAAGGAATTACGGGAGGGAAATATGAAAAGAAACGGAGTTCAGTTAACATCTAGTAAATGAGTAAATCTGAATCAATAAAATTACGTAACAAATAAAATATTTTATGTACCACGTGTGTTATCTGGTTGTAATGGTAGGGTCAAAAACCCTCGGGCTTTTTGCCGCAGCTCGATCATTAGAACCGATATATTGTTCTTGGTGCATAAATAACTATTGATAAAATTTTGCTCAAAACGGTCATTGCTTCCTTTATTCACAATTCAACTTAAAGCAGTTTAAGAGCAAGGGGAGGGGTCCCGGAGCTAAAGCAACCTCCCCCATTCGTGACACGCGTGATTTAACTATTTGTTGGCGTTAAATCAAGAAATAAATGGGGACGTGGTCGCTCACCGTCGCTCCACTTGGAGGCCTGGGTGTGCGGCGTGTCCGCGGCCGGGGGCGGGGAGCGGGCGGAGTACAGCCGCCGCGACACCGCCCCGAAGGTCTTGAGGGCCGCTGGCGGCTGCTGCAACACACGCCCGCCCGGCGTTCGCTTCGCCTCTCTCCAGCCTTCGACCCGAGCGTTGTCATTGAACTGTTTTTCTTACAAATAGCGGGTTGTTTGATACCTGATATTAAATTCTATTCACTACTAGGGTTAAACAGCTTCGTACAGCTGGGTTTTGACACCTTCTTACTTAATGAAGGAAAGTATGAACTGGAACAAGAGCTCCTTAGTAGGCCAAGGACGTGGGTTACGGGGTACGTGTGGTTAGCACATAGCCATATCCATTCTCAGCAGTGGATACTGCGATATTGCAAGGAAAGCGAAAACTATAATCTGCACCGACCGGAAATCGAATACGGATCGCGTCCTGGAAAGCGAGTGCGCCGATCCCTGCGGGGCTAGTATATTCTACTCATCAGTATTAATAAGAAATATATTTTATGAGTAGTGTTTTAGGATGGAAGCAGTGATGTCAAGAGTAAGTATTGATTCTGTGCGTATCAATTACTGAGGTTATTCGTTTCGCAAAAGTGTAGGGTATGGTGTTGACGTCCCGATCGAAAGTGGAAGTTGACGCCGATCTGCACGATTGATTGCGTGTTTACCTCCTCCATGTATTTCCTGCGGCGGGGCACCGCCTCGGCCAGGGAAAGCTCTAAGAGCAATGATGTCAATTGATTGACTGATTACAGTAGAACCCCGGTAATTCGAAGTAATTGGGTTGTGTGGTCTGTTTGGATTATCCGAACAAATGAACCGTACATATATTAATACAATTAAATAATTACCATTTACATTTAAAGAAGACAATGCAACGTAGCGTGCGATGTGGGAAAATGACAACGTAACTTAGCGATCGCACCGCCAAGCAGATTCAGTTCCTTGCGGCAACAGAATATAATTGAGTTTGCAAGTTCATCTAAGCGAAAATTACTGGTACATGAACATGAACATGAACATGAACATGTAGTTAGTTACACTGTAGTTATCAGTGTAGCACAAGTGTATCACAAGTTTCATTTCGACAACTTCGGTTTCAAGAGTTAATTGTTCAGTTTGAGAGTAATTATAAAATACTTTCTTTACACAACAAATAAGCATTTCATTTATTTTGTTTATTTTTCTCGTCAGCTGCTATAACGACTAGTTTCGCAGATATAGACCCTGTTATATTCTGAGAAGTGGCTGTGTTCCTAGCCCTCTGAACTCTGAGATTCATCGCCGGCCTACACGTTGGTTGGGGGAGTTTCCTTCTTCCTGGCATTTCCGCCAGTGAGGCACCCCAACCAAGACAAGCTGCATTCTCCGGACATGTGCAGTAGTGCAGTGCATGTTAGTGTAAGTGCATTTGTAAGGGAAGAGGACGGTTCAAGGAATAGGAAGGGAAGATCGCGCGTGGTTCTCGGCCCGATTGTGAGGGTTGTGCTCCGGCATTTGCCTGGTATTGATCATAGAAATCACAGAAAGCTACCGATCGGAGCAGCTGGCCGCTCGTCCAGATAGTGGCTGAACTCGACCGAGCTGACACGATAGTGTAGAAAATCCTGCCACCGTCGGGACTCAAACACCAGGACCTCAGTTGATGCCCTGAGCCACCTCAGTCGATTTCCTGATAATTGTTAATTTTTGGGCTTTCAAGGCGCCTGAAACGTGAGTGTTTGGTGCGTCAACGCTCGAAATCTCCCACCTGACGCCGTTGGGGGCTGAACGCCCTCCGCGACCCAGCGCTGCCCACGTGGGCGACCTGCTCCTTCGTTTGGTCCAGGAACTTGGGCGGCTTCAAGTAGATTCTGTTGCCCTGCAGACTCCTCTCGATTCGGAACTCGGGGCTCGCCTCCTGGAAGAGGCTCCTCGTTGGGCCCTGAGGCGGCTCAGGGTACTTGAGCGAGTCCTCCTCGAGATTCGCGTTCGCTCGATCGGTTTGCTCGATGAAGTCGTCGTAGGCTGAAGTCAGCGCCTTGGCCTCCTCGAGGCACTTGAGGTCCTCTTCGTCGTACGTGGGGCTCAGTCCGCTCTCGTCCTCGGGGTACTTGGCGTGCTCTTCGTTGTTGGCGGCCATCAACATTTCGTTTACCATTTCAGGGTGTTTCAGTTTTTCCTCGTCGTAAGTGGAGTTTATCGTCCGGGCGCGCTCCGGAAATTTGGAGTCGTTTGGAGAGTACAGGCTAATCCACTTCCGAGACCTTCTCGGGTACTTGTGGTAATCCTCTCCGAAATTCGCGTTCAGGTCTTGCTGCAAGCCGGGGTTCCCGTCGTCGTCCTCAAGGTCTGCCGGAGAGTTTTCGTACGCCAGGTCGTCCGCATCAGAATTCCAGTCTCGTGCACCTGTCAAACAAACATTTGTCTGACATAAAGTAGAAGTAAGAAGCATGATTTATTTCCATTTCATTGGGCACCTAAAGACATTCCTGGGATTTTACATAGAATTACATAACTTTTATATAATTACAGAAAACCAGGAGTTTCAGCTAATTAAATTTTTTATTGATTGAAACATACGATTCCCAACTTTGTTTTTAAAATTTATTCAAATTAAAAAATATGTTAGTAAAATTCCATTTTTACCTTAACTAGTGGTTTGAACTTTCAGAGAGAGGGCTACATAAATAAGTTAAACTTATGTCCTTTAAAATGTGGTAAAGTATACTGAATTATAATACGAAAAATCCTAGTAGGACCCGCTGTTATTACATGTGTGATGCATAGCACTCTTGCAGAAGGAAATATATCTGTAATTGCATCATTTATTTTTTACTATGTGTGGTGGTAACGTAATATTTTCGCACTAGCCTAAGTAACTCGTCGTTGCACAGGTATTTATGCTCCTCCCGCTCCAGCTTGTTCGCCAAACAGTTTCCTGCTTATTCAACATTCCAAATTATTTCCTCCATATTAGGAGCATAACTGAATGTGGGGTAACATTTTGGAGGTCGCAAACCACTTATCATTTTTCACGGCAGCTCGAACGTGTTCGTGCAAAATTAGGAAGAAATTGCTCCAGTGGTTCAGAATTTTTTGTGAAACCAACATACACACATCCATGTTTACTTTCATATCTGAAGTTTATATGATATCAATCGTACCTCCCACTTCATTTGCGTCTTCCTCAGTGTTTGAGGAAACGTAGTACTGCACCATTGTTGAAGAGTGACCAGACTTTTCTCCTCAATTACGAAGTCACATACGGCCTTTTATTCAGTCTGAAATATTACACAAAAACATGAAGTTACAATCAGTAACGTTACAGAGGTCATAATTCTATTTAGATATAAACATTCACGTTGCCTTAAAATGAGAAACTAGATACACAAACTAAAAAAAAAAACAAGAAAAACTTGAAATTTTCTATTTTCCACCGGGATTCTGGTATCCAGGCAGGTGCTCTAATTGGCAACTATGGAATCAAACATTGCATTCGCGACAATTTAACAATCGTTCAGCAATGCGATCTTACATGCAGTACAATTGTCGAAAAGGGTGAAGATAAATTATCCCATTTCGCTTGCTTGCACCTTCATATCAACAGTACCATGTCTTTGTAGCGGGATTCTCCCTAACGTAAGCATTTCCGTGAATATATAGTGGTTGTTTTTAGGCATAGAACTTTCTGTAGGCTATGTAAACGAGAAAGTAAAATTAATATTAAACTTCCGTACCTGAGATATTTGTATCAAGTTGTGCCCCGTGGAAGAGTGTCTATAATGAGGTGTCTTCAGCGGCAGGGTACGGTCTCAGGGCACGGTTTGGTGTCGATGGCCCATCGTGGTCAGGCGAAGCCCACGGACAAAGTCGTTGCCGAGGTACCGCTCCCCGGTGGCCACTCACTATAGAAACAGAACTCCGACCGACCTGCGACAATAGCCTCGAACATGTAGTGACGGTCCGTTGTTTCAAACGTCGGTGGAATGCCTTAGCACAACAGCGACTCGAACATTAAAATTCTTCAGCGATTCTAGTTCATATATCTTAGATTAGGAACAAACGCACCCGGCATGTCAGCAGGGAAGTGCTTCACATTTGTCTTGAAATCAAGACCATTAAAGAAGAAATGATATCCTCAAGCCAGAAACACAGCAGAAGTATGTAAAATCAACCAAATCATCTCAATGTAGACAGTAGTGAAGTTGAACAAGAAGATTACAGCGACATAAATTGCTAGATATAACTTACTGATTTGTACAAAAATAAATATAAATGTTACTGTTGTAATGGACCACGCTGACGTGAATACTCGTGTCGCAGTGAGTCGCACTATCATAGGGGTGTCGTCACACTCAAGGTGCAACGGTAATTTCCAGATACCCGGAGCATGCGCTAAATTTATTTACGGGGGCGCCAAGCGTATGCCTACCTGAATCTGGGCGCCGGCGTCGAGACATGAACAGGGGTGGGCGCCCTGGGTCGGAGGTTGCATTTACTAACTAATTATTTAAAAAAATACACATTTTCCTAGTAAAATCACCCGACCTTAAACGACGGGGACACGTTTATTGTTCGTGTTGATCTTCTAGATTCGACGGTTAATTGAATACATGGACTTACAGTGATGTGATGGCTGGAATTTAGATACTTCACTCCGAAAGGATTACACACTCAACTGGAAGTCGGTGGCAACAGATGGCCCGCCGAATAGCCATGGACTTCTCCGGAAACCGGCAGGAATCTGCGCCTGGTTGAGTCGAAGACAGCCCCGAGTCCAGTGGAGTTGAGGCCGCAACGTCTGATGCGCTGGTCACAGGCCGTCAAACGTCGCCTGGACCGCGTAGTGTTTAGCAGCCGAGAAACAATGCTGCACACTCCCTCGTGATGGTTCTAGTCCGACATTCGGAATAAATTCCGATGCTGGAGTTGTCGAAATTACTGGCTCGAGATTATTACCAGTTTCTTGTGCGGCGGTAGTCGCCGTTAAAATTTCAAACAAATCTCCGAGCCGACCGCTCACTTCGACAATCTATTTCTATCTGTCCAGACCTTCTAGCGCCCGTTTGCCTCTGCGATTTCCACCCCCACCCCTCTCGCAAGATGCCCGGCCTATTCCGACGCAAAACTTAACGGAAAGTTACATGCGAAGTTTTCCATAGGCCGGTCTTGATTTACAGTAGGCTGCTGTTGCCTCTTAATGCAACAGTTCTGCCCGTCCATCACCCACTGTTGCACAAAGGGGTGGAAGAGTGCCTTTCGGGGGCGGTTACGAGCAGGGATACCGGTACGCGTGCAGCTGTGTGTATCTAATGCCCGAACGAGGGACTCTTTGTCTCGAAGTATTTTAACTCAGCGTGACTCGAGGGTCGCGCTTGTGCGATGAGCCTTGATCATTGCAGTCGAGTAACATTTCCTTTCTTAAGCAATTTGTCTAATATTTGTGTAGAAATAAATTGCAAATAAACAGAATTACCAAAACGTTGGTGATTCACAAACATGTGGTTGGTGATCCAGTTGTGACCATTAACAAACCCAACATCTGGGCATATTTCAAAGGTGACTCCCTTCATTTAAAGAAACTCTTCCGTCATTTAAAGAAATTTTGGCACTCACCTAGCTATGGAGAGCGTGCAGAATGTCTCATCATTTTATGTAAGATTAACAATGCTCCTACGATTATCGTTCCTTTTGTTGAAAGGCAAAATTACACTAAAATATTTGTGGGCATCCTGATCCAACACACTGCGCCCGGGCGCGGGCGGTTACAGTGCCGAACGGATACATCCCTGAATTGAGTGATTGGTTAGAGATTCCGGACGTCACAACTGCTAAGGTAACTAGTACCGTAAGTGTAGTGCTTAATTTTAGCGTGGAAAGCGCCGGTAATTTTTCCCCACTGTATGACGAGATACAGCGCCGACCTCCGTCAGCTAGCGGTTTTTTCCAAACAGGAATCTCAACAAACGTTGTACGAGTGTGTGTGTGTGTGTGTGTGTGTGTAAATGAGTGAGAGCGTATGAGGAAAGGAGCGGACGAGAATGAGGAAGGATACATCGTGCGTGGTTCTTCAGCAGTGTGTTAGTGTCCTTCTCCGTCATTCTCCTGGAATTGTTCGATTAAACTTCGGAATACTACCCCTCAGAGCTGCTGATTGTTATCATTCTCTTACAGAGTGGCTGGATTCAATTAATTATTTCAATTAATGCAACTAAAACAGCGAGCCGTTGTTTAGACTGCCCACAAATACAAATTCAATTTTTCAATTAGAATTTAAGTCCTATGAAGATGATAAATTATGAGATATATTTTTACTATCAGAGAAAAAGGAAATTATAATATATAAAATTAACGATAGACAACAATAAAATACATAAGTTAATTTCTAAATGATGCTTAAATGTTTTAAATAATAGGTTGATTTACTTGTTACTAAACAAAACTTCAATTTTTGAAGTTAAAATTATTCTGATGTGTTTAATTATAAAACTTTTAAGCACTTTAGGAATTTTTAAAAGTTCATTATGAAGTATATTTGTTAATTTTTTTCGAAGAAATGTTCTTGTAATATGCTGCGTTCTCAATAGAATGCGTAAGAAAAGCACAGAGAAAGTAAAAATACTTTTATGTTTGCAATAAAGCATGGCAAATTTATGATTTGAAGATCATCATACGATTCACGACACCGATGAGGAAAAATCAATTGACCTTCTGCTCTTTCTTTATAATGAGTGGCTAGTGCAATAAATCTTCTATAACAACTAACTTCATTTTATAAGAGAAGTAACATCATGTGTGTAGCTCCTTCTTGGAATAAGGATGAGTGCTGTGCTGAGTATTTATTTTATTTTCTTCTGTATAATACATTTCGAGACTCTTACCAGCGGTAAGTCCACGAAGAGAAAGATCTTGTAACTGTAAAATGAACGTTGCTTTAATTGTTATTAGAAATGATTATACCAAAATATTAATTAGAATTACACCTGCATGAGCATACGATACAAATATTTATCTCCAGTCGTATTCTTTGTATCTAACTTACATTTATGTGATCAAAGTCTCTTCTTTTGGAAGAAGGCTTGAAAATTATGTCTGTAAACAATGCTTTCCAATGAAAAATATTCCTTTTATTATTTATTATATGGGTTTTACATAATTATTTCGTACCACTAATAATTATATTCTATAAAAGCAAAGCAAAGGCTTATTTCTGAAATTATGATGCATTTCATTGATCAAAGTGCTAACCTACTAGATTACCGATATCCCTAACTCAAAACTGTTGATATAGCTCAGTTAAATTGGGGAAAATAAGAGAAAACATTCATAAACTTTTGAAACTTTGCAAAAATACTAACTGAGGGTTTCTCTCCACATAGACGGGATTGCATTCCCAAATACATTCTCCATATTGTGCAATGTTGTATTGTTTTCCAATTTTACGAATAATAGTTTCTTTTAAAAAGAAGTTTTATTTAAATAAACCTTTCTTCTCGAAATTGTCTCACAAAATGTCATTTATGTTGTATGTACAGCGAACTGTTTTGATACATCGCACTGTTGAAATCCATAGCACATATTATTGTCTTATTCTTATATTATTGAAAAAAATGATACACTTTTCTTTATCAAAATCACATGAGGAATTTTAGGTATAGGCTAGATTTGTGTATCTTATGTTTTCAAGATATACAGAAAGAAACAAACATTTTAATTAAATTATTATACATGATTTCAAATTGCGATCATGTCTACTGATCCTAATTATTTACGCCCAGTATGTTCAAAAATTAATTCAATGTGTATGTCATTTCGTGTTTTTCATTTTGTCTGAAAATACCGGGTCAGACCGGGGACCAGTTATCTAAACTAAAAGACGTTAAAAAGGTCTTACGTATCGTCAGAGAGGGAATGATACATATTTTAGATTTTTGGTTACTCTCCTTTAAAATCATTTTTCTGAAGAAACTTGTCAAATGTGAGATTTCTGGCATATGAAATCCCGCTTACCCCTTTACCAAGATCTCAGCACAGAGGCTCACCAAGTCTCTGCACACCCTGATCCAAGAGTGAACCGGTTGAGTATACTCAGTGCCATCATTGTCGCTGTCTCTGCAGCTTCTCTGACCGGCAAGGTCTCGGGTTCTATATCCGATGACGGTAGAAACTTTTCGACACCAGCTAGGTCGAATTAGGCGGATTATAAACGGCACATATGGCTCAATGACAGGTGTACTAGTACATTACAAGTTACCGATCGGAACGTCTAGAGTACGTGTTCCAACTATGCCGGATTTTCAAGAGTAGCTAAAAAGCTAGATTAAATTTAGCCGATATCTGGAGGAGACTTTAGCGGCCGGCTTCTCTCATTAGTAGTTTTCCGTGGTTTATCCGATAAATACCAGGCGAATGCCGGAGCGGTATCCTAAAAATCGGGCCACTGACCACGAACGATCTTTCCTTCCCTTTCTTTGTCCTCTCCTCTTACACTCTCACACGTTCCGACTGGGGTGTGTAGCTCGGTGACGGATCATACAATGCATAGGGGAGGAACGTCACCACCTTCCGAGGATAAAACATTCAGCACACTCATGGGACCACTGACCGCAGCAGTTGACACGTCCGAAAGCAATAATTACAAAAGCAATATAAATATCGAAAATAAATTTAAAAAATCTATTTTCTACTACAGCGCGAGGACAATAACTCCAGGCTTCGAAAGTCTGTAACTAAAGCGCTACGTCTCACCGTTTTTGTAATCACGGGCAATCGATGCACGAAGAAAAATACCCTTAAGCGGACTGCGTGTAGCGGATTGGGTTTGTACCTGCTTTGCCCAGTAGCGTTTTTGAAAGAAAAATA
Source organism: Gryllus longicercus (assembly GCA_038098605.1). Lineage (NCBI taxonomy): Eukaryota > Metazoa > Arthropoda > Insecta > Orthoptera > Gryllidae > Gryllus > Gryllus longicercus. The sequence goes on along the minus strand of JAZDUA010000018.1, from coordinate 2,572,455 downwards.
TGACTTCGAGTATCTATGAAGTGATGTACGATTTGTCACCACTGTGAATTTTGAATCTCACTGAGTCGCAGAAGGAACCCGTATTACCAAAATAATACGCCACTAATTGACTGCAGCGACGAAAAGGTTACTCAAAAAACTACACAAAACGGTTTTTGAAAATGTAGAATGCACGCTGCCTAAGAACAAGTAATGAAATACTCTCGTGTAAAACGACCACAAATTAAACCTTTTAAAGAACTAGTGGTGCCATAACAGCTCGTACTTTCTCGCTCTATTTTCACGCAAGATTATGCGAAATGTACTCAAATTTTCAAAAAATTGTACATGATCTTACTTTACAATTCGTTGTTAAGAAAAAAATTCAGTAAGGGAAAAATCTCTATCTTGAATATTTTAGTTGTAGGTAGGCACCGAAAAAAAATTTGAATTTTGGAAAAATCAGTGTTTTTAATGAACATGAGATCTGCAGACTTCTCTTAAACGTCCTTCGCACTACCCAACAACATAAATTAATGAAAAATTAGGGAGCATTTTTTTCGAAAATTTTCAATATGTCTCACGGCTTCATGTAAAGTACACTTAAAATTCTCGGTTTCAAATTCCAGGGGCCATGAAATCATTCAGATCGATTGAGAAATATCAATATTGGAGAAAATCGACTGAACGGATTAGCCGCTAGCATTGCTCACAGACGGACAGACGGAAACATGGATTATGGGTACACCATGTGTTAGAAGTTTTTTTTTTAAACTTAGCAATGGGATTTATCACCTTTTTTGCTACCAAGGTCCTGAAATAAGACTGTACTGCATAGCAAAAAACTGTCTTTCAGAATACTGTAATAACGTAGTATAGTACGATATGCGGATACAAACAATACGTTCTTTACATAGCAAGAATATAAAAAACAGGCACTTCTTACATAGCCAAAGTTTGTATAATATTCTTTCAATTTCTGCGCTAATCGTCAATTAGTAATACAGATGATAATTACTATGCGGTGTTATGACAATTGGATGAGGTACGCTGATTTGAATTTCTCTTGTTCCAGTGATGGCTTGCGACCCTTTTGTAGGCAGCGCAATACATTTGTTCGTCGAGGACCCAAATCCTCAGCTATCTCAACGTTCAACTGGAAATAATACCTATTATTATAATTAATACCTATAATTATAATCATGTCAAATTTGCAAGTGTATTACTTAATGAAATTAATATTTCACACACAATATTTTTAATCTTACCCTTCTTAGTGTATTCATTTTAATCAGCATGTAGTTATAACTAAGGAAATTAATAATTTTACAATGAGGTTTTGAAGAATTAAAAAATAATGAGTTTTATAATTAAATAATTCGTCATGTTCTGATAATACGTTTGATAGTCAAAATATATGGCTAACGTTACTCCTGAGTTTTCGAGCCAACTGGAATAACACCCCAAGTGTTTTCCAAACTTCTTGAAGAAACTGAAAATATTTATTTTGCATTGGTAAACCAACTAGACTTCCGTAAGCTTAATTTACTACCTGCCTCTATCTACAGTACATCGAGATAGAAATTCTTACAATTTCCGATAAGGAAAGATAGTTTATTTTATGGTCCTTTACGGAAGAATGTTGAATAGGTAACATTAATGACTCTGTAAAGAAATACTAGAATATTTTTAACTCAGTATAACGTCTAATTCTGCGATAGTGTAGGTGAATGGAAAGATCGTACAAGAAATTTGTTCAATTACGAACAAAGTTATTCAAGAATAGAAGTTATTTAAAATAAGTTTTCAGCTTAAAAGCTCATTGGTTTATCCGTAATGACAATCATTTTAAAACAAACAATTCAATAAATTCGTATATTTTAAAACTATGAAATCGTCTTCTCTTGAGTCTTGTCCAGCAACTAATACATTTAAATAAGGTAAATCACGGAATAATTTTCCCCATATTAAGACTTGATATTCAAAAGATCTCTTTCGACCTCCCTAATTGCCAATATGAAATTTAAACTAAATGAAAAATACGAAATTGTGAAAAAGTTATTATGTCGGGCCCTAATTGAGTAACCTTATGAATTATATTTTATTTAGATGTTATATTTTCTATTTTAATTAATTGTAAAATATTGTAATTATTCACGTCCTTGAAAGACATTTGTATGTCGAACAAGTGGAATAAATAATATTAAAAAATATTCCAAACAATCGTCGTTTCTACGCTATTTTCGTTAGATTTTATTATTTCGTTGGTGCTTGATCATTGAGGTGCAGTGTTTTTGGCATGCGTTATTAAGAAGAACAAAATATTCTCAAGTATGGTAATATTTGTACCAGAATCTACTACAAACGTAGGAGAGCAAACTAACATTTTTGTTTTAATCACTAATTTTTCATGTTGCTCCATATTCAGAAGATTTCGGGGTACAACTCTGTTATATAAGATCAAATAATATATTGCATTGAACGTTGTTATACACACAATGAGCAGTCATGTACTCATTTTCTTTGTGCTTTTGCTCTGGACAATTCTTCTCAACGAATTGGGACCATTTCGTGGTGGTAAGTTCATCACGTTGATATATTAATTGCTAACTCAAAAAATACTTAAGTTAATTTTAATTTATTAATCTTTTAAATGGTGATGAAAATTTACTCTTGCTAAAATCAAGAAACTGTCCTAAAACTAGTATCTGAACGGTAGCTAAAGATTATACAATAAAAAGCATTTTTAGATTAGAGAAGAAAATGTACTCTAAGAAATCATTCAGTATTCAAATTTACCTGAACTCATTATATTTGTGAGGTAATATAGAATGTTAGCACATGTTTAGTAAATAAACTGCACATTACATTAATATCAATTACGCATGATTTAATTCCTTTTTGAAATTAATTTGATTTAAAATTTTATTAATACGAAGAAATATCAAATATAACTAACGTTTTAAGTTCAATCTAAATCAGAAGGTATATGGAGATTAATATAATAGTTTCGACAAATATGCCACTTTTACCAATCGTATCATAAATAACTGATATATAAATTTTAGAAAATAAAATGTTCACATCAAAAAATGTCTTCTCATTTAAGATAAACTCAGAGTTACTTTTTTGTTACAGCTTTTGCTTGTGATCCCTTTGTCTGCCCACCAAAAGCCAAAGGCTGGTTTCCATGTCCTCAACCGAAAAACTAACGTCCGATGCAGGCACAAAGTATGGTCACAGTCGGGATTGCCCAGTGTCGTTCTTTGTAGAGCGATAACATTTTTTTTAATATTATAATGTAGCCATTGAAAACTGTGTGTTTTTATTTTTCATACGTAAGATAATGCTTCATTTTTAAGACAATTTATAATAAATAAGGGACATAAAATTATAAGTTGTCTTAAAAAATGAAAGCATTATGATACAAATGAAATTTGTTTCAATATTTCAGTGTAACATTTCGGTTAAACCTTACACCAAAAATACTGTAGAGATTAAATTTGAACTGAACATACTGTAATATCATAAATTCACTGACTTTCTGTTTTAAAATAAAATCTTATATTCCAGAAAATGGCCGCTTTTATCAAAGTCTGGGGATCTATATTTGCACGATCACAAAATATTCTCTTTATTTTCCTTTATGGACGGTAGTAAAACGAAAACAATAAAAGAAATCAACCATAATTTCTAAAAGGGTGTAAAATCCACTCAGTGTTTCAGCGATTGGAGTTATAAAAGAGCGAGGGCTATAAATAATTGTTTATCTGCGGACATAAAATCTGACTGTAACGAGTGTTTTCAGTTCCTAACAATTGTGTTGTTAAATAAGATAGTCAGATCAAACCTTCACCTCTGCTGTCCAAGATTTAAAGTCTTTTGAATGGCTAAGCACACCTAAGAAAATTGGCAAGATTAGAGGTAAGGGGGAGTGGAGATTCAGTTGACAGAATGGATATTACTACAGCATTTTTCTTGGTGTGTTTTCTACGTGTGATGGTTTTGCCATGTGGTAAGTTTAGAACAGTAAGAGGACTACTGTTATTGGTTGATTTGGGATGATCCCTATATAGTTAACTAGATGAAGCAATCGGGAACTGCCTGGGTATTTATTATAATCACTAATTGGTCAGGAATAATGAATTCTTTTTTAAAATTATATCTACAAAGTAGTGCAGGCGCAACCTGTTTAAGGCCTTCAGAATTCCTACACCTAAACCTTTTCCGACATTTGTTTCCTCACTTCCAGAGGTCTCTGTACTAGTTTCAGTAAAGAGGTGTAGAAGGTCTTACGCGACGGTCACAGGGAAGCCGATTTTGTCCGAAACTTCGGTCGGCCGACGTCGGACGTTTGCGTCCGATACACTTGATTCATTCAATCACGTGCCAGTGAACAGAATTGAACCCGAACGACGGCGTCGCAAACACTGAATGTCGGACGCAGCTCTATTTCGTTTTATTGTTCCATTTGTGATTGATTGATTGAATGATTAGGGATTCCGGGCGGGTCAATTGCTAAGGTAATTATTCCAGAACGTGTAGCGCCTGTTTTGTCCAAGGAAGTGGCGGTGATCTTCCCCCGCTGGATGAGGAGATACGGCCCCGACCCACACGTTGTGACCCGACCTACACGACCTACACGTATCTCCTACCGGCGGACTACCGCTTGAGTTCTTCCCCAGGAAGCGAATAAATATGAACTAGATACACAACTTGTAACGACAATCCTTCCACCGTCCAGCCTGGAACCCTAGTACTTCCCGGCCAGAGGCACTACACTGATACCCGAGTCACTTGCATCGGTGTCTATTCGTCAGAAATCAGCTGGAAAGTCACGTCCATCTTTAATTTCCAGACTACCTGGATTACATTCAGATGGCCCTAAGCTTGATTCTCTCAAATGTTTTCAACAATAAACTGGAAACGAAATCACTCCATGGGCGTTCGGTAGCGCAGCCCGTTTTATTCGCTGACCGATTCTTTAGTGCTTCCGACGTACCACCTACGATGACCGTTAGCCCCGAAAGTGTAGTGCAGGTTATCTCGGGATGTCTTGATGATCCTCCAACGCTAGAAGACATATCCAAGGTGAACCTACACGACTTCTTGCGATCTTACCCTCTCCACATATCACCACTTGCGAGGCATCGTGCCAGTCGGGACAAGTTCTAACCTTCCGGGTTTCCTCCCGACATTACGTGGCAGTGTAAAGCGTGCAAATATAAGTGGTGAATGCAAGAATGAGGGGAGAGTAGGCGACAAATATGAGGAAGGGAATATCGCGCGTGGTTCGTGGTCCGTTTGTTAAGGCCTTCGTGTCTGCATTACCCTGGCATTGAACTGAAAAACCAAAGTAATCCACCGATCAAAGCAGCCTGACGCTAGAATCAGGCTCCAGGCGGTGGCTAAATTCAGTCTAGTTTTGTGTCTAGCTCTGAAAATCCGGCGCCGTAGGGACTTGTGCCCTGGAAGTTCCGGGTTGGTGACGCTGAACCGGTTCTGCTGCCATCGAGTCATCTCAGTTGCTTATAATCATATTGAAAGATGAATTATGATAGTCAAGTTTCATTTTTATAAATTGCATGATATAAATTTTTATAACGTTTTTTAACGTTTAAATTATTTAGCTAGTGGTGCTATAAGAGCACGTACTTTCTCGCCAGCACTTTCATACAAAATAACTGAACATTTTTGAAATATTGAACATGCCCTTACTTTAAAATCTACCATTAAGGAACAATTTGATTAATGGATAAAATATCCCTAATATTTTAGCTGTAAGAGAAGACGTCGAAAAATTTTTGAAATTTTGCAATTTACGAAAAATCAGTTTTCAACAAAAACGAGACCTACGCCATTCTCCTAAACTTCCATTGCCATATCCAACTACAAAATTTGATAAAAAACAATGGAGAAATTTTCTGAATATGTCCCAGGGTCTTAATGTAAAGTACCCCCAAATTTAAAATATTGGTCTCAAATTCACGGGGCCGTGACATCAGCCAGATCAATTGGGGAAATTCAATTTTGGAGAAAATCAATTGAATAATTTACCCGCTATTGTTGTTCCCAGACTGACGGACATTTTGCCGTCATTTGATTTTTCGGTATAGAGGACTCACAAGAACGGATTTTGGCTACACCACGTGTTAGAGTATTACTTTTCTATATTCAACAGCTGGTCTTATCCACTTTTTCGTTACCAGGGCCCTGTGATAAGAGTTTTTCTGTAGAATATTCGCCGTTTCTTTCACGCCGCATTACATAACTTTCTTTTTACTGCGTAATCGGTAGACAGAAAGAAAATATTTTTTTTATTTGGGAGTTGTTCTGAACCTTTCATGATATATCTTCTGCATCCGCGTGGGGTATCCACGTGGAAGGAGAATGATATGACCTCTACACCACGGGTCATGGAAGTATTTGGTAGATGTAGCTGTACTGGTGCAAAGGTGCTGTATTTGACTGCTTGTCTTTGAGTACACGCACTCTCCCTCTCTCTTTCTCTCTCTCTCTCTCTCTCTCTCTCTCTCACGCACACACACACACACACACATGTACATAATTACACACCCTACAGCACCACGCTCGCCAGGAGACCTGGCGTGAGTTGGGGCTTGCCTCGGGGGGGGGGGGGGGAATGACCCGCTGGGTGAGAGACGCGGAGAAGGAAACAAAGTCGAAAGTCCTCTTGAAGGACGGCGCCAAATCTCACATACCAGCGATGGTCGAACCCTTGCACTACACTTACGGAAGTAACAACCATGATAATTGACTTGGCAACGTTGGCTAGAGCAAGGTGCAATGATAGCGGTTGCAGCGATAACCCTAGCTAACCAACAAAACGGACTGCTTAGCAGGGTCGAAACAGTTGACGGTTGGAGAGGGTCGAAACTCGTCGGACTAATAAATGATTGTGATAAATGTCTAGGGAACGCCAATAGGACACCTGTGTGCATCACACAAGAGACGTATAATGTTATTTTCTATCTTTGTTCTGTTGCAGGCTTTGGATGTGCAGTGTGGCCTAACCCTACCTTACCGCCTTACCCCAGACCAACAAGATCACCGAAGATTGTTCCCAGAGAAAACATTTGTGGTCATTATTCTCAGGAGGAAATGTCACCCGCTACCACGTAGTTGCTTCGCATCGAAATATTCAATCGAGATAATACGAGAGAAAGATTAATAATCTTCACATATAAAAATTTGAATAGCTCAGTTGATAATATATTATATATCATAAATATATTTTATATTTAATATTTTATAATATACTATATTATTATATACGAGGGATTGTATTCTCTTTTTTCCATTTTCTTGGAACCAGCTTCATTAGAATTCACATAAAATGTATTTTTGACGATTACAAGAATAAAGAGGGTAAAATATTTGTACAAACCCTACTACTTTAAATACGTTCTATAGTACTTCACATCAATTCTATTTTTTTATAAAATAATATTATAATATCGTGGCTACCATTTATTATTGCAGAATACCCACTAATACAAATGATACAGTTATACAATGATAGAAAATGAGCAGGTGCTAAGGGTTTCGTCTACGCTCTTTCTTCAGGCGAGAAGACCCATTACAAATGAAGGCGTACATTAAAACATGATATAGTAGATATATTCATTTACAGTTCAAGAAGTAATATTTCGGAACAAATTACTCATAAAACGCGTACAAAGATTCAGATCCAACTATCGTTATTTAAATTTTATTTTCACCCCCCCCATCCAGCCCCTTCAGCTGTATCTGTTTCTCTTGCTCAGTCGCGTTAGCCGTTACCCCGTTTCGTTTCGCGTTTATCCCAGTATTATTCTTCGATTTAAACGTAGGGATCTGTTGACGTAATCAGCTGTTACGGTGTCATATAATCGGGAGCTTGGATCTACAGCAGTGTCGTTTAAGCTCCCGATTGAATGATTCAGTAACAGCTGATGAACTTTCAAAGGACAGTGTTAATAAATCGAGGCCTAAGCGCGCTCCAGATCTGAACGCGAGTAAGGAAGAGATCACATACATCTACAAGTATAATAACCAAATTGAATAAAACGACGTGCAACCGACATCGATACCACAAAAAGCAGTTTATGAATAGATTCGAGGTATTTGCAAGCTCTTCTTCAGAATTGTCACAGTATCCTTTCGAAGTTTATTAAAGATTAATACACCACAAATGTGGAAAATAGATGATTTAAATATTAAGTTGCAGAGCACCACCGTCATTATTTTTCAGCTCTCTTTAAGAGCACTGGGTTCCCAATAACTTCCGCCAGAGGTCAGTAGCGGTGAAGAAGAGCTAGTACCTACTAGATTGGCTCCTAATGTATTTCGCCAGAGGCGAGGAGCACTGCGGCAGAACTGGCGTAAAATAAACAATTTTAGTCTAATAGCAATGTACTGTAAAATAATACTAAAGAAAATGATAGTGTTTTAATGTAATTTCAACAATTTATATTTAAAAAAATCTTAAACACAGAAGTTTTTATAAAACTGATATTTTTCCAATTTCACAAGGATTGGATACGAAGAATGCCCGAGAAACGCTGAATATTTTGTTAGTTTGATATAAACATGTATTAAGAAACAAACCACAGATTTCAATTTCAACGTACCAAGCAGTTTTTTCTATAACTCAATATAATTCTATTTACCATAGTACATTAGAAAATGGTAACTGAATTAAAAGATTATATGAAGAAATGATATACTCGAGCACGAAATACAGCAGAAGAGTCTAAATTCAACCATAGCATCTCAATGTAAACAGTAGTGAAGTTAAACAAGAAGATTTAAGCGATATAAATTGCTAGATTTAACTTACTGATTTGTACATAAATAAATAGAAATGTTACTGTTGAATAACATTTTCTCTCGTGTACATTTCTTATTTGTCTCATATTTTTGTAGAAATACATTGTAAATAAACAGAATTACCAAAAAGTTGGTGATTGACAGACATATGTGGTAGGTGACCAGATGTCACCATTAACAAACACAACCATCTGGGCATATTTGAAAGCTGACTTCTTCGATTTAAAGGAACTCTTCCGTCATTTAAAGGAATTTTGGCAGTCACCTAGCTATGAAAGGCATGCAGAATGTTTATTAAATTTTTGTAAGATTAAGAATGCTCCTACAACTATATTTCCTTTTCTTGTAAGGTCAAATTGACTACAATATTTTTAGGCATCCTGATGAGGTGTTGAAATTTTCATACTAAAACTTTTGTATAATTTAATAAATGTCTCTTTATGTAGTGCCAAAGGCTTTTCTGCGCTCAATTCATTGATTGCTAATAGTGGTTGTTCAGTTCTACCAACTTTCATCACCTCTTCCCTATCGAGTATGTTGTCATCGGGCCGCCAGGCGCGCTGCAAACGCCACTGCGATCGGAGGGTGATTAGGCCCCTTCAGCAGCAGTACCTAAACAAATGGGTCACGGACCCGCACAATCTTTTCTCCCCTTCCTCGTCTTATCCTCACCCCTTTCTTACATACACTTACATGTACTGTACTATCACGTATGAAGGGAGCACAGAGCTTGTCCCAGCTAGAGCGGTACACGCTGCTGGGAGGTAGCTGGATATACCTTCCATGAATGTCTTCCCTGGACTCTTCTATGCAGTGAGGGCAGATCACCACCAACTCCCGAGAAAAAAATGCACTTCACGGACTAATAACCTCAGCCGTTAAAGCTCTCGAAAACACTAACCAATCAAACGAAACTGATGTGATTCATATAATACAAGGTGGTTCAAATATGACCGGGACTGATTTTTTTCAAATACCCCGACATACGCATTAACTGCGCCGCCTGGAGAGAATCTAGCCACAACCCCCCACCTCCCTCCTTTGCAGGTTAGAACCTGTTCAGTCGCGTCTGGGTCTTGCTAGAACGATGAGTGAACAAAAGGTGCCGCGGTGCGTGGAACAACGCATTATCATCAAATTTCTCGTTGGAGAAAACGTTCAACCGTCGGAAATTTTGCAGAGACTCAAAAAACAGTACAGGGAAGAGTGCCTCTCACGGACCCGTGTGTTTGAATGGTGTAAGTGTTTCAGAGAGGGACGAGAGCGCGTTGAGAATGAACCTCATAATCGTCGGCCGCGAACATCCATAACCCCAACAAACATTGATCGTGTTAATGCGGTTATTTGTGAGAACAGGCGCATCACTATCAAAGAAGTTGCATCAGTAATTGGCATCAGTGTGGGTAGTGTAGAAGACATGATAAAAAAAACACCTAAAATATAGAAAAGTGAATGCTAGGTGGGTTCCACGCACTTTGACGGACGAGAACAAATTGATGCACATGCAAGCTGCCAGTGTTCTTCTAATGCGGTTTGAAAATGAAGGAGATGCATTTTTGAAGTCCATTGTGACCACTGATGAAACGTGGGTTCACTATTTTATTCCTGAGTCCCAGCAGGCATCACGTGAATGGCGACACGCCTCTTCTCCAAAACCCAAGAGAGCGCGGAAGATCCGTTCGGCGGGAAAAGTGATGGCAACATTTTTTTTGGGACTGGATGGGTGTTATCCATGTAGACTTTCTTACAGAAGCTAACACCATCAATGCAGCTTATTATTCAGCACTTTTGGAAACAGAAATCAAAGAAAAGATCCGATCCAAACGGAAGAGAGGTGGGAAACGGGTAGCATTCCTTCAAGACAATGCACGGCCTCATACTGCTAAAACAACCATGGCAATCATCAGCAAATTGAAGTGGGACCTTCTACCAACATCCGCCGTACAGTCCAGATTTGGCCCCAAGTGATTTTTACCTTTTTGGACAGCTTAAATCACATTTGCAAGGCATGCGATTTGCGGATAATGACGCAGTCATCCACAGTGTTCGGGAGTGGATATGCCGACAACCAAAAGACTTTTATGAAAAGGGCATTAGGATGCTCCCAGGACGTTGGAAAAAATGTATAGAATCTGGAGGGGAGTACTTTGAAGAATGACACGTACAAATAAATTTTTGCTAATAAAGTATTTCGTAAAAAAAATCAGTCCCGGTCATATTTGAACCACCTTGTATATTTTTACATACAACAGAATGTATTTATATTAGGGCAATTTTGATGTTTGAGCAAACATGCTGCAAATGCCACGAGCTGTCACTACTGACATTCTTGATCTCGAACTTCGGAACATCGAAATATGAGGAGTGAATTCGTAATTTGTTACTATATGCTTTGTAAGTATAACTGAAAACAATTTTCAACTTATTTTACATTTTTTGTAATCAGTGGGATTTTGATGATACTAATCAATTGTCGGTATATATTCGGAAATTAAACCGCTGTCGACTTCTTAATCATCAAAGATCATAGTATAACAATTCCGACAAAGTGGAACAACCCCCTCTCCATGAGTTCACCTGAACTTCGTGTCGAGGCTGCCTCGAAATATAAAAATAGAAATGCGTTACTAGTCTTTTAAAATTTTCGCTCTCCCGAAGGTTCTTTGCAATAAGGGAAAGTTATGTAGTAATCGTGCGCCGAAAATCGGCGTTGTTGTTCACGGTGACTTCATGTAGTAAATGAGGTAGTAGAAGAGAAGGCCAGTGCAATACACTTCTTTTAAAATATTTTTTTAATGAAGGGAGTTGTATTATACTGCGTGAGTGCTGGAGAGCGAGGGTAAGAAGTTCCTTGGGGGCCCGCTTGGTGTCAAAATGCGTTGGATATAAAATTGCGCTCTCTTGAAAGAGACATTTGACAGGAAAACGCTGCCATTAGACTTGTATTTTATTTGTTAAAAAAACACAAAATTACATTTTTCGCGTCAATTGGTAGTAAGATAATACTTATGAAAGTGTCACGTAAATATTTAGGTTGTTAAATACTTCAAAATGTGTACGTTTTTGAATTAAGAATTGTTTCTTAGTGTTTATTTTAAATAATATTGCTATGTATAACGCACGCACGTTTTTTGAGCCCCGGAATATCTAATCCCAGTTCACTATAATTTGTTGATTTAAGAATAAATACTAGGGACGAGTATTGTCGGCAAAATCGAATTGCCGAAAACAGTTACTCCCGTATAATAGAATCTATTTTGCATAAAGAACGAGCTACAGGTTTGATATAATAGTTCTGCCGCCGAAATAACCAATCCTCCGCTCATCTCTGCGTTTCGCAAATGAGGGCTCCACTTAGGCCTGCAGGAGGTCATGAAGAAGTACACTATCTACAGATGGCGTGCGTGGAGGGGGATGCTCATCTCCTCATTCCAAACGTCCCAATTTTGATTAAAGAAATATCTCTTTTACCATGTTTTACGTACCCCATGGCGGGGCAAGCAAATAGAACTACATTAAAACACGCACTAAAAACAAATATTTTGATTTATTGGTAAAGGACCAGTTCTTATGGTTTGGTTTTCACTTTAAGGCCATTTTTATCTCGCTCGATTACTAGTTCCATTGTATAGCACTTGAACAATCAGGGCAACACATCATAGATGCTGGACATTTAGCCCACATCAGCCTGTCACGCTACTTCAGGACTCCATTTCTTCGGTACTAATTCATAAACCTCCATTTTCGGTTTGTGCATCTCCGGTTTCAAGCACCGACCACCTCCACGAAGTCGTTCTCAGAAATGTCATCTTGCGCGCACATATTCTGCAGTTCGTCCGGCATGTCTTCGAAGTTCGGAAAGCTTCCGTTGTTGAAGAACTCAGTGATGCAGTACTGGAACCACTCTTTGTCGAGGACTCTGTCTTTGACGAGGTCTCTCATGTAGAACACCCACACGGGCGCGAAGCCAGGCGTTCTCTCGAACTTGTCTGGTGAGATGCCGTTGTTGAAACAGGCTTGAATGAACCACTGCGGCATGGTGTGGAACTTGGGCCAGCGGTAGTGGGTAAAGTAGTGCCTCAGGATGGTCTTCCATAGGTCCGAATAGCGCTGGCGAGCGAAGTACACCCACGTGGGCACGAAAATGTGCTGCGGTAGCGGACGATCGACCAGCATCATGTCAGCGTCAAGGCTGCCAACATATCAAGCATTGTCTTTCAACTGATTGAATACTGACTGATTACCCGGAGTTGTTTGGATGTTAAGATGGTTTTTGCAAGGCGCGAATTTGAGACATGTTGAATTTGAAAGACAATTCTGGAGAGATTCCTACTATGCTCGCGCCAACATCAAATGACGGAATTTTGATTGACGGGTCCCGTCATTCTACCTGTTTTGTCGCTTACACTTTTCGTAGTTTTCAATCCTACACTAAACACGAATTAGACATTAATACCCCATAAGCATGGAAATAATGAAATATACAATATCCATAGTACGAATCTGAGTCAAGAACTTAATGAATAATTTTTACTCATGTTAATTCAAATGTGACAGTAATAAAACTACGGATTTCTTCAGGATTGGTATATTAAAGCTACATTGTCACACAAAAATAGTTAATTTATCTGCAAGACAATATAATTACCACAAATTTTCCATACCTAATATAAACAATATAAATGTAATTGTAAAATTGAGGTGTTCTAAGACTACGCTCGTCTTTTCTTTTGAGATAAAGGCATGTACACATATTCGTATGATACAATCAGATTTCATGTACTATACGTATTAATATCTTGTAATCGTTGTAATGCGAAAATAGAGTTAGAAGATGCAGAGATGTTCAATGAAAGCGTTTAAGTACTGTTAAATGTTTTCCGTTCCCTAGTTTCTAGTTTAACGCATGTATTCGATTGTACGACTTGCAAAAACCAATTTTTGTGAAAGATACGTGATATCCTATTGACGACATTTATTACGAACCACGGCATTGGATTTCTCGTCTTGCGAAAAATCTAACAAAATCATGTATAAGCCCGCTTTTCACATTATGTTTTTGTTATTTTTCGTCCGTACAGGAAAGGGCCGGACCAGACTGTATGTAATCTGTACAGGAAAATTTCACATGCTCAATTTTTCTGTTCAGACAACGCCGAATTTGACTAACGTGCACAAAGTGACACTTCTCAGAACTTTATTCGGTTTCTTTGCTGTTGCTATGCGTGTGGGTGAATTTGTCTCCATTGGGTAGTTCGGAGAGCGGGCGAGTGTGTTGAGTTGGTTATGAAGGGATTTGTGGGGAGAATTAAAACCGTGGTCACAAGAACTGTTCTAATGACGTCCAGTCCTAATTGTATCTAGTAGTACCGCGGCCATTTGCAAACGGCAGCCGTTGTACTACACATGCAAGTTTTCTTGATATTCCGCAGCGGGGGGTGCGGGGAGAGGAGGGCTTTGGCTACGTCACGGCTTAAAAGGGCGTACCAACTGTGGGCATGTTATTAACTCGCCAAAGCATGGCACGAGAAATGCCACGACTGCTTGACTACTTGACATCGCAAGGGGAGTCAGAAGGTAAAATTCATGCCAGAATGTCTGATGTGATCACAGAGGAAACATTTGCAAAAAGCGCGTCATCTAAGTCCAAACGCGCACTATAGTTGAAGGAAAGCATCATTCTGTTGCACGATAACGCCCACCCACATGCTGCGAAGGTTGCTTCGACTCAGGTGAAAAAGTTCCCCTTAGAAGCTCACATATTTTCCATGCAATTCAGATATATCGATTTTCAAATTATTCTAGTTGGTTTGAAGCTATTCAAGGCCGTCCATTTGCGTCGGTCCAAGAGGAGACCGCCTGTGGTACAATCATTGTTCTGTAGGAAATTGCAAACAATTTCTCTATAAAGGTATTGGCCACCTTGTCTCACCGAAGGATAAATTTATAAATAGTCATGGCGATTACTTTTGAAATAATAAACAGCTTACTTAAACAGCGATACATTTCCCCCATATGTATCGTTTTCATTCGATTGACTCTCATATCTGGAAGGGAAACTCATTTTATGAATAAACTGTAGTCACATACGAGTACACTCTACTTATCCCTACTCTCCCCTAGAGCCAAGGATCTCTACCGTTGAATATTTTGCTTGAGAGATTTATTTTCAAATTCTGTTTCTTGCGTAACATCGTCTCAAAGCACTTCGAAGCAAGGGCGCTTGGAGTAAACATCCTTAAACAGTCATTTACAATAAGTCAAATTAATTGATTGATGGATATTTCCAGACAGGGCATCTTTCTGAAGGCCACAACCGAAAGTTGAATTCCAAACTCTACGTCTCTCTGTAAAAGTATCCTCAATGTTGTTTTTCATTACCTTGCTGAACCTCCACTTGTACAGGAAGCATCGGGAGATCCCTACAACAAGTTTACAATTATGCACTATTGTTTCACTAACATAAATCATTTGTTACTTGTTTATATCTTTTTAGTTTCGTTTACCGAAACCAATAAAGATTGTCTATGAAATCGTCTAGTATGTTGGAATAGTATCCTGATGTTTTAAAGAAAACCTAAACTGATTCGAAATATAAAATATGTATATTATCCTTCAGAATGTTTCGTGAAACTTATTTTACATCTTCAGGTGCGAATGTTAAAATTATTTAATGACAAAAAATAAATATTACTGATTACTATATATTTAAATAGTGTTTATTAAATAACACATTTACCTTATTTTCATAAATAATCCTTATTTTTTGTCCATTATAGATATTTTACATTTGAAGCTGAAGATGTGAAAAATAAGTTTCTCGAAGTGTTGTAAAGAACGAAAACATATTTTTGTTTGTAAATAATTATAATTAGGTACATTTCAAATAGTTTCGTCTTAGAATATGACAATACTATTCCAATATACAAATTAATTAAATAATGTTACCCTAATGGCAGTGACATGACTGCTAATTACAACTTCAAACGTAGGGAGCAGTTATATGGAACAGTTTTGTGAACATTTTAAATTGATATTATTCCTCTTTATAAATTAAAAATAACTTTTAAAATAAAATATAACCTCTAGAGAAGTGAAATTATATTGAGTACTGTTATTTATATTCATTTTATTTTCTAAACTCAAATTAAAATTGAACGAAATATCATTGTTTTTAACCACTTTGATCTAAAGTGAAACTTGATCAGTTTAGATGTATCAGGAAAACACTAGTTTGCTAATGATCTGGGACATTCTAATAATTACTATCAACATCATTCTACCATCTTTCCCAGGATAAATGCTCAAAAGCAATATATTTAAAAGAAAATTGGATTTATTGGAATTTTTATATGCAGAAATCGTTTTAAAGGGATATTTATATCACAATACTACATTATGTATCTAGTTTATAATGTTAAGCTTTATTGGAGGAGTACATGTTCTCAAATTGATACGAAAGCGATAAAGCATCTTTATAAACGAGTTGCATACATTATAGTTTTTGTCTAATTGCATTAGAAAGTAAGTATTTAAGCTTATACTAATTTAGAAGTAAACGATTTGGAGAAGATTTTCATTTTACTTCGAACATATATTCACAATATTTTGAAAATATGTGAAGGAGTTCCGTATGAATATTCATCATGTGATGGGAAATCATGATTGACCAAAATGAAGAATGAGTTCACTAGAAGACAAGCTGACTTTTGAAATAAACTTAATAAAATATTCTTATATCACATCGTACATCTGTGTTACATGTGCTGGCAGTCTGGTAGCCTTGATCTTCGGCTGACGTGTGCGGCTGCAAAAAATTAACTATGTTAGTTTTAATTTATGGGCAACAATGTGTTATCAAATTATATGATATCTCATGACTTTTGTAGGTACAGTTAATACAAGGAACTTTCCGTATGTAAAGTAACAAGCATGATGGTCATGGTTATTGACTTATTCAGGCAAGCGGAAATCGTGGTTCACTATCAATCACAAAGAGGAGTCATTCACAAGAGACTTTGGAGGAACATTATCTAAAACCAACAATATAAGAACAACAAAAGTTTTCTGGTTTATCCCGAACTTCTGAACAGTCGCGTACAGGAGGAATCATATAGCGACAATGTAAGTTTTTCTATATCGATGCTCAGGTGAGGAATTACAATTTCATCTTTTGAGACTTCAACTACGACCTGCTGAATGATCCTACACTTAGCACTTCTTAAAATACATTACATTACTTAATTTACATTACAAAAGATGAAATGACAATTAATAAAAACCCAATTGTTGCTGTGTAAGAGCACTGCATGTTTTTTGTTTCATTTGACTAACATTTTGACGAAATATTTTGGCTTGATTTCAATGAAGCGATCAGGTGCGCGTCTGATTTGCTGCACTCTCTCACTTACCGATTCCTCCTCCGTCGCCCATATTTGGTTCCACAGCGCATCCGACTGCAAAAAAAAAGAACGTGAAGGTGTATGCGCCAAGATACATAGTTCATTTAGAACAAGCTGAAGTAAGTCGGCAATGGCCGGATATTTATTACAATCGATTTTTTCACAATTCATTACACAGGAAAACAAATTAAATCTACCTCAAGTGTAAAATGGTATTTTATTTGCATTCTCGCAACCCCAAGTTCCGTCCCACTCTCCCCCCGCCCCCTCTCGCTACGCCGCCGTCCTGCCTTTTCGCGCACGCCCTGCTCTCCCCGGTGCCCCAGTCAGAAAGGACATGACCAAGAGCGGGAAAGAAGGACCCTGGGCGGGTAAGAAAGACCGGGGTCGGGAATGAAAGTCTGAGTGCGGGAAAGAGCAAAGGTGAAAAGAAAGACCGGGTGCGGAAAAAAGATTGGGTGCGGGAAAGAAAGACCAGGGGAAAGAAAGAGCGGTTGCGGAAGAGATCGGGGGCCGGAAAGGACCCGCAGCGGGAAAATTGGTCGGGTGTGGGGAAGAAAGGCAGAGGACCAGCAGGAGAAAGCGGTTGCAGGAACGAAAGAGCTGAGGCGGGAGAGAAAGACTGGGGCCTGGCAAGTAAGACCGGGGGCGGAGACGAAAAAGACAGGGACGTAGGAACATGTGGGGGAAAGGAATAGAGTGGGGCGGAGTGGGAAAGCTGGGATGTGTGGGGGAGGTGGAAAGCAGTGGCGGGGTGGGGTGGGTTGGGGACAGTGGGTGCGGGAGTGTGCGGGAAGGAGAGGGACGTGGCTGGCTGTGGCGGGTGCAGAGGAGCGCAACGGAGAGGACATTCGGAGAGGGATAGAGCGGGCAGAGGCGGAAGAAGGGCTTCGCATTGCGAGTCTCGGGCGATGCAAATGTCTCCCCGTCAGATAGCATCGCTCGCTCGTGTGCGTGTGTGAGTGAAAGCAGTGGCGGGGCGGGGCGGGGTGGGGTGGGGTGGGGTGGGGTGGGGTGGGTTGGGGACAGTGGGTGCGGGAGTGTGCGGGAAGGAGAGGGACGTGGCTGGCTGTGGCGGGTGCAGAGGAGCGCAACGGAGAGGACATTCGGAGAGGGATAGAGCGGGGAGAGGCGGAAGAAGGGCTTCGCATTGCGAGTCTCGGGCGATGCAAACGTCTCCCCGTCAGATCGCATCGCCCGCTCGTGTGCGTGCGTGAGTGCGTGTGAGGTACGCACGTCGCGGAGCGTAGGCGAGGGCGGGTGCTTGAAGGAGTCGTCGAGCGCGCCCTGCACGTCCACGCCCGCCTGCTCCAGCTGCGGCTGCATCTCGCGGATGACCCCGCGCAGCCGCGCCGCGCACACCGGGTCGTCCTCTGCGCACGCGCACGCGCACGCGCACGGTCACGCCGCGCTCCAACACACTGCGCCCGGGCGCGTCCACGGTGCCGAACGGATACATCCCGGAATGGAGGGACTGGTTAGATTCCGGACGCCACAACTGCTATGGTAACTAGTACCGTAAGTGTAGTGCTTAATTTTAGCGTGGAAAGCGCCGGTAATTTTCCCCCGCTGTATGACGAGATACAGCGCCGACCTACCGTCGGCATGCGGTTTTTTCCCAAACAGGTTTCTCCACCGGCGGGCACTGCGCCAGCCGCGATAAGCTCTATGTGTGGTAGTGTAGTGCATGTTAGTTGTAGTGGTGAGAATAGGACAGGGAAGAGGTACGAAAGTTCCTGGGGGTCCGCGGCCGCCTATAAGGGAACTGCTCCGATATTCGTCTAGTGTCGATCGGCGTAACTACGGAAAACTACCTCTCAGAGGAGGCAGTCACTAGAAATTCTCCTCCAGTGTGCGGCTGAACTCGACGTAGCTGTCCAGGTAGTATCGAACATTCTGTTGGACACGTTCAGAAACTATCATTACGCTACAGGCTTTTGTTTCCAGGAGCGTCATCTGTTATGGCCTATAGGCCCGTAAGTGTGGTGCATGTTATATTCCGGGAGGCGGCGGTGATCGGTCCCCAGTGGAACGTGGGATCAGACGCCAAACGTCTCTCCAAATAGAGGGACGCTGCCGAGCCAATCCCTAACCTTCCGACAAACGTGGTAAGAGTGTGTGTGTGTAAATGAGAGAGTGTGTATAAGGAAAGGAGCGGGCGAAAATGAGGAAGCAACATCGTGCGTGGTTCTTCAGCAGTGTGTTAGTGTCCTTCTTCGTCATTCTCCTGGAATTGTTCAATGAAACTTCGGAATACTACCTCTCAGAGCTGCTGATTGCTATCATTCTCTTACAGAGTGGCTGGATTCAATTAATTATTTCAATTAATGCAACTAAAAGAGCGAGCCGTTGTTTAGACTGCCCGCAACAACAAATTCAATTTTTCAATTAAAATTTACGTACTATGAAGATGATAAATTATGAGATATATTTTTACTATAAGAGGAAAAGGAAATTAAGATATATAAAATTAACGATAGAACACAATAAAAATATAGAAGTTAATTTCTGAATGATGCTTAAATATTTTAAATAGTAGGTTGATTTATTTGTTACTAAACAAAACTTCCATTTAGAAGTGAAATTTATTCTGATGTGTTTAAATATAAAACTTTTAAGCGCTTTAGGATTTTTTAAAAGTTCATTAAGAAGTATATTTGTTATTTTTTTCGAAGAAATGTTCTTGTAATATGCTGCGTTCTCAATAGATTGCGTAAGAAATGCACAGAGAAATTAAAAATACTTTTATGTTGGCAATAAAGCATGACACATTTATGATTTGAATATCGTCATTTGATTTACGACCCTGATAAAAAATCAATTGACCTTCTGCTCTTTCTTTATAAAGCGTGCCTAGTTGAATAAATCTTGTATAACAACTAACTTCATTTTGTAAGAGAAGTAACATCTTGTGTGTAGCTCTTTCTTCGAGTAAGGATGATAGCTGTGCTGATTTATTATTTTATTTTTTTCTGGATAATAAATTTTGAGGCTCTTACAAGCGGTAAGTTCATGAAGACAAAGATCTTGTAACTGTAATATGAATATTGCTTTAAAAGTTATTAGAAATGATTTTCCTAAGTATTAATTAGAACTGCGCCTACATGAGTATACGATACAAATATTTATCTCTAGTCGTATTCTTTGTATCTAACTTACATTCATGTGATCAAAGTCTCTTCTTTTGGAAGAAGCCTGAAAACTATGTCTGTAAACAATGCTTTCCAATGAAAAATAATCCTTTTATCATTTATTATATGGGTTTTACATCATTCTTTCGAACCACTAATAATTATATTCTATTTAAGCAAAAGGAAAGGCTTATTTCAGAAATTACGATGCATTTAATTGTTCAAAGTGCTAACCTACTAGACTTCCGATATCCCTAACTCAAAACCATTGTTATAGCCCAGTCAAATTCGGGAAAATAAGAGAAAACATTCATAAAGTTTTGAAACTTTGCAAAAACACTACCTGGGGGTTTCTCTCCACATAGACGGGGTTGCATTCCCAATTACATTCTCCAAATTTTGCAATGTTGTATTGTTTTCCAATTTTACGAATAATAGTTTCTTTTAAAAATAAGTTTTATTTAAATAAACCTTTCTTCTCGAAATTGTCTCACAAAATGTCATTTATGTTGTATGTACAGCGAACTGTTTTTGATACATCGCACTGTTGAAATCCATAGCACATATTATTGTCTTATTCTTATATTTTTGAAAAAATGATACACTTTTCCTTATCAAAATCTCATGAGGATTTTGAGGTATACGCCAGATTTGTGTATCTTATTTTTTCAAGATACACAGAAAGAAACAATCATTTTGATTACATTATTATACATGACTATTTCAAATTGCCGTAATGTCTACTGATCCTAATTATTTACACCCAGTGTGCTCAAAGATTAATACAATGTGCATGTCATTTCGTGTTTTTCATTTTGTCTGAAAATACCGGGTCAGACCGGGGACCAGTTTTCTAAACTAAAAGACGTTAAAAAGGTCTTACGTATCGTCAGAGAGGGAATGATACACATTTTAGATTTTTGGTTACTCTCCTTTAAAATCATTTTTCTGAAGAAACTAGTCATATGAGAGATTTCTGGCATATGAAATCCCGCTTACCCCTTTACCAAGATCTCAGGACAGAGGCTCACCAAGTCTCTGCACACCCTGATCCAAGAGTGAACCGGTTGAGTATACTCAGTGCCATCATTGTCGCTGTCTCTGCAGCTTCTCTGACCGGCAAGGTCTCGGGTTCTATATCCGATGACGGTAGAAACTTTTCGACACCAGCTAGGTCGAATTAGGCGGATTATAAACGGCACATATGGCTCAATGACAGGTGTACTAGTACTTGACAAGTTACCGATCGGAACGTCTAGAGTACGTGTTCCAACTATGCCGGATTTTCAAGAGTAGCTAAAAAGCTAGATTAAATTTAGCCGATATCTGGAGGAGACATAGCGGCCGGCTTCTCTCATTAGTAGTTTTCCGTGGTTTATCCGATAAATACCAGGCGAATGCCGGAGCGGTATCCTAAAAGTCGGGCCACTGACCACGTACGATCTTTCCTTCCCTTTCTTTGTCCTCTCGTCTTACACTCACACACGTTCGAGCTCTATGATATTATATCACACGTCGAAAGTCTATAGCTTGCTCTGACTGGGGCGTGAAGCTCGGTGCCGGATCTTACAAAGCATAGAGGAGGAACCATCACCACCTTCCGAGGATAAAACCTTCAGCACACTCATGGGACCACTGACCGCAGCAGTTGACACGTCCGAAAGCAATAATTACAAAAGCAATATAAACATCGAAAATAAATTTAAAAAAATCTATTTTCTACTACAGCGCGAGGACAATTACTCAGGCTTTGAAAGTCTGTAACTAAAGCGGTACGTCTCACCGTTTTTGTAGTCACGGGCAATCGAAAAAAACGGGCATTTGAAAAAAAATATGACTTCGAGTATGTATGAAGTGATGTATAATTTGTCACCACTGTGAATTTTGAATCTCACCGAGTCGCAGAAGGAACCCGTGTTACCAAAATAATATGCCACTAATTGACTGCAGTGACGTAAAGGCTACTCAAAAACCTACACAAAACCGTCTTTGAAAATGTAGAATGCGCGCTGCCTAAGAACAAGTAATGAAATACTCTCGTGTAAAACGACCACAAATTAAATCTTTTAATGAACTGGTGGTGCCATAACAGCTCGTACTTTCTCGCTCTATTTTCACGCAAGATTATGCGAAATGTACTCAAATTTTCAAAAAATTGTACATGATCTTATTTCAAAATTCGTTGTTAAGAAAAAAAAAACAGTAAGGGAAAAATCTCTATCTTGAATATTTAATTTGTGGGAAAGCACCGAAAACAATTTGAATTTTGGAAAAATCAGTGTTTTTAATGAACAAGAGATCTGAACACTTCTCTTAAACGTCCTTCACACTACCCAACAACATAAATAATCATAAATTAGGGAGCATTTTTTTCGAAAATTTTCAAAATGTCTCACGGCTTTATGTAAAGTACTCTTAAAATTCTCGGTTTCAAATTCCAGGGGCCATGAAATCATTCAGATATATTGAGAAATATCAATATTGGAGAAAATCGTCTGAACGGATTAGCCGCTAGCATTGCTCACAGACGGACAGACGGAAACATGGATTATGGGTACACCATGTGTTAGAAGTTTTTTTTTTAAACTTAGCAATGGGATTTATCACCTTTTTTGCTACCAAGGTCCTGAAATAAGACTGTACTGCATAACGAGAAAGTAAAACTATACTCGAGAATTCTGTAATAACGTAGTATAGTACGATATGCGGATACAAACAAAACGTTCTTTACATAGCAAGAATAAAAAAATAGGCACTTCTTACATAGCCAGAGTTTGTATAATATTCTTTCAAATTCTGCGCTAATCGTTAATTAGTAATACAGATGATAATTACTATGCAGTGTTATGACAAGTTAAGGTATGCTGATTTGAACTTCTCTTGTTCCAGTGATGGCTTGTGAACCTTTAACACGCACCATGGCGAATCGCTATAAGTGGTTCTTTGAGGACCAAAATTCTACTCGCCTACCTCAACCATCAACTGGAGATAATACCTCTCGATAATACACCTATGATTATAATTAATACCTATAATTATAACCATGTAAAATTTGCAAGTGTATTACTTGATGAAATAAATATTTCACTAACAATATTTTTATTCTTAACCTTCTTAGTATTTTCATTTTAATACAAATAAGAATGTAGTTATGACTAACGAAATGAATAATTTTACAATGAGGATTAGAAGAATTAAAAAAATAATGCGTTTTATAATTAAATAATTCGTTATGTTCTGATAATACATTTTATAGTTAAAATATATGGCTTACGTTACTCCTGAATTTCCGAGACATCTGGAATAACAAACCCAAGTGTATTCCAAACTTCTTGAACAAACTGAAAATATTTATTTTGCATTGGTAAACCAACTAGACTTTCGTAAGTTTAATTTACTACCTGCCTCTATCTACAGTACATCGAGATATAAATTAATACAATTTCCGATAAGAAAATATATTTTTAACTCGGTATAACGTCTATTTCTGCGATAGTGTAGGTGAATGGAAAGGTCGTTCAAGAAATTAGTTCAATTACGAACAAAGTTATTCAAGAATAGAAGTTATTCAAAATAAGTTTTCAGCTTAAAAGCTCATTGGTTTATCCGTAATGACATTCATTTTAAAACGAACTATTCAATAAATTCGTATATTTTAAAACTATGAAATCGTCTTCTCTTGAGTCTTGTCCAGCAACTAATACATTTAAATAAGGTAAATCATGGAATAATTTTTCCCATATTAAGACTTGATATTCAAAAGATCCCTTTCGACCTCCCTAATTGGCAGAATGAAATTTAAACTAAATGAAAAATACGAAATTGTGAAAAAGTTATTATGTCGGGCCCTTACTGAATAACCTTAGGAATTATATTTTATTTATATGTTATATTTTCTATTTTAATTAATTGTAAAATATTTTAATTGTTCACGTCCTTGAAAGACATTTGTATGTCGAACAAGTGGAAAAAATAATATTAAAAATATTCCAAACAATCGTCGTTTCTACGCTATTAGATATTATTATTCTTCGTTAGATTTTTTTATTTCGTTGGTGCTTGATCATTGAGGTGCAGTGTTTTTGGCATGCGTTATTAAGAAGAAAAAAATATTCTCAAGTGTGGCAATATTTGTACCAGAATCTACTACAAACTTAGGAGAGCAAACTAAAATTTTTGTTTTAATTACTATTTCTTTCATGTTGCTCCATATTCAGAAGATTTCGGGGTACAACTCTGTTATATAAGATCAAATAATATATTGCATTGAGTGTTGTTATACACACAATGAGCAGTCATATACTCATTTTCTTTGTGCTTTTGCTCTGGACAATTCTTCTCATCGAATTGGGACCATTTCGTGGTGGTAAGTTCAGAACGTTGATAAATCGAATGCTAAGTCAACAAATACTTAAGTTAATTTTAATTTATTAATCTTTTAAATTGTGATGAAAATTTAATCTTTCTAAAATCAAAAAACTGTCTTAAAACTAGTATGTGAACGGTAGCTAAAGAATATACAATAAAAAGTATTTTTAGATTAGAGAAGAAAATGTACTCTAAGAAATAATTCAGTGTTCAAATTTACCGGAACTCATTATATTTGTGAGGTAATATAAAATGCTCGCACATGTTTAATAATTAAACTGCACATTACATTAATATCAATTACGCATGATTTAATTCCTTTTTGAAATTAATTTGATTTAAAATTTTATTAATACGAAGAAATATCAAATATAACTAACGTTTTAAGTTCAATCTAAATCAGAAGGTATATGGAGATTAATATAATAGTTTCGACAAATATGCCACTTTTACAAATCGTATCATAAATAACTGATTTATAAATTTTTGAAAATAAAATGTTCACATCAAAAAATATCTTCTCATTTAAGATTAACTCAGAGTTACTTTTTTGTTACAGCTTTTGCTTGTGATCCCTTTGTCTGCCCAGCAAAAGCGAAGGGCTGGTTTCCATGTCCTCAACCGAAAAACTAACGTCCGATGCAGGCACAAAGTATTGTCACAGTCGGGATTGCCCAGTGTCGTTCTTTGTAGAGCGATAACATTTTTTTAATATTATAATGTAGCCATTGAAAACTGTGTGATTTAATTTTTCATTCGTAAGATATTGCTTCATTTTTTAACACAATTTATAATAAATAGGGGGCATAAAATTTGTGAGTTATTTTAAAAATAAAATCATTATGATACAAATGACATTTGTTTGAATATATCAGGTAACATCTCAGTTATACCTTAAGCCAAAAATACTGTCAAGATTAAATTTGAACTGAACATACTGTAATATCATCAATTCACTTAATGAGATTTTTCAAATAAAATCATATTCCTGAAAATGCCCGCTTTCATTAAAATCTGGAGATTTCTTTTTGTACGATTACAAAATATTATCTTTATTTTCCTTTATGGACGGTAGTAAAACGAAAAGAAGCAAAAGAAATCAACCACAATTTCTAATAGGCTTTAAAATCCACTCAGTGTTTCAGCGATTGGAGTTATAAAAGAGCGAGGAGTATAATTAATTGTTTATCTGCGGACATAAAATCTGACTTTAACGAGTGTTTTCAGTTCCTAACAATTGTATTGTTAAATAAGATGATCAAACCTTCACCTCTGCTGTCCAAGATTTGAAGTCTTTTGAATTGCTAATCACACCTATGATAATTGGCAAGATTAGAGGTAAGGGGGAGTGGAGTTTCAGTTGTCAGAATGGATATTACTACAGCATTTTTCTTGGTGTGTTTTCTACGTGTGATGCTATTGCCATGTGGTACGTTTAGAACAGTAAGAGGACTACTATTATTTGTTGATTTGATATGACCCCTATATAGTTAACTAGATGAAGCAATCGGGCACTGCCTCGGTATTTATTATAATCACTAATTTGACAAGAAAATGAATTATTTTTTAAAATTTTATTTACCTATTCCTACAACTAAACCTTTTCCAACATTTGTTTCGTCACTTCCAGGGGTCTCTGTACTAGTTTCAGTAACGAGTTGTAGAAGGTCTTAGGCGACGGTCACAGCGAAGCCGATTTTGCCCGAAACTTCGGTCGGCCGACGTCGGACGTTTGCGTCCGATGGCCCGATTCATTCACTCACGTGCCAGTGAACAGAATTGAACCCGAACGACGGCGTCGTAAACACTGAATGTCGGACGCAGCTCTATTTCGTTTGATTGTTCCATTCGTGATTGATTGATTGAATGATTAGGGATTCCGGGCGTGTCACTTGCTAAGGTAATTATTCCAGAACGTGTAGCGTCTGTTTTGTCAAAGAAAGTGGCGGTGATCTTCCCCCTGAGGCTGGGGAAATGGCCCAGACCTACACGTCGTATCCCGACCTACACGTATCTCCTACCAGCAGGCTACCGCTCCAGTTTGGTTAAGCTCTAAGTTCCCGGCTCGTCTCCCGGCATGTGTGGCAGTACAATGCAGTCATCTCAGTTGCTTATAATCATATTGAAAGAAGAATTATGATAGTCAAGTATTATTTTTATAAATTGCAAGATATCTATTTTTATAACGTTCATTATTTAGCTAGTTGTGCTATAAAAGCACGTATTTTCTCGCCAGTACTTTCATGCAAAATAACATGACAAAACTCAAATTTTTGAAATATTGAACATGGCTTTATTTCAAAATCTATCATTAAGGAACAGATTTCATTAAGGGATAAGATATCGTTAATATTTTAGTTGTAGAAAGATGTCGAAAAGATTGTGAAGTTTTGCAATATACGAAAAAATAGTTTTCAACAAAACCGAGATCTACGCCATTCTCCTGAACTTCTATTACACTATTCAACATCAAAATTTAATCAAAAACAATGGAGAATTTTTTTGAATATGTCCCAGGGTCTTAATGTAAAGTACCCCTCAAAATTAAAAAAATGGTCTCAAATTCACGGGGCCGTGACATCAGCCAGATCAATTGGAGAAATTCAATTTTGGTGAAAATCAGCTCAATAATTTAGCTGCTTGTTGTTCACAGACATTTTGCCGTCATGAGATTTTTCGGTATAGGACCCACAAGATCGGATTTTGGCTACACCACGTGTTAGAGGACTACTTTTCTATATTCAACAACTGGTTTTATCCACTTTTTAGTTACCAAGGCCGTGTAATAAGGTTTTTCCGCCGAATATTCGCCGCTTTTTTCACGCCACATTACGTAACTTTCTTTTTACTGCGTAATCCGTAGCGAGAAAGTAAACATTATTTATTTTCATTTGGGAATTGTTCCGAACAGATCTACCTTTCATGAGATATCTTCTTCATCCGCCTGGGGTATTCAAGTGTAAAGAGAATGATCTGACCTACACCACGGGTCGTCGAAGTATTTGGTAGCTGTAGCTGCACATGTGCAAAGGTGCTGCACATATACGCGCACATAATTACATGCCGTACAGCACCACGCTCGCCAGGAGACCCGGCGTGAGATGAGGCTCCCCTCGGGGGGGTGGGGGGGAGATGACCCGCTGGGAGGGAGACGCGGAGAAGGAAACCTCACAAAGTCGAAAGTCCTCTTGAAGGACGGCGCCAAATTCCACATACCAGCGATGGTGGAACCCCTGCACTACACTTACGGAAGTAACAACCATGATAATTGACTTGGCAACGTTGGCTAGAGCAAGGTGCAACGATAGCGGTTGCAGCGATGACCCTAGCTAACCAACAAAACGGACTGCTTAGCAGGGTCGAAACAGTTGACGGTTGGAGAGGGTCGAAACTCGCGGACTAATAAATGATTGTGATAAATGTCTACGGATCTTTAATAGGACACCTATGTGCATCGCACAAGAGACGTATAACGTTATATTCTATGTTTGCTCTGTTGCAGGCTTTGGATGTGCAGTGTGGCCTAACCCTACCTTACCGCCTCACCCCAGACCAACAAGTTCACCGAAGATTGTTCCCAGAGAAAACATTTGTGGTAATTATTCTCAGGAAGAAATGTCACCCGCTACCACGTAGTTGCTTCGCATCGAAATATTCAATGGAGATAATACGAGAGAAAGATTAATAATCTTCACATATAAAAATTTGAATAGCTCAGTTGATAATATATTATATATTTTATATTTAATATGTTACATTATACTATATTATATCCGAGGGAATTATTTCCTCTTTTTTCCATCTTCTTGGAACCAGCTTCATAAGAATTCACATAAAATGTATTTTTGACGACTACAAGAATAAAGAGGGTAAAATATTTTTACAAACCGTACTACTTTAAATACGTTCTATAGTACATCACAATTATTCTAATTTTTATAAAATAATATTATAATATCGTGGCTACCATTTATTATTGCAGAATACCCACTAATACAAATGATACAGTTATACAATGATAGAAAATGAGCAGGTTCTAAGATTTGCGTCTACGCTCTTGCTTCAGGCGAGAAGTCCCATTACAAATGAAGGCGTACATTAAAACATGAAGATAGTAGATATATACATTTACACTTCAAGAAGTAATGTTTCGGAACAAATTACTCATAAAATGCGTACAAAGATGGTTCAGATCCAACTATCGTTATTTAAAATTTATTTTCAGCTTCCCCCATCCAGCACCTTCAGCTCTATCTGTTTCTCTTGCTCAGCCACGTTTGCCGTTACCCCGTTTCGTTTCGCGTTTATCCCAGTATTATTCTTCGATTTAAACGTAGGGATCTGTTGACGTAATCAGCCATGACGATGTCGTAGAATCGGGAGCTTGGATCTACAGTAGTGACGTTTAAGCTCCCGATTGGATGATTCTGTAACAGCTGATGATCTTTCAAAGGACAGTGTTAATAAATCGAGTCCTGCGCGCTCTCCAGATCTGAACGCGAGTAAGGAAGAGATCACATACATTTAGAACAACGAAATTGGATAAAACGACGTCCATACGACATCGATACCACACAAATCAGTTTATGAATAGATTCGAAGTTTTTGCAAGCTCTTCTTCAGAATTGTCGCAGTATCCTTTCGAAGTTTATTAAAGATTAATACACCACAAATGTGGAAAATAAATGATTTAAATATTAAGTTACAGTGCACCACCATCATTATTTTTCAGCTCTCTTTAAGAGCACTGGGTTCCCAATAACTTCCGCCAGAGGTCAGTAGCGGTGAAGAAGAGCTAGTACCTAATAAATAGACTCCTAATACATTCCGCCAGAAGCGAGGAGCACTGCGGCAGAACTGGCGTAAAATAAACAATTTTAGTCTAATAGCAATGTACTGTAAAATAAAACCAAAAAATATTATAGCGCTTTATTAAAATTTGAACAAATTACATTAAAAGTAATCTTAAACACCGAAGTTTTTATAAAACTGATATTTTTCCAATTTCACAAGGATTGGATACGAGGAATGTTCGAGAAACGCTGAATATTTTGTTAGTATGACATAAAAATGTATTAAAAAACTAATGTAAATACCTCATATTTCAATTTAAGCGTACCAAGCAGTTTTTTCTATAACTGATTATAATTTATTTACCATAGTACGTCGGAAAATGGTAACTGAATTAAAGGAGACTAATAGGAAACAACTACAGTTACTATATAAAAGAACTGACGTTTCAAAATAAAGATTAAAATCACAATGAATGTTTTTTTGAATTAATCTTTAATCCTTGCCATCTTTTTTTATTTTCTCTTGATCCTTAAAACATATAAGACGCAGTCTGTTTTTTAATGTACTTTTCACCCCACCTCGTAAAATTCGTCTGCTAATAACTCACTTCAACCGTGAGAAGTTTCGAAACAATGACCTTGGGGAAGAAAATATCCTTTTTAGCTGTAGCATATCCTTCGTAAATGAGAAGTTCTTCAACAGCATACCCTTTCTCATATTATTTGCAACGTTTTCTTTAAGTTATAATTTTAGCAGTGACCGTGCGATAATTTCGTTCATATGGATTTTTTTGCATATGTTTCGATGTAGTATGTTTCGAACTTTCATAATAGCTTGCTACCTATGCTTCTTTATCTATAGCCTTACACGCTTGTTCACGCTTGAAGTCGAAACGTCAACTCGCAAGACCAAAGACAATCGAATGTTTGGTCTTTAAAACCAAATAATAAACTATTGATGGCAGATAAACCCTTATCTTATTAATTTCAATATAATATTAATATTATTTTTACTACAAAACCAGTTAGTAAGAGTTAGTGAAAACAAATCTAGAACGAAGTGTCTTTGATTTAAAGTATTAATGACTTAAATTGATTTAAAGTATTAATGACTTAACCCCCCCCCACTTTTTTCTTTCTTCCTGTTTCTAGAATGTTAAATTTATTTCCAAAAAATTTGTAAATTATTTGTAACCTTTATCATAATCTTGTTGTATTCACGTTCTAATGTGTTTTTTTTTCTTCTTGTATCAGACAACTGATGATGATGGCTAAGCCATCGAAAGCTGCTATTATATTAAATACTTTTGTGGCAATGACAACGTTAACAATTATTTCATGAAAAATGCCAACGGTAACGCACCACAACACCTATATTTGATTTAAAGGATTAAATGTCGAACATTGTTGCGTAGAATGGTCAAATTTCTTTCTATACGAAAAGAAATGTATGTATA
The DNA here is from genome assembly GCA_038098605.1 of Gryllus longicercus. Lineage (NCBI taxonomy): Eukaryota > Metazoa > Arthropoda > Insecta > Orthoptera > Gryllidae > Gryllus > Gryllus longicercus. The sequence continues at coordinate 2,541,493 of JAZDUA010000018.1, read as the reverse complement.
ATAGTAATAAAATAAATAATAAGGTAAGAAGGAGGAGGAGAGCGGCGCTGACCGTGGCTGAGGCGTCGCTCGAGCTGCTGGCGCTGGCGGGCGCTCTCCAGCATGTCCCGGTGGGCGGCGCGCTGGGCGTCGGCGAAGCCCAGAATGGTGCCGTCGGGCAGCGACCCCCAGGGCAGCCTCCGCGCCATCGCCCCCCGCGCCCCGCACACGCCCTCCTCACTCACACGGGCTCCGTGCTTGGCGCTGCGGTCGGCGGAGCAGCGTCGCCAGACGCGTTGCAAGCTCTTTCCCCACCACTTCTACCAAAGTTGTGGAAATAACCTCCCAATGAAACAAAATTCCACAACTTTGAAATGAAAAATATTCTCCAAATTATGGTCCAACGTCATGAACTGTCCTTGACGATTCCATTGGCCCGTGAATTCAAATATTTTAAATCAACCAAACATCGTCCTTTGCTGCTCGAAGCCCTATGCCACCTTAGTTTTTCTCATGTTTTCCTTTCTGCATGCATTCGTATATTATTCTCTTTATGATACATAAAATTGAAAGAGAATAACTTATCATGTTTCATTTTCATTCATAATAATTGAGAGAATTTATACTATTTCTATCTCAACTCCTGATGAAAATAATTTCTCCAAAAAATCCCTAAACATTTTTACGTCTATTTTTTGTTCCCCATTCTTTCCCCACAACTACCCAAAATCCCCATTTTCCGGGTCAAACTTCCCCAATCTGGCAACCCTGCGTCTCGCGTCCACTCAGGCGTGGTTGGGCACGTGTGAGTTGTGGCCCGTCCATGCGCTCCCATCCCCACGACATTCCTTCGTTCCTGGCCCTTTCGGGGCGCCGAGGAGAAGGCTACGGGGCACACAAATACTAATATTTAAAGCATGAAAGTGCATTTCGTCACACCTTTCAGACATTTTTTTATGACGCTGGATTTGTTGAGATTCATTTGTCATGAGATCCGCAAAACACATGTCTATCAATAATGTAGACGGTATGCTTTTGGCTAAATTATATTGAACTCGTGTAGATGTATACTGAAAACGCGTAAGTACAAAATCTTTGGCAGTGGAAAATCATACTGGAACTGAATCATATTTACACTACTGTTGAATCCTTCAATTGTTTAATATAATATAAACTTTTTCGTGTAGTGATTCACGAGGCGAACCAAGTGAAGTGACGGAAGCGTGGGGCCATAAAAGCCAAGCCCCTCTCAAAGCCAATTTTTTTCGCAGTTTTACTTAATTCGTTCAAAACAATTACCACGTATTCATCGAATCACATCCAAAAACTATTCCCATTACAAACTTTTTTTATATCAAGCTAAAGTTTCAATACAAATTATTCTCTTACACAAGTCTATAAGGAAGAGTCCAAATTGAAGTTGACCTTCCCCAGACATACGTTTTGAATCTTCCCCAAGCCTCAATAATAATTTACAATAATTGTCTGTCTGTACTGGCACAACAGCTTCTAACAGGGCCAAGGCCTACCAGCGACGTCCCGGCCTTTCTGCCACGCGTTTAGGGGGTACGTGTGGTTAGTACGTAGGCATCCCTAGGCCGTATTCTGTCTTCTCAATCTGAGAAGTGAATTTTCTCATCCTCACACAGCAACATATACTAGGACATTGCAAGGAAAACGCACACTATAATATATTCTTGCCTGATCGGTAATCGAACCCAGGATCGCGTCATGGAAAGTGAGTATGCTGACCAGCCAGCTAACCGTGGGGCGTACAATTATTGTACTTTCAAAAACACGGAAAGCTTTCATTGTACCTACTGACCTTCAGATAAAGTTGATCATGTGCATACGAGATTTGGCCAGGTGTTGCTTGGGTGGCGCGGCTGGATTCGGTCCCCCCATCTCCGCTCGGTCGTCGGTGTCTTCACGACATGTCCCGCCTCACTGCAAGGGGAGCAGAAGATGGACGCCTCCTTCACAAACAGGTGAGCGCACACACGCGCATGCCGGATGGCTCTCCCAATGCAATTTTGTGCTCTTTACGGATCCATCGGCTGTTACCTAGAAACAAGCCTCTTTTCAATCACAAGAAACAATAAAGTGACACCAATCCATTGTCAGTACGAAATTCAGAAGTCACGTGATTTCAGTCACAATCTGTTTTCTGTACACGTCGATAATAAAAGTAGTATTAAAACGTATAAAACCTTCTTCTACCTACCAAAAGCATTTAAAAGTATAACCGTTATAAATTTGAACGTATATTTTGGCTTACGATTCGCCAGTATCTTCACATTCTATTTATTTTGTTAAATAAAATTGTTACTGAATCGAAAGATAAACAGTATGTTCTAAGTTACTATTGCGTTCTTAATTTTTGACACCATTTTGTTTTGAAGTTGTCTTTAGAATATTTTTTAACTTTTCAGTTGTTTTTTGAAAAAAAAAATATTTCGAGCTTGCAATGTCTCTCTCTACACTTAAAAGGAAATACCTCTTTTGTGTTCTTTTGTAAATTCAAAAGCAAAATCAAAACAGAATTTGTACCATATAATTCAGTTCATTGTAATCTATCAGTTCAAAAACAATTTACAATATTTTGGAGCCGTTTTGAGGAATATTATTTATTTATGTAGCGGCTCGTAGAATGTTCAAGTAAAATGTTTTATTGTTTGATCTTTACACAAATTCAATACTCTCATACAGACGTATCTTGGTAGTCAGGCGCCCATGGCAAGCATAGCATTTGCGTCCCCGTCAGGATACTTCAAATTAGGGTGATTGTTATTTGTTTTGGCGGATTAATGTCAAAACAGCGCCACTGTGAGTGGCACCCATGGCACGTGCCATGCCTGCCATGCCGTAGATACGCCACTGCTCCCTTATGGTATACACAACTACTGTGCTTAGCAACTCCACACGACATCACGGACAATGACCATCCGGCAATTTTCGGACTTCGAAACTATAAGAAAAACAATGTACTCGATAAACTGTGTGACCTCCTCTTCTGGATATTACGGCTAAGAAGTCCCAGGGCAACAACTGTTGCCCTTGAAGCACCTCTGATGGGAGATTCTAGGATTCGAGTCCCGACGTTTGAATTTTCAATTCTAGATTCATAGATAGATTTTCGTAGGTCGAGTTCTGCTGCCGGTTGAGATACTAGCTCTGGGCACAAACGGATGTCACTGCGTTGCCTCTGGCCGGACAGCCTTAAGAGTTCGAGTCCCAACGGGAGCAGACGCTTGTTTACTAGGCGGATAGCAAGGTCAAATGAATCTGGAGGAGAATTCTAGAGGCCGGCTGCTCTGATCGGTAGTTTTCCGTGGTTTCTCCGATCAACACCAGGCGAATGCCGGAGCAGTACCCTGACAAACGGGCCACGGACCGTACGCCATCTTTCCTCTCCCTTCCTTGCCCTTCCCTCCCCCCCCACACACACACTACTATACATACCGGTAGACCAGTCGGGAGCTTAGAGCTTGTCCCGGCAGAGGCGGTGCCCCACTAGGGTGAGATACCTGGTTGGGGAAATTCCACGTAAGCGACGTAGGGCGGCGCCGGATCTCGTCAGCCACCGCCACCTCCAGCGATAAAATATACGCACTACATTTATGCCTTTAATTATCTTAGCAGTTGACACACCCAGAATCACTAATTAATCAATCGACATACAATTAAATAATGTTGATGCCCCTCGGATTTGCCCCTAAGATTGAAATAACTCAGTGGCATCATTACTGTTGTCTGTGCAGCGTCTATAACCGGGAAGGCTTAGTAGGGTTTGAGTGACCTGAGCAGGCTCATTTTCAGCATAGTTGCGAAGAACACTATGAGTAAGGGTAGCTTTTATGTTGAGCCTTCGCTTAATGTCTGCAAACTCCATTTTTATCATAATAATTAAGAATTTTAATATTTTGATGTTTGAAATATATCGGAGGCTTTCTAAGTGTTACGCGCGCTAATGTTCTTTGTTAGTAAAATACCTCTCCGATTTCCAAGAGATGTCGGGGAAACTTTAAAAGACGAGGGAGGTCATTTATGAGACTGGATCTTTTAATTCGCAGATTTGTGTGATGCCCTAAAACGGCCGCTACTGTGTGGCAAACCTGATACCTCCAGTACTGATGAGGTTTCGCCTATAATACTCGCCGTTGTTCTAGCACACTCAGTCGCTGATTTTTTCGAATTAAATTGTGGGTAGTTTTTGATATTTCAACATAGTAAATTGTTCGCTCAAAATCGATTGCACATCAAGTAACATTTCTCCTACTCATTTTACGTTTGAAAACTTTATCTTCCTTCAATCTTGTTGTAGAGTAAAAATACTTTCAGATTGTATAGAACAATTTTATTATTATCAAAAGATACACACAAATAAACGTACACACTTTCTCGAATTAATCAAGAAAGGTGTTTGTGTTATTGAACTGTTTAATATTTATAAACGATGGACGTCAGTAGTAGGGACGAGACGGTAGGAACTCCAGTCTGGAAGAAGAGCTTTTCGCCACATGTGTAGTTTCCTTAGGTAACCCACCAATGACTGCAAAGAAATTGCAATCGATAATCTCGCTGAGGCTGTGCATTTGACGCAATTACGGTAGCAGCGACGAAACCGCCAGGAACTTCCCGGAACCACACGTGAATTTCCCTTGCATCATCCGCCAATCACAGCGAAGAAATGGTGTTCGCCGATGTCGCTCTCCCGGCACATGTCGTGCAGCTGCGGCGGCAGCGACGCGAAGTCCGGGAACCTGCCCGCCTGGAAGAAGTCGCTGATGCAGGCGTCGAACCAGGCGTGCTCCACCTTCCTCTCCTGCACGAGCTCCTTGAGGAAGAAGAGCCAGACGGGCGCGAAGCCCGGCGTGCGCTGGTACTTGTCCGGGGTGACGCCCTGCGCGAAGCAGGCGCGCATGAAGTGCGGCGACAGCCCCGTGAACTTGGGCCAGCGGAACGTCCTGAAGTAGTGGCGCAGCGCGTGCAGCCACACTTCGCGGTTGGAGGCGCGCGCCACGTACACCCACTTGGGCACGAACGTGTGCTGCGGCCGCGCGCCCTCCACCAGCTCGATCTCGTCCTCCGGCCGGGCGCACGCCGCGCCGGCGTTGCGCGCGCTGCTCGCATTCACCACGTGCTATTTATGCACCCGGGGAGGTAGAGGGTTCTAAAGATCGAGCAGCGACAAAACGCCCTAGGGCCTTTGACATTGCAGCTCTTTGTCGCTCGATATCATTAACGTCCGAGGTACACGATATTATTTTCACGTTTTGTTTGCACTCACAACTAGTTATTTATGCACCCAGTTAGAGGGGTTCTAATCGAGTGACGACAAAACGCCCTAGGGTCTTTGACATTGCAGCTCGTTGTCGCTCGATATCATTAACGTCCGAGGTACACGATATTATTTTCACGTTTTGTTTGCACTCACAACTAGTTATTTATGCACCCAGTTCGAGGGGTTCTAATCGAGTGACGACAAAACGCCCGTCTTTGACATTGCAGCTCTTTGTCTCTCGATATCATTAACGTCCGAGGTACACGATATTATTTTCACGTTTTGTTTGCACTCACAACTAGTTATTTATGCACCCAGTTCGAGGGGTTCTAATCGAGTGACGACAAAACGCCCTAGGGCCTTTGACATTGCAGCTCTTTGTCGCTCGATATCATTAACGTCCGAGGTACACGATATTATTTTCACGTTTTGTTTGCACTCACAACTAGTTATTTATGCAGCCAGTTAGAGGGGTTCTAATCGAGTGACGACAAAACGCCCTAGGGTCTTTGACATTGCAGCTCTTTGTCGCTCGATATCATTAACGTCCGAGGTACACGATATTATTTTCACGTTTTGTTTGCACTCACAACTAGTTATTTATGCAGCCAGTTAGAGGGGTTCTAATCGAGTGACGACAAAACGCCCTAGGGTCTTTGACATTGCAGCTCTTTGTCGCTCGATATCATTAACGTCCGAGGTACACGATATTATTTTCACGTTTTGTTTGCACTCACAACTAGTTATTTATGCACCCAGTTAGAGGGGTTCTAATCGAATGACGACAAAATGCTCTAGGGTCTTTGACATTGCAGCTCTTTGTCGCTCGATATCATTAACGTCCGAGGTACACGATATTATTTTCACGTTTTGTTTGCACTCACAACTAGTTATTTATGCACCCAGTTAGAGGGGTTCTAATCGAGTGACGACAAAACGCCCTAGGGTCTTTGACATTGCAGCTCTTTGTCGCTCGATATCATTAACGTCCGAGGTACACGATATTATTTTCACGTTTTGTTTGCACTCACAACTAGTTATTTATGCACCCAGTTCGAGGGGTTCTAATCGAGTGACGACAAAACGCCCTAGGGCCTTTGACATTGCAGCTCTTTGTCGCTCGATATCATTAACGTCCGAGGTACACGATATTATTTTCACGTTTTGTTTGCACTCACAACTAGTTATTTATGCAGCCAGTTAGAGGGGTTCTAATCGAGTGACGACAAAACGCCCTAGGGTCTTTGACATTGCAGCTCTTTGTCGCTCGATATCATTAACGTCCGAGGTACACGATATTATTTTCACGTTTTGTTTGCACTCACAACTAGTTATTTATGCAGCCAGTTAGAGGGGTTCTAATCGAGTGACGACAAAACGCCCTAGGGTCTTTGACATTGCAGCTCTTTGTCGCTCGATATCATTAACGTCCGAGGTACACGATATTATTTTCACGTTTTGTTTGCACTCACAACTAGTTATTTATGCACCCAGTTAGAGGGGTTCTAATCGAATGACGACAAAATGCTCTAGGGTCTTTGACATTGCAGCTCTTTGTCGCTCGATATCATTAACGTCCGAGGTACACGATATTATTTTCACGTTTTGTTTGCACTCACAACTAGTTATTTATGCACCCAGTTCGAGGGGTTCTAATCGAGTGACGACAAAACGCCCTAGGGCCTTTGACATTGCAGCTCTTTGTCGCTCGATATCATTAACGTCCGAGGTACACGATATTATTTTCACGTTTTGTTTGCACTCACAACTAGTTATTTATGCACCCAGTTAGAGGGGTTCTAATCGAGTGACGACAAAACGCCCTAGGGCCTTTGACATTGCAGCTCTTTGTCGCTCGATATCATTAACGTCCGAGGTACACGATATTATTTCCACGTTTTGTTTGCACTCACAACTAGTTATTTATGCACCCAGTTAGAGGGGTTCTAATCGAGTGACGACAAAACGCCCTAGGGCCTTTGACATTGCAGCTCTTTGTCGCTCGATATCATTAACGTCCGAGGTACACGATATTATTTTCACGTTTTGTTTGCACTCACAACTAGTTATTTATGCACGAAGGGTGTCATAAGGGTTAAAAAAATTGAGCGGCGACAAAATGCCCGATGGACATTGGGCCGAGAGGTATAAGAAGAATAGAACAGAAAATAACAAGATTTTGAGTGATGAAAATGAAATTAAGATAACAATTGCTATGACGACACAAGACTTTAACAAGAAAAGAAAAATACTAGAAATGGAAATAAAGACGGTCATGAGGTACATATTGGCTCAATGTTTCGTAAGGAGTTTATTATTGTTTCACAAGTGCAAGAACTTGACAATGTTGAAACACACGTGAATTTACCTTGCATCAAAGAGATAAGAAGCATTTGAAATATCAGTATAGAGGGCGTTAAACCAAAATTTATGTATGATAATGTACTCGAAACTCTACAAAATGCCTTCAATTCTTATCATTTCTCCTCAGCCATATTCTGCCTGGCGAAGATATAGGGAGAGAGGATATTAAATGGAGACTGCCATTCAGGTTGACTTACTCTGAATTGAACGACCTATCGAACGTTTCAAGTGTAAGAACTAGGTGAAAAAGTTCATAAGTCCTATTTTTGTGTAACTTCCAGTTTCTTACAACCCTTTAAGTTACATTTCTAACAACATTTGACTTCAACAATCACTCAAAGAACTTCAGAGTAAGTTTCGACATAGCGCGACATCAAGTGAAAATGTGGATTTGAGAGTAAAGTTGACCGGTCTCCACAATCCCCTACTTCACATACCCTTGTCCCTTCGCGTTATTTATTGAATACAAGAGACACAAGCCGGTTTCATTTGATATCCCACTTGCAGCCCTCAGTTGGAAATCGCTCATCTGAACTTCGGTTGCAAAATTTGAATTACCTGGGTGGAGCTTCTCTTCTGTGAACTCTTGAATCAACTGTGTTCGCCTGAAACACGTAATGTTAATTAAGTTATGACTAAAGAAATGATGAATATTAACTCTTAGTGACAGGCTTACCCGAACCTGGTAACGAAACTTGCGCCTTCGATTTTTCGCTATATCTGATTGTGAGAAGGGATTGAATTTTCTGTTATTTCATCTGTAGTTGGGGCCTGAGGCCCGAGAAGATCGGCAGTTTGTGAGTTTTCTTAGAAGTTTGGTATTGTGGTAAGTTTCCGTTGGCATTTACAATGAAATAATTATGAGTCGTCATTACCAACAATATTGTTTATTACAATAGCAGTTTTCGATGGCTGTGGAAGCCATTACGGTAGTTTTTGTGGCTTCCATACAGCAGAAAACTGATGTTGATGACTAAGCCATCAATAGCTGCTATTGTAATAAACAATATTGTTGGCAATGACGACTCATATAATTATTTCTTTCTTTCTAAGAAGTTGCAATATTGATTTACATCGAACAGGTACCATATACATTCTTCTCTTTATCCCTTACAAACGTTACCTATGATATTTTGTGTTCATTTTGAAAGTCCAGGTTCTTTCTGGTAACTTTTATCTACTTGTGATCTGACCATTTATTTAATATATTATGTTTCTTTTCTGTGTTATGTCGTCTTAGAATATTAACAAAACAATAATTTTGGTTGAAGGAGCCATGTTTATCCTATGTATACAATACATACTATCAATGATAAATAAATGTGTTAAAGATAGTTTGAGAGTTGTCTGTGCCAAACAATACTTCTTGCCATGAAGCCCTACAACAGGAAGAAAGCAAAGGAAATACGATAGAAAAAAATAATCACGTGAATTATTGGTTAATCACAAGGGAAAAATCGTACTTTTCTGCCTAGATTTATTCGTATCAATGTATCTTAATTATTAACCGAACGTACAGCGTCGTTGATTGATTGCTTGATTAGTGATTCTGGGCGCTTCAACTGCTTAAGTCATTAGTCTTAGTAAGTGTAGTTCAATTTTTCCTCAGAAGGTGGCGGTGATCTTCCTCCGTTGCATAGCGAGATCCGGCGCTGATCTACCGTCGACTAGCGGGCTTTTTCCCAACCAGTTGTCTCCCACCAACAGGCAACGCCCCAGCCGTGATACGCTCTAAGCTCTCAACCGGTCTCCCGGCACGTGTGATTGTGCAGTGCGTATTAATGTGAGTGTGTTTAAGTGAGGGGCGAGGATAGGACAAGGAAGGGGAAAGATCGCGCGCTGTCCGTGTCCTGTTTGTAAGGGTCTGCTCCGGCATTCGCCTAGTGTTGGTCGGAGAAACCACGAAAAACTATCAACAGAGCAGCCGCCCGCCAGAATAATCCTCCAGACAGCGACTGAATTCGACCTAGCTATCTAGCTTGTATCAAAAATCCTGCCAGGACACGCACCTAGCTCAGGGGGACTGCAGTAACGTCAGCTGTCGCCCTGAGCTGTCTCTCCCGGTTATAGCGGAGTGTTTTTACATGATATATTATAATTTTATAAATCTTAATCTTTGGAGTAAACTGCAAACCACTTGTAAGTTACATCACAAACGAAAGAAAAAAGAAAAACAAAAGAAAAAAGAAAACTGGACTGCGGCACGGGCACAGCACCTGTGCGTAGACGTCAGGTGCCGCTGAGCATGTGGCTAAGATTGAAATATTGCAACTGCAAGTGCGTGTCTTACCGGTCCGTGCGGAGGGACCCAACCTCTCCAAGCTTCTTCTATTTGCCGCTCCAACTGAGAACACAGGAGAATAACTCACTTTGCATTTGAAATACAATATTGTAGTTTATCGGTGAAGTGTGAGAGAATAGAACAAGTGAAGTATTGCGCATATGTGGGACTCTGGTATACATGGAGCACACATTGAACAGAGAGGAAAGAAGTTCGATCGCAGCAAAAAGATTCCAATTAATTCAAGAAAGATGTGTCTAATAGCTTGTCTGGAGACTTATACTGTAAAGATGCGAATAGTGGATAATTAAAAAAAGAAGAGGATCTTAAATAATGAAGAAATGTGAGTGTGGAGAAAAGGGTTTTTATGTGCCTGATAATAGACCGAAAAATAAATAATGAAATTGTTAAATAAAAAACAAAGGAATTAAATTCTTGTATCACAATAACAGGAAACTAAAGGAAATTGAAGTAGGATGGCGAATTGGTTGGGGATTATTTTGCGTCGTAATTCTTTGTAAATATTATTAGTGTTAGACGGAGTAAACGAGAAAAAACGAAAAGTGAAAAGAAAGATTATATTATTTGTTGTGAGAAATGAAAAAACTACATGTATAAACAAATGAAAGAAGAAACACAAGATATAATATGGCCAACATCCGTTCGAAACCTGTCGTAAGACAAATCCACAAAGAAGAATGTACAGAAGAAGCAGCATACGAAGAAGAGAAGAAAGAAAAGAAGAATATGTAGAGATTTGAGAAAAAGAGCCGTAATAGCACTGTACTACTGGTACATTTTCGTACATTTTTGAAATCTGGATTGAAACCAGTACAACAACGCAATTGAAGAGAAACCATTTAAAAAAATGATATTGTAATATTACTTGTGCGAAATATTATAAACATTTATTACTTATCTAATTACCAATTTACTCTAATGTTTTAATTTCTTACATACACATTTCTTTTGCGAATAGTTTCATAAAATAGAGCAAGAAGAAAATTATCTAAATTTTACACTTTTGTAGGGCTTCATTATTCCCGTACCCACCTCTGCCCCAGTGGGCGGCACATAATCCTCAAATATTTGCGCATCGTAGTCATATTCGCCTTCTCCCAACGAGACTTTCGAAATGTCGCAGCTCACATCCAAACCTGCGAAAAATAGAAGAAAGTACCTATTGTGGCAGACTTTCGACAATACCTATACACAGGTGTCTCAGAATAAAAATTACAAACGAGATATCAAAAAATATTTATTTTTTACAAATAAATATGTAGTGGGAAACTTCAAATCTCGGAGTTGCATGTGTATCTTTCTGTGCTGGTTTTTAGGCAACGCTTTATGCACATACTCGTGTGTTTGGCAAGTCACGTTCTGAGGCACTCGACGTGATTCTGCTGAACGGGGATGCCTAAAATTCAGAGACAAATGCCACGTGCAAATGGATATACCTCAAGTTTAATGTAATTTCTTAACATAAGTTTCAGGACAAACAGTGATCATTTTCGACCCATCTGCTTGCCCTAGAAATTTAGTAACAATTCTGTGACATCCTACACAGAGCTAGGTCGGATTCAGCCGCTATCAGGAAGAGCATTCTAGCGGTGGGCTCCTCTGATCGATAGTTAACAGAGGTTTCTCCGATCATCACCAGGCGAATGCTGGAGCAGTACTTAAGAAACGGGCCATCTGTTCATTCCTTGTCCTATCCTCTGCTCTTACCCTCGCACACTTACGTGCACTACACTACCACACTAGTTTGGAGACCAGTCGGGAGCTTAGTTTGTGCTGGCTGGGAAACTACCTGGCGGGACGCAAGGAAACTATCGGGTGGGGAAATTCCTCGCAAACCGATGTGGAGTCGGCGACGGATCTCATCTTTCCCATTCACTACACTAACGGGACCTAATGATCACAGCAGTTCCCATCCCGAAAACCTCAGTCACAAAATCAATCAAAAGAGCTTACAGTTCCTGCTGCGTCCTCTTTTGGGCGAGCTGGCGCAGGACGGGTTGAATTCCATGATCTTCTCTGCTCTGAAAACTGGTGCACGGCTGGTGGTAGTCATAACCGCCAGTTCACGAGACGTTTTTCATAGTTCTATGTACATTTTTGTGTGGAGATGTAAAAATCTCCTCCACGTCCTGCATTTCACTTCATACGTAATACTGAAAAACATACATCAGTGTATAATTAGCCTCTTTACAATACTCTTCTCTTGAATCGTCTTAGATGTTGCATATTTCAAAAAGTATTATCAGTTTTATCGTTGAGTGAATTATATCTTTAATATTGTAATGGTCATATTTAATAAACAAATGAACGATATAAAATAATATAAGTAAATACGTTTCTAATACTTATTTCAACCGTACCGTGCAATAGAGAGCAAAAACTTGAAAACTACCTTCCCGAATCGTAAAAACCGAGTAATTTTCTTAAGTTTTTTGATGCGTGTGTATATTTATTAATTAAAGTACTTTCAATCAATTTGTATATATTCCTCATTAATTAAATTAGATACTTAACTTTAATGACTTACATCTTTCAAAATTAAAAATATTAATCGACACTCAGTTTTTAACTTCCAAGGCAGGAACCTCAATAATTTTATTTATACATGAATATCAACCCGGTTGCTAATGCTATCATTTATTCTGTCATAAGATTCTGTGGACTATTGTAGATTACCACTTATCTCTGTGTATCGTGGAGAAAAACAATATACTACCCTCTCCTTTTGCAAAATGCTAATTATAAAAACAAATATGAAAGATATTCTACCAGAATTTACCGATAATTCATTTTCTTATCCATGGTTACGCAAAAACTACAACAATACAATACAACAATCATTCAATATTTATTTATCGTGGACGAAAGGTTACGTTTTTAGGTTCTCATCTACGACTACCACCTGGCGAATTAACCCACGTGTATTCTAAATAAATTCTTATCTTAAATGAATTATTTTCGGAATAAAAGCTGAATTACGATTCTAAAACATAAATTTTGGGCCGTGATACAATTATTGTATTTTTCTATACTCATTTATTTACACGCAAAATATAACAGTAAATATTTCAATCATAGGTGCTCTTTGAAGTTAAATTCCTTGGAAGTTATCATAGTGTTTTAGTTTCGTTTGATATACTCGTACATAGGTAATTTTAAAATGAGAAGGAAAGAACTCAAACATTATTAGAAACTGATCATTGGGCTGAATAAAACAGAGAAATGACGTCAAGAGCAATGGTCAAATATTGAATTTAAAGAAGTGAACTTATTTGAAGTCAATATTTAATCAGCAGCATCGTTATGTAATTTAGAACGGATACAAAAATTCAAAATAATTGTTTCTTATTGCAGAAGACTTTTGTTTTGTCCAGCTTAAATTTGCATCACGATCAATAATTTTTCCAAGCTTACTGCAAAAATATTCAACATGATAAACACTGGTAGGATTTGTGATAGTACACTCTGGAATAGAATGAGTATTTCGCCACACATGAGATCTTTGCGACGTTACTTGTTGGTCTAGATTTTTGAAGCACAGACGTTCCCATCATTTCTGTCAACTTTGTCCTTTGTGTCAAGTAATTTGACAACAAACATTATGAGATCCCTCAGAAAATAAAATATTGATACTTGGATCTGAGACGCTTGCAAAATAAATCGTTGTGCTTCATCTCAGATCTGAAATCACCACTATCAATAAATGTTGATATCAATAATAAAAAAAATATTCATTACTGTATTTCGTAATGAAATACTACACTCAGAAGTCGAAGGTATACAAATATTTGGGTAGAACAATTCATTTATTTCATCGAATGATAGAGAAGAGAACATTTATTTCTGTAATACCACTATCTCTCTTACACGTCAATAATCTCTCAATTTATTTACCATAAATTACTAATTTTATTAACTGCATACTCATTTCATGTAACAGCTAAACATGAAATTTCCTTCATGCAAATTCGGGGAATTGTTCGTCTCAGTTATGACAGTTTCTACGCAACGGACTGAAAACAATTTTTTTTATAAAAATATCCGTTCGTTTTAACAGACCTCAGCAATGAAAAATCCAAAAACACTCATATTCTGAACTTGCTAGCCACTTCAGAATGCGCCGGCAATGGAGACATTTCAAAAAAATAGGCTTCACATTTCATAAATTCAAAACGACATACCAGAAGTGTCCAAAACCCTACGCGCACCAATTCTGAGCTCCACAACCACGACAGCCGCTGCCGAAGAAATTCTCCTTATTGAAATAAGGACGGGAAGTAAACCAAGGTTATCTTTCCTACGTAAATCAGTGCTGCATTGCTAGTGACTATGACCTTCCAATATTACCAATTTGCAATGCTCTCAGAAATTGAAAGGAAACTATGCAACCTCAAGTCATATAGTAAATGTCTAAGATTTTATTGGATACCCTGGAACTAGAAAAATACTCGTGTACAAACACAATGACACAGTTTTTAATTTCAAAAATTAAAAATACATATTTGATTGTGAACTTCCTCATATTGCGCATACCGAATGAATTCTCATACTCCTGCGTCGCTGCTTTCGGTACAGCTAACGTCATGCGTTAAAAGTTTTAAGAAAGAATAGAAGGCACCCGCCATTAAATATTTGGTAGTCACATGTTGCGTTATATAACAGCAACTGTTTTATATTATTTGCATGTAAGGAACTCTTGTACTATGTAAACTTATATACTACTGTATGACACTAATACTCTTGAAGACTGCTTTAGAAAGAATATTCAATTTAATGCAGTGTAATGCAAGAGTAATTTGTTGTTCTTGAACAGTGGACATGTTTATACTTCGTAAACAATTTTGTCTGCTTTTGTTCAGCAGCATTTTTGCTGCATCGGGCCACTATTCATCTACAAAATAATTTCAGTAATACGAGTTTCAAATAAGTAATGTGGCCAAACCACGTTTCAGAAGTATTGCTAAATATTGGTTTTGCCTATACTAGTTATTTGATTAAGGTATCTACTACAATATATAATAAGATAAATAGAGAGAAAGCAAAAATAACACTTCATCAGTATCAGTGTTTCTATGAGGTTTTCTGGCACTGTTTCTTTATATTTCTCTTATAATACGAATATGAGAAGGTAAAAAAATACTTTATGAAAGATAAATGAAGTATTTTTACGCTAATGAGGAATATTGTTTTTCTCATAAATGTATTATAAAAATGTACTTCATAAAATTATGTACGTACTTCTAAAAGGAATTCGTTTTGATTATGACAGCTTCGTTTTGGCACCATGGACGGATACGACTTTCGACGTAACTCTCCCTACATGTCACCACACACCTACAGCTGCCTCCCGCCAATAGGTAATGTTTAACTAAAGCGTAATACAGTACTCTCCGTTCCAAACATTACATCTTTGTATATCCAGTACTTCTCCAAACAGTAGAATTTCGTTTATCCGAGTAGATGGGACCGAGAGTTACTCGGCTTAATGAAAATAAAGAGAATCCCGATAATCCGCGAATTACGGAGATGAAATAAACAGAATACACTGCAATCTAGACAGACCTACAATGAAAAGGCTTGGGGCAGTAACAGGATAAACCACATCGGCCACATGAAGTCCCGCTAATCACGATTTTCGTCAAACTGTGGCTTATTTTATATATGTCTTGTTAATGTAATGAAGGGTTTGAAGCAGAAACTCTTGGGCCAAAATCAATGTATTAACATTTAGGAAGAGCGGGAGGATTGCTGTGGCTGGTGCGAGTTATCTTGCAACTGTACTACGCCTTTCTGCTCTCGAATTGGAATTATTTTTTGAAAGATACAAATATTGAAAGACCTCAGATTCAATGATGAGATACATACGTTCACATGCTGTTTGAATGCCTCTAAGAAGTCTGATAGTTTCTTTTGAGTCATATTTCACGACGATTTCTTGCAGCACGATCATAATGATGATCTGCCACAATGCGTTTCATGAATGTTTCTGTCTGAGATTACAAATACATCGTTTCTCTAGCTGCAGCGCTGCCTCAGCCTAGACACCATTCGAGGTGAGTCACAGGCAAACGTGCTGTTGTGTGTGCAGAGTCGTTGACCGAAAGGTGCTAGGGGATTTTGTACAGTACTTATATAGGGCGGTCGAATTTAAAGTGTTTGAAAGAGAAGGATCGTTGCCTTTTGCCGCTCTGGTTCTTGTCCGTGGTTTGTCCGATGAACACCAGGCGCATGCCGGAGCAGTACCCTAACAAACGGGCCACCTCGCGCGTGCGATATTTCTTTCCTCTTCCTCGTTTATCTTCTCCCCTTGCTCTTACATGCACTGCATTATGACGTATGTCGGGAGACCAGTAGGGAGCCTGGAGGCTGGGGCGGAGGCCCGCTGGGGAAATACCAGGAAGGGGAAACCCCCTCGCAAGACGAAGCGGGGTATTTGCTAACGGGACTAATGACCATATCAGTCGAAGTGTCCGGAAACATCAATTAACCAAAGGGCTTACCGGAGGGTCTCGACCGCACGGCGGCCATGATGAGATTTCTGTCCTCGGATCTGTGGTTATTGAGCCGTATCCCCCAACTCTACGCCTTACAATAAATACATAAGAGAAGTAAATGTTATGTATGTCGCAGGTAGATGCCTGTCTGCGTCTGGCAGCCCCTACCAGAAGATGCAACGGGGGCTCCCCACACGATCGCCGAGCTGGGTGAGTCACCGTTACTACTCACTCTTTATGTAGTTTCCCATTCTACTTATTTATTTATTTAATTGGTTTATTACACTTACTAAAACGTGCTCGAGACTATTACACTTACTAAAACGTGCTCGTTCGTGGGAAAATTACTGTATATTTGATGAGGCCCGAAGGTCAGCGATACAGTATGTTTTTCAATAGTTAATACGTACAAGATTCGGAGATTGTGTCAAAAGGGCAGGGACATTGAAAGAAAATGGCAAGGAATTCGTTTGAAAACTTTGCGGTGATTTTCTAATAAAACCACGAACTGCACTGCTCAAAAGCATTTCCTTTTTGAAACAGAAACATAATATATTCATTATGAAATAATCCAAATAATATAATGATTGTAATAGAATACACAAGGACAATAACAATAGTAACTAATTGTGTCCGCGAGAATTTGTCTCTATTTTCTAAGTGAAAATGTATTCACGCTGGAATCAACTTCAATTGGCCAGGTACTGAACTGTGAGTTACATCATAAAGGTTCAGTATTATGTATGGGAAAAATTGCTTTACGTTTATTATCCAACTGAAATACTTGGATCAAATTGATTAAATTGCACATAATTGCAAATAGTCAATTTAATTTTACATACATTTAGACATACTGCTCCTTTTTATCCACCCGTGTTATGCGAATGGCATTTTTGCGTGTTTTTTTCTGTTCCCCACATTAAAATTCTTAACTGTTAAATAAAGAATATATCAAACACACTGTGTACTGAATGTTCCAATGAACACTCATTATGTACTTTCCTTCATGTAGGTTCAATACAGTTTGTGATCCTTAGTGACACAATACAGAAAGAGCCTGCAAATAGAGATCATAAATCAATTGATTTGAACGATCAATATTTATCAGCCAAAAATAACCCATATTTGAACACTTTACGTAAAGACGTACGCAATGACAAAGTCGATATGGATATTTTATTTGTGGATATTTTGTAACTGTCATTGATTAGACAACAAAACACAAAAAAGTTAAAAAGATCACATGTCCTAAATAATACTGTTCGTTCAAACTAATATTGCTTCGAAGCCTAGAACCTCCGGAAAGTAGAATATTTGAATGGGTGAAAACCAGAACGGAATAAGTGACATTTTATAAATTCTGAGAAGAACGTGTTTATTTTAGGCTATATTTCAACTTATATAAGGCTAATGGTGAAACACAGCACCACGGCTTTACAATGAAATTGTTAAATAAACAGATTTCTCAGAACTTATGAAGTATCTCTTATTCGTTCTGGTTTTCACCTATTCATTTAGAGGAGATCAATATTTCCCTTCCGACAGCCGTACCTTCAGGGGCGTGGGGCGCTGGGGCCAGGGGAAGCGAGCCCTCCGTTCCACGCGCCCTTGGAGAGCTATCGCCCTTACACCGCCCCTGCGCCGCTCCTAACCCCGCCCCCACCCCCGCCCCCGTCCCCGCCCCCGCCCCCGCTCCCACCCCCGATGCCAACCGCCTCCGAACTGCCCCTGCGGAGGCTCTTCGATTCGCAACTCAACCTCCGGTTCGTTTCTAAAATAGCGTCGTCGAATCGATTTGCCCCCCAGTTCATACACTCTCATTGGACACATGAACAGACACACGAGAGCATAGGCGTGCGCTGCCGGAGTCAGTAGCCACCTGGCTGTGCCAGAGGCGACGCGTTCTAGGCACACGTCCCGACGTTTCGGCCACCTTGCTGCGCCTTGAGGAAGGTCGTCAAACAAACATATAGTGTAATCAATAAAATGTGTTTACTTACTTCTTGAAACGTTTTTGTCCCTTTTCTTTCCGCCTTTCTCAGGCAATTTCCTTGTAAAATATTAATTTTTAAGGCAGTTACATTTGTTGTAAATTGTAGAGTTCTTTTTATTATTGCTAATCAATTATAATTTAAATTATTATTTTCATTTCTTGGCAATGTTTCCGGGCAAGTTTAGTCGCATCATCAGGCAGCTACCAGTATAATAATGGATATATTAGCATAAAACATTGGAATTCGTAATGGTCATAGAGGGATCTTATACGTTTATGCTACCGAAACATTAAAATGAATTAAAATGAATATAATTTAATTTTGTAAAAATTACTCTAGTAACAACCTCAAATCTTACGAACATTATTAATAATATAATGTATTGGAGACTCACACATAGTGATGTGTTATACTTCAAAACTCATTAACAGAGTTACATAATATAGTTAGACTGTACCGTTGAGACCGGATGTCAACTGTGGCAGCATATATGAAATGGTTTTGCAACCCAAGCAGTAAGGAAAACAAATGGGAATAAACAGGGAAGGGAAGTAGGGGAAGATGAAGTGATTGAAGAGTAAGAAATAATAGAAATAACAATTTCAATAAATGAGCTCCTCTCCTTTTTTATGAAATAAATATTTTTAATTATAATTGATTGTCAATAATAAAAAGAACCATATAATTCTACTAACCCACAATAGATAATCATTATGTTAAACAATTGAAATTTTGTCTGCCTGAGGCGGTTCCGAGCAAGAAAGGACTGAAAAGTTCAAAGAAACATGTAAAGCATAAAAATGATATTGATCGCCGGCCTCCATAGCCGACGTCGCTAAGGCTGAAGAGCAGTAGTTGCCTTGTGCCTGAAGGGTTGCGGATTCGAATCTCACTAAGGGCATACCCCCAATGTTACCTACAGTGGTCGCTATATGGCCTTAGTAGTTGAAATGAGGCCTTAAATAAGTAAAAGAAAACAACATTGATTTTTCGCAGTGTCTGTTTATTTGACCAATAAGAGACTGTGCACAATTGTCTCAGAATAACTGTTAGTCTTCTAGAGGATGCAGAGGGGTCACAGATCATTTTTTGTCAATAAACATCTGGAGGGAAATTTCTTATTTAGAGAGTGAAGTTACTTCAAGTACACTTCAAGGCGTATCAACCTTGTCGTACTGAGGGATACAGCTGAAGAGCTGATCCTGGAAAAAAGTACACACTTTAATCGTGTAGCGTGGTCAGTAATCACCTGTACGCCGATAACAATAATAATAATAATAATAATAATAATAATAATAATAATAATAATAATAATAATAATGATGATATCGTGAGAAACTACCTGTAGGAGTATTTCCCTTCCCCAGGTATGGCTCTTTGCATGGGATCCACGGCTCCCGATTGGTTGGCACGCACTCCCTCATGGGCGACTGCTACGACTCGTCCCTGGAGTACGACTTGTTCGAAGGGGAGTCGTTCCCTTCCCCCTTCGACGTGCCGTATCGCCCTCCCACGAGGAGCCCGTTCGAGCCGCCAGAAGAGGAGCCCTACGTCACCACGATGTGCCCCTCATCGCACAGCACATTCGATTGCCCTTCTAGGTCTTTCGACGTCCTCCCTCGAGAACCTAGCGTGAGGAAACCGGCCTGGGCAGATTGTTTCCCTTCAAGCTGGCGATGCGAATCGCAGGCCGACTGGCCGTGGTACCCCCGGGCTGAGTGGACCAATTACCCGCCAATTACCACACAAGTGAGTTTTCACTTGTTCAGAGGTATAAATGAAAAATATTAATTTTAATGGACGTATTAAAATATATGCAATCATTTCAGGATATACGAATGGGAATTCGACCTGGACAATCTCATCTAAAAAGGTAAGGATGGATAAAATTATATACTGTAGCATAATAAAATGACATTGTACTTTGTTTATAAGAAACTGTGATATTAAGTTATTTCATACTTTTAGGCGACATAGACAGGCTTTCTCAGCAACTTAAAGTAAAAAATATATTTTGTTCTAATTAAATATTTTGCAGAAACGGTTATATCTGCAAGCGTCATGAATTCGAGTCTCGTTTTAATTACAGATCGAGAATTTTCTTGTATATCTCAATATTACATAACACATTATTATTAGCAAATTCTTAGAATTTAAAAATTCTTAAATTATAATTTTATTTTAGTAGTTTAAAATAATTGTTAGAAGTATACCAGATGTAAATTACAATTATCAAAAATTACTTTCAGATACTCAGAATCTGGGCCAACAACCACTCGCCCAGGGGTTGCCAGATGCTACTCGGGGTGCCAGATGCGCCAAGTGCCAGAAATTTGGAGCAGAGACACACTTGCAACTGAGGCACCGGCGAAGAAGCCTCGAAAACAATGGAACGCTCTTCGCCCGCCTCTGGAAAACCCACAGTTGAAGTCGCCAAACCAACTGGTGACGCCTGACCACATGATCGACAGGCGATCGTCATTCTGGCCACCAGGGGAGCTGTTCGCGCACCTCAAACAGTTGAACACGCAGCGGTCGCAGCTCGGCTCTCTGGACAGAATACAGGAAGTGCCAGGCGACAGACTGGACGAAGACCCGCAAGGCAGAGGGCAAGGCGGCACGCAGTCGGAATCACCCGGCTCCTGGTTCCCGTCCGATGAGTCGATGGACGGGTTATCGGACAGACAGAGGATTCACCCGAAGTCTTTACAAGACAGGCTGTTAGATATAGCCGAGAGTGAGATTTCCCTGGATCCAAAGGACGCGAGAGAAAATTCATCAACAGAGGACGTCCAGAGAAAGACGCGGTGTGAGCTTTCGCAGGAACCACAGAAGAAATCATCGGACAGGTCGACAGACGTACGTCCGAACACATCGCACGGTGAACCGCCAAACAGAGCACAAGGCGAAACCCACTACGGCCCCGAAAATCAGTCCCCGAGTGAAGTGGGCGGCGGGTCTCGGAGCGAACCACGGCTTGGAGGGCCAAAGAGCGTCCGAGAAGATGCCCCACTCGAGAAACCCGCAGCGAGGAGTCTTTCGTACATCGTCCAACCATCTGGCGGTGGTTTTTGCGGGGCGAGCCCGCCCTCCGAGAGACGGGGTCCACAGGTAGGAACGACAAAATCGATTCTGCAATATATCGGGGGCCATGAACGCATGTGCGGAATTTATAGATTCTGTCTGAGGAGGTTGTGCAAACAATGCTTCTGAAGCAACTATTCGGTTCGGTATCACAATTAAATAAAATTTAAATATTTTTCTCAACAGAATATCTACAAAATTATATTTCACAAGCTTTTGTAAATATGAAAGAAAAAAGCAGCTTAATACGAAAGAAAAATGCCCTGTTGGTGTTCACCCTCCACTTAAAATAAAACATACTTCTATATCAAATTATACAAATGTTCTGTACTTGGATTAGATTTTAAGTAATTCTTAATTCACACTGTTATATTTACTTACATGGCAATAACATTCACAATAATAATAGTAATAGTAATAATAATTAATCTATTTAGCGGTTTTTACAGCCTTGGCCGTTTTTCGCATCCCAATTTCCATTCCTCTTTATCCCATAGATCGTTTTCATCTATTTCTCTTTTTTCCATGACTTCAGTTATTGCCATGTTCCATGTTCTTCTCGGTCTTCCCCTGTATCTTCTTCGATTCGGTATCCACTCCCAAACTTTTTGTGGAAATCTATCCCATTTCAACCTTCTCATATGTCCGTACCACTTTAGTTGTTTCATTTCGATCGTCTCGTTGAAGGTTGTTTGCACTTTCATTTTATTTCTAATTTCGTAATTTCTTACTTTATCTAACGGAGAAAGTTGAACATCTTCACCACTACATCATTTCTTTTGATTGAAGTTTGTCTTTCAAATTTTGTGTTAGTGTCCAGACTTCTGCCCCATAGAGTGTGGTATAATTAATGATAATAAATAATAATAAATAATAATAAATAATAAATAATAATAAATAATAATAAATAATAATAAATAATAATAAATAATAATAAATAATAATAATAAATAATAATTAATTATCCACTTTAGTTATCTAAAATGGACAATAACGAATTCGGGATCAGTTTCGTAAGTCTTATTATATAGTACACGTGTTACAATTATCCCTGGGCTTTTATCAACTAGGGCCTACTAACAACACCACTTTCAATGACCCCAATTTTTGGCATCAATGTTCCCCTAAACTGAAATGGAGGCGCGTTCTTTGCTGCGCTTGCGCCCGCCAGGGGTCGCGCATCGTGCGCGGGGCGCGCATGCAGCACCGCTTCCTCCCCAACTGGCTCTTCCTCGCCCTGGAGCGCGCGCCCGAGGTGCTGCACGCGGCCGTCGACTTCTACTTCGAGCACATGCGCTGGCCGGAGCTCGCCGACCAGCCCACGCACTTCAGGTGGGAGGCAGCCTCGCAACGGCTCTAACACTCCGGTGTAGATCAGAAAGTATTCCTGTTGGATGTGTGTCACTTGAGTGTCTGAGATAACACACGCAGTCTTCAGGATTGGTGTTTGACATTCTTGTGTGTATCCGTAAGGATACAAACACTTCATATTGGGTGTCCGGTTTGTATCAGAAAGCAGACGAATCTTTAAGGCTGAGAATTTGACACTCTGATAACATTATAAAGCAGAAAAATCTTTTAGGTTGGGTATTTGCCAATTATGCATCCTAAAGCAGTGAAAACCTTCACCCTGGATATTTGTCTCCCTGGTATGTATGAGAAACTGGACAAATCCTCCTGGTTAGGTATTAGACACGCAAGTGACTAGCATGTACCAGCAGAGAAATCCTCTATCTGAGTGTTTGAGGTTTTGATATGTGTCAGGTAGTAGGTAAATAATTAAGCTTGAATGTTTTACCCTCTGAGATGTTTCAGAATGCAGGTGAACCCTTCCGGTTGGTAGTTTGACACACTAGTAAAACTAGTAAGAATCAGCTGAGAATTCCGCCAGATTGGAGGTTTGAGATTCTGGTCTATTGCAAAGAGTATGTAAAACATTAGCTGAGATGTTTCACGCTCTGAGAGGTTTCAAGTCAAGGAATAAAATCCAATTGAACTAAAATAGGAATTCAGTGATGCATTATTTGACCACGCGACCCTCATGCCACCAGGCGTGCTCTTTCGTCTAACTAGTCAAAGTCTAACTAGTCACATCTAGCGAAGTAAGAAGGTATTACATGTGCGACGAAATAAGTGATTTAAATTTTGCTCAGAGGCTTCTTTTAGAATTGAGAATCCTATACATTCAGTAAATCTACGTCATGGGACAGCCGGCTTTACTTCTCTTCTGAAGGGAGACGTATGATTATTTTTCTCGCCCTTAAATATCCACGGCTTCGATCGCGTTTGAACCCGCAAACGAGTGCAACAGCTGTACTCTTATATGTTACACGTTACAGCGTGCTACACGTTAATGTGCTATACAAAGCCGAAATCGTTCGTGTTCGGTGTGTGTGCGCTGACGCCGCCTCGCCCCGCAGGGAGTCGATCCCGGCGAGCGCGCGCCCTGGCGACCTGCGCGCGACGGCGGGCGGCTTCGCGCCGGCGTGGGTGTTCGCGCTGCGCCGCCTGGCGGAGGGCGGCGTGGTGGCGGGCGCGCTGCTGGCGCAGGCACTGGCGCACTTCTTCGCCCGCGGCGCCTTCCCGCCCCTCGCCTTCTACCCGCCCGCGCTGCGCACCGCCTGCGCCCACCTGCGCCTGCAGGACGACCACTTCTACGCCCTCGACCTCTGACCACGCCCGCCTGCCAGCCCGTCTCTTCGACCGACCGGCCAGCCGACCAGCCGACCAGCCGACCAGCCGACCAGCTGACCGCGCGACCGAGCGACCGTGCGACCGATCGATCGAGCCACCGAGCGACAGAGCCACCGAGCGACAGAGCCACCGAGCCACCGAGCGACCGAGCGACCGAGCGACCGACCCAACGACCGACCCAACGACCGACCCAACGACCGACCCAACGACCGACCCAACGACCGACCCAACGACCGACCCAACGACCGACCCAACGACCGACCCAACGACCGACCCAACGACCGACCCAACGACCGACCCAACGACCGACCCAACGACCGACCGAACGACCGACAGATCGACCCGACCCGACCCGAGTAAACGGACCGACCAATCGACTATCCGAACTCCTACCGAACGCGCTGGGTCCTCCTGGCTGGCCTCGTCGCCCACATGCTGCCTCAACTTCCTTCACCCGTCTGCAAGCTTGCGTGTATTGACAACATACGCGGCAAGGTACGTTAATTTGATATGTTGTTTATTGAATAATTAGTCTAAAAATGAAGAAGTGGTGTCAGCCAAGTGATGTTTTTCTAATCGTAGAGAACTGCTGTTCCTGCAGGACCACTTCTACGCACTCGACTTATTACCATGCTCCTCCCCCCGCCCCAACTTCCATCACCCGTCTACAAGCTTGCGCTTATCGACGTTTGCGGTAAACGTCGAGACTTTGGTATGAATAGTTAGTCTTCAAATGACGATGTGTTGTCAGCCAGGTGATGTTCTGAAGGTAGACCACGCCTGCAGTTGGATCACTTCTTGGAGCTGAGTGTGATTACACACACTCGTTTACCTGGCCTAACGCGCTGGGCCTCCATGATGGCTAACCTTTACACCAGCTCGCCCTCACGCCTCGCGTCCCGCCTGACCATCCACTAGCTGAGGGTTATTGCAAACATATGAACGCCTCGTTGAGATTTGCGTAGATTGTTTTAAAAAGCTGGTATACGTATGAAGGGCAGTGTCATTGAGACGATGTTTATCTTTGGTCTTTGCGTCGCCTCTCACGTGCTCCTTGCAAGTTTGCCCTTGTTGAAAACCAGTGGGGAACTCTGGTAAAGATATCAATTAAAAGTGAGTCAACTTTTGAAGGTAAGTCAAGTATGCTTTCAGCCGGGTGATCTTTACTAATTCAGCAGGATGATTTCTACACGCTGCACCCTCTCGATGTTGCAACATTTTAGTATTCACCGACATTTTCTTGAAATGAATAATTATAAAAAGCTGAAATTAGGAAACAATACTGCCCTTACAATAATGTAAACTTTTGTTGTCACACAACATTGAACATGTTTCAGAGAAATTAACCCTCTTTTGAAATTTATCTAGAGTAATTTGGAGGTGGCAAAAGCGTTTCATCAGGAGGATTGTAAACAAAAAAAACTTTTCTGATGTATTTTTCTAAGAACCTCTTCATTTCACGTACTCAGTTAACTTGTTTTGTTTCATTGCGCTCACTGTTTCAATCCGCAAATTATACTTCTTCTACATATTATCACGAAGAAATAGAAATGTATATCGACAACCATGAACAATTTCAGAAAGAGCAACGTGCGTTTGCGGGTTTGTTAATGACCATAAAGGAATGAGTACCTTGGAGTTTTGGGATTAGGTTTGGCTTGTTCATTGGGCTCAGAAATCTAAACTTTTCAAATATCCAATGTTGATTTTTGCTAAAATGGATACCCCTTTCAGATATTGCTTCATTAATAAGCGATTGAACGATTATGGTATATACACCAGTGGCGGCCATACTTAAGGTCATTATAGTCTGTTTTTTTATTTTTGGTCTATAGTACATATTTAGTTTTTTAAATTCAAAGAAAGATAAAGAAAGATAACTACCTCTGAATAAATTCGTTGCCTAAAAAAGGCCATTTTTTTCATTTTGTTTTATTTTTTATGACTAAGAGGAGTATAATAAGTAAATCGATACATTTTTATTTGACTCATCAAGGGTTTAATGTAGAAGTAAATGAAACTTGTAAACTATGTAAATGAATACAATGTACAGGCATCATGTAACTGACAAATAATTTTTGCAGGAACCGAAACTGAACAACGAAGATATTACTCAACCTAGAGACCTCTCGAAGAAAAAATAATTTGCTCTGCCACTTTTTCAAGCAGTAACACGTTTTTATGTGCAAGATGTGAAGATCTTTAATCATAAGATAGGATTTACTACTGTCCGATATACCGCTTTCACTTCCACCATGTGAATGTGTGAATTTCAATTAAACCTTGTTTCAGAATATACTATTTTTTATACAAACTCTGTCAGTTTATTAACCTCGTAATCAGTTCATGAAACTTACTGGAATTTAAGATACAATGAAAAGTAGAAGAGAGTCACTGGAGAACTTTATGATCATAACTTACCATTACAAACAAATATTTTTGTAAGTCACTGTTGCAATCTGCAATATAACAAGAATATCCTATCTTCCGAAATTTGTGAAAAGATAAATTTACTTATTGAAACTCAATGTAATTCTGAAAAATACACAATTGTTGTATTTTTTATAAATGTTCAGAGTTCATTATAACACAATAGTAGATTATTGTATTTGGTTTTAAATTATTGGAGACTTAAGTTGGAGAGAACTCACAAACCCTCCTCTGTTTTGGGTTTCAAGTAAAATCTTTTCTGATGATTCTATAAAATTAGAGACTATACTGACCAAAAGATGATTCTATAAAATTAGAGACTATACTGACCAAAAGAAAAATATATTTGAACAATGATATACAATGCATAGTTAATACGAGTATTGTATAATTTAAAAAAGACAAACTCTGCCTGAAATAAGTAATGCAATTCAGCTTCTGGGTCAATGACCCTCATCTATATCATTTTTTTGCCAATGTTTCCCTGATCCTTTGAACAAATACTGAGATGGCCCGTTGTTTTAATTCTGGACTTGCTTTATTGTGCGCACGTTTTGTTGAGGTGTCCTTTTGCTTGTTGTGGCAGTACTACAGGTGAAAGCATGGGTTGCAATTTGTTAACAATACTACAAAATAAAACCGATAATAAAATATAACCGCAAAGAAATTTGCTGTAACTCTACTTTCAAATGTTTTTAACATCACATTGTTGATACTTTTATTCATAATTTTACTATGTGTGGTAAAAGGTTAGGTGTAGGTTTGATATTTTCTATATTCATGTTGTTTGAGATTTTAACGTCTCAAAAATTACCACTTTATGTAGAAATTCGTTTTGATATCGACCAAATATCTAGTGAACCTATCTAGTAAACGACATTAATATTCGACCAAATATCTAGTAAAACTAAGCTGTTTCATAAAATATCATTTTAAGATAACAGGGGAAATAAAAGAAACGTGTTGGAAATACAAATAAATTAGTTTTTCTTAAGGTTTTTAAAGATGTTAGAGACATTGTCAACACAATAAGTTTCATTACAATGGGTTAGTAAGTTTTGGTACAGAAGTATCTGTTTCTTTTAATTTTTCGATTTGTTCCAAATTCCAAAATGTTTTAGTATTGCATTTGTTCTCCGGGAAACGTCCCCGATGCATCTGCGATGATGTTTCATTTTTTATTCTTTTCTGGAAGAGCAAGATTGCTGTTGGAAAAACGGAAATTATTGACAAGTGAACAGCAGCAATAAAAAGTCTGCTGAAAAAGTCAAACAAAATAATTATCCAAAACGTTCTTGAGCATCGTGCCTCGTACAAGTGATAAAACACTCTTCTTTAACACGCCAACAAATCAAATGTTTTAGAAAAACAGTGTTTACAAACACTGAATTATTATAGAAAAGGATGTAGCGGATACATAGCAGTTCTTGACATACCAAGAATGTCAAAAAAGTTAATGTTCCATAACACAACACGTGAATGCTCAAAGAAGTGCAGTCTCTTCCTTGAAGGATTGTTGTCAAATAACGTCTGCTAAGTTCTGAGAAAGTTCTGAATATTCTGTACATTGAGTCTAAAGGCACGTTCTCACAAGGTAAGTTTAGTTGACCGATTTTAGTTGGTCAACCACAGTTGAATACGACTTGAATCAGTTGTTGTTTACACATTTCAATATAAACTGATCAGTGATTTCATTGTACAAATGGCGTCCAAAGCAGTTATGATTGACTGTGAACAGATGGTAGCGGTTTTGGTAAAACAAGTGAACAGAATTTGACGTAAAGGCGTGTTCTCACGCGTCAATATTGTTCTTTATTCATCTTTCTAATAGTCTTCATTTTGTTATTCAGATCAGCATTAGTAAGACCAAAAATGTCCATTTCCTTGTCAACAGAACTCAAAGCATTTTCTCGTGTATCTTTATTTCTATATTTTTCGATGGATAGAAAAACAATCATGCTTATGATATAGTTTCAAAAATTTTATCATGGCACCTTACGTTTTGATCATTTGAGGCTCATTCTAATTTTCAATAATATCACGCACCAGAACCGCGGCTAGTTACAAGCGTGCAACATAGTTTCAAAACACGTTTCAACTTGAAAGCAATTCGTGATGACTCATGAACGACAAAAGTTTAATTTATTCAAACTTTTCTTCATCAATTTAAATCGGTCAACTAAACTTGACTCTTGAGAACGCGCCTTAAGTGAATATTGTAGTGGCAAGCTAAATGAACATTGATCACGGTTCTGCATACGAAAAAGCTGATTGATTGTTTGTCGAAAGTCTTTCTTTCGTTGTATGAAAACGCGCGACCGCCTTCCCCACATCGTTCAAACTCTTCGAAAAATATATTTTGAGGTGTTAGAGTATCCTTGATACTGTTTAATAATCGTCAGACTAATTACCATGTGTTTGGTATGACTATGAAGTGAGGTCATTCAGAGTCTCTCGTCTTTTGTATCCATGTCCTATCCCGTCAATAATATATTCGCCTGACAGGCAACTCTATATCGTCGTTGATAATAACATATGTGCGAAAAAACAACAAAATTTTACCGGAGGAAAAAACCGTTATCATATTAATAATGCACAGTTGGCTAAGTTTAGGCATTCTACGCTTTCTATACAAAATACTAAATATGTAGATATGTAAATATGTTTTGCTGAAAGCACCTTACGAAAACCTTCCAGGTGGCTCTTACCATATACCAGATATTCTATCATCAGTAAGTTGCAAAAGTCACGTAGACGGTGTTTTATTTTTTTAAGGCCACAATTTATCGTTTTCTTACGAAATTTTCTTATCAAACAAAAAAAAACAACCAAATTTTGAATCATTGATACCAAAATGTAAAAATCGCCAATTCCGCCACATAGGACGGCACTTGCCTGTTATTCCGTCCTCCACATGGTCATTCTCCCTCTCGCGTTTACATGTCAGGCACATAGAAGTCGTAGTCCGTGACGTCCATTTTTTCGCAGGCCTGCAGCAGCTTATCCGGCATGGACGACAACTCAGGGAAGGAACCGTACTCGAAGAACTCGTCCACGCACGTGTCGAACCACCTCCGATCGACAATGTTCGCCTTGGAGATGATGTCGAGGATGAAGATCCACACGGGCGCGAAGCCGACCGTCTTCCTGAAGGCCACGCCGCTCACGCCGGCGCGCTCGCACTCCTCCTGGAAGGTCTCGTCCATTTCGCCCAGCTCCGGCCACCCCGTCCGCTCGAAGTACAGCGACAGCGCCTCCTGAGCATTCGTTCCGGCGAAAGGCGGTTCATGCCAGACCTTTTTAAGCTACACACCTCACAGGTGTGTAAAAATTATTGTATATTTATGTTAAGTGCTACTGTAAACTAAACGTAGCTTTCTGTAACGTTCCTTAAATAACTTCAATTATTTTCGCCTACTTCTTCTTCGTCCTTTCCTTCGCTTTTTTTCTCTTCCCTCTCCCTCACAAACTTTATCATTTATACTTTTTGATCCCTTCCCCTGTACGTCTTTTCTTTTCTCTTTCACGAAACTTCCCTTTCACTACTCAGTATAACACACTCAGTTCTATTAATGTTCGGCCCTAAGCCGCCATCCTGATTGAGGTTTTTCTGGGTTTACTCAATCGCTTAAGGCGTATGCCGGGATGGTCCCTAGATTTGTTCTCCCAGACGTAAATGTACAGCTTGGACTCCCCTCTTAAAATGTTTCTACTCTAAATGTATGTAAATTCAGTGGTTAGGCGGAAGAGCAGGCCCTATGGCCTGAGCCTCGCCATTAATAAAGACATTATTATTATTATTATTATTATTATTATTATTATTATTATTATTATTATTATTATTATTATTATTAGCGTATTTTCCCAATAATGGAAAACGTTAAGCAAAGATTGACTCGTTTTTGTGTTCTAATTAGTTTTTGTGGAGTTCTTCTTAATTTTCCATTATTCTTTCATTCTGTTGGAGAATGCCAGTTTTCTTTCTTCAGACCATTTCGGTCTGTAGGGTTTTGATTTAGGTTGTTCTGGTTTGACTTCCCATTTGTTCACTTTGTTGCGGAAGGTGTTTTTGTCTGAGGTGTCAATTATGTCGGCGTGTCGCATGTCTTTTTTTGTTTCTTTCATCCATGGTGTTGTACTTTTAAGTGAGGATATATAGTTTAGTATTCTTTTAGTTAGTCGAGTATTTGGTAGCCTGTCTATGTGTCCGAAGAATTTCAGTCGTATTATTATTATTATTATTATTATTATTATTATTATTATTACAGGTACGTTGAT
Source organism: Gryllus longicercus (assembly GCA_038098605.1). Lineage (NCBI taxonomy): Eukaryota > Metazoa > Arthropoda > Insecta > Orthoptera > Gryllidae > Gryllus > Gryllus longicercus. The sequence continues at coordinate 2,510,590 of JAZDUA010000018.1, read as the reverse complement.
TAACTTAGTAGTGATCCCAGGCGCGTCAACTGCTAAGATCATTAGTCCCGTAAGTGTAGCGAATGATTTTTCATCGGACGGCGGCTTAGATCTCCCCCTCTGGATAGCGAGATCCGGCGCCGACCTACCGAGGGCTAGCGGGGTTTTCCCCAACCAGCTCTCGCCCATCACCGGGGCACGTTAGGGTTACGTTCCGTTATTCGCCTGGTGTTGACCGTAGAAAGCACGGAAAACTACCGATCGGAGCTGCCATCTACTGAAATGCTTCCCCAGACAGCGGCTGAATTCGACTAGTGAAGAAAGTCCTGCCACTGTCGGGGCTTGAACCTACGCCCCCGGCCAGCGCTCTGAGGCACTTCACATGCTAGAACCTATAGACAAAATAGAGCATATATATATAGGTATCTAAAATGTGGATTCTGATGAAAAATGAAAATTGTCACAGTGTAAAAGCGTTTTTTTCTACGTGACTTTCATTTTGTTCAATTTCATTACGTTCACTTTCATTTTGACATAAATAGTGAATTCATTATCATTATCATTATCATTATTATTATTATTATTATTATTATTATTATTATTATTATTATTATTATTATTATTATTATTATGCATCCCTTTACGATGTTATGAGTCTGCTGAATATAAAATGTATTCCAGGTTGCAACCAGCTACCTATGAAGTAGATCTAGGGACTGTCGGTACTTTGCACAAAATGCGGACTGTTACAAATGAAGCAATTTATTACCCTTCACCTTTTTTTGTCTTTTAGAAACACGCTTTTCAGTGTGCTGACTAACCTGAAACACTTCCGGGTAGTCCTCGCGGGCCAGATACACCCACAAGGGAACGTATTTGTGCTGCGGCAACGGCCCATAGATCGTCTCCATGCAACCGTCATCCGGTTTCGCAGCAAGCTCTCGACTCTGATATTCGAGCATCACCTGCGATATTTCGAAATTATAGTACGTGGAAATATTTTTAAAAGCTATGTCAAATGGTCACTGTTTTATTTTCATTTGAACTCTTGAGGATTCTATTTTAGGAATTGACATACCTTTTTAACAAACAAACACTCACGTTTAAAAATTGTCTCTGAGATAATTCTGTTACAAATTTATGCCATATACCGTAGAAGTTTGTGACATTTATTCCGATACACCCTGTGTGGCTCACCCCGGGAGGGGGTTCCCCTCTGAGCTCCTCCACCTTGGGGGCGTCCAGCGTCTCCGTGCCGCTAATCACCCACTCCTTCACGTCGTGGAAGGTGAGGCGTCGCTTGCAGCTGAACCGCCGGCTGCACACACAGCACACCCTCCCACGCACGCACACACGCACGCAGCGAGGCGGCGGAACCGACGCCCGCCAAAGGCACGGAGGTATTCTTTGGTATTTCTGTTTTGGGTCATATTTGGACCACGAGAACGTGCCGTTGTACCCACCGAGGCCCAATCATATGTTCCCAGGGTACGTGCACGTAACGTATTTGGGAGAATTGCTAGCTCTGAGGGATGAGTTATGAAATGATTATGAAAGATAAATGGATTATTACAAGTGAACAGACCACATAAACATCCATACCCCGGGCGGGATTCGAACGACCTTTCAGGCACGAGGAGGCTACGGTCCTTCAGCTTTAGCTACCTCGGCTATCCTGCTTTCCGGCTTTTCATTTGCAAACATTCAAAATTTCCTTATGCTCATGGAGTTTATTTCAGTAAAACAATTTAAAAAGTACTTAACTAATTTACGGCAATCAAATATTCATATATTAATGGTGTTGATTTCATTAATACAATTTAAAAAAAGTAATTTTATTCCTAACAATTTCTATTTAATTGAATTGATTAAATAAACAGCATTAACACATAACCCTCTCCCATTGGCCCTTTCATTGGTTTTCTGAGTTTATCGGAATGCCATTGCTACACGACTGAGTTTATATGTTACATATTTATCCACATCGGTGTACAACAACTTGTATAAGTATACTACTTACATCGGGTCCCGTCTTCGCTGAATCATAGGTGTATTCCATTCCGCCTGAAAAATAAGAAGTCATTTTACTGTTCACATATCGAGCCAGAACAATTAGCAAAGCCTTTCAAAGTATGATAAAGCAAATTACTTCCTTTTGACAATGCATTTTTTCAAGCTATGTTTTATGATACTACCGTGTCACTGAAATCAAATATTGACGTGCCATTACACTTTCGTTCAAACCTATAAGTATTTCGTAACGTTCTACAACGCAATTCAAATATTTTAAATAATATTTTTAGAAAACATTTTTTTCAATAATAGACTAACAAATCGAATTACATTTAATTCGATATTTCTATTCCCTTTCTGATATCCTTTTAAACCATTGTTTCCAATATCTAATTGTCATTAAGACATTATGTTACTTTGCTGACTGTTTTGGTAGCGTTGATTGGGACCCGCGTTCACACACACACACACACACAAACAAAACTATATATATATCCTGGCGTTGTACGCCGCTACCATTACATTTTTGAACGGGTTCGATTGGTACCCTTGTCCGTCTTACCGGCGTGGGCGGCGGAGTGCGGGCAGCGGCTGAGCTGGTCTCTCCCGGGCAACGGCTCGATTCGGAGCTATAGGACGGGGAGCTATAGAACGGAGAGCTGCAGGCACCGCCATCCTACAAAAAAATCGGTTGGTCAAGGGGTTGATGGTGAACGCCAATTGCTGAGGTCGTTAGTCCCATGATGAAGCGAATGCTTATCCCTTAGGATTCTGCGTTCCTCTGCAACCTGCACATATGCGTAGGGACTTTCCCTGCTACAGGTATCTTCCCCAGCAAGGATACTACCCTAACCGCGACAAACCAAGTTACCGCATGTGTGGTGGAGAGAGCGTATTCGTATGTTCAAGTAAGGCTAGCGGATAGGAAAGAGGAGTTGCCCTGAGGAAGCCTGCGACATGACAGGCGAAACGTCGGCACCCCAGCCAACGACGCGGCGTCTCCCGGATAGCCGAGAATTCAAGGGGAGAGGAAGGAATGATCGTGTGAGGTCCGTGGCCCGTTTGTTACGGTATTGCTCCGGCATTAGGCTGGTGTTGATCGGAGAAACCACAGAAAACTAATGATCAGAGCAGTCGGCCGCTCGAAATCTCCTCCGGAAAGCGGCTGAATTCAACCTAGCTGAACAGTTGTGTTCAAAATCTGTCTGTCAGGGCTCAAACCCTACGACCTATTGGTCAGTCTCTGCAAAGACAACGGTACTTCTAGTCCTAGGCTACTATCAGATGCTCCAAAGAATTTGAGGATGACATAGTTTAAAGAGTGGTTTTTCTCCTTTCCGAACTTTGCCGGTGGTACGGAGGAAGGAAAAGTGTAATGTTCAGAGAGAAAATCATTAAAATGCAGTAAAACGTGCTCAACGCGCAATGTGTATAATGTGGAAATTTAATATGAACTTAAATCGCGGTCGTGCCAATCACAAATTCTACACTATTACATTCCATAAAGCGGATTCTTGTCTAATACGGAAAACAATTCTGGTCCCTTGAGGTTTCGTTTTGAACGTTTTACTGAATATGTATAATTTTTTTAATGAAATGTGAAATTAGTACATTATTTTATGTTGCTGGCGAAAATAATAGCACATGTTTGTTTATTAAGAAAATGGAATGTGATAAGTTCCACGCATAATTTGACGGGTCAAATCATTACGTACGAGCGAATAATTTCTGCTGTTTTTGATGAAGTCGCTCAGCAGCACTGTGAAGTGCCTGCACCGGCAGGGGTGGCTCAGGGCATCAGCTGTTGCTGCGCCTCTGACCGGCAGGTTCTAGGATTCGAGTCCCGACAGGGGCAGTCAGCCGTTGTCCGGAGGAGACTTCTAGCGACCGGCTGCTCTGAACGGTAGTCGTTTACGTGGTCCCTCCGATCAAACCAGGAGAATGCCGGAGCAGAACCCTAACAAAGGGACTCATCCTTTACTGACACACACACTTATATGCACTACACTACCGCACTACACTACCAGGAGACAAGTCGGAAGCTCAGAACGTGTACCTGCTGGGTCGGTGCTCTACCAGTGGGAGATACCTGGTTGGGGAAAACGTAGGTCGGCGCCATTCAGTGGAGAAAATTGGTGCAACCTCCCACGATAAAAACGTAGACTACCCTTACGGGATGAATTGTCGTTGCAGTTGACGCGCCCGGAATCGCTAAACAGTCAGTGAGTCAAGTGGCTTCACAGTTGGCAAAGCTTTGGTTTACAAGGATGTATTTACAAAAGCGGCGCAATTCCGTACTCCCGCCATCACCAGCGCAGGCGCGAGACCGCCAGCGGAACACAGTTCTAAATGGCAGCCGGCGCAGTAGGTCATTCGGACGTGGCTTTGATCTTAGCGGTCTACATGATCTTCTTGCCATTGCCGCTGGGGCCACAGCGATGTGAAGAACGAATCCTTCCTTTCCCACGGTCAGTGACGCTGCGCGATGGCTGCGCAAGAAAGAGGCTTAGCGCTTCTCGGCGGCGCTGACATGCGACGGCAGTCTTTGCTGCTCTTGAAATCACTTGGAATACGGGCCGAAGTACTCCCTCTCTGTCATAATGCCCATAATATTGATTTGTTACAATAGAATGCCTCATTTATAAACGCAAGGCGATAGGACAATACATCACAGGACAAATCATCGGCACTGCTTGAAATCATGAAAGTGGAAAAAGTTATATCTGAGAAAATTCATGAAATAACTATAGACGTTGTCATTGCCAACATTAGGATTTAATATAATAGCAGCTTTCGATGGCTTAGCCATCATCATCAGTTGTCTGATACAAGGAGAAAAAAACAAAAATACTACAAGATTATGATAAAGGTTACAAATAATTTACAAATTTTTTGGAAATAAATTTAACATTCTAGAAACTGGAAGAAAGAAAAAAGTGGGGGGGGGGTAAGTCACTAATACTAACGAAAAGCGAATGGAATAGATATAGGAAATTTTTTAAACAGAAAACATAGAAATGTAAGTTGAGCCATTCCTTACCTGCTGGATGGAAGCCACAAAACGACTACGCGGGGTCGGGCGAGCCAAGGGGCTTAAGTACCCGGCCGTGGGGTGGAGGAGGGCAATGGCCTGGGTGCGGTGCGCTGTCACTGTGCGCCCCGCCCCGGCGGGGTGCGGTGTGGGAGTGGTGTCTAATAGTAATTTTAGTAAAGGAGAAGGACTATGGTTTATGTTTTCATTCAATAAGTTATTATTTAAATGAATGTGTAGGTTTTCTAAAGTTAATCTGGTGTGGTAGTGATTTTCTATTTCCAGTATACGAATGTCTGTGTGTGGATTGAATGTATGGCCTGTCTGGAGTAAATGATTGGCAAAGTGAGATTTACAGGTGTTGTGTTTCCAAGCATGTATGTGTTCCTTGATTCTGGTATTAAATGTTCTGCCTGTTTGACCAACGCTACGGCTACGCAGTCGTGGCAATTTAGGGAATAGACGCCGCTTTTTTCTAGAAGATCTGTGTGTTTTTTGGGGGACAGCATTTTTTTGAGGGAATTCTGTGATTTGAATGAAACTTTGATACCTGCTTTGTGAATATTGTGTGAGACTTTTTCTGAAAGGGGTCCAAAATAAGGTAAACAAGTGTATTTGTCCGGTGTTTTTGTTATAGGAGAAAGTGTAGTGCACATTTTTTGTACTTATTGAATGAAAACATAAACCATAGTCCTTCTCCTTTACTAAAATTACTATTAGACACCACTCCCACACCGCACCCCGCCGGAGCGGCACAGTGACAGCGCACCGCACCCAGGCCATTGCCCTCCTCCACCCTACGGCCGGGTACTTAAGCCCCTTGGCTCGCCCGACCCCGCGTAGTCGTTTTGTGGCTTCCATCCAGCAGGTAAGGAATGGCTCAACTTACATTTCTATGTTTTCTGTTTAAAAAAAAATTACGTGTCCTATTTCTATTTCATTCGCTTTCTTTAGTATTAATGACTTAACCCCCCCCACTTTTTCTTTCTTCCAGTTTCTAGAATGTTAAATTTATTTCCAAAAAATTTGTAAATTATTTGTAACCTTTATCATAATCTTGTTGTAATATTTTTGTTTTTTTCTCCTTGTATCAGACAACTGATGATGATGGCTAAGCCATCGAAAGCTGCTATTATATTAAATCCTATTGTTGGCAATGACAACGTCTATAGTTATTTCATGAAAAATGCCAACGATAACACACCACAACACCTATATGAGAAAATTCATTTAAAGGCTTCATTATGCCAAGTCAGGATTTGATTTCATTTATTTTTGACAATAATTTGTGATATATGGAGGAGAGGTATAATCTGCGCATTTTCTTGAGCTTCAGAATTCCTGCCATACACACAGTTGATTGACAAAAAACGTCATTAGAAATATGTAGAAACTAAAAATGTTCACTCCCTATTAATACCCAAGTAGAATTTATTTTCATCGGTAACCTAATCCATTTCATTTTATTCTAGTTCTAACAAAGTAGAAATCCTGCACCCCCAGCTCTACTCGTACCAGTACCTCGTACGTGCACATAGAATAGTTAGCAAAACAAGGAGCTATCTCGGCATGCGCTAGATGGATCAGGTGAAAATAGATAAACACACGAATGGGGGTTACCGACCCAGAAATTGTACATTACTGATACCCAGTACGGAGATGCTTATTAATTAATAAAATAATTCGTAATTCATCAGCATGCATCTGTTTACCTGAAAATATTGACTTCTTTTAGACATAATCGAACCTTCAAATTCTTCCTGTACAAGAACAACCCGTTGCACTCTCGTGATTTTGACAAACGTGGACGGTTGGCAACCCTTCTCCGTGTTACCTGTGTGGGCGACCGAGGGAGGGCTAGCAGTTCTGCAGGGCAACGGCCGGACTCAGCGGTGAAGAACTCGGAGCTACCGTCGGTGCCCTCCTACAAAAGCGTTCTAGGATGGCATACTCCGTACGAGGAGCTACTAATCAAGAAGTATATTTTCCAATGGTGGAAAAATTGAGTTTGATACGAAATCGGTTAGCTTTTAATACGTTTTACAGGCTCGTGCTTTCAGATTTCTTCAAAACGCATTTCAACACATTAAATTAAATGCGTTTTGAAGAAATATGAAAGCCGGATAGTGTAGAGATTACACAATTTCATATGAAGCTCATTTTTTTTCCATCAGTCGAAAATATGGAGTTTTATTAGTTGCTTCTCATATATCGAACCTCTATACTTTGAAAATCTATATAAACCGAATTATTTTTCTGTGATAAAAATGCTTCCACATTGTATTAAAATCAAAAAATATTTTTATACATCAAACTCATTTTCTGACTTTTCTATATTTTTCTAGAAATAAAAGTGTACAGTACATACTATAAATTATGTTTCACAATTGAACAGGGTTTTCGATTGAGATAAAATGTTTCAGTGGGTAAACAAGGGTGAACAGAATTTTGAACGGAGTCCTTCATATGTGCACCAAGACTATAGAATGTTTTTCAAAGTTCATTACAGCATTACAAAGTACATCATATGGCCAGGTAGGTATGTAATTCTAATTTTATTTTACTATTCATAAATATGTGGTACAAATTATTAAACATTTGTTAATTATTTATTGTTGAATTTTCTTTTTTAACAAATTTTTCCAACATTGAATCAAAGGATTTGCATAAATGTTATATTTCTACATATAGAAATTTTAATATATTGAATATTATTGAGGAAACCGTGAAGTGGTCCGCTGTAATTGATTGGGACAACTATTAAAATTTTTCTCTAAACATTACACTTTTTCTTTCTGCACTGACTGTGCAGAACGAAAAAGTTTAATGTTTAGAGAAAAATTCTAATAGTTGCTTTGAGAAAAACTTATGATCGTGGAATTTGGAATTTGGTTGTGTAAAACACTTGCAAGAATTTTTGTGAATAAATTATGCTCGTGTTGAAGATGGCGAAGTTGTACAAGAAAGAATGAAGGAGAAAGGAAGGAGAAGGAAAGAGAAATAGGAGAGGGAAATAGAGAAATTAGGAAGGAAAGAAGAAAATGAAGAGAAAAGGATAGAGAGTAAAATAAAGGGAAAAAGAAAATGAAAAAGAATAGAGAATACTGAAAATTGTTAGTTGGATCTACTGATCTAATTTGACACATTATCTACCGAATTTTTAAACAATTTATTCTCAAATACGGTCAAAAACGTTGCTAAAAAGAAAAAAAAGTAAATTGAAAAATAAAATGTGATTCTTTTGTATGCTCTATATTTCTGTTTTGATCACAAATTAGATAATAATTTTGATTAAACTGTATTATTCGAGATCAAAATAAAGAGCTTTATGTACTAGAAAAATTAAATCAACAGTGAATCAAGTTTAATTTTGAGCTTCATTATACCTATACACACGTACGATACCTACGGAAGCAAGCCTATAACTACTTTACGAACTGCCTGCCTGCGTATATTGAGAAATGCATGAAGAATCCAACTCTGGACGAGGGGTTGAAGAACTAAAGTTTTCACAGACTATTAAATTTGTAAATTATAACACGATGGAATTTTTCTGCTACCTCTAAGGGAAAATTTCTGATTTCACTCACATGCGCAAATTCCTCTTGATGCTGGTACTGGTCACGGTATGGAAACGCCCTCCATTCACTATCTTGTCCCGCAGAATACGAGCTAGGAAGAATTGCAAGTGGCGAGAAATTGTTAACGAGATATGTACAGAAAATGAGTCTTTGGCGTACGAATAAAATGTTTTCAGATGAACCGACGAATTCAGCCGAAACCATCATTTTGAAATGAGTACGCCAAAGACACCTTTCGAACGAGTTGTACACATTGTTTCTTGAGAACGAATTCATGGAAACTTATAACTACTAATATATATTCGTCGGATCATTCCCCGTGCGAGGCGGCTGCCTTATTGATTCATGTCGCCTCAGTGTATTTATTTTGAGTACCCTGCTGTTTTATATGGCCTTGACTACTTTGCTGTTTGCGTAGATCAATAGTCTACTATGCTTGTAGGTACCTGTACGTAGACTGGAATGTAAATGTACGGCAAAGTCTACTTACTTAAATTTACATTTTCAGCACGCATGCATGTAGCGTCTAATGTTTATTAATTTGAAAGTTGCACTTTGCGGATCACAAGTTATTAAAAATGATAAAATTTAATGAAGAAGAAATTGTTTGAGCGACCCATACTGGAAGTACGTAAACAAAACGGTCTGACAATGTGAATCGACACATTTGCCGTCAAGCATTTTGAGAATGATCCGAATACTATGTTGATACTTCAAATACTTATTTATCTGTACATTAGTTTATTTACTTTATGCAGACGAATTAATTGTGAATAAATGACATAGTTAATTCTTTCAACCCTTCAATCATTGATTCATTTACAGGATAACGATAGCATTACCCTTACAATTTTGCTTCTGAACACTGCAAGAGAAAATTTTGAAATGGTACCTCGAAAATATATTGCTCATATCTTTGATGTATAGAAAAGTGGCATATCTTTAAAATTGTAATTATTCAATTATGTGTAGAAATAAGTTTTGGGAAGTATAATTTTACTAGTAAGATACTATTGTATAACAAGCTTATCAAGTTACATTTTGGGGGAGGGGAATTAATTGAACATTTAATTATTTTGCATGACGCAAGCAAGAATTGTTACCCCAGCAAAGTATAAGATTCCAACAGATACAGGATTACCTAGTAAGACGATGAAGGGATGAAAAAGCCTAGAGAGATAAACGAATATTTTTAATACGAATCATTTAGATCTGAAGACAGAGCAAAATCCTTGCCCTTGTCCTGATTCCAATATCAAGGGCTAGCTTGCTCATTACACATTTCATATTGTAAATCTCTCTTCGCACTTTGACCTTTTGATATTTCCCATTGAAATTGCTGAAAAAACTAAATTTGTCTGTGTGCGAACAAGTAAGGTGCATATACACAATTGTGTATAATACAATGTAATGTGTATAATACAATTTACCTCGAAGCACTGACATCGCCCTGATACGAGTAGTAATCGCCAGCAGGTGAGGACTCCGCAATCGGAGATGGACCTGTGCGCAAATGGAAATGTCATTTGCACAGACTAGAGTTCTAGTGTGATGCAATTATAATGGTGCAAAGCAAATGTCTAATAGCGGGAAGATTCTGAATGTCCATGATATCTTAAATGAATCCACGAATATTGCAGGGACGTTAGAATTCCAAAGTACTTTTGTGCCAAAATAATTTAAGGACAGAAGTAAGAATTGTAAAATGATCGAAAAATTTACCAGCTTCCCCTTATCAGAGATGGCGACGCGGCTTCAGAATTTAGCAAACGCAATTCAAATAAAACAAACTTGAGCCTTGGCAACTCATACTTTTCAACACATTTCTATGTAAAAAACAAAATCCATTCACGCCACCGCCCGATGCGGCAACCATTGTTTCGAGACATTACTAAACCTAACGGGCCTCGGATCGTATTGTTTCGTTCTCGCTGGTAACGTCATGGATTTTATAAATGTTCGACTTTATAAATGTTGGGACGTCGAGCTGCTCCCGGCGTCGGTAGCCGAACTGCTTTACCACGCTCCGTGAAGTCGCGAAGGTTAAGCAGCTCCAGGCATCAAGGGGCCCTGGATGGGTGACCGTTAAGAACCGCATATACTAACGACGCCTAGCCCTTGGCTGATAGGTATAAAGGCAAATGGCATAGTGACAAAATGACTACGTTAAAAGGAAATAATCCGGGTTTCAAAATTTATGACTTCATTCAAAGAGAATTACTCCGCGTTCAATGTTGAATAAAGGCTAAAACATCGTTACGAGGGTAACAGAATTTTAAAAGATCGACAAGAGGAAGCGAAACTCACTTGGCGAGAATGCTGGCGCACCCTGGCAGCCCAACGGAGTACTTGTGAGGGCCTGCATCGTCGCAGGAGCTGAAGCGAAAGGAAATAGATCGTTTCAACAACGGTTATTGTGGTCCCCCCTCGAGTTGCAGGCACTCTTTGAAATGACATCTGGATTAACGCCGATTCTATGCCTCAGCAAAAATCTTTGAATGGCACCCTCAGGTAAGAGCTATCATTATTGAGATTGATTGAATAAAAAGAGTATAGAATCATTCCGGACACATCTCTCCTTAATTGCGGACCGAGCTGAAGACCGCTAGGTTAATTTCATCGCACATCACCTGCGAGAATTGCAATTAGTTCAAAGGAGGAAATGAGAAAATATTGAAACAAGCACGTTTGTTTAATTAAATAAATAAATAAATAAATAATATATAAATATAAAATTAATGAAATAAATTAATTAACAAAAAATTAAACAAATTAATAAATTAAAAGAGAAAACAACAAATAAGCGCAAATATCATAAACATAATAGTACAGAAAAGGAATTTATACATAAAATTATCACTAGCACTTGTAATATTGTAATTAAATATTGGTCAGAGCAGATAATACCGTTATGATAAATATAAGCTATTATTTATTTTATGTATTTTATTTATATTAGTTTCTTTTTGTTTTTTGCATTGAAAATATTTTTCTTAATGCTTATCATGTAACACGGAGCAAGATATAGCGAAATAACTTTATAATTATTTCAATTATTTGCAAGAAGCTTTATATTTAGATCTAGCCCACATTACGACGACAGGGTCGGGGTGCAACACTCACATGGGCCGGCGGGTGGAGATTTGCCTCGGCAGCAGGCAGGAACGTTCGCGCTGGATGCCATGGTGGTCGCCGTTGGGATATGTTAGCTTTGCCGATGAGCTTCGCAAGCTTTGCAAAAATAGGTCAGCATTACATGTTCAAATAAAAAACCACAGCTCGAGAAAAATATACACATGTAGAAAATTACTACTGTGAATTATGGAGAGTAAAGGTGTGTCGAAAAACGTATTTTCACACAATAAATCATTGAAATGACGTGTTCTTGAGAACAACTATTACTTAAATCCTAACTGCGATATTCATAACGATATAACTACTAAATATTCATAATTTGAATTGAATAAGTCATTCAAAAATGAAGCAACATATTTGGACTGCATATTCACGAAATACAGGGGTTACTGAATATTGGACGGAAAATTATATGAGAAGAACAGTCTCAAATAATTTATTATTGTATTCTGATAACAAAAAACTCCATGAAAAGAAATATTGTATCAAAATAAACCAGATATTATTGATTGGCCCTTTGCGATGTCTACACTTACGTTGTGGTGACTTGTACGGAGGGAATTCGTCAAGGTTCAAGGTGAGTCTTTCGGCTCAAGGTCCGGGTGGAACCTCGCTGAGGTCTTCTGGTTGTGGCCCATTTTGGAATCATTGAAACGGCGGCAATTTTTTGAACATACCGTCTTACCAAATGGCGGGCACTGATAAATTCACTGAAAAGGGTTTCATATTTTAAACAGTGCTGTGGACGTCGCGTAGAGACTTCGACAATAAGCCCGCTAATCCTTACGCAGTAAACGAGTAACCTGCGAACTTTCGTCGATCACTCACGGACAGACTCCTTCCGGTCTAGCAACGGAGGTAAATGAGCGGGCATTCCACACGCCTCCATCTCTTCTTGGGTGACTACTAAGTTGACGGTGAGCACTTCCATTATTTCTTCATGTAATTACGTCAACAATACCGTCTCAGAATTCCCACAATTCTTCTGAACCATTATTGTTTTGTGGATTTTCAGCAGATTCTATGAAATTTCTCTAAAATACTGATTGTAATATTAAGCAATTCAAATGAAAATTGAGTGACTTCGGGCTCCTACTGAGCTGAGAGCTCAATCAATTCCTTCAAACAATATAAATAGATTAGCATCATTTTAGCAATTTTTATCTGGAATATTCTGAATGGATAAATTCTGTGACACTGTGAATTTTTGTACACTAACATCTCCGCATTTAAATGAACTGGATTCATCAGATTGACAACTGATCCTAATTTTACAATGAAACACAAAAATTAACATGGATTTTAATCGATACTATTCTATGTAGCATTCCAAGACCGAAAATGGACGAGTTGGGCAACTGAAATACGTTTAATGTGGTTTATATTACTAATTATCAAAGTACGAATGCTTGTTTTCCATGAAACTACCCAGCCAGAGGCAACGCCGTCAGCCCCTATGTTTATAATGTGAACATTTTATCACATTCATTATTTGTTTACTGAAATCCATTCAGGAACAAAACTTAAAAATGTGCTGAAATAACAAACAAGTCACAGAAAAACTTCTGTATCATGTTGATAAAATAAAGACGCTACTTATTTACAAACCATTTTAGGATTAAACATTACCTTATTACGAATAGCCTTTTCTCGATGTTTTAAATGTTAAAACAACAAGTTATTACAATTTTCTTCAGGAAAAAACCCTTTGAGAAAAAAACTCTGAGAAAAGTATACCAAATTATCACACATTTACATCTCATGATCCAGAAAATTCTGAAGTGTTTAGCGACAAAATGTGCAAGAAGTAACACGAATTCGATTACAAAAACCTCAGAATCTGTTATAATTTCATTAATAATAATAATAATAATAATAATAATAATAATAATAATAATAATAATGTTCAGTTTAATATAATATACAACGCATTTTGCAATACTAGAGATTAATTATATTGAAAATGTCCCTGTTTTCCTACAAATTATCAGAAATAATAAATTAGATTCAAATTAACAGTGAGTTTATGAAAAAGCTTTATTGTAGATCTTAGAATGAAAAATAGCATACAGTGAATGCCAGTCGAGCAACACCACGTTCATATTAAAGATATAAGTGTGCATATCCATCATAGAAAAGTAAACGATGTTGAATTGGATGACATTTTTGATGGATTTGCCTTTTTTGTTTTCGATTTTTAACTTTCTTGGAAGTAATGCAACAGTTCATAGTGCACAAATTCATGTTTATAGCTTTCAGCTCATTGATGATACTTTTATTCGTACTCCGTTGAGGTACTTTTATCTCTAAATGTAAAAATGAGAAAATGTTTCGCCGTAGTTGGAAAATACATCAACGAACGATGAGCGCGGCAACTTCCATGTTTGCAAACAGCAGTCGGTGATTATTCATAAAGAATTGCCTGAAATAATGGGCAGAGGCATCGATGTTTATAGAAGCTAATACTCGTAGGTTATCAAAACAAACGTCTAAGCAGGCGCATGCCCAGGCCTCCAAAATATCGGCCATGAGCGAAAGAACACGCTCCGCGAAATATGAACTCATATAATGGCGTCTTGCAACTCTTGCTTATAGATGTGATATAAGGGAAAATTGATATGTTACATAAGTTCGGTGCGTACCGGGCAAAACGGCAAACAACACCCAAATAATGACAGAAACCATGTAAAAGTTAAAGGACACTTATGCCCGTAATTATATTACGTCGCCTTATAAAAAAAGTGTAACCGACATCAGATGCTAGCCATGAGAGGAATTCAGAGGCACAGCATTTCCAGTTTTCGCGAAATTGCAATATTGTTAGATATAATTAATTTTTGGTAGACGATGAATCTTGACGTCTCAAATATTGCCTGTAGTAATCTTGAGCTCACATTCAGACGATAAAGTCGTGCGCCCTCATTCTTGTTATACTTCTGAGTTGAAACATATCTGGAAAGGTCATCGATGGTGTAGTTTCCCAGTTATAATGCCAAACCAACAAATTCACGTTGAAATATCCGCCTATTACTTTGCCGATGTAGAAAAACGGTGTCTGGAAGAGAACAGTCACGCAGTTGCGCTCTATTCAGTGACGTACTCTAGTTGCGCTCTCATCAATTACGCAATCCAGTTGCGTTTTTTCCAGTGACGTACCTAACCGCACACTCCCAAGCGACGTACTCTAGTTGCGCTCTCGCCAGTGATTCTCTCTAGTTGCGCTCGCATCATAGACGTACTCATGTTCAGTTCTCGCCAGTGCTCCAGCGCCGAGGACGCCCTACACCAGGTCGTTGGGCCTGACGCCGGCCTGCGCGCACGCCGACTGGATGCCTTCGGGCAGCTCGTCGAAGCGCGGCCACGAGCCCGAGCTGAAGAACTCGTCGACGAGCCAGTCGAACCACTCGCGGTCGACGGAGCGCGCCACCGCCACGTACTTGGGCGCGAAGGCCTCCTGCACGTACAGCTCCTGCATGCCCACGCCCGACTCGCGGCACACCGCGCGCACGCTGGCCGGCACGCGCGACGCCACGGGCCAGCGCAGCTGCTCGAAGAAGGACTCGAGGCAGGTGGAGAACCACGCGCGGTCCACCTCCCACGCGATGAACGCCCACGACGGCGCGTACCTGCCGCAACGCACGTGCAGGGCATTCGCTATAATGTAAGCATAGTGCCACTTCAACGTCAGGTGATCGAAGAAGGACTGCACGCACGGGGCGAGCGGTCAACCTCCCACGCAAACCCCCCACGTAAACCTCCTACCCATCCTCCCACCCATCCTCCCACCCATCCTCCCACCCATCCTCCCACCCATCCTCCCACCCATCCTCCCACCCATCCTCCCACCCATCCTCCCACCCATCCTCCCACGCAAACCTCCCACGCAAACCTCCCACGCAAACCTCCCACGCGATGAACACCCACGACGGCGCGAATCTGCCACAACACACGTGCTAGGGCATTCGCTATAATGTAAACATAGTGCCACTTTAACGTCAGGTGATCGAAGAAGGACTGCACGCACGGGGCGAGCGGTCAACCTCCCACGCAAACCCCCCACGTAAACCTCCTACCCATCCTCCCACCCATCCTCCCACCCATCCTCCCACCCATCCTCCCACCCATCCTCCCACCCATCCTCCCACCCATCCTCCCACCCATCCTCCCACGCAAACCTCCCACGCAAACCTCCCACGCGATGAACACCCACGACGGCGCGAATCTGCCACAACACACGTGCTAGGGCATTCGCTATAATGTAAACATAGTGCCACTTTAACGTCAGGTGGTCGAAGGAGGACTGGACGCACGGGGCGAACCGGTCAACCTCCCACGCCTCACGCAAACCTCCTACCCATCCTCCGACCCATCCTCCCACGCAAACCTCCCACGCAAACCTCCCACGCAAACCACCCACGCAAACCACCCACGCAAACCACCCACGCAAACCACCAACGCAAACCACCAACGCAAACCTCCCACGCGATGAACACCCACGACGGCGCGAATCTGCCGCAACGCACGTGCAGGGCATTCGCAATAATGTAAACATAGGGCCACTTCCACGTCAGGTGCTCGAAGAAGGACTGCACGCACGGGGCGAGCGGTCAACCTCCCACGCCCCACGCAAACCTCCCACGCCGACGACTTTAGGTCATTGTAACTTCTCCTGTCTTATAAAATTAATATTTTTAATTAATTCGCGAACGTCCTTCTCAGCAGGGCTCGTGGCCCCAGAAATGGGCTTACCACCTTAAAACGACTCATTTTATTAGGCAGGCGGTGTGACGCCCGCCCTCCGTGGTGCGTTTGTTAGCGTGCTCGCTTTCCACGACTTAACCCCGGGTTCGATAATTGTGGGATTTCCTTACAAATATCCCAGTATCTATTTCTGCGTGACGATGAGAAAGCTAGTTATGAAGCCGAAGGTTATGAATACCAGAATATACGGTGACGGGATGTCTTCGTGCTAACCACATGAACTCCTCATCTCATGGCCGAAGAGCTGGGCCATTGCTGGTCAGCCATATTGGGCTGTCGAGCCAAGAACAGGCCAGGAGGTGTAACAATGACTTAATGATATCAGCCATTATAGAAAAATCGAAGTATTTACCCCATTCAAACATAGTAGCACATCAGGGTCACGAGCTGGACGCAGAGGAGGCTTTCAATCGAGAGCTTCGTTTTTACTTCAAATTTGTGGCATTTGACATCCTGATTCAATGACACCTGATTGGATGCACCCCTCTTCTTCCATCCCTAAAGGTGCCAGTACGCTTAAAGATTAGAAGCAGTATTTACACTACAATGGATGTTTTTATGACTATGGATTTGATTTATGTAGTCTTCTTCCTTAGGCACATAAAAAAGAGTTGTCAGAACCAAAGATATGACACATGTTTCTCTACGTATGTTGAGACGCTGGATTCAAATCTGAAGCCACAATTGCGCCACCACTGTCCGTTTTTTTTAAAATCGCGAAAAACCACCATGACATAGATTTTTTAGTTTTCGGGAGGTGTTGTCAGACTCAAAAACTTGACTCATGTTTCCCTAAGTATGTCGACGCGCTGAATCCGGATGCGGATTTTAAAAAAATTGAGGGTTGCGCCATCACACTCAATTTTTTTTATTCGTGAAAACCCACCGTGAAATTGTAAATTATTACTTTCACTGTGGTTTTTCTCGATTTAAATACCCCTACATTGGTGGCGCAATTGTGGCTTCAGTGGTGCAATATATTGTTCATTTCTCCGTAAGCTGTTTACTGTTGTTTGCCATGTCAATTAAAAGTCTTTAAATGAGTACCGTCGCAATTACAGAACTGTAATAGAGAGGCATTTCACCGACTCGGGACACATAAGTAAACAGCCTAAAAAGGTGATCGGATAATATACAGTTATCTACGCATCAAGGGCGTTATAATGGGTTTAATTATGGAATAGCGACAAAATGGCCTCGGGCAAAGGCTCACGAGCATTAGAGGCAGTTAACGTCCGTGATAATCCATGATTTTATTTTTTTATCTCAATTTAATTATTCAGATTGACTTATTTACTAATTAACTAAATGTTAACTTAACTCGGTTTGTCTTTTCATATTTCCCTGCCACAATTCTCTTTCATAATCCCCTTTTTGAAAGAACGCGTAGCGTTATTCAACTGCTATATTATTCCCTTGGTAATCACGATCCTTTCGATCCAGGTAAGTTGTGCAGTGAATATCGCACCGAAGTCAATAAGAACAGCAAGAGATGAAAGCCTTCAAATCACAGGCGAATGCGTACCGCCGCCGCGCCTGCGCCGCCGTCATCTTGCTGAGCACCTCCTCCATGGTGACGATGTGCGTGGTGTTGCCGGCGTCGTCCTCGTCGTCGCCCTCGTCGTCGGCCTCGTCGTCGCTCTCGTCCTCCTCGAAGAGGCGGCGGCGCGCGTGGTCGAGGCGCTCGCGCCCCTTCGCCGTGTCCCTCATGGGATGCACGTGCCTGCGCACGCGCACGCCGGCGCAGCATCGGCTCACGGCACCGCAACGCCCGACGCAGGCAGCATTTGCCACAGAGCTAGAGTTCAGCCGCTGGGTGGAGGGGAATTCTAGCGGCCGGCTGCTCTGGTCGGGAATGTCCCGTGGTTTCTACGACTAAGAACACGCGAATATCGGAGCAGTACCCTAACAATCGGGCCACGGACCGCGCGCGATCAGGCTTCGGCTTCACACATCGTTGTGGCTGCGGAAGTGTTCAGCCCTAGTTTGCTTGTTCAAATCAGATCGAACCTTGGGTTTTTAAGAGCGAAAAATCCTTCCTCAGTCTTCTCACCTGGAGGGGAGTGAATCTAGCTGTCCCGTGTTGTATATTTACTGCATGCAAAAGATCCCCAAGCCTAAAAGTAGACTTTGAGTAAAATTTCAATCGCCAGTTTCGTTTCGCGAGGGATACCTCCTTTCTCATTCAGACGGAGAAAGGAGCTTAGCGGAATTTGCTTGGCCAGACTCAAGGGCAGGCTTCAAGGCCTGAGCCCCGCCACGGAAAATAAGACAAAATTGAATTGAATTGAATAGTGCTGGGAAGGTGGAACAAGGTTGCACCATGGTGACCGCAACTGGAGAAAGAGCCGGCCCTAGCCAGTGGGGAGACCATTGTAAATGACCGCACAAGCAGTGATTATCTTTCGAATCTTAGGTAAAACTGGATTGATGTCTAGGTACGTGTATAGGTATGGTTAATAGTTCCATTTGTGCAGTGCATGCAATCCCGGTATGGAATTATGCAGGTCTCATTTTCGCGGATTTGTTGAAAAATGCAAACGTTTAAGTATTAAAAAAACATTATTTTGCCTTAAAAATCTGTTCTAAAGAATCATATCTTTAAAAAAAAGGACATGCACAATTTAAAAAAAAGAACAAGTAATTTTTACATAATTTCTACTTGAAATTAATGCAAATTTTAAAAAAGCGTTTTCTCAAAAACAAGTCTAACTTCTCTTAAATATGAATTCTATGAATAAGACAAAGGATGCTTAAAATAGTAGCACTGTATTGAGTTGAATTGAATTGAATGGTGCTTTTCGTTGAACTCTCTGAATATTCGGAAATTGCAAATTTAGATATGATGCCAGAAAGTATGTGCTGTTGTAGCGCTCATAGTTTCCTCAGTGAACTGGGAAGAAGAAGAAGAAGAAGAAGAAGAGGAAGAGGAAGAGGAAGAAGAAGAAAGCGACTCACTGCAGCACGAGCGGGTGGGGCGAGGCCTGCGCCATGGTGAAAGCACCCTGCGGCAGCTGCGGGCTCCAGCCCTCGAACTCGGGGTAGCGCTGCAACACGCCCACTCACCGCGTCCTCCATTTTGTTCACTTTTGCCAAAAACCAAAAGTGTTCTGGCGCACGGAGAGACGTGTAATCGGCACCCATGATTAACAAGCTTCCCCCCCACCATTTTTTCACTGTACAATGAATGAAAGTAACAACAAAGCGAGGTTAGTAACATTTAAAAACTAGAAATGTCTCTAGACTTATAAAAGTAGTATAAAACGTTTTTGCAGCGGTACACAAATTACAGTTTGGATTTTTAAAAAAGGTTGTTGAAGTGATTGTTGCTCCGAAAATCTAGATTTTTGCACCTGAAGAAAATTGTGCCTAGAATCTAGATTACTGCGCCGAAAAATTAAATTGCGCCTAGAAACTAGATTGCTGCATCTGAAACTAAACTGTTGCACTTCAAAGTAGACTGTTGAGCTTCAAAACTAGATTGTTGTATCTCAAAACTAGATGGTTCCGCCTCAAAACTCGTTTGTTAAATCTTAAAACTAGATATAAACCTCAAAATTGATTGTTCAACCACAAAATTGATTGTTAAACCTCAAAATTATTGTTAAATCTCTAAATTGATTGTTTAACATCAAAATTGATTGTTAAACCTCAAACCTCAAAACTAGATTGCTCCGGTTAAAAACAAGGTAGCTGTGCCTAAAAACTAGATCGGTTCGCCTCAAAACTAGATTGTTGTGCCTCAAAACTAGATTGTTGTGCCTCGAAACTAGATTGTTGTGCCTCAAAACTAGATTGTTGTGCCTCAAAACTAGATTGTTGTGCCTCGAAACTAGATTGTTGTGCCTCGAAACTAGATTGTTGTGCCTCGAAACTAGATTGTTGTGCCTCAAAACTAGATTGTTGTGCCTCAAGACTGGACAGTTTCTTCTAAAAAGTAGGTTGCTCTCACGAGGAAGGTCGGGGGGTCGGCGGGGGGCGTGGTGGGGGCGCGGGCGCAGGCGGCCGGGCCGCGCATGGCCGACGGGGGCGCTCGGAAGCGCGCCGCAATCTCGGCCGACATCGGCGGGTACTTGGGCGGCGCCTTCGGGGAGTCGTACCTGGAACGGCGCCCAACAATGCAGCCACACGAACAAATTTCACTTTTGACATTGTTTTGTTTCCCTGGCGTGCAAACTGCGACGGTCAATATTCGCATAAGAGTAGTGCATGCAGAGTACTGGGAGTTCACACTGAAACGTCACATCTGGCCACAACCCGCCAACCATTAGGAGAAGTATTTTAACGTACGAGTTGACGAGACTGAAGCAACCAACCCATCTTCTACGGTAATCATTGATGTCCGTTTTTAAATACCAGGCAGAAAAGTTAAAACATTAACAAACGCTCAAATTATATGGTGGGCTGCCTCGTTAGCTCGTATGTGAAAACATTGGCGCATCGTATGGGTAGTGCGACCGAAGTTAACAAGCGGTCCCGACAACAAATGTTCGTTCAACTTAGGATTTATCCTTACACACACGTGTGTGTGTGTGTGTGTGTGTGTGAACATTTGGCGCATAGTACGTAAGAGGTCCCTGTTAGAATACAAGGTGCGTGGTGAGCGTGCGTAAGCCGAACTGGTCCGTGATTCACAGGCTACCCCGTTTAATGACGAGTGTCGAGTGTTGTTGTGAGCGGAGTTTGCTCCGTGCGCACGCACCATCGGCCCTCGGCCTCGCAGCGCTGGCGTTCGGCCTGCTCCTCCGCCAAGAGGCGCGCGCGCTCCTCCGCCTCCCGCCTTGGCGCGTCCGCCAGCCACGCGCGGTGCGCCGCGTCCTCCGCGTCCCGCTGCCCTGCACACCCCCCACACGCCCACGCACACCTCAGCGCACAGAGGGCAAGAGAGAGCGAGAGAGAACACGAGAGAGGACGAGAGAGAGGGGCTCCTCCGCCAGCAACTCATGGTGCGCCGCGTCCTCCGCGTCCCGCTGCCCTGCGCCCACACGCCCACGCACACCTCAGCGCACAGAGGGCAAGAGAGCAAGAGAGAGCAAGAGAGAGCAAGAGAGAGCACGAGAGAGCACGAGAGAGAGGGGCTCCTCCGCCAGCAACTCATGGTGCGTCGCGTCCTCCGTGTCCCGCTGCCCTGCACACCCCCCACACGCCCACGCACACGTCAGTAGACAGACCAAGAGAGATACTCCTTCCCGGCCCTCAACACTGAGCCTACATGCCCACGCACACGTCAGCACACAGAATAGGGCAATGCGAGTGGTCCGGGACCCCTTTGTTAGGGTACTGCTCCGGCATTCGCCTGCTATTGATCGTAGAAACCAGAGAAAACTACTGATTCGAGCAGTCGACCGGTCACCCAGACAGAGGCTGAATTCGACCTAGGTATGTAGGCAGTGTCGAAAATACTCCTACGGCCGGAACTGAAACTCTAGGACTTTCCGGTCTGATACACTGTCATGACATCACTTGATGTGCTGAGCCACCTTTGCCGGAGCGTGCATGAGCACAACAAACAAAGAATTCGATCGTGATAAGCTGCAGTATTTCTTCCTTGGCCTATTCACGTGAAAAAGTACATTATGAAACAATGCAATGTTGGGTATTAATACACGGGTGTGATATTACGAGAAAAATACGAGCTAGTATCATAAAATTGACCCGTGAGTATTAATACCTATTACATCAAGTTTCGTATTGTCCTTTTTCTACGACTTATCATACTTTTATTAGTCGAATTTTTACTTTGAATTGTTTCGTGGCAGTTGACAAGCGGGATTCAGGATGCTACTTAACACCAAGTTTTCTACCTTACCCGTGGATCTTCTGTTAAACAATGTGCTAGATAAATAGGATCAAAGTAAAATTATCCAATTTATTTTAAAAAATATTCCACGTAAACATATTACTAATAATAAAATATATTAACACTGTAAGCATATTAAATGCAATTTTAATGAACACATTCGAACGAAAGATTCACTAAAACGATTCTCAATGATTAATGATGTATCTATACTTGGTTTGTAAGCTTCTCTGCGGTTGGTCAAGAACCTGTATCATAATTAAATCTGTGTCGTAATGAGTACATTTTGCAACTGGTTGCAGCCATCAAAT
Organism: Gryllus longicercus; assembly: GCA_038098605.1. NCBI lineage: Eukaryota > Metazoa > Arthropoda > Insecta > Orthoptera > Gryllidae > Gryllus > Gryllus longicercus. Next base: position 2,487,979 of record JAZDUA010000018.1, on the reverse strand, counting down.
GAGACAATTCTACAAGGGGAGTAGGAAAGCGTGCTTTGTGCACTCGCCTTGCTTTGCGTGCCACTCTGCTTGGTCGCGGGCCACCATCGCCCGGAACTCTGCTGCGGAGGATCCGTCATCTTCAACATCACTGTAACTCATCAGGAAGCTTGTTTCCTCAACACCTGAAGGTACACTATCGTAAATCAGCGTTCCGCTGCGAAAGGAAAGAAACCAAAGGCGATTGTCATATTAAACATAAATTAGAAACACACTAAACTGGCTTTATAAATCCGATATCCCTGCAGTTTGAAAGGTATCCGTTAAATGCAAGCCTTTGTAAACAGGTGATCAAGATAAGTTAGAACATGCAATAAGATCGTCAATTTTACAGATTGCGCTTAGTTAACTATTTTCTGAGTTTTCGCCGAAAAACTTGCTGGCAAGATTTATATTTATTCGTATGTTACACAGTTTTAGACATAAAGTAATATGTATTTTCAATTTGAACAACTTTATTTTATAATTTGGCAAAACTATTGCTACCCAAGTAACTATGGACGCATTCATGGAAATAAGTATCTCAGTGTTTATTAATTTGAAAGTTGCCCTTTGTGGATCACATATTGTGCAGAAGAAACAGTTTGACCGACCCATACTGGAAGTACGTAAACAAAACGGTCTGACAACGTGAATCGATACAGTTGCCGTCAAGCATTTTGAAAATGATCCGAATACTATGTTGGTACTTCAAATACTTATTTATCTGTACAATAACTTATTTACTTTATGCAGAGGAATTAAAAGTCTAATTAGAAATGAGACCGACAATGACATCATAGGTAATTCTTTCAATACTTCGATCATTGTTTATTTACAGGATAACGATAGCTTTACCCTCAGAATTTTGCTTCTTAACACTGCAAGGGAAAATCTAGAAATGGTATCTCGAAAATATATTGTTCATGTCTTTGGTGTATACAAAAGTGCCATATCTTTAAAATTGTAATTATTCAGTTATGTGAAAAAATAAGTTTTCGGAAGTATTGTTTTACTAAAAAGATACTATTATATCTCATCAAGTTACATTTTTTTGGGGGGGGGGAATTAATTGAACATTTAATTATCTTGCATGACGCAAGCAAGACTTGTGCCCTCTGCAAGGTATAACATTCCAAACGATACAGGACGACCTAGTAAGACGATCAAGGGATGCTCTGAAAAAGCCTAAAGACATAAAAGAGTATTTTTACTACGAATAATTTAGATCTGAAGACAGAGCAAAATCCTTTGTTTTCAGCTGCGAAATAAAGTAATTCCAATTTAAACCGTTCTCCTGGAAAAACTGAGTCCTACTGAGGTGTGTCACTTTCTTGTACGCCGACGATTTCCAATATCATAAGGCTAGCTTGCTCATTACACATTTCATACAATAAATCTCTCTTCGCATTTTACTTATTGATATTTCCCACTTCAATTGCTGAAAAAACTAAACTTTTCTCTGTGCGAACCAGTAAGATGCAAATAAAATAAAATTTACCTGTACTCATCTCCGTCATACGAGTAATCGCCTGGAGATGCGGACTCCACAATTGGAGATATACCTGTGCGTAATTGGATATATCATTAGCACCGACTAGAATTCTAAATTATACTCTGCGCTAAAAAGTGTGCGAGTTCACATCTAATTAAAAATAAGGGTGGATTAATCGCAGAATCTAATTCAGCAAAATTGCGAAATGTGGAAAAAAATCACATGTTTATTTCATTCTGAATCTATAATATGTTTACGTTTCGTTGTGCAACAAAATCGAAACTTAACAGTGAAAACGTTGTTGACGTTGATATGACATTACAGTTTAAAAATTAGTTACTTTGGTTCGAAAAGCAATATAACCATAATGTTTTTAGATTACTTATGAGAGACTGTTTCTCTGGATGTCTGTAAGCATAAATTTCAAATGCAAGATGCTTTTAGTGTGATGCAATTACAATGGCGCAAAGCGAATGTCTAATAGCGGGAAGATTTTGAAAGTCCATGACATGTCAATCGAATCCACAACTACCGCAGGACGTTAGAATTCCAAAGAACTTTTATGCCAAAATAATTTTTGGACAGAATTAAGAATTGTAAAATGATCAAAAAATTCACCAGATTTGGTGACAGGGCTCCAGTTCGGCCAACGCAATTCACCTAAAACAATCTTGAGCCTTCGCAACGCATAATTTTCAACACATTTCAGTGTAAAAATTCCAGTCACGCCACCGCCTGACGTGGCAACCAGAGTTCCGAGACATTACTAAATCGAACGAGCCTAGGATCGTATCGTTTCGGACTAACTGGACCCGTCATGGACTTTATGAATCTTCGTCGCTGCCTCCTGGCGTCAGTAGCCGAGCTGCTTAACCACTCTCTGTGAAGTGTAGAAGGTTAAGCAGCTCTAGACATCAAGAGTTCCTTGATGGGTGACCGTCTAGGAAACCCCGGATACTAACGACGTATAGCACTTGATTTATAGGCACAAAAGGCAAAGACATTATGACAAAATGACTACATTAAAGGGAAATTACTCCGTAATTAAAGATTAATGACAACGTTTAAGGGCAATTACTCCGTATTTGATGATTTATGACAACGTTTAAAGGGAATTATCTGTGCTCAATGCTGAATAAAGGCTTGGGACGTTGTTTCGAGAGTAGCAGAATTTTTAAAAAGCGGCAGGAGGAAGCAAAACTCACTTGGGTCGAACGTGGGCGCCCCCTGGCTGCACGACGGCGTACTAGTGAGTAGCTGCATCGCTGTTTGAGCTGAAGCGAGAGGAAATACCTCCTTTCAACAACAGTGCATATTGATTTTGATGTTGCCTACTACCCGTGCTCTGGAGACTCATCCCTTGGCTCCCCAGGAAAGTGTAGTGTACGTTCATGCTGCTAGGTGCTGGCGTCTTTCCCCGCTGGAAGATGTAAGTAGGTGGCACCTAGAGGTCGGCTTGATGGGTGTTTCGCCTCTGAGCACCTTTGATACCACCAGCAGAACTCCGCCTTAGGCCAAGACAAGCTATGTGCTCCTGATGTGTGGTGGAGTAGGGCATGAAAGGGTGTGGGTGTGTGTAAGGAGAAAGGAGGGATTAAGAACGAAGAAGTAAGGGTACGGTGCGGTTCATTGGAGTAAAAGCCTTGGTTTAATACCACATTCTGAACCCCCTCGAGTTGCAAGCACTCTTCGAAATATCATCTGAATTAAAGCCAGTACAGTGTCTCGTCAAAAATCTTTGAATGGCGCTCTCTGGTAGAAGCTATCAGTTTTGAGATTGATCGAGGGAAAATATTATATAATGATTCCGGGGTCTAGACAAATCTCTTCTGAATTGTATGCTGAACTGAAGACCACTATTTTGTGCACTTACACAATATGTTTTCCCGTATAACTAACCTATGGGATTATACTATTGTGATTGCAGTGACGTTGCCAGAAAGTGTCCAGGAGAGTCTCTTCGCACTGGCCAGAATCAGGACCTTCTATTAAACATTGCGTTTATGTTGGTAGCAACCAGATCACCGGGAAACCTGTGAAGGGGACAAACTTTCGAGCATCTATATTGATTGTGGTGTGTACACAATTTATGCAGCTCGTGCTGGCAACATAATTTCTGTCGCAAACACTCTCACCAGCAAGGTGACACTCCGGAGGGACTTTTTGGCGCGCTATATTTAGACAGTCCTCTGTTAAATGTTTCAACATATGTGCTCCCATTGTTAGTATAAAACTCTCTCGCCCCCCTCTCTCTCTTTCTATATCTATCACACGCGTGTGCGTGCACATACACACATTTATCCCCTCGATTCCTCTTGAGCACACTAGCTCTCTCTCCATTCCATTTTTTATTTATTTCTATCTTTCCCTCAACCTCCCACTCTTCCAAATTGCCTCTCCCTCTTAATTTCTCTCTCTTTCTGTGTTTAACCCCAAGCGTAATGCCGTCCTTTTATTTTGAATTAATTTATATATTTATTATATAAGTAGCTTCAGATGGCTTTGCTAACATAATCAGAGCGGCAAAATTTGCAACAAACAGAGTTTTATTTGAAACTTTGAAATTTATTAGATGAAAATTACAATCAACAAAAAGGAAGAAAATGAGAAAATATTTAAACAAACTTATAAAATGATGTAAATAAAAAGAAATTAATTAATAAGTAACGAAACCGTTAAGTAAACTAAAATAGGAAAATAGGATATATGTATAACTGTAAATCAAAAATAAAAGTACAAAAAAGGGGGAATTTACAGAATTATCACCAGCAACATTATAACTAAATATTGGTCTGAAAAGATTTTAACGTTATGATAAATGGAAGGCATGCTGTAAGTTAGCAGTAAATTTGTAATGTCTATTTCAAATATTTAAGCCCCAGAAGTTACCTTTAAATTATTTTAATTTTTTTTTGAATTCTATGTATACTTTCTATGTTTCTTTTTGTTCATGGGTTGAAAATATTGTTTCTAATGGTTATCACATAACTAATAGCAAGGTATAGCGAAATAAGTTTACAATTATTTTAATTATTTGCAAGAAGCTTTATATTTAGATCTAGCCCACATTACGACGACGGGGTTGGTGCGCAACACTCACATGGTCCGGCGGGTGGAGATTTGCCTCGGCAGCAGGCAGGAATGTTCGCGCTGGATGCCATGGTGGTCGCCGTTGGGATATGTTAGCTTTGCCGAGGAGCTTCGTGAGCTTTGCCAAAATAGGTCAGCATTACATGCTCAAATAAAAAACCACAGCTCAAGGAAAATATACAAATGTAGAAAATTACTACTGTGAACTATGGAGAGTAAAGGTGTGTCGAAAAACGTATTTTCACACAATAAATCATTGAAATGACGTTTTCTTGAGAATAACTATTACTTAAATCCTAACTGCGATATTCATAACGATATAACTACTAAATATTCATAATTTGAATTGAATAAGTCACTCACAAATAAAGTAACATTTTTGGGCTCCGTATTTTCGAAACACAAACAGACGCACATCCACGGGGAGAGAAATGAGGGAAATTTCACCCCACCTAAAATTTTTCAGTAACTATTAAGTTTAAATTGTCACGAAACTTTCAAGCAAAAGATAATTTCGAATAATCAATACAAAAAATAAAATCATATTACGGTATGAGCTTAGTATGGCCTGCGACATTTTACAAAATCGGTGATATAACACATTCGACCAAAACATTTTGAATTTCCCCTCCCACAATTTGGCTCTGAATTCGCCCCTGTTTTAAACAACTCCATGAGAGCAAGCATTGTGCTTAAATAAGCTAGAAATCGTTATCTGCTTCATTGGAGCTGTGTGGTGTCAACACTTACGTAGTTCTAGCGTTGTGGTGACCTGTGCGGAGGGAAGTCAAGGTTTAGGGCGAGTCTCTCGCCTCAAGGTCCGAGTGGAACCTCGTTGAGGTCTTCTGGTTGTGGTCCATTTTTGAAGTTATTGAAGGGGCGGCAGTTGTTTGAACATGCCGCCTTACATGGCGGGCACTGATAAATTCACTGAAAAGTTTTTCATATTTTATAACAGTGCAGTGGACGTCGCATAGAGACTTCGACAATAAGCCCGCTAATCCTTACGTAGTAATCGAGTAACCTGCGATCTACCGTCTATCACTCACGGACAGACTCCTTCCGGTCTAGCAATGGAGGTAAATGAGCTGGCATTCCACGCGTCTCGATCTCTTCTTGGGAATTATTATTTTTGCGGATATATAGAAGATTGTAAGACATTTCTCTAAAATACTGATTGTTATATTACGTTATTCGAACGCTTATCGAGTGACATATGGCACTTGCGAGAGATCATTGATAGCTCATTCGATTCCTCTCGACAAGACAAATGGATTGGTACAATTTTTAGTCGGGTCCCTCTAGGACATCTTATGAGCAAAAAATTTCTGTAATGCTTAGCGACAAAATATCCAAGAACTAAGATGAATTTGATTACAAAAAACCGTAGAATATTTTGTTACTTCATTATCAATAATTACAATTTTCAATTCATTTTAATAATGTATGGCGTATTTTGCAATAGTAGAGACTAATTGTATTGAAAAAGATATCTTGCCTAGCTATAAATTATCACAAAAATAAATCAGAATGTAAATTCACAGTTATTTTATGAAAAAGCTTTATTGTAGATCTTAGAATGAAAAATACCATACAGTGAATGTAAGTCGAGAAACCCAACGTTCATATTAAATAAATAAAATGTGCATATCCATCACGGATAAAAAAATAATATTGAATTACATGGCATTTTTGATGTCATGTAACGTTCTTGGAAATAATGGAACAGTTTGCAGAAATTCATGTTCATAGGTTTCTGCGCATTCCTGACACTTTTATTGGTACGCCATTGAGGGACTTTTATCCCTGAAAATAAAACATAAAAGCAGAAAAATTATCGCTTTAGTTGGAAAATTCTTTGACGAGCTTGAGCGAGGCATTTTTTTGAACAAGTTGGTGATATTCACAGAGACTTGCCTGAAAAAATGAATATATGCATCGATGTTTATATAAGTAGGCTCTCAAAACAAACATCTAAGAAGGTCTCTGGGTCCAGTCTCCAAAAATATAGGCCATGAGGAAAACAACAGCACTGCAAAAGGCAAATTCACGTGGAAGTTTAATTGCACCCAACTTTGCTTATAGTAAATACGTTTCTTTTATTCCATGTATTGCTTTTACCAACAGTCATTACCTTTGATTTGTTATTTATATTTTGTAGTCTATTCTAGCAGACGCCACAAAAATTGGAAATGATAATCCTAATGGCAAGTTTTCAGTACGTTGCGGGACCAATTATATACATCATTGAGCGGGACCTAACTCGCCAGCTCCCATGTACTGGTGGACTTGAACTAAGGTTTGGCCATAACTGGCGCTAACGGTTGGTTACCACGTTAATAACTCGTCCTGCACAATTTACTCAATTTACAGCAAACGTTTACAAACTGCGTGTTAAAATCTGGCTATTCTCCCTTATAGGAACAAACGAAAGATAATCATTTACGAGAAAACATGGCAAACAACTCCACGGGTCTACGTGCGGAATGGCGTCGCATTTATAACCTCAAACTTTTAAGGCACAGTGACGCTGCGCAACTCGCGTCTAATTTCACGACGAGACTTATGCCTATACAATTAAGATAAAAAAATCCATTAGTCTGTCCAATGCATACTTTACAACTCACTTCATGTCCGAATATTTTTTAAATTAATTAAAACTTGTCATACTTATTTGAACTACGACTCCGAGTATCGTTTTCTCCAATACTCGTTCTTCACTTTCGTTCACCGATCTCGCGACTTCGCAGTCGACTCAATACGATAAGGGAGAAGAATCTACCATCGATAAAGGTTAATGTACAGAACAGGAGCATAAGTGAGATTCAGATAATTTAAGTCCATTTTACTAAATTCTTTAAGAGAGAAATTTAAAGATTTTTTGTGTATGGTAAGTAAGGGATGTAAATATGGAACGGATTTGTTGTAAGTTTATGGAAAGGAACATTTACAATTTGGCTTGATGCATAGGGATCGTAGGGACATAGAACACAATGAAATAGAAATCTTAAAATTTTGTTGAAAAATAGGATCTTTAACAGTCTGGTTCTCAACCAACGCAATGTAACTCACTTTACGTCATTACCTGCTGAAATATCTTACATGAGGCGCTATACGCAAACAGCCCGTTGTAGGAGAGTGCCTGCGTGAGGCGGATACGCACTTGCGGTGTTGCGCATTCGACCAGAGGCGTGAGGAGGGTTGGAGGCGCCGTCTCACCCATTTTCCCCGCAGATTCGCGATTGAGGATTGCGCCTTAACAAGATGGCGCATACATAGCTGTTCATGCTGTCGCACGAGGTGGAAATTTTCAGCATGATGTTCGCACGACCGTGAGCCGTTGCATGGAAACCGACTGTACCCCAACAACCGAGAAAGCAGTGGGTCTGGCACAGCCAAGATGCAAAACTATTAGTTCCACGAAATATAATTTTAAATACATTTACATTTGAAAAACAAGTCGCAAACTGAGACAACGAAAAATGTAAATAATTGTAAAGAGGCGAAAACCAAATAAAAGAAGAAATTGTTCCACAACATAAAATCAAAATTTCCCTTGTTAAATACAATGCTGCCAGCAGTTGTAAATCACATTTAAATCTTCGACATACAATTGCGGAATAGGCCTGTGAAACATTCGAAAAAAACTAGGGTAGATCAACTTCGTACCATGGAGCGTTACCAATAAAACATTTTTAAAACACGTTACTCTCTCAATCTTGAGATGTAATTTCTAAAAGAATCCAAAAGAAGAATAGGAAAAGAAAATATATAGAAACATTTTATTAACCGAGGAAAATTTAAATAAAAAAATTAGATCTATTTTTTCAAAAAAAATCATTGCATTCACTTCAAGCAAGAAAAAACGAAAAAATGCCATTTTTTCAAAAAAATGTATATGACCTTATTTAAAGATCAAATATTCTAGAACAAGTCAATTTTAAAAAATCTTTATCATCAATATTGTTTTTTTCGAATGTTATTTTCCGAAATTTTGAAAATATATGAAAACATGAAGGAAAATGTAAAGGAAAATTTTGAGAAGTTTTAAGGAAAATAATTGTGTGAAAATTTCCTACATTTCATACAAAATTATGCTCAAACTACTCCTATTTTCGAAGAACAGATGCCATTCAGAAAAAATTTCTACCTTCAATACTGTAGTGGTAGTAAGGTGCGTAAGTTTTGAAGTTTTGCAATTTTAAGACATTTATGACTTTCGACGAAAATATCTGCGCTAAAGAAGCACCATTTGTCCTACCTGAGAACAAATTAAACAAAACAAATTACCTGGAGCCGTTTTTAAAAAAGATTGAAAATGTTGAGGGTTTATGAAAAGTACCCCCAAAACTTAAAATATGTTTCACACTCGCAGTGCCTCTTGTTCGTCCAGATTGATCGAAAAATATAAGTTGTGGAGAAAATCAATCAAGTAGGCGCTGGTAATTTTCACAGACACCAGACGGACGGGCAGACGGACGGCCAGACGGACGGGCAGACGGACGGGCAGACGGACGGGCAGACGGACGGGCAGACGGACGGGCAGACGGACGGACAGACGGACGGACAGACGGACGGACGGTCAGACGGACGGACGGACGGTCAGACGGACGGACGGTCAGACGGACGGACGGACGGTCAGACGGACGGACGGACGGTCAGACGGACTTTTGCCGCCAATTGATTTTTCGGTGTCAAGGAGCCACAACACAGGGATTCTGGCTACACCACCAATTAGAGGATTAGAGAATTTAAACACTGGATTTATCTCCTTTTTCGTTATCTGGGCCCGGAAATGAATTGATTTCTGCCGGACATCCGCCGCTTTTTCGCGAAGCATTACATATCTTTCCCTATACTACGTATATTACCCCGTATATACGGATTGCGTACACGGAAAAGTAAAAAAGACTTGCATCTGAACGTGTTCCAACGTGCGTCAACTCACAAGGTCATTGTAGAAGAGCTTGGCATAAAAATTCATTTCACTTTATGAGAAAAGAAATAATTCAAGTAATTTCAGAACGCTATTCATTTCGATACTCATTGAGTAAATTCATAGTTTTCCAAATAAATTTCAATACATTCACATTTACCATGATGCTGCGACAGTCAAAAAACCAGAAATTTATTGAAAAAGTTTGACTGGAAAATAATGGTTTGAACTTTCTCAAATAACAATTGGTCTACATGTTTCTTTGTTCAATAACGGACACGTGTACATGTGTTGCCTCTAACATTCTTATACTCACAAAATAAGGTTGAATTCATATTTTTACGTCGATTTTTGGTGATGAGCTCAGTTTATTTTACTAATATTGAATACCGTGTTGTGATTGAGAAAATAGTTATTTCAAGTCAATGATGCCTTATTTTGAATGGAGAGGCTCAGGCCATTGGCCCTACTCTTCCGCCTTACCACGCAAATTCCGCTGCACTCCCTTTCTAGAATAGCGAGCACAGAAAGGATGTATCTCTCGGCTGCTGAAATTAACGATTATAATTTTACTCAGAGGATAATTTTAGGTGTCACAATCTCTTCCATGCTGTAAGTCTGCAACATGGGACTGCCCGCGCTACCTCTCCTCCGAAGGAAGGGGTATGTAGAATTTTTTTGTCATTAAAAATCCACAGCTTCGATCGGATTTGAACCAGAAAACTTGGGTATAACAGTCCAATTCCCTCACCGTAACCATGAGTCCATGGTAATTCTCTTTACGTATACGAGATTTTTTTAATTTGTATCCGAATTATTGTATAATGAACCATTACGAGTAACATCAATAAAAAATACTTTCATCTTAATTTAATCAATTTTATATCGTAATCTCGATAATTACAGTTCATAAAGTTGGTACAAAAACAAACAAATGTCCATTGTGTCTCCCACCAGAGGTGCATCGCCCCAGCTACAATATAACAAAACACGAGTTGCTGTAAAGAGAGCCGGTCAATCGGTTTTCGAATCCAGCTTGTGGGAGTTGGTGCCTCTGATGGCCTTGAGTCGCTCGAGCAGCCGCTCCAGCTGCAGCACGTCCTTGCCCGAGGGCACCTTGCGGCCCAGCGTGGCCTCCTCGAAGAGCTCGGCCAGCGGGGGAGGGTCACGCGGGCGCGGGCCGTGGCGGCTGGCGTGCGGCGACGCGCCCTCCACGCTGCACGCCACGCCCACGTCCAGGCACGCCTCCTGCGCACGCCACTTGTTCACTCGTTTACAGTCTGGGAGGGGATGGTTGGTTGGAGATTCCGGGCGCGACCACTGCCAAGGTCATATGTATGTGTAGTGCATGTATCATCACGGGAGGTGGAAGCAATCTTCCCCATTGGATGGTGACATCCGGCGTCGACCTACCGTCGGATACAAGGGTTTTCCCCAGCCAGGCATCTCCCACCAGAGGGGCATCGCGCCAGCCAGGACAAGCTCTAAGCCTCTGACTGCCCTCCCGACGCGTGTGGTAGTAGATAGGCGTGCAGATGGGAAGAGCAGGGGGCAATTTCCTAGCCATTATCTCCAACCTGAGGTTGAGAAGATCGCCCGCGGTCCGGTATTCGATTGTTACTTGACGGTTCTGTCATTCACTTCGTGTTGATCGAGGAAGGCGATTACAGAAACCAATTTCAATAATTCTCTATACACCTGCTGAATTCGACTTAGGTTTCTAGCTAGAATCAAATAATTCGCCACCAATATCAGGACTCATTACTTGGACATCCCGACCAGAGCACGGCAGCGGCAAAAATTTGTTTTATTTTTTCTAAGCTAACTTAGCCTGTTAAATTCAGGGTGGAATACTTCCCTTCGTATAAAGTAAATGCATTTTTCAAAATTCCGGCAGTAATGTTGGTATTTAACGCTAGTTGGGCGTAATTTCAGCGGTTTTTTCTCAGCACTTTCATCGAAAGGATAATTTTTAGCCCTCTGTCGGCGCAGGTTCGGGCTGGATGAGGAAGAAGAAAAGTGTACCAATATCAGTGAAACTGCGATGAGGCTCCCAGGGCTGCCTTCTGCGCGCCCCGCATGCAAGAGTTCCTGTAAGTTACCAACAGCTCCTCTGCCCTCACCAGAACAAAGGAAATGGGGCACGTGAAAATGAAGGGCAGTGACGAATATAGATTTAGTATCAACTGTGAGATCAATAAATAGATTTCATTTCTTATAATATTTTAAAATTTAGTACCGTTCAAATTTTCTTCGCGTATAATTTCAGTGACAGTGCAGAACGATTTCAGGCTTTGCACAGTGGCAGGCATCCAAATAAAAAATAAGAGAAAATGCCACCGCAGGATACCATTAGAAAACGCCTTCACACGTAGCCAGCGTTGCCGGCACACGTCGGCAGCGCTACTGAGAAACGCTGGGCCCTTCACTCACAACCATCGTCCTGAGCGTGAGAAAAAGAGGATTCCAGAATTACGCGGCAGTGGGCGCCGGCGGACGCCAGGCACAGTGTAAACAGCTACTCTCAGAGACGAGTCCGAGTGAACTGCAGTGAAAACAGCATTTAGAACTAGCGGTAGCACGGAAGAGCGTCTGTGCTGCTGGTGGCGGGAGTGCGCCACTTCGTCGCTGATGTGAATACCTCCATTTAAACCAATATTTTACTAGCTGACCACTCGAAAGCGCTGCAGAGTGGCGCCTTATGAAGGGACACTAGGCTCAGCGATACGTCCGGTTGGCCAAGCGTGAAGGCTGCCATTTAGAAATATGTTCTGCTGGCAGTGGCGCGCACGCGCGTCTGTGGTGTCGATGGTGGGAGTGCGCCGCTCGTATGAGTACCTCCTTTTAAACCAATGCTTTGTCAGTTAACGCGTCTCTCAGAAGTGCTGCGAAGTGGCTCCATGTAAAGAGATCTAAGTATTGAGATTTGGCACGGCGCCTCACCTGCAGGGTCTTGGGGAGCTGCCCGAAGGGAGGCCAGTGACCGGTGCCGAAGAAGAGGTCGACGGCCCAATCGAACCAGTCGCGATCGATGTCTCGCAGCGCTCGCACATACACGGGCGCGAACGGCTCCTGCACGTAGAGCTCCTTGAGCGACAGCGACGCTGCCTGGCGGGGAACATCTGCTTCAACATTGATCTTAGTGATAATAAGTACAGTCAACAACGGTTATAGTGACCTCGGTTTAGTGACCTCGGTTTAGTGACCTCGGTTTAGTGACCTTGGTTTAGTGACCTCGGTTTAGTGACCTCGGTTTAGTGACCTCGGTTTAGTGACCTCGGTTTAGTGACCTCGGTTTAGTGACTTCGGTTTAGTGACCTCGGTTTAGTGACCTCGGTTCAGTGACCTCGGTTCAGTGACTCGGTTTAGTGACCTCGGTTTAGTGACGTTATCTACAGTGCCGCACGGAAAAGCGAATAGTTTTATCTTGTGGCACTCTGCTACCAAAAGCATATGGTATATTATTAGGCAAGTACAAGGACCTACGGAGAGTGAGACGGTATTCCGACAGTGCAGGTCCTGAAGGGTGACAAGACATTAGAATGTATTACGATAATTAGACAGAGGACAATGCAGAATTAGGTAAGGAGATAGGGCAAACTCTGAAGAAAGATATAGAGAAATTACTAATGAAAAAAGAAGTAAGAAAACTATTGAAAATACGTTTTCTTAAGTACAAAATAATATATTGAAATTTTCAGTTCGTGTTGATAATGAGTTTTGCTGCATAACTATATTACTAAAATCAATTGTTATGGAGAAATTATGTTTAATTTTGCCATCGGATATAATAAACCAATGATATAGTTAACCAAAAATGTTAGTCCCCAGAAGTACACTATAACCGGAGTCACCTGTATTTGGTATGAGCTATTGTCGGAAGTTGGTACTAGAACAGGAAAATGAAAATAACGAAATCCAAGAAGTTGAAAATGAGATCGGGCTAAATCGAGATGCCTAAACGGATAGCTAGATGGATGAGAGAAGAGAGAAGGGTGGAAAGAAGACGGAGATAAGTGAGATCAAGACGGAAAATGAGAAGTAGGCGGAGAAAGTAACGCGGAAAGTGATACATCAGACAAAGAAGTTAGAATTATAAGAAGGAAATGAGAAGAAAGAAGGCAAAATGAGAGAGAAGGTAGCTTAACATTCTAAGGTAACAATGAATACAAAATCTGGGTCATGTGGCATTTAGGTGTTGTTCTGAACATTTAGTAATCACAATGGGAAGATGGCGATCATCACAAAGATCGCCTCAGAGGATCTTCTGTGGACTCCTCTCAAAAACCCTGTGGAGACAGGACCAAGTCTGCTGTGAGAGTCAAGTCATTTACGTGTACGTGTAAAACCCTTTAAAATATAATTTGTAACTCCGTATCATACCTGTACAATACAATCAATTTAGCCTCTCATTCTGAGAATGAAATGTTTATTCTGAAAATGAAATGTCTGAAAATCTGTCACATTACGCCTTACTACAATGCTTGTAGTACAGTTGCCTTTGTAAATTGTGCTAAGAGGAGGGGAGGGGAGGCACCTGGCAGGCGAGGTGGAGGGCGCGCGGGAGCTGCGAGGCGCGGGGCCAGCCCTGGAACTCGAAGAAGAAGTCCAGCACGCAGCCGAACCACGCGCGGTCCAGCTCCCACGCCACGAACGCCCACGCCGGCGCGAAGCGGCGCCGCGCCTGGGCCGCCTGCAACCCGCCCACGCACCTGCCCACCCCTCCGTTCCCACTCATCTACCACTGCGCCTGCACCACGCACACACCCCACCCCACGCCACCCATTCATTCAGCATTCCACGCCAATGACCACGACGCTTGCACTAGCTCCGCTCACGCCTACATACGCTCCCACCCCACAGCCCCTATATGCCACACGTTATCAATCTCCAACACGCCTCCATCCCATTCACCACTCCCGTTTCCCAGGATGTCCTCCACACCTGATCCGCCTGCACACACGCCTTCCTCTACACGCCAAACATCCAGCAATGCACGGCATGAAAATCTACTACACCGACATTTACATTATATTATAATGCTAGCGCTTCCAATGTGTCATCAATTACAGTTTGTTTCACATCGTTCTCTTCCTTCAACTAACTAACCGGCAGTTATCAACTATGCACGGTTTTAGAAGATTTAAACTGTCGTACTTAATGAATACCCCCTGTCCGGGAGCTTTCACTGTCTAACTCTTGATTTATTATCTAGCAATGGGAAATGTAATAACTATATGGCATTATATGGAATGTATGTCTGATGATAATCATAGTATTTATAAGATAACAATATATTTATAAGATAATAATATTTATAACGAAATGTGTTGAGATCCAATGACTCATCGTTGGGGCAATCAGAATCGAACTGCGGGAAATAAACATTGTTGAACGCTTTGACGATTTTCAATTACGATAAATTCACAAATAGTACTTACAAACATTTATCGATTACATTACAAAGGAATCCGATGTAACATTAATTATGTCCTCAGCAAGTTTCCAGTCCTGGGAAATTGAAATCGCCAATGAACTTCGAAAATGCCCAAGTCCTCGGTTCCTCGCGCGTTTTCCTTCGGATCCGTCGACTCGCACCGTCATTATCTGCAGCACGTCCTGCATGGAGACAACCGGCAGCCGGTCCTTCCGATGTTCACGTGGAGTCTTCTGCCATCGGGTGGATGTTCCCGCGTCTTCCTCCCCGTCGTAATCGCTGCCCGTCCGTTCCCTAGTGAAGCCAACGACAGAACTTTATTTCATTACCACTTGAACTAATCCTTCATTGGCCAATATCACACTCGTCTATTTTACCTCCCCTCACTTCAATATATGTGACTTCTTCATCCTAGTTAGACCGCTCCAATTCATTACTCCCGATCACTCCTAATATCGCCCTCGAATGGATACAAAAACGATGACGTTATTGGGCTGGGTTTATAAGGATACAAGATAATCTTTGCCAGGCATATTAGTTACTTGATCGACTTTCCCAGACGATCCCTCACTTGGTCGACTTGTCTAGACGATCCCCCACTTGGTCGACTTGCCCAGACGATCCCCCACTTGGTCGACCTGCCCAGACGATCCCCCACTTGGTCGACGTGCCCAGACGATCCCCCACATGATCGACGTGCCCAGACGATCCCCCACTTGATCGACTTGCCCAGACGATCCCCCACTTGGTCGACCTGCCCAGACGATCCCCCACTTGGTCGACTTGCCCAGACGATCCCCCACTTGGTCGACTTGCCCAGAACAGCCCCCACTTGATCGACTTGCGCAGACGATTCTTCACTTAATCGACTTGCCCAGACGATCCCCCACTTGATCGACTTGCCCAGACGATCCCCCACTTGGTCGACTTGGCCAGACGATCCCCCACTTGATCGACTTGCCCAGACGATCCCCCACTTGGTCGACTTGGCCAGACGATCCCACACTTGATCGACATGCCCAGACGATCCCCACTTGATCGACGTGCCCAGACGATCCCCCACTTGGTCGACATGCCCAGACGATCCCCCACTTGGTCGACTTGCCCAGACGATCCCCCATTTGATCGACTTGCTTAGACGATCCCCAACTTGGTCGACTTGCCCAGACGATCCCCCACTTGGTCGACTTGCCCAGACGATCCCCCATTTGATCGACTTGCTTAGACGATCCCCCACTTGGTCGACTTGCCCAGACGGTCCGCCACTTGGTCGACTTGCCCAGACGATCCCCCACTTGGTCGACTTGCCCAGACGATCCCCCACTTGGTCGACGTGCCCAGACGATCCCCCACTTGGTCGACGTGTCCAGACGATCCCCCACTTGATCGACGTGCCCAGCCGATCCCCCACTTGATCGACTTTCCCAGACGATCCTCCACTTGATCGACTTGCCCAGCCGATCCCCCTCTTGATCGACTTGCCCAGACGATCCCCCACATGATCGACTTGCCCAGACGATCCCCTACATGATCGACTTGCGCAGACGATCCCCCACTTGGTCGACTTGCCCAGGCCATCCCCACTTGGTCGACTTGCCCAGACGGTCCGCCACTTGGTCGACTTGCCCAGACGGTCCCCCACTTGGTCGACTTGCCCAGACGATCCCCCACCTGGTCGACTTGCCCAGACGATCCCCCACTTGGTCGACGTGCCCAGACGATCCCCCACTTGGTCGATGTGCCCAGACGATCCCCCACTTGATCGACGTGCCCAGACGATCTCCTACTTGATCGACTTTCCCAGACGATCCCCCACTTGATCGACTTGCCCAGCCGATCCCCCTCTTGATGGACTTGCCCAGACGATCACCCACATGATCGACTTGCCCAGACGATCCCCTACATGATCGACTTGCGCAGACGATCCCCCACTTGGTCGACTTGCCCAGGCCATCCCCACTTGGTCGACTTGCCCAGACGATCCCCCACTTCGTCGACTTGCCCAGACGATCCCCCACTTGGTCGACTTGCCCAGACGATCCCCCACGTGGTCGACTTGTCCAGACGATCCCCCACTTGGTCGAATTGCCCAGACGATCCCCCACTTGGTCGAATTGCCCAGACGATCCCCCACTTGATCGACGTGCCCAGACGATCCCCCACTCTGTCGACTTGCCCATACGATCCCCCACTTGGTCGACTTGCCCAGACGATCCCCCATTTGGTCGACTTGCTCAGACGATCCCCCACTTGGTCGAATTGCCCAGACGATCCCCCACTTGGTCGACTTGCCCAGACGATCCCCCACTTGGTCGACGTGCCCAGACGATCCCCCACTTGGTCGATGTGCCCAGACGATTCCCCACTTGATCGACGTGCCCAGACGATCTCCTACTTGATCGACTTTCCCAGACGATCCCCCACTTGATCGACTTGCCCAGCCGATCCCCCTCTTGATGGACTTGCCCAGACGATCACCCACATGATCGACTTGCCCAGACGATCCCCTACATGATCGACTTGCGCAGACGATCCCCCACTTGGTCGACTTGCCCAGGCCATCCCCACTTGGTCGACTTGCCCAGACGATCCCCCACTTGGTCGACTTGCCCAGACGATCCCCCACTTGGTCGACTTGCCCATACGATACCCCACTTGGTCGACTTGCCCAGACGATCCCCCATTTGGTCGACTTGCTCAGACGATCCCCCACTTGGTCGAATTGCCCAGACGATCCCCCACTTGGTCGACTTGCCCAGACGATCCCCCACTTGGTCGACTTGCCCAGACGATCCCCCACTTGGTCGACCTGCCCAGACGATCCCCCATTTGGTCGACTTGCTCAGACGATCCCCCATTTGGTCGACTTGCCCAGGCCATCCCCACTTGGTCGACTTGCCCAGACGATCCCCCACTTGGTCGACTTGCCCAGACGATCCCCCACTTGGTCGACTTGCCCAGACGGTCCGCCACTTGGTCGACTTGCCCAGACGGTCCCCCACTTGGTCGACTTGCCCAGACGATCCCCCACTTGGTCGACGTGCCCAGACGATCCCCCACTTGGTCGACGTGCCCAGACGATCCCCCACTTAGTCGATGTGCCCAGACGATCCCCCACTTGATCGACGTGCCCAGACGATCCCCCACTTGGTCGATGTGCCCAGACGATCCCCACTTGATCGACGTGCCCAGACGATCCCCCACTTGATCGACTTGCCCAGACGATCCCCTACATGATCGACTTGCGCAGACGATCCCCCACTTGGTCGACTTGCCCAGGCCATCCCCACTTGGTCGACTTGCCCAGACGATCCCCCACTTGGTCGACTTGCCCAGACGATCCCCCACTTGGTCGACTTGCCCAGACGATCCCCCACTTGGTCGACTTGCCCAGACGATCCCCCACTTGGTCGACTTGCCCAGACGATCCCCCACTTGATCGACGTGCCCAGACGATCCCCCACTTGATCGACGTGCCCAGACGATCCCGCACTTGGTCGACTTGCCCAGACGATCCCCCACTTGGTCGACTTGCCCAGACGATCCCCCATTTGGTCGACTTGCTCAGACGATCCCCCACTTGGTCGAATTGCCCAGACGATCCCCCACTTGGTCGACTTGCCCAGACGATCCCCCACTTGATCGACGTGCCCAGACGATCCCCCACTTGATCGACGTGCCCAGACGATCCCCCACTTGGTCGACTTGCCCAGACGACCCCCACTTGGTCGACTTGCCCAGACGATCCCCCATTTGGTAGACTTGCTCAGACGATCCTCCACTTGGTCGACTTGCCCAGACGATCCCCCACTTGGTCGACTTGCCCAGACGGTCCCCCACTTGGTCGACTTGCCCAGACGATTCCCCACTCGGTCGACTTGCCCAGACGATCACTCACTTGGTCGACTTGCCCAGACGATCCCCCACTTGGTCGACTTGCCCACACGATCCCCCACTTGGTCGACTTGCCCAGACGATCCCCCACTTGATTGACGTGCCCAGACGATCCCCCACTTGATCGACTTGCCCAGACGATCTCCCACTTGGTCGACTTGCCCAGACGATCCCCCACTTGATCGACGTGCCCAGACGATCCCCCACTTGATCGACGTGCCCAGACGATCCCCCACTTAGTCGACTTGCCCAGACGATCCCCCACTTGGTCGACTTGCCCAGACGATCCCCCATTTGATCGACTTTCTCAGACGATCCCCCACTTGGTCGACTTGCCCAGACGATCCCCCACTTGGTCGACTTGCCCAGACGATCCCCCACTTGGTCGACTTGCCCAGACGATCCCCCACGTGGTCGACTTGCCCAGACGATCCCCCACTTGGTCGACTTGCCCAGACGATCCCCCACTTGATCGACGTGCCCAGACGATCCCCCACTTGATCGACGTGCCCAGACGATCCCCCACTTGGTCGACTTGCCCAGACGATCCCCCACTTGGTCGACTTGCCCAGACGATCCCCCATTTGGTCGACTTGCTCAGACGATCCCCCACTTGGTCGAATTGCCCAGACGATCCCCCACTTGGTCGACTTGCCCAGACGATCCCCCACTTGATCGACGTGCCCAGACGATCCCCCACTTGATCGACGTGCCCAGACGATCCCCCACTTGGTCGACTTGCCCAGACGATCCCCCACTTGGTCGACTTGCCCAGACGATCCCCCATTTGGTAGACTTGCTCAGACGATCCTCCACTTGGTCGACTTGCCCAGACGATCCCCCACTTGGTCGACTTGCCCAGACGGTCCCCCACTTGGTCGACTTGCCCAGACGATTCCCCACTCGGTCGACTTGCCCAGACGATCACTCACTTGGTCGACTTGCCCAGACGATCCCCCACTTGGTCGACTTGCCCACACGATCCCCCACTTAGTCGACTTGCCCAGACGATCCCCCACTTGGTCGACTTGCCCAGACGATCCCCCATTTGATCGACTTTCTCAGACGATCCCCCACTTGGTCGACTTGCCCAGACGATCCCCCACTTGGTCGACTTGCCCAGACGGTCCCCCACTTGGTCGACTTGCCCAGACGATCCCCCACTTGGTCGACTTGCCCAGACGATCCCCCACTTGGTCGACTTGCCCAGAGGATCCCCCACTTGGTCGACCTGCCCAGACGATCCCCCACTTGGTCGACGTGTCCTGACGATCCCCCACATGATCGACGTGCCCAGACGATCCCCCACTTGATCGACTTGCCCAGACGATCCCCCACATGATCGACTTGCCCATACGATCCCCTACATGATCGACTTGCGCAGGCGATCCCCCACTTGGTCGACTTGCCCAGGCCATCCCCACTTGGTCGACTTGCTCAGACGATCCCCCACTTGGTCGACTTGCCCAGACGGTCCGCCACTTGGTCGACTTGCCCAGACGGTCCCCCACTTGGTCGACTTGCCCAGACGATCCCCCACTTGGTCGACTTGCCCAGACGATCCCCCACTTGGTCGACTTGCCCAGACGATCCCCCACTTGGTCGATGTGCCCAGACGATCCCCACTTGATCGACGTGCCCAGACGATCCCCCACTTGATCGACTTTCCCAGACGATTCCCCACTTGATCGACTTGCCCAGCCGATCCCCCTCTTGATCGACTTGCCCAGACGATGACCCACATGATCGACTTGCCCAGACGATCCCCTACATGATCGACTTGCCCAGACGATCCCCTACATGATCGACTTGCGCAGACGATCCCCCACTTGGTCGACTTGCCCAGGCCATCCCCACTTGGTCGACTTGCCCAGACGATCCCCCACTTGGTCGACTTGCCCAGACGGTCCGCCACTTGGTCGACTTGCCCAGACGGTCCCCCACTTGGTCGACTTGCCCAGACGATCCCCCACTTGGTCGACTTGCCCAGACGATCCCCCACTTGGTCGACGTGCCCAGACGATCCCCCACTTGGTCGATGTGCCCAGACGATCCCCCACTTGATCGACGTGCCCAGACGATCCCCCACTTGATCGACTTTCCCAGACGATCCCCCACTTGATCGACTTGCCCAGCCGATCCCCCTCTTGATCGACTTGCCCAGACGATCACCCACATGATCGACTTGCCCAGACGGTCCCCCACTTGGTCGACTTGCCCAGACGATCCCCCACTTGGTCGACTTGCCCAGACGATCCCCCACTTGGTCGACTTGCCCAGAGGATCCCCCACTTGGTCGACCTGCCCAGACGATCCCCCACTTGGTCGACGTGCCCAGACGATCCCCCACATGATCGACGTGCCCAGCCGATCCCCCACTTGATCGACTTGTCCAGACGATCCCCCACTTGATCGACTTGCCCAGACGATCCCCCAAGTGACCGACGTGCCCAGACGATCCCCCACTTGTTAGACGTGCGCAAATGATCTTCTACTTGATGGACTTGCGCAAATGATCGTGCACATGATCGCTGTGCACATTGTTTTTAAAATTGGTCGTCTTGCGCAGTGTTCCTTCAACAGTTTGATTGGAGCGGACATCCTCCACGAATGACTTTTGAGATTTTGATATCTTTATTTTTTAGAATTTTAGAGTTAATAGCTAGAAAAATTTGAAAACAATTCCGAAGCTTCGGGTGAAATATCATTTGACTAAATAGCTCAAAGAAAGTTCTTACGTTCTAATTCGTATATTCGGTAATGTTCGCAGCGGGAAGCCGGTCAACGAATAATCTGGTATACGGGTAGCCGGAGCAAATTGTGTGTTTCCGCAGCATTGCATAACTTTGTCTACAACACTTACAAATATTATTTCGTGTATATTAATAGTAATTACCCCTACCTGGACGCAAACGCGGGCGTGTGGGCGTGCTTGGGTGTTGGTGTGGGTGAAGGCTCTGTTGAGGATGCCTGGGGATATGGGGGCGTGGGCGTTGGCGCAGGCGCGGGCGAGGGCGAACGGTGGACGCACGACGGGAACCGGCGCAATGGCGATGGCAGGGCCTGGGGCGATGGCGGGGCCGGTGGAGGGCGACGCCTGCCCGCCCGTTGGGGCGGCGGGCCAGCCCAGCAGTGGTCCAGCTGCAACCGCGCCTGTTGGATGTCTAAGCAACGCAATGCGACTTTAGTTACACATCCGTTTCCCCTTTGAGAGGGGCCGACCGAGGCATTGAAGATTAATTGTTGGTCATTCTAGGAGCGTCAACTACTCAGGCCATTACTTCCGTAAGTGCAGTGCAGGTTTTGTTCATCGGGAGGGGGCGGTGATCTTCCCCTGCGGATGGCGAAATCCGGTGCCGTCCTTCACCGGGGCACCGCCTCAGCCGGGACGAGCTCTAAGCTTCCGATAGGTTCTTCGGCACGTTTGGTATTGTAGTTCCTCATCAGAGCAGCTATCAGAGCAGTCGGCTGCTAGGATTCTCCGCCAGACTGCGACTGTATT
This sequence comes from Gryllus longicercus, assembly GCA_038098605.1. Lineage (NCBI taxonomy): Eukaryota > Metazoa > Arthropoda > Insecta > Orthoptera > Gryllidae > Gryllus > Gryllus longicercus. The sequence continues at coordinate 2,465,607 of JAZDUA010000018.1, read as the reverse complement.
CGACCTAGCTGACAAGCTAGTATCGAAAATTCTGCTGCCGTCGGGACTCGAACCTTGGACCTTCCGGTCACAGGCACTGCAGTGACATCAATTGAGGAATTAAGCTATCTCTCCCAGTCTGTGGCATTGAATGGAAGGTTACCGAGAAGAATAACTGCATTTCAGCTGGATTCGGGTATCAATAGCCCAAGCCGTTGGTCGCGGGAGTGACGATAAAGCCATAATTGCGTATGTTCCCACTCCCGGGATTTTACTTCCCGGAAGCAAATAAAAGAAGTGTGGAGTATATTTTTGGCTCTCCGGGATAAGCCGCGTCTCAGTCAATTGTGCTGACGTTTCGGCCATCTTGCTGTGGCCTTCTTCAGAGCTATACTACAGTATAGTCGAAACGCCAGCCCAATTGACGGATGTGAGGCTCATTCCGGATAGCCAAGAATGTATTGACTTCGGCCGCGTAAGCCTACGAACGCGAAGTGTGGAGTACCACACGCCCACGCTGGAATGACGTGCCCCGGCACACGGCGCGCTCGATACCCTAGTCAATTTGTAACCTATGCGGAATTCTACCAGCAGGTTGCTCTCTTCAGCAGATTTCCGTAGTTTCTGGCATCGGTATTAGATGAATGCCTACGCAATACCTTAATGGATTGACCAGGACCTTTCCTTCGCTGGATCTTTCCTTCTTCCTTGCCTTAACCTCATTCCTTACACATATCCTCTCACATGCACTGCACTATCTCACATGCCGAAAGAACAGTCGGATCGTGCCACGGCCGGGCGGGTGCTCCACTGGAGACACCTAGAAGAGGAAATCTCACGCAGAGGGGGGCGTGTCGGTCGGCAACGAATATCTTTCTCCAGCGATAGATGAACACCGCCATCTCCAGGGACATAGCTTGACCGACCATCTCGTGACAAATGACAACGTAGTTGATGCGACCAGAAGCTCGAGCTGCTCGCTCACTCTCCCACTGTTGTCAGCTCGAAGACAGCTGCCAGTCAGTGAGCAAGATAGAGGCCAACTAACTCGTACAGTCTTCAAGAAATGGACTTGTGGAAATGCGAGGAGAAGCGCGTTGCCTGCGCCGACAGCGCGCTCTCGGGGAAAAAACAAGTGCTAAAACAGCATGTACTCTTTCGCACTATTTACACGCAAAATTATCCGAAAAGTACTCAAATCTTCGACTAATTGTAAATCACCTTATTTCAAAATCTATCTTTTAGGAACAGATTTCATTAAAGGAAAATCTCTATCTTTATAATTGTAGTTGTTATAATAACTTTTTCAATTTTCGAAAAATCAGAGTTTTCAACCAATAGGAAACTTCCATAATCTTAACGATGTCGCCATTTTTTTGAAAACTTTGTAAAATGTTCTAGGGTCTTGATGTAACGTACCCCAATCTTACCATATTGACACAGTTTTCACTTTTAATGAATCATCACGAACAGAGGTATTTAAAACGTATGCTTTATGCATTATCACACTTTAACTCAGAGTTGCATTTTTCTTCTCCCTCAAGGGAGTGGGGGGATACACCCCCCAAAAAGATTGCTTTTATTCATACCAATCCAGAAGTCAAAAGTATCTCTACCCTACTACTTTGCGATTTGCAATCTGAGAACAATAGTACAGACATAATAACGTACGAATGAAAATGTTATTTAAATAAAACTAACTGGTTTTTGATAATACTTGAAACAATTTACAATGAAATTGCAAGCAGTACCACTCACCACAATCACAGGACCTCACATTACTTTCTGTACTGCACGAGTTCACGTGGGCGTCTTTAGCATCTTCTACCTACTGCCCTGCGGCGCCCGGCATTTCGGACATGCCATTCATCTGCCCCAAGAACTGTCCTCTACGCTGTCCTCGTCGAGTGCTACGCTGTCGAGTGTTTAACAGATGCCAGTCGCAGACTCAAAATTGGAAGCGGTCAGTCCACTGCCATTCGCATGTCTTCCTGGGGTGTTCACATGCCAGCAGTCCCTGTCCTGTCTTGCCCTGCCCGCTAGCTGTCCTCGTGGGCCCTGCGCACTCGCCTGCGGCCCTGGCCAGCTCCTCACGCAGCGCCCGCGCCACCGCCTCCGCGCGCGCAGACGGCCTCTTGCGCATGCGCGCTGCCATCGCCTCAGGCTGCGCACCGCCGCCACGCCGTACACGATGGAACTGACGTCAAGCAGAAACAATCACTAGTGTATTATATGTAGCAGAGTTGTCGGACTGCCGACCCGCGGTGCTACCGGGTGCACATTTTATCGTTCGAATAAGTTTCGGGCCGCATCGCCTTAGGGGTGGAGGGCTCGCTCGCCCAGCGAAGCGCTGTCTCAACTCCCATGTTGACAAACGAGAACTAACGCTGCGCTTAACTTACCGGAGATGCTGAAAGTGGTGTCATTCGAATAGTTCTTAGCAACTCGGTAACATGGTCTGATTCTCGTTTCGGATGACGCACGGTGGGGCCAAATGCCAAAAAGCTGGCCAAAAGTCCAAAAAAAAAAGTTACTAGATAGGGATTTTGTCGTTGCTACTTCAATAGGTTGGTATTTGGGCCGTTGAATTCCGCAATTAGTAACGGTTTCTCTCTTATACTTGAGGTAAGAGATCAGTTCAAAGTTGGGCCTCGAGCGATCGATATCGGTCAGCTGTGAAACGTGCTTTCAGAACCTTTGTGTTTCGAAGGATAGAGAAGCGTGCAGTCGGCCGAATTCAATAAAACAAAATGGAATCTATTCCTGAGAGTAAGTAGAAACATAATATGTATACTTAATTTTTTTTAAAATAATTTGTTAATGTAATAATTAACGTTGATTGTTGGCGAAAAATGAAAATGCTATAATCAAAAATTTGTGTTTAAAATGAAAAATAACTATGTGCACCGTCGTGCGGGGCTAAAAACTTAACATGACATTATTCGAAATGTTATTCTCTGTGAGAATCACAAAAAAACAGCTGCCCGTAGCTGCCGTTTTAGTGCCTGTGACAAATTTTCGTAGCGCGTGCAACATGTAGAAATACAAACTTTTGATGATTTTGTTCGCCATATTGGTCCGCCATTTTGTTTTTTTAACATTTTTATTCAATATTTATTAATCAGCATGCTTATAAACCCAAATCAACTCATTTTTAATTATAAACACGATCATTTCGTGTTAAAAATGGAAAAAATTGATGATTTGGTCCGCCATATTAGTCCGCCATTTTGTTTTTTGGCATTTTCATTCAAGGTTATTAATTAGCATCCTTAAAAATTCAAACTAACTCTTCTTTACTTATAAACATAATAATGTTGTGTTAAAAATACAAACTTATGGTAATTTTGACCGCCATATTGGTCCGCCATTTTGTTTTTTTATGCATTTTTATTTAATATTATTAATCAGCATGCTTATAAACCCGAATGAACTCATTTTTAATTTTAAACACGATCACTTTGTGTTAAAAATGAAGAAAATGATGATTTTGTCCGCCATATTGGTCCGCCATTTTGTTTTTTTGGCATTTTCATTCAAGATTATTAATCAGCATCCTTAAAAACCCGAATGAACTCATTTTTACTTATAAGTATGATCATTTTGTGTTAAAAATACAAAATTTTGATAATTTTATCCGCCATATTGGTCCGCCATTTTGTTTTTCGGAATTTTTATTACAGATTATTAATTAGAATGATCATAAACCTCTGAATACAAAGTTTCAGTCAAATCGTACAACGCTTTCGACTTTTGACCAGCTTTTTGGCATTTGGCCCCACCGTGTGACGTGTGGATTCATCTGAGTGGATACCATAGCCAAGAAAACCGCTATTCAAGTGCTGAGAACCCTCACCTCCTTCACGAAGAACCACTTCACACGTAAAGATCGGAACATGTGCGTTGAGTTCCACAAGAATTATAGCACCTCCTATTTTGTAGAACACCTTTACTGCTGATGTTCACATAATTAAGATATTGACTTTATTATTCGCACAATTGACTCCAGAAGAAAGGCTCTTTGGTTACATTCAATAGTATTCGGTAACTGCTCACCCTGTTGTTCGATGCATGGAATTTTTAAATACTGCTTATAGTATATAACGTTATAGGTTAAGTTTTGACTTAAGGATTTTTTCTAGTAATTCAGAAATTCAAAATAATCCCAATGTGCTTCACTGCGTTATGCATGGAGCGGCCTGATGTCCAGCATTGTTCCACCCCCTATTGCTGCAGAGTAGCCAGGCAAAATGCAAAGACCAAAAATCAAAGGGTGTCATCATCCGATTGCACGACCCGCAACCACATTGAAGGTTTTAGGTGTGGCCCTTGAGGCTATGCAAGATGGACGCCCCTGGTATACACCGTGGGTTTGCAGCAGGGTCCCCTGGAGTCGATGAAAGTTGGAAGTCAATGATGATCAAGAGGTCGATTGAGGGTAAATAGCCAAAAATGGACCGGCGCATTATTGGTATAATCAAGTTCCCATTGATTACTTAAATATTAATGAATTAATGAACTTTTTTCTTATCTGTAGCAACAGAATGTATAAAATACATTACAAATTCGCTTTTCTTTCGTATCGATCTTTCATCCTTAGTAATTAAGGAATTAGGATGGTTAGGAAACACAAGAAATTATATCTATGCGTTGGCAACGATTCTCTGTCGCACAAGAAAGTATTCTCCGCAATACACAGTTAACAATTGTTATGACCACTTCTTATTTTCCACATTTTGTAACCACTGCATTTCAATAAAGTTTAGAAACGTCTTTGATAATTGAAAAATCGAGATATCAACAAGAATGTAGTGGTATTAAATTGTTATCTTTACTTCATTCATGTGCATGTTTGGTGTCATGATTATGGTCATTTTATACTGTAGAGAAAATGTAAGGGGGACGATGAAGCAAACATTCTCTTAAAACGGATTGATTAAAGAAAAATATTGGGAATCCCTGATATATACGAATGTTGAACGCTACAAGATTGTTCGATTGTTACGAATGCAATGTATGATTCCACAGTTCAGCCAATTATGTTGATTGATTCTTTTGAGTTTCCAGGCGCGACAACGACTGTGCTCATGAGTCTGGTAAGTATAGTGGTTTTTTATTCAGGAAGGCAATACCTCTCCTAGAACGTGAGATTCGACGTAGACCTACACGTCTGCCTGAGGAATATCTCCTCCACGTATATATCTATCGGGGCGCTGCCCCAGCCAGAATATTACGAGTACAGTAACAAATGATCCCACCTTACACTGTTACTCGATTACTATGTAAATAATATTCCGAATATTCCTCTTTTAAACACTGAAAAACATTCAATTTTTGTGACAGTAAATATTAAGATGAACACATATCATTTCTTTCTTGAGAAAATCGACATGTTCTTTTATTTGAATTGACGTCACATGTAATAGACGTAGGTTAAATTTAAAAATGTGTTTTGTATCGAGCATTTTCAGTCAATAAAACATCAAACAGACGTCTTAACCTAATTTATAATTGACCCGTCTCCGTAACTCGCATAGCAAACGAAATTCTCATAGCACACCATTTTTGTATTGCATGACTAATACAAAATACACGATCATTTTTTGACGAGAATTTGTAAGCAAACATATAACTTTTAGATACTCACAATTACATCAGCTTTAATATTTCTCCAAATCGACAAGGTCGAAAAGATGTTGGGGGATGAAATGGTGTATTCAAGACATTTTATATTTCTCGTCTGTAGCTCATTTTGAAATATTATGGTTTCCTACTCACTCAAGAATGAATAATTTCTCTGAAGGTGACGAATTACGAATCACATTAGGTGTCATATTGACCATATTAGGAATATTGAGTTCCCTTTCATAGTGGTTCTGAACACGCCGAGATATATATCGCGTAGAGACAGTTTTTAATCGATTGTTGAAAAACAATAATTCCCTTTTCTAAAAAAACGATACTTGTTGAAAGCATTAACACATTTTTGTAGACTGTAGGTTTAGTTCCACCATTTTCACAGAATAGGTTTCGATTTGTGATGTATTAATATAATATATTACAGAAAGTCGAAACAATTTTACTTAATAATAATAATAATAATAATAATAATAATAATAATAAACTCGACATTAAAATGCGACAGGTATGATAAATATCCTATTCTGTTGTCAAGATATTATTTTGTGTATATCTTGGGACTGACTGAAGTCAACCTTTACGAAAAAGATTATCGGAATAAGGATAATTAAAACAAGTCTTCTAGTAATTTTGGTATAGTTTTAACTATACATCAGCAGCCTTTCACATTTTGCCGAATAAATAATCAAATCTAAAAGAAAATTTATTGTTCGAAGGATTTCGTAGAAAGCGGATAAAACGCTGTACTATATTCGCATTGCAACGTCTTATCACAATACACGATTGATAATCAAGCCCGGCCTAACAGCCTGGTATGACAATTTTCCAATCTCCTGTTATAATAAGTTCTATTGAAGTTATTTTGAAAATTACTATTTTAAACACGTTTATTTACTTTAATTCATGATTGGAAATAGTTGTAATCCATTTAGCGTGTAAAACTAGTGCTACTAGTGGACCTTGTATGAAAGCAATAGTTATTTATGATACGAGTGGTATAAATTACATTTTACCCTGCAATTGGGATATGTTGAAAAACGAAACCGATAGATTTTTGTAAAAATTATGTGACGTATGAGGGGAAAGTAAAGTTCAGTATTCTTCCTCTAAAATTCTGGATCCTTCGTCTCTCAAGTAAATATTATGCTCCCCTTTCTTCTTCTCCTGCTTGTACATCTTTTCATCTCTAAAAACTCTAAAAACCTCTCACATCCTTCATGTCAACTTTTCTCCCTGTATATATTATTTATTGTATACATTTTCGTTTATTATATTGTATAACCATTGTTTATTTTTAAGATTATTACTCTCCAAAATCAAACCAAGAAAAATTGCACATGTTAGTAGCATGTTTAGAGGTTACTTTTTAGGTTTCTCCTCATATTCTATACAAGTTAATGTAATTATTCATGCCTTTGAATGACAATTTTTTGCCGTAAAAGGATCAATAAATATTTTTTTAACCTTCAGCAGTAAAGTAAAGATCCACGCCACGAATCAAAAGGAATATGGACAAAAATCCCGATCGAGATGCGCCTGAATGTCTCAACTCGGGAAGTCTCAAAGGCAAGGCCCCGTGAAGTAATAGAACATATGTCGTGGCACGGCCCCATGTGATAAGGCGGCGCCACGTGACCGGCGCAGTCGCCACGCCGTCCTTAGCGCCCTCGCAGGCGTCGAGTCCGCCGTCGCCCCGTTCCCCTCCGCCCGCTGCTGCGTCCGCGACGAGAGACGGGAGCCGGCCCTGGACGCAGGAATCCTTTCCTCGGCTGAACCAGGTAACGCCGTCACCCAAACTGTATTGCTACTTATTTTACAATTGTTTACACTTTTGAGATACAAGTGAGGTTATGCTCAAACACGTATTCTTAGCCTTTGTTTTAAGCGTTGAGCTGAGTTTTCATAACAGTATGGGATTAGATTTAAAAAAATCTAATTGTTAGTGTGACAGCAGTTACTAGAAATGAGAAAAAGTTCATATTAGAAGCAACAAAACCTCCCCAAAATTTTTTATTAACAATACTTATATCCATATTAAAATAAATTTTATTCTGGCAGCGAAAGGTTTGGACAACTTCTAATATACAAATGTATTAATACGCTTGTTAAAAAAATGATCAGAACTCTTTAAGTGTATCTTTAAGTGTATCAGAGAAACGAAAAAAATTAAACCAAATCGGCTAATTGTTTAATTTCCTATTCACGCAAAAAATATTTCATAATCTTTTCTTCGGGATATACAATTAAATATGAAGTTTAATCAATAATCATTCAATAAATATAAATAACACAATTTTGTACATACAACTAATTACGCAAGTTGGTAATTACATATAACTTATTGATTTAAAAAAATAAATGGCTATAAAATATCATCTTTAAAACTATTAAGTACATTTTATTCTCAAAGATGTGAGTAAGAATTTCGTCTCGCTGAGAGGTCGCGACTATTTAATGTGAATGGCCTGCACACCAAATGTCACATCCAGAAATTTCTTAATTACTTATCCTCACGAAAACTGAAATGGTGTAACAAATAATTTTAGGCAAATATGTTTTAAGAAAGCCGGTATTTACTTAAGAATTATTAGTTTATGTCTGTTATTCCATGCATTTTCGTTCTTTAGATTATCACTATTCTTATGTATGGTTAGGAAGAAATTAAGAGAAGACACATCGAGAGATCATTAGAATTGGTAAACAAATGAATTTACTTCTCATTTTTAAATGAGGCAGTGATCAATAAAGTACTTTCGTTACAGTTTATAAATGATATTCTTCAACACGACCTACCATTGTGTTTCAATTGTCATTCTCTTCAATCGTTTATAATTAGTGTCATAAATTTTGGTTTTCACTATACAGAATAGAAAAAAGTAAGGAATATTTTTGTCACAGTGACGTGTTTGAATCAAGAGTTTTAAAAATTAAAGTTTTTATGCAACATTTTATTAAACCAGTGGAATTCTTTCTAACGTATAACTTCAATCTCTCTAACAAATACTCCTCAAGTAGTATAAGTAGCATTTATTGAAATACAAGGGAAAATATTATTAACACAGTGTCATGAAAACTAGTGTGACATTCTTTATTGCTAAGGGCCAATAATAGGGCTATAATAGAAGTCAAGAATGCATATCAATGATTTCTTTCGAAAGTTAAAAGCTGTATCAACATTTTAAGTCTTTGTATATGCTTCTTAGCTAGATCAAACGATTCTCCGAAATTTTTCGGGAACTCTTTCGGAAACGAAACGAAACTTCCGCCCCGATTCTCGCCAGTGACTTTTCTACGTCCTGTCAACGTCCTGTCGACAAGTTTGATTTCCGTCAACTTGTTTGACCTCGACACGAACTATTACATTATGGCGCCAGACCCTCGACAAGGCCTCTCGCAACATTTCGCAACGCCTCTTTCGTAAGCACCTCTCGTTAACATTAAAGTACCCCGCTGAGCAGGTCAACACGACAGTGTGACGGTGAGGTAATGGGCCTCCTCTGTGATGAAGAAAGGTGTAAACAAATTTGCAGGCAAATAAACGCCGCCTTCGACGACAATTCGAATTTACTTCCCACACCAGGGCTGTGTGTGCCTTTCACAACAATCGTTGCCTTAACATTGTGGAAAAGGTAAGAACTTAACTGTGCTTCAGCGATTGAACTCCAGATTTGATAAATCTGATCAGAACTTCAAAAATCTCATGCTATTCGAAATGACAAATAGTATTGTGCTTTGCCCAAACAATAAAGGAAATAATACTTAAGTAAGAAAAGCTGTGGTTATCGCATTTTATAGTTCTAAAGTCAGTTTTTAATTTCACCATGTCAGCTATTTTAAACAATATTTTGAAAACGCAAAGGAATTCTGACAGTACCGGCTTCTTGGAATTATTCCACAAAATTAACCACACGTTCAACGAAACATTTGAAGATCCACTTGGACTGCAAAGCGCCCTGAGGTCGTGTAAACACTTACGGAACCAGATCATGTTCGAAATCCCGTTCGCCACGCGATCTCTAATATCGTCCCCGTCCTGTTATCCCGAGGAGGTTTGCGGGTACGGCTTCTCGCGGGACAGCCGCATCTTGTACATCGTGGCTACCGTGACCGGGAACGTGGGTCGGTGCATGACGCATTATTGCTTGGAAGACGCCGACGCCGAGTACTGCGGTTTGGGGGCGGGCCAAAGCGACATCGTGGGGGCGTCCCAGTACCCGCGCATGGACCTGCTGCACCGCGTCGACTACTTGTACCCGCACGCGCAAGACAATCTGTGCGTGATGGTGCCCACCGCGGGCTTCGTCCACCGGAGCGTCCTGGAGTCCTTCACTGTGTCCATCTGGTGCTGCGTGCTGGCGTGCTTGCTGGCCTTTTCCGCCTCGCTTAAGGTTTGCACTTTTTTTAAATATTGTTTTTTGACTTTTTACTTTCGCCCCACGGCCTCCCTAGAGAGAAAGTTCTGTATTGCTGCGCGAAAAACGGCGAATTTGGGGCAGAAAAACTCGTGTTTCAGGACCCTGGTAACGAAAAAGTGGATAAATCCAGATACTAAATTTAGGGGGAAAATCCTCTATTGCGTGGTTTAGCCAGAGTCCATGTTTTGTGGGTCCTTGATACCGAAAAATCAAAAGACGGCAAAACGTCTGTCCGTCCGCCTGTGAACAACGCTAATTTGCTATACCGTTCCGCCGATTTTCTCCAAAATTGATACTCCCCAATCGATCTGCCTGATGTCGCGGCCCCTTTACTTTGAAACCGACATTTTAATTTTGGGAGGTACTTTACATGAAACCCTGGGACAGTTTCCAAATTTTAAAAAATGGATTCATCGTATTTTATTCAATTTTATTGTTGGATAGCGTGAAGAACGTTTAAGAGAATGGTGGAGGTTTCATGTTAGATGAAAACCCTGATTTTTACACAAATACAATAGTGTTTACAAATTGTTGTAAATGTGCATATTAATGGCGTGAGAGATCTTTCAGAAAATTACATTTGTGTAACCTTTGAAAAAATAAAAAAGTACTCTGAAATGAACTTGGAGAACAAAAATTTGGAGCTATTTTTGAGAAAATGGCGTCTGAGCGTTTCTGAAATTGCAAAATTTTGAGGTAGTTTTGATAGCGATCTGTTGAGTTTTTTAGAAGTTTTATATGACATTATTTAAAGCACATGTACTCATAAATATAATGTAAACAAATTACCGCTAATGTAAATATCAACGACGTGATAAATAAGTCAAAAAATTACACTTTTGTAATTTTTGAAAACAACAACAACAAAGAATAGAGTAATATATCGTTTATGTCATTTCATAGAGTGCGTTTAGCACAATCCCTATTAAAAGTTAAAAGAAAAAATTTGGAGCCGTTTTTGAAAAAATCTGATTCATGTAAGTTTTTAAAATTGCACACATTGCACGCAATATTGCGTGAAAACTACTCAAATATTCAAAACAATGTACATTACCTTAATGAAAGAAATTATTGACAAAAAATGTATTTGAAGGACAAATCATTATCATTAAGTTTGTAGTTGTAGGAAAACCCCGAAAAAAACTTTTGAAAATTTAGAGTTAATTGTGAAAATCGAACCTATGCCACATTTATAAGTGCATTTTACTCTATTCTTATAAGAAAGTTTTAAAAAATTGGAGCCATTTTAGAGAAAATTTTGAAAATGTCCCAGAGGCTTCATGTAAAGTACCCCCAAAAACCAATGAATGATTTTCAAAATCGCAGCGCTTCAACTCTGACCAAATGGACAGGGGTTTCTTCAATTTGCAAAAAGTCCTTCTCATGGTTTAGACGATAGTGTTGTTCACATACACCAGACAGACGGACGAAAAAAACATTTCGAAAAAACAAACATTTTTCGGTATCAGGGGACCCCAAAACGTGTATTTCCGATAAATTCTCCAAATAGATTTTTCGCAGCATTATATAATGTTTCCTATAAGTAAAAATCAGTCGAATTGTATACATTGGATGCTTTTTACTGTGTTATTTTTTCTTTCGGAACACATATTAATTGCTTTTGTATATAATAAACAATTTACATATTTCTGGAGAGTTTATATGCTTCTGCAATTCAACGTTTTGCAAAGAAAGCATATTTTCAAACCAACTTTTGGTGCTTATTGCGGCTCAGGCATTGGATTATCCACCTACTTTATTAGGCAAAAATCTGATTAAAATTGTCTTAAGAGATTATTTTAGAAATTTCGACGTTTCTCTCCCAGGCAGTGTGCACAGTTTGTTTTTTACTGTTTTGCCTTTAAAGCAAATAAATGAATTGGTGAAAACGTGAACGGTTAAGTAACATTTTATGAATTCTGACAAAACCAGTTTATTTTAGGCTATACTAGCGGAACTCGGCAGAAATTGTTCTGCTCTTCAACTCCCTTTCTCTCTCTTCGTCGTCTCCTCCCTCCCCCCTCCCCAGCAAAAAAGGTAATAGAACGTTCAAAAAGATCTTATCCTGAGAAACGTCTATTTGAGGTCTTCGGACTCAATATTTTAGTTTTTAATGCCCAAGAACGCTACGTTTATGAGTTATTTGAAGATTCAGATTCAAAAAATCCTGCCGAGTGGGTTGCGGGTTGCAATTGACATGACTATTTTGTTTTGTTCTACAGTGCCGTACACAGAATTTTTCTGTTATTTTAATAGTTATTCCGCTATTCGGAGCGGAGATGAAACCAATAGGTTGGATTATTGAAAGTGGTCCAGCCATTCATTAGTTATAAATGCCTTTTTTTGAAATGGATGGATAGATAGGATAGACAGGATAGACAGGATAGACAGGATAGCTAGGATAGCTAGGATAGTAGGATAGATAGGATAGATAGATTTCAGTGTCAATGTATTTTTGTGGTTTAAATAAACAATTGAAATGTCATGGGTTTAATCATGAAACAAAACACCACGACTTGACAATACTATTGATCTATGTGTACAGATTTCCCAGAATTAATAAAATGTCGCTTATACCGTTCTGGTTTTCGCCCATTCAAATGGCCAGAGATGTTTCCCATAAGGAAATGTGTTCCTTAAAGATAGATTTCGAAATAATATTTTTCGAAAATTTACAATTTTCCGGAAGTTTGAGTACTTTTCGAGGGAGATAAAGTAGGTGCTGTTCCAGGTAGTTCTGAGCGTTTTGTTTTTCCCGTACCGCAACGGCAGGTGAGCTGGCGGCTGAGCGTGGCGGACGCCGCCTTCGCCACCTTCACCACCTTCGTGGTGGGCAGCTTCGACGCGCGCCGCCGCCTCGTCCTGGTGTGGCTGAGCCTGTTCAGCGTGGTCATGCTCACCACCTTCTCCGGCAGCTTCACCAGCCGCCTGGCCGTGCCCAAGCGCGGCGCCGACATCGACTCGCTGCACCAGCTGCACGCCGCCGCGCGCGAGATCTTGGCGATGCGTGGTGCGTGCGCGCCAGCGAGGCCGTCTTTAGCCCCGTGAGCGGAGGGCGCTTATTTTATCGCTGGAGGTGGCGGAGGGCTTCCCTCGTTGTCGTATGACGACATCTGGCGCCGAACAACGTCGGCTTGCTCGGTTTCCCCAACAAGGTATCTCCCTCCAGCGAGGCACCGCCCCAGCCCGGACAAGCTCTATGCTCTAGGACCTATGCTCCCGACAAGTGTGGTTGTTGCTCCTTTCGCATTCACGTGTGGAACATATCGATCAAATCTCGGAAAACAATCGACCAGAGCAGCTATGTTCTCCAGACAGTCGCTGAACTTTCCCTCGCCTTAGAGCTAGTGTCGCAAACCCGCCATCGTTGCATCGCTGCGAATCGCGCGCTATGACCTCCCATCGAGACACGCAGCAGGGACAGGGGAAATGCGGGTCCGGAGTGACGTCAGCTGGTGACTGTGCTGTCGACTTTAAGCTATAGAACTATGCTTTTAGTCTATCATAACGAGCGTAAAAAGACGAGTCCAATGATATACATTGATATTCCAACGATATAGTAACGCCTTGAGCGCATGTTAGCAGCGACAGCGCTGAGTGATGGATTGTCACATTTATTTTTTATTTATTATTTAATGGGTAATTATTACACTTATAAATTAGATAACATGATAAACCATTACAGTACCTACATCCTACCGTGTTCGAACCTTTCGAATTCTGGTGTTCACCTTAAATGGTCTCTCCGTCTCCGTTAAACACGAGTGGTAAAAAATTAAAATTATTCAATAACGCTTATCTAACATTATATATATATATATATATATATATATATATATATATATATATATATATATATATATATATCCTCATGCAGGAAAATTGCAGGAAGTGCTAAAGTTACGTGGCTCACCTGCATAGTAACAAGTTGTACTCATCTTTTCTAGGAACGAGCGCCTTGTTCGCGAAAAATCTGCCGCCCGAAGACATCGTCTTCCAGCTGTCGACGAAGTTCAAGGAGGAGCCAAGCACCCAATCGCTCATGCTGCTCGACCTGCTCGACCTGTGGGACGACACCGACAGGAAGCTCTTCCTCCTCCACTCGGAGGAGGCCATCGACGAGCTGCTGCGCTTCAAGCTCTTCCTCTCCAACAGCGACCACGAGCGCTCGCGCTACCGGCGCATGCGCGAGTGCGCGCTGGCGCCGGCCTACACGGCGTTCGCGGTGCGCAAGGGCTGGGCGGCGGCGCGCTGCGTCGGCGCCCTCGTGCAGCGGCTGCTGGAGGCCGGCGTCGTGGCCAAGCTCAAGGGCGACGAGTGGCGGGCCTTCCCGTCCCTGCGCGCCTTCCGCGGGCAGCGCCGGGCCGCCGTGGGCGCCTTCGGCGTGCGACACCTCTACGAGGCCTTCGCCCTGCGGCCTCGCCGCCGCCGCCGCCGCCTTTCTGGCGGAGAGATGGCGCATGCGCGGCCGCCGTGCGGAGTAGGGACTGGTCGTCATTACGCTCTTTCGGTGGCAGGGATCGCCAGAATGTGCTTTTCCCTTCAAATCTTGAAATCGACGTCTACGTTTCCAAAATATATATTTGCGTACATGGAAGCATTTAACAACACGTTTTTGAAGACTAAGTTCTTTAACATCGATGTAATCTGCTTGATGTTTTCACAACAATCAATCCCATTGGAATATGTACATCAAATTTCGGCAGCACTACCCTACGTTTGTTACATAAAGTCGTCTACGTAACTTCTACCCTACGTTTGTTACTCCGTATTACGTACGAATACGAGAAAGTCTAGAAGTTCTACAACAGCATAGGTACTGTTTCACATTATTTCTAACTTTTCTAATTTTCGAAAATTCAGAGAGTTCAACGAAAATGAGGCATGCACCGTTTTTAAGCGGATTTTGTTCTATCCGTGAAAACCTATAACGTATAAAACGTTGGAACACGTATTTGAGAATTGATTGCATCAGTTTTATGCAAAAAATATGCGATAGATGCTTTAAAAAATTGTACATGACCTTTTCAAAGATGCGGACGTTTTGTCGTCAATCGAATGTTTTGGTATCAAGGAATAACAAAATATGAATTCTGACTACACAACGTGTTAGAGAAAGAAACGAACGGCAAATAGGAACAAGAATTATCCACCATTTGGTTCTGGGGACCCACAATACGAATTTCCTAAAAAAATCTTAATATCTCACTGCATCGATACATAACTTTCTTCATAGTATGTGTGCAGTATGCAAGAACGCAAGCCACGCCCAATAATAAGTCCGCCAACAAGGTTTTTGAGGACGTTAAAAATACCGAGGGGAGAGGAAATTATCTGTAGAGTTCTCGTTTCTCTACATCTACAACCTATTTTAACTCCTACAATTGGCATAGCTGAAATTAATTAACAATATTTGAACAATTAGCAACAGTTTTTATCTGGTATTATATTTTAATGTAGGCCTAAGGAAATAGAAAAAATGTTCTAAATCTATCTCAGGTAACAACGTGCAAATCCTACTGAAAAAAATTGAACTGTGTAATTTAGCAGAAAGGAAGAGAACAGAGTTACTACAAGTCAGGTCGCTGAAAAAATTCCTACCCACGATTTTCATTGCACTTCTGATTAATCTATTCTACTGACACCGAATGTGCAGGATTTCTATAAATACTTCACTTTTATGTAGTTGGTTGACCATTGACTTAGTTGATGACTCGGGTCAATATAAGGGAAGACCATTGATGTAGTTAGTTGGCTCGGGTGTTTGTAATTGTTTCTAGATGTGTTTCAAATCTCTTTTCCTCTTATATTAGAAGAATAATAGAATACATACGCCATCTTAGGGTCTCATATTCATTAAAACCTCCTTACATATCGCAAATATTATTTTAAAGCAATAATGAATAGGATACTAGTAACTAGAATGCAACATCAATGCACCTTCGCTTATGTAATGTAAATTCATATGAAACGTTTATGAACTAAATTTGTTTGTTCATTGAAAATGCACTTGCGTTACAAATATATTTGTTAACTAATAACCAATAACTTCGTTATTTTAATTCAATGGATTGGATTAATTTTAAAAAAAGTATTTTAAATGGCAGGATTCTAGTAACCTAAAATCATCAGTTTTAAAGAATTAAGAGCTATACAAAATCGAGTCATCAAGTTCATCTGTTTCAATAAAAATTTTGAGAACTTTTAATTAATAATTAATTAGAGTACCAATTAATCAAATTTGCTTTCTTAATTCAAGAAAACCTAAATCGTTAGATATGGAAATTGAACAGAACAATAATGTTTTTCGTTATTACACAATTACCAATAAACTTTTTTCTTTCAAATACATAGTGTTTTTAATTTTATTTTCTGGAAAAATATAATAAAGCATGGTCCGAGGAACCAACAAGTTGGTAATCAAATTTTTATCGGATGTATTGAGTAAGTTTGTTCCCTTTGTTTTACAGGATTCTCCGATGTGAAAACTTTACATATCAACAATACAACGTAACGTTGCTTGTATTTTTCACCTTTTCACCTATAAAACTTGCGTGAGCAATGTGGGAAAATAGTTATTATAACGATTGTAAAAACAAAAACATTGTACCCAATAACAGAATATGTAGAAAATAAAGATATGAATAAAATGAACTTTCTTCCATTATTGCCTCGATTTTTTGCCCCTGATATTTACATAAAGTTTGACCACTCAAAGGTTTAACTACGGCAGCAGTGAAATTACTAAATTTTCTTCTTAAATGAGTGTATTTGAAAATTAAAACTTGCGTATGTAACTAAAGAATATTTCTGCATTTTTTTAGACCGAATTTAGCACCATGTGAAAATAAAAACTCACTAATTAACTTCAATTTTCGACCAATTAACAAACCATTGCGGTTTCAATAGCAGATTAATTTAATTTCACAATTTAATAGATATTAAATTGTATTAATATTAATAGGTATTAATTCATGCTATACGTAACAATATCATAAAATCCGTACTGCTTTTTGAAGAACATGAAATGAGTGGTTGCATATTCAAATTAACACAATGTTGAAAAGCTTGTTCTTTTCTGCTATATTTCTTAATTTTGACCAGTCAGTCTCTGATCTGAAGCTGACAGTTTTGAGATTCCTTATTTGTAAGAGTATTGAACTGAATTAAAATCTCTGAATTCTTTTTTTATGATTTACTCTGTCATATCTTCTGGATACTCTTCTTAAAGATGATGTTGGTTTGTGTGATTTATGATTTTACTTGAAGAAAGGGGCTAAGATTACATTGGGCATTGAATGTTTGGGCTAAGATTATATTTTCACACGTAAAGGGACAATAGCGACGAAACATGCTGCCGGTACAAGCATGTGATAACTTTTCGCACATCGATGGTTCAGTCCTTCCTTTCTATTTCAATCTAGTTACGTATTAAGACAATAACCATAAGTTGTAACGTAAAAACGGTTTCCTTAGGTCTTGCTTATAAAACTTCTCAGGAACTATGACCTATAATTCCCATATTATGAAATAAGAATTTTTAATACCTGCAAACTGTATTGCCTCGATAATTGCGTTTAAAGATGATGTTGATAGCTTTATAAGTTGTTTACTTCAAGTATACCGAGCAATATTCTTCTTTTTGATTTTGGTTTAACTTTGTCAATGGTACAGTCTTAACGGTTTAAACAAAATATACATGTTACATTTTGATGCCCTATTTATCATTGAATATGTGGGAAAACTTAGATAGCAATCAATGTAAAGGAATGTAAAAAATATGATTTGCTGCAGAAACTACAGGAATCTGGACGTTAAAAAAATAAACTTGTTTTCAAATATTGCCGAGCGTGTATCTTTATTCATAGCATTTATCTATGTACGGGAAATATAATTTTAAGGCTGTTTTAGTGCATTTTGAGATAACGAAATAGAACCGTACGTAACCCCATGAAATTTTGATGTTTCGGTGCCTTAAATATTACGGCAAAGGGAAACAATCTAAATGAGAAGTGTTCTAGTCTTCGTAATGAAAACGCACAGAAATATCAAAACATATTTCATTGACTTCGTGTGTGTGTGCTTGCGTGAACATATGTATTTATTTATTGTGACATTAGACAAAATATTATCAACAATCTGCACAGTTCAACATAACTTATTAATATAAGTTTTTCATCATTGACCGGGAGTTTACCCTCCGACTTCATTTGTAATAGTTTTGATTCCCCTTGTAGAACATCGATACAAAAGAATCTCGCGAGGGGGAGTCGACCACGTCTCCACACGTGCGTTTGGTCGATAGGCGGCGGCGGCGGCCGAGGCGGAGGCGGAGGCGGAGGCGGAGGCGGTGGCGGAGAAGGGCGACAGCGGCACTTGAACAGTGGGAGTCGTGGGGGTGACTACTAGCGCGCCATGGTGGTGCTCGAGGAAGAACTAAACGCTGAGTAAGTGATCACGGGCCCTCATCTGTTATACTAGACTGCTGAAGCACTAGAGTTAAAAAAACAATTTATAAAAATTCTCCTACACTACATTTTCTATGCTGTATGCCTTCATAAATGGTTTGAAGCACATATTTCTTCTTTCCCTGCACTGCTTTTTCTATGAACTCAAAACCTATGTACCTTCATGCTTTTAAAAATTTGTTTCTGTTGTTCCAAAAGAATTTCAGGGAGACAGAGATAGAGCCGCTCCATAAAAACCCATAATATTTTCTTAATATTTTAAAGGTAATATTTGAATCTCTTTTTGATTACTGCTCTACTAAAATACTTTCACACTTTTCATATGCTGTTCGATTTCACTCTAACTTTTCACGTTCTTCTATGATAAATTTACAATCTAGTGCTTGTAAAAAAGGATATTCAAAATGAACAAATTATAAACGTCATATTTATTATTCGTTTATTTTAAAACGCGTAACTTACTTCAATAAAATAAGTGATTCTATAAGCGTATCTCTTTTTTAGTCATTCAATTATTGATAGCTGGTATGGAAAACAAAAGGGTACCATTATTTACAGGTATCTCATGATCCATATTACACTCATTTGAGATTTTCTTATTTTTAGTTCGTTATCCTCATGCATTCAGTCATAATAAATACTATCAGTTAACTTATTCATTATTAGATAAAAACAATATGTGTCAATGAGATTTACCGAATGGATTATGTATATTTTTAAGTCAGGAGGTAAAATGTCGCCTACGTATGTTTTCGTTATCTTCATATACATATTTTATAATCTTCGTTAATTCTTATACGAGTTCTCTTGCATTACAATAATTATGTCGCCTGGTCTTACACGATCAAATGCCTTGTTACGGTCTATGAAGCACATTATGCTCAGGATATTATATTTAATAGCCTCATCCAATTACTTGCTGAATCACGAACCTTGATCCCGTAGATCAAACTGCACGAAGTAGTCTGTGTTCCTAATTGACTCGTAAGATGCTAGAAGCCTATTAGAAATTACCGTTCAGAATATAGCTAGTGTTACAATGAAACACGTAACATCCCTGCACTTTTAGAATTGATCTCTCTTTGTGGAATATGGAATGATTACTCTAGACTTTCATTCATTTTCGTACTAAACATTAACAGTATGCAATTGATAAAATTCACTTATCTTTATAATTTAATTATGCGATTAATTGCGTTTAAAACAATGCGCAAATGCTGGTGTAACATAGTAGCATCTGATAGATCATTAGAACAAGTTATTTACTGTTCCTAGTTCTCCAACTAATACTTACAAGCATGGAATGATAAACATCATTTTTCTACGAACGTACAAAAAAGTGGATTTCTATGTACTGCTATGGGTGTATGAAGTTCGTAAAAATCTGAAAAACATGATTTCACCGTGGAGAAAAGACATTCACAGTGAAGTCACGTCAATGTTCAAAAATGACTTTTACACTGTGTAGGTAGGCTACTACAAGCACACATTAACGTCGAAACAGCTTTAGTTTCATTATTGTTAAACTTTTATTTTTAACACATAATTAGTAACTATTAGCACAAAATATTATGAAGTTTACAACAGTGCATACGTAAAAATCGTGAACATGACGAATTGCTCCGATAACTGAAGTTTTTTTCGTAAGTCCTTTTGAATCATTTGAGAAATAAATTAAATAATGAACAGTTACGATTTAAACTGAAAAGTGCAAGTATTTGAAAATATTCTTCCCAAAATTCTCATTCCTGATACGACTATACTCTCATATTGGGTGCATTACTGCTTACATCGCAGCTGAGGACATACGATGAAAAAAGCTTCAGTATTCACGAGTACCGTTTCAGAAAGGCTAAATTTTCCGGCTTCAGAACTATTATTTGTCACATGCAAGACAGCAGCAGTTTGCAGCCTTAGTTCACAATTCAACTCTTTCTCTTCTCTCTTTTCGACGCAGGGATGTGTTCCTGTGGTTCTGTGTGTGTTCGTACGTCCTCTTCCTTCTCACTTCCCCCTCCGCATGCGACTGTTCACCTGTACAAATTCAAGTGTGTGGAAGAGGACGGACAGCGTGGAGTGAGGCATCAGCGCCAGGAATACCTCTCCCTTGCTCCTCCAAAGGCGTCCATTCATCTGTTTCTATGCGCGAGAGTGTGGAAGTGTGGGAATGGGACATGAGGTGTGTGTGTGTGTGTGTGTGTGTGTGTCTGCGCGCGCACGTGTGTATGTGTAACCGCGTGGCGGTCCTCTTCCAATTCATTCCCTTTTCCTCATCCGTCTATTCTGAGTATCCACAGAAGCACGTATATGTGTAGAGGGCGAGAAGGGACAAGATATACATCAGCGCCTGGAATTGCCTTCTCTTGCTCCAGCAAAGGCGTTCACTAAGCTGTGTCAACATGCGGGAGTGCTTAAGCGTGGGAGTAAGGAACAATCACAAATTATACCCCTACCTTCCTTCTCGCACGAGGTTTGTGTGTGTGCGTGTGTGAGTAGGAGCATGGTGGCCCTCTTCCATTTCTCCCTCCCCTTCCGCAAGCATCGGTTCTTCTGCGTCAGTGGAAGTGCGTGTGTGAGTGTGGAGGGAGTGAAGAAGCCAGGCGTGCATCAGCGCCTGGAATCTCTCTCCCTTGGTCCTCCATAGACGATCATTGATCTGCGCCAATGTGCGGGTGGAAATGAAGGAGTGGAAGACAGAAAGCATCCCGTATTATCCCCGCCCCTTCCCCCTCCGAAGAGATAAGCTTGTGTGGGCGCAGGCGCGGGGCGTGCCCGATGCGCGGGCCGGCGCCGTCGCCCCGCCCGCTGGTGCTGCCGCGCAGCGTGCACCAGCGCCTCAAGGCGGAGGTGGCGGCGGGCGGCACGCGCTCGCCCGAGGAGGCCCAGGAGGCGCAGCGGCAGGCCGAGCACCTGGAGCGCCTGCGCCACGACGCGCACGCCCTCGCGCAGCAGATGAGCCGGCACCTGCCGCAGCAGGTAACGCCTCCCCGCGCCCTCGCGCAGCAGATGAGCTAGCCCCGCTGCTCCTCACCCTCCGCACACGCCCTCGCGCAGCAGATGAGCTAGCCCCGCTGCTCCCCACCCTCCGCACACGCCCTCGCGCAGCAGATGAGCTAGCCCCGCTGCTCCTCACCCTCCGCACACGCCCTCGCGCAGCAGATGAGCCGGCACCTGCTGCAGCAGGTAACGCCTCCCCGCGCCCTCACGCAGCAGATGAGCTAGCACCGCTGCTCCCCACCCTCCGCACACGCCCTCGCGCAGCAGATGAGCTAGCACCGCTGCTCCCCACCCTCTGCACACGCCCTCGCGCAGCAGATGAGCTAGCACCGCTGCTCCCCACCCTCCGCACACGCCCTCGCGCAGCAGATGAGCTAGCACCGCTGCTTCCCACCCTCTGCACACGCCCTCGCGCAGCAGATGAGCTAGCACCGCTGCTCCCCACCCTCTGCACACGCCCTCGCGCAGCAGATGAGCTAGCACCGCTGCTCCCCACCCTCCGCGCACGCCCTCGCGCAGCAGATGAGCTAGCACCGCTGCTCCCCACCCTCCGCACACGCCCTCGCGCAGCAGATGAGCTAGCACCGCTGCTCCCCACCCTCCGCGCACGCCCTCGCGCAGCAGATGAGCTAGCACCGCTGCTCCCCACCCTCCGCACACGCCCTCGCGCAGCAGATGAGCTAGCACCGCTGCTTCCCACCCTCTGCACACGCCCTCGCGCAGCAGATGAGCTAGCACCGCTGCTCCCCACCCTCCGCGCACGCCCTCGCGCAGCAGATGAGCTAGCACCGCTGCTCCCCACCCTCCGCACACGCCCTCGCGCAGCAGATGAGCTAGCACCCCTCTCTCCACTTAGTGCCTTCACGGAGCAATGAGCCAGTACGAATATCCCCACTCCCTACCCACTGCACACCCGCTCGCGCAGCAGATGAGTCAGTGCTATCTCTCCCTACCCACTGCACACGGTCTCGCACAGCAGATGTGACCAAAAAGGCCCAAGTCTTGATCTAGTTTAATGACTCACGTAGATGGCACTTCAAAAAAGGAGATCCTTTGCAAAGCGAATCCTCTTCATGTCACCTGAGCGCTGGGTCATACAGACTGTTTAACGCAGAGGAAAAGCTAACAATTGCTCTTTAAACAGATTTAGGTAATATTTACACAGCGTAATTCAATGATTCTTTAAATACAGCAAATATATTTCGCAATTGAAAGATAAAATATAGGGACTTTTCTCACCTGTTGCAGAGTTGAGATGAGCGAGATGCGTGAGGTTGGGTGGAAGTGAGTAAGGGTGAGGATTAGTGGAGTAAGTAATGAACAGCATAGGTCGGTGAATGTGCGTGGGGGTGATGAGTGATGGCACGTAGTGGTGAGCGTAGGTAAGTGACGGTAAGTGAAGGTTACGTGAAGGATGGCTGCCGTGGGGTGTTGTGGCGAATGATGGTTAACGGTGGGAAGCGGTGGGAAGCGGTGGGGAGCGGTGGGGAGCGGTGGGGAGCTGTGGGAAGCGGTGGGGAGCGGTGGGAAGCGGTGGGAGCGGTGGGGAGCGGTGGGGAGCGGTGGGGAGCGGTGGGAAGCGGTGGGAAGCGGTGGGAAGCGGTGGGAAGCGGTGGGAAGCGGTGGGGAGCGGTGGGGAGCGGTGGGAAGCGGTGGGGAGCGGTGGGAAGCGGTGGGAAGCGGTTGTAAGGGATGGTGAGCCTCCCCGAGTGCTGTTGAGCCGTTGTGGCCGACGGCGAGCGTCGGCGCGGGGCGGTGTGCGGTGTGCGAGGCGAGGGTCGGCGAGCGGGCGTGCGCGTGCGCAGGAGCACGTGCGGCTGGCGGCGAAGGGCGCGCTGCGCGCGCAGGCGGCCAAGGCGCGGCGCGAGAGCGACGGCCGCAGGGCCACCGAGGAGCGCAAGCAGCAGCACCTGCAGATCCTGCAGCGCTGCCGGGAGCTGCTCGCGCAGCGCAACAACCCCGGCCGCCGACAGCTCGACTCCGCCCTCCTCTTCGCAGAGGTACTCTTCTCTCTCACTCACGTTTTTCTTTTATCTTTGTGCTTTCAGCCGAGATTCATTATTGCAGATAAATGATGACAGGTTACGAGATCGCAATGTATCTTGGCTTGATGGGCGGTGCCGCATCGAAAGCTCTGTTGCCGACGTTTCGATCACTTTGTCGTGGTCTTCCTTTAAGGCTGGTCTGCAAAGGAAGACCTTCACAACATGATAGAAACTTCGGCATCACCGCCTTCGATACGGCACCACACGGTCAAACAAAGCACTCGCAAGAATGTGGTCGTGGAATCCTACCAATTCATCTCCCCTCTTCCACCGCAACTCCTCCTCCCAGCCACCGCAACTCCTCCTCCCAGCCACCGCAACTCCTCCTCCCAGCCACCGCAACTCCTCCTCCCAGCCACCGCAACTCCTCCTCCCAGCCACCGCAACTCCTCCTCCCAGCCACCGCAACTCCTCCTCCCAGCCACCGCAACTCCTCCTCCCATCCACCGCAACTCCTCCTCCCATCCACCGCAACTCCTCCCATCTCCCAGAGCACCTCATCTTCCCCTCCTGCTGCCCCCGAGGCTGAGTGCGCGCGCGTGCGCGCGTGTCGGCAGACGCTGCGCGAGCGGCGCGCGCAGGTGGCGTTCGAGGCGCAGCTGCGGGAGGCGCAGGCCCGCTTCGAGCGCGCGTGGAAGGAGCGCATCGAGGGCGACTGGGCGCGCCAGGACGAGGTGCAGCGCCACAAGCAGGAGGTGGCCACGCAGCGCCGCTGCGCCTACAGGGACGCGCTCTTCAAGCAGTGAGTCTCCCACCACCGCAATTCTCTTCCATACACTCGCGCTTTCGTACCTCGGTAAGTGACGGGTCGGGGAGCGTGGATGTGGTGTTGATTACTGATTCCTGGAGGGTCAACTGCTGAGGTCCCGCTCGTGTAAGGCATGTTTTCACACGGGAGGTAAGGATGATACCCCGCTGGATGGCGAGATGCAGCGCGAACCTAAGTCGGCTAGCGGGGAGTTTCTCCAACCAGGTATCCCCTCCAGCCAGGACAAGCGCTAATGTCCGGTCTGGTCGCTCGACATGTGTGGTAGTGTAGTGCGCGTGTGTGTGAGGGGTTAGGATAGAAGAAAGAAGAAGAAGGAAAGATCACGCGCTGTCCATGGCTTGTTTCTAAGATCCGGCAATCGCCTATTGTCGATCGGAGGAACGTCAGAAAACCATTACCAGAGTAGCTGGCAGGAAGAGCCGCCACCAAGGGCATCGAACCCTTGGACCTCCCGGTCGTATGAACTGCAGTGACATCAATTGATGGACTGAACCTGCGAAGTCGTGTGTGTGGTAGCATGTGTTTGAGTGGTGTATGTGTGTGTTTGGTGCCGTATGTGTGCAGGCGTGCGTGTGTGTGCGTGCGTGCGTGCGTAGGCTGGAGGACAACGCGGAGGAGCGGCGCGCGGTGCAGGGCCGCCTGGCCAAGGAGCGGCAGCAGCTGGACGCCATGCGCCTCGAGGAGGAGGCGGCCAAGGCGCTGCACAAGGAGGGCGTAAGTGCACACACACACACACACACACACACAACACGTCTCGTAGAGAGCGAAACACCTTGGGGAATTATACAAGGGTTGGGGCAGAAGTCATGCAAATCTTTTTTTTTTTTCCTAAAAGAAATGATATCAGCTCGCACAATTTCATTTCTAGAGTGAAATAAGTGCTGCTGTAGAGTCTGTTCACATCCACAGATGGTTCTCTGAGTGTCTCTATTAGTACAGAGAGCAACGTCAAATAAGTTCTTCAACTATCGCCATGCGAGATGTATGCAGGGGCGGATCCAGAGACAAATTTTGAGAGGGGAAATTAAAAATGTTTTGGTCGAATGTGTCATTATATATTTTGTAAAATGTCGCAGGCTACACTCAGCTCATGCTGCGATACGATTTTATTCGTTTTAATGATAATCCGCCAACATTTGTTCTTGAAAGTTTCGTGTCAAGTTAAAATAAGTAGTTATTGAAAAAACATTTAGGGAGGAAATTTCTCACATTTCCGTCCTCGTGGATCCGCGCGTGTGTATGTAACATGTTTCAAGCAGCACCTAGTCGAAGCCAGCCGTTCTCCGCGGGAGAAATGTACGAGAATGTCACAGGGAATTGGTAGAAGCCCTGGGGAATAAAGCCCTTCCATACCAGACATGCACAGTCGCGAGGGGGGCAGGAGAGTTTCGAGAGGACGCGTAGCAACCAGCGATCAGCAACGCACGTGTCCACCTGTGAGTGCGTGGACCCATGTGACATGCTGTCGAGCGTCTGGCTAATGGGGCCTTTAGAATGGATATGTAATGCGTCTGGAATGGTGCGCACTCGTATGTGATAAAATGCTGGGCAATTCCAAGTTCTTTCGACGGCGCATGGAGTTCAATCAATAATGAAGGAAATATGAATGCATTTGTTTCGTTTTTGTTCTACTAATGGCAATATTTGTAACAATTACCATTATTGTTTTAAACAAAAAATACACTTCATAATAATAGGAAACAAAAATAGTTGAGTGATGATCAATTCACATCGGAAAAATGTTATTTGGTGTGATGGAATGAAAACACTTCTAGAAGAGTGTATATTACATTTTTCACAAAATATTAGGGGTCTTCCTGCACAGTTTGTTTTGAGGAATTGTCCCTTTGAGAAATGTAATGAACTTGCACTGCTCCAGAAACTTTGTATTTCTACAGCCTGCAATATCTTATTTTGTTCGTCTTCGTCAGTTTGTGGATCTGCTTTTGGCCCGGAGGCTTTTGTCGCCCGAGGTCATTAGAACCAGTTAACGCGCGTGGTACATTATGATTTTTTAAAATTAATTTTAATTATTCATATCTACTTATTTAATAACTAAATGTTAATTTGACTCTGACTTTTAATATTTTTCTTCCATAATTACCTTCGTGAGAGCATGCATCATTATTCAAATGTTTTCATATTTCTCTCGTAACCACAGTACTCTTGATTCAGGTAAGTTATGCATGACATATTGAGCTCCGTATCGAAAGGCAATAGCAATCAACGACATATCAGTACCGGCTTTGGTAGTATAGATGTCATCAAGTCGGGCTACTGATCCCAAGTTCACGGGTTTAAACGCGGTAAAAGTCGGGGGATTTTTGAGGCACGACCGCATGCACGCGGACGCTTGTCGGCATGTAAAACCGATCCCAGGAAAGGAAAAATCCTCGAGCCATTTAGCACCAATTAGAGTTTCGATTTGAATTACTGAATAATATTGCGGATATTGTGTCTTGCCCTGCGCTATCTGGTATTTAAATCAAACATCAAAATTGGCGCATTAACGCCCCTAGGGAACGCAATGGCAAACTACCCTAGGTAAAATTGTTCAGGATGTCTCACAAGAACGCGCTAGGGGCTTTGAAGACTAGCCTACGCACTAATCAGTGTATGGTATTAAAAGAAGAACGTATCAGTAAGACAAAAATTGTTTTAGGAGAGTGCTTTGAGCCCGTAGGGCGTGGACTAAGCGAGTGGCGGCGTGCGGCAGGCGAAGGTGCGGCAGGAGGCGTGCCGCAAGGCCAACCTGGAGTCGATCGAGGACTTCCGTCGCTCGCAGCGCCTGCGCCACGCCACGGACCAGGAGGAGGAGCGGGTGGCCGCCGTGCACCGCCAGCTGCAGGCTCAGATCAGCGCCACCTGCAAGGAGCGCCAGCGACAGGTACCTGCTCGCCGAGTTCCCAGAAAGTGAGACTACCGCTCCTTTTTGCCTTTTTTTCTTTTGATACATTCGAGGAGAAAGTTTAAATAAAAAATGTTGAGACGCTTTTGAAAAAAAATGTTTAAAAATAAAAATACGTGAAATTGCGTGAAAATTGCCTTACACGCAAAATTAAGAGAAAGACACTTATTTTCGAATGATTGTACATAACATTTCAGGATATGTCTTTAAAGAACAGATTTAATTCAGGAAAAAATATATCTTCAATATTGAAGTTGTCAGAAGACGCAGAAAAAAATTCACATTTGCAATTTTTGAAAAATCAAAGATTTCGACGAAACTGATCAACTTTTTCTTTAGTGTCTTTTATGCTATCCGAGGTTTTTAATAAATATTGGATCAATTGGAGAAAACCATTAAAGAAAAATTTGAAAATGTTGAGATTTTCTATGAGTATCCCCCCAAAATCAAAATATCAAACTCAGGGGACCTCGAGGTTATTTAAATCGATCAAGGAATAGCAGTTTTGAAGAAAATAGACTCACCAGTTTAGGCGCTAGCGTTGACCACCAATAGACGTTTTACAGTCAATAGCTTTTTTTCAGTATTAAGGACGCACAAAACATGCATTCTGTCACAACGTGTACAGGAAGTAATTTACTATATAGGAATACGATTTATCCACTTTACCGTTACCAGGGTCCGTCAATGAGTTTTACTGTTGAAAATTCGCCGTTCTCCGGCGCACGATTACAATACTTTCTCTTCTTACGAAGTAAGTGCGCGAAAGTAAAAAAAGAGGAAACGCCCGGATTCCAGGATCATGTACGATCACTTAAAAAGAAAGTAAAGGAAGACAACTTGCAGAATTACAAATAATTGTGCTAACAACTTCAGGTTCACACAGTTTTGTAGACCACCATGAAAAATATGATTTTAATGTTGAGGTATAATGGCTTTCCAGAGAATGGAAGAAGCGACCAGAGCAAGAGATAAGATAGGTGAGAAGATCTGGTGCGCTTATAAGGACCATCTCAAGTGGTTGGCTGACGAAGACAAGAAGCGCCACGAAGCTCAGGAGGAGGAGTAAGTTTTTTTCTTTTTCTTTTTCTTTTGCTCCCCCTTCCGCTGCACACCCGCCACAGTGCAATTCCCTTTTCACCGCATCCCTTCCGCGCAGTATCTGCATGCAAATCGGTTCCAAGACCTATCTCTCTCTCATTGGGAATATTTTTGCAAATTAAAAAGAATGACAATTTAATTTTCAATTAAATCAGTTGCCCAGGAAATATCTCAGTCATGCCATGGGAATTCAATATGATTAGTTTTAGTTTACAATCATTTGCTTCATGATAGGAACGAGTGAGAAATTATGTTAGATGCGACATTGAGTACATTTCAAACTAAATTTTAGTTGAACCATTGTGCAAAAAAAATTCGTATGTTGCTTCTTGAAATACCGTGCAGTTCTAAAGATATTTTAATTGAATACATTTATGCAGGAAGTCATCTAAGAGACAAGAATCAATATGGCTGAAAAATGGCTTCTGATGTTGGAAAATATCTTAAAATTTCCAGCAGTCTGCACGCCGAATATGAGATGTGTGCAGAAGCGTTATCTAGGTATTCAGCTGCTCACGACAAGCACTGAGTTTGCGTCCCCAGTCAGAATACTTCAACTTAGGGCTGTTGTTTCAGCGGGTATACTCCAGATAGCACCCTTGCGAATGGAACCCATGGCACGAGCTATTCCGTAGATACGCCTTTGTATGTGTGGGATGTATATTTACGACCAATTTACCCACGTTGTTTATAATTCTATCAAATTTCATCATTAATCACTTTCTGCAATTAAGAATGAAAAAACAGATATTTTGTGCTTCAGCTTTCCAGTCCGCAGGAAGGAGCACAGCGCTAATATCGCTTGGATGCGGAATGTAAATCAAGGAAAGCAAGTGTCTAGAGAAACCCATACATTAATTTTTTCATTTGAAAGGCTTAGTACAACGAGATGCAGTACTACATCTTTGGGAAATTGTGTTTTTTGCATTAAATGAAACTTAACTATTATTCTTTTAGTGTAATGTGCTTCTTAGAGTGTGTGATTCTCTGCAAGTGTACTGTGTAGAAATGTACCGAGATGTATTACCAAAGTTGTGGTAAACTGCTTGATATCTCAAACTTCGGTCAAAGTGGGACAGTCCCTTCATTTGCGTGGGTGGGGCGCTTTCCTTGCAGAGAGCGGCGCTGGCGCGAGCGCGAGCAGATGGAGGCCGACCACCGCAAGTGCGTGGTGGCCTACCGCCAGCAGGGACACAAGGAGTGGCTAGAGGTGCGTCTCTTCGGCCGGCTTGGGCGTGCGGCGGAAAGCACTCGTGGCACACGCACGTGTCGCGACCCGGGTGTCACCCCTGGTTGCCATGACCCGGGAGTCGCAAACCGGGAGTCGCAAACCGGGAGTCGCAAACCGGGAGTCGCAAACCGGGAGTCGCAAACCGGGAGTCGCAAACCGGGAGTCGCAAACCGGGAGTCGCAAACCGGGAGGCGCAAACCGGGAGGCGCAAACCGGGAGGCGCAAACCGGGAGGCGCAAACCGGGAGGCGCAAACCGGGAGGCGCAAGCCGGGAGGCGCAAACCGGGAGGCGCAAACCGGGAGGCGCAAACCGGGAGGCGCAAACCGGGAGGCGCAAACCGGGAGTCGCAAACCGGGAGGCGCAAACCGGGCGTCGCACACCGGGCGTCGCACACCGGGAGTCGCAAACCGGGAGTCCCCAACAGGGAGTCCCCAACCGGGAGTCCCCAACCCGGAGTCCCCAGCCGGGAGTCCCCAGCCGGGAGTCCCCAACCGGGAGTCTCCAACCGGGAGTCGCAAACCGGGAGGCGCAAACCGGGAGGCGCAAACCGGGCGTCGCACACCGGGCGTCGCACACCGGGAGTCGCACACCGGGAGTCGCACACCGGGAGTCCCCAACAGGGAGTCCCCAACCGGGAGTCCCCAACCCGGAGTCCCCAGCCGGGAGTCCCCAGCCGGGAGTCCCCAACCGGGAGTCTCCAACCGGGAGGCGCAAACCTGGAGGCGCAAACCGGGAGTCGCAAACCGGGAGGCGCAAACCGGGCGTCGCACACCGGGCGTCGCACACCGGGAGTCGCACACCGGGAGTCCCCAACAGGGAGTCCCCAACCGGGAGTCCCCAACCCGGAGTCCCCAGCCGGGAGTCCCCAGCCGGGAGTCCCCAACCGGGAGTCCCCAACCGGGAGTCTCCAACCGGGAGTCGCAAAACCGGGAGGCGCAAACCGGGAGGCGCAAACCGGGAGTCGCAAACCGGGAGTCGCAAACCGGGAGGCGCAAACCGGGAGGCGCAAACCGGAGGGCGCAAACCGGGAGTCGCAAACCGGGAGGCGCAAACCGGGAGGCGCAAACCGGGAGTCGCAAACCGGGAGGCGCAAACCGGGAGGCGCAAACCGGGCGTCGCAAACCGGGAAGCGCAAACCGGGCGTCGCAAACCGGGAAGCGCAAACCGGGAGTCGCAAACCGGGAGGCGCAAACCGGGCGTCGCAAACCGGGAGTCGCAAACCGGGAGTCGCAAACCGGGAGGCGCAAACCGGGAGGCGCAAACCGGGAGGCGCAAACCGGGAGTCGCAAACCGGGAGTCACAAACCGGGAGGCGCAAACCGGGAGGCGCAAACCGGGAGGCGCAAACCGGGAGGCGCAAACCGGGAGGCGCAAACCGGGAGTCACAAACCGGGAGGCGCAAACCGGGAGTCGCAAACCGGGAGGCGCAAACCGGGAGGCGCAAACCGGGAGGCGCAAACCTGGAGGCGCAAACCGGGAGTCGCAAACCGGGAGGCGCAAACCGGGCGTCGCACACCGGGCGTCGCACACCGGGAGTCGCACACCGGGAGTCCCCAACAGGGAGTCCCCAACCGGGAGTCCCCAACCCGGAGTCCCCAGCCGGGAGTCCCCAGCCGGGAGTCCCCAACCGGGAGTCTCCAACCGGGAGTCGCAAACCGGGAGGCGCAAACCGGGAGGCGCAAACCGGGAGTCGCAAACCGGGAGTCGCAAACCGGGAGTCGCAAACCGGGAGTCGCAAACCGGGAGGCGCAAACCGGGAGGCGCAAACCGGGAGGCGCAAACCGGGAGTCACAAACCGGGAGGCGCAAACCGGGAGGCGCAAACCGGGAGGCGCAAACCGGGAGGCGCAAACCGGGAGGCGCAAACCGGGAGTCACAAACCGGGAGGCGCAAACCGGGAGTCGCAAACCGGGAGTCGCAAACCGGGAGGCGCAAACCGGGAGGCGCAAACCGGGAGGCGCAAACCGGGAGGCGCAAACCGGGAGGCGCAAACCGGGAGGCGCAAACCGGGAGGCGCAAACCGGGAGGCGCAAACCGGGAGTCACAAACCGGGAGGCGCAAACCGGGAGTCGCAAACCGGGAGGCGCAAACCGGGAGGCGCAAACCGGGAGGCGCAAACCGGGAGTCACAAACCGGGAGGCGCAAACCGGGAGGCGCAAACCGGGAGGCGCAAACCGGGAGGCGCAAACCGGGAGTCACAAACCGGGAGGCGCAAACCGGGAGGCGCAAACCGGGAGGCGCAAACCGGGAGGCGCAAGCCGGGAGGCGCAAACCGGGAGGCGCAAACCGGGAGTCGCAAACCGGGAGGCGCAAACCGGGAGTCACAAACCGGGAGGCGCAAACCGGGAGTCGCAAACCGGGAGGCGCAAACCGGGAGGCGCAAACCGGGAGTCGCAAACCGGGAGTCGCAAACCGGGAGTCGCAAACCGGGAGTCGCAAACCGGGAGGCGCAAACCGGGAGGCGCAAACCGGGAGGCGCAAACCGGGAGTCACAAACCAGGAGGCGCAAACCGGGAGGCGCAAACCGGGAGGCGCAAACCGGGAGGCGCAAACCGGGAGGCGCAAACCGGGAGTCGCAAACCGGGAGTCGCAAATCGGGTGTCGCAAACCGGGAGTCGCAAACCGGGTGTCGCAAACCGGGAGTCGCAAACCGGGAGTCGCAAACCGGGAGTCGCAAACCGGGAGGCGCAAACCGGGAGGCGCAAATCGGGAGGCGCAAACCGGGAGTCACAAACCGGGAGTCACAAACCGGGAGTCACAAACCGGGAGGCGCAAACCGGGAGTCGCAAACCGGGAGGCGCAAACCGGGAGTCGCAAACCGGGCGTCGCAAACCGGGTGACGCGACATGGGTGTCTCGGCCCGGAGGCCGTTTCGCCAGTGGCGCTGAGGGGCGCGGTGCGTGCGGTTGCAGCTGGCGGCGCAGCAGAAGGCGGCGGCGGTGGGCGGCGCCAAGTACTTCAGCGAGCTGCGCGAGCGCCAGACGGAGGAGATGGCGCGCGAGGAGGTGGAGCGGCGCCAGCGAGAGCGCGACAAGAAGATGGACGCGCGCCGCGACTACCTCAAGCAGATGGTGAGTCGGCCAAGCCACCACGCCCTGCCCTGCGACCTCCCTAGCACAAGCGGTGCACCGCACTGGGGCGGCACTAATTTAGGCATTGTCTAAAAAATATCCTCTCCTGATTTATTTCAGTAGTATAGACGAGTATGCCCCCGGCGACTGGTTGGTTACCGTGCTCGCTTTCTACGGCGCAACCCTGAGTTCGATTTCCAGCCGGAGCAAAATTATAACTGTGCGCTTTCTTTACAAATCTCCTATTATCTATTGCCGTGTGACGATGAGAAATCCTACCCTAAGGTTATGAAGACCAGAATATAGTGTGGAGGGACGTCTTCGTGCTAACCACACGAACCCCTTTTCCCATGGCCGAGAGGCTGGGCCAGCGGTGGAAGGCCAGGGCCCGTAGCGGGCTGTCGAGCCATAGAACAGGACAGTATAGACGAGATTCGCGGCTCTCACATGTAATCGATCTTTATAAAATGAGGTCTCTAAAGAAGTCCGCAAAGACTGGCAGAATTGCGCTTTAAGTTTCAAAACCACATCTAAACATTCAAGCCACATTCAACCCGCAAGTCTCGGGTAGCGTTGTACACATCTGTATAGTTTTAACTCCAAAACGAACCGTTCTAGATCCTTAAAACCTGGGATTTTGAGGCCAAATGCCTCAAAGAAACGTGTCTAACACCGTATCCAACAGAACTTGATGATCTTGGACGTTTGACAGATAAGTATCTATTTTAACGAAATATGCGAAATAAGCTCCTATAATTACGCTGATGTGCACCGACAGGAAAAATTGACCAAATATGCACTAACATATCTAATGCACTACATAGCATCTAATTCTTACCACAAGTCAAGAAATTTCACTTAGCTCTGCAGTAAAGCAACGGAAGAAAATATGCAAACTCATAGAAGTCCGCCCCCTACTCATTACACTTCTTCCACTGTGTCCATTCCCTCCGTTTGTTTAGTAACCATGACCGCACTACACTACCACCACACATGGAATCTTCGAGCTTGTCTCGGCCGGGGGCGGTGCCCCGCTAGAGGAGATATCTGGAGACAGAAAACCCTGCTAGCCAAATCCCCCGTACCACCGATGGGGGGGGGGGGGGGGGGGGGCAAGAACTCATCGTCCCGCTATCACATTCACTAGTCACGTGACTTCTGACCAAAGTACTAGTTATTGCGCGCGGAAACACGGAATACTAATCACTCGAAGTGTTAAAAGAGAAATTACTGCATTGTGGAAGAAATCGCTGGCTTCAATAAATGAATGTTTGGAGCTGTTTACAAAAAGTTTTCAATGTACACAAATTCAGAAGTTACAATGCAAGTCCGAGTTTACCCTCTTTTACTATATGTATTCACAATGTCACTTTTATAATATTTTTCTTAATCTTTCAATTATCCTTAAAATTACTTTCACAATAAATCTTAATTTAAATGTGTGAAATTCAATACTTTGATTTGAATGAATGAATGAATATCTATTTATGAAGAAATTCTCAATAAAAGATAATGTATTTTATACTTTTTCACTTTCCTGTAGTGTTGCTACTTTGTGCTTATTTTCGAAGTTATTAATTCATTACTGTCACACAGTATGGTAATTAAAAATGTACTGTAATGGTTATCTAATGTCTATGTTGACAAACAACAATACTGAATGTAGCATATCATTATTTCAATAAAAATGTTGTAGGAAGAAAAGAAAGAGCAAGTCAAAGCAGAAGAAGAAAACGAAAAGAAATTTCAAGCTATCACACAGAGTTTATGGGAAGAAGATGACAACCAATTCTTCAAGTATGCTGATGAACTGATACAAGATTCTCAGGCAAAAGGACGAATGCTTCTGCCACTTCAGCGCACTATATATGTAAGTAAACCATGTTATGCTGCAAGTAGAGCTTCTCAGAAATCTCAGGCACTTCTGACCAGTGTGGAGATTTTGAAGTGTGCCTTCTCTAGAACCATCAAAACTAAAATGTCTAGTTTTATATTAATCTTATTTGTATGTTGATAGCATTTGATTATAGTAGAGTATTATTATCAATGATAAATAATGAAATATTTGTGCTCTTTTCATTTCAAAGCCAAAGAAGTTTATTTTTATTTTTTATTATTAATATTGTTCTGCTTCAATACACTTTCATACATGTTCATTTATATCTGACATTATTAATTATGGTGTAATATGTCTACTAATTATAGCACAAGACTATCCAAAAAGTTTTATTTCCAAGAGGATTAATTGGAATATTCACTTGATCTGTCAGCATTGCTTAACATTTTAATATTTTTGCTACCTATTGACTTTATTCTAACTTTCAGTCATTTCGTGAACATTTTCATTGCACCAGTTTAAGACAACTAGTTTTATGAAATGCTAATGAATATGGTTACCAAAATGTTATATATTAATCAAAAGAACTAAATGAAGATCAACCCAAAATTTCTCTTGCACTCTATTAACACTGATTAAATATTTTAATTTTAATTCTGATATTTCACCCCTCAAGAAGTTCTATGTAATAAATATGTATTAACAGACTGTTCTTAATAACTGTTAAATTAAACATTTTGATTCTACCATTCTGCAGTTCACTCTACTTTTTAACAAATGTTATCCTCTCTTCTATGAAAATCCACCTACCCTGTTTCAGTACTTGAAATAACATTTACTGTTTTTGACAGGGACATCTGGTACCCCATGCAAGAGTAATATAAAGCTACTTTAAATTGTTTTTACTGTAAAACTAAGAATGAAATTCCGTAAATTGGTGAACTATAAGAGATTTAATGGTTTATGGTTTATAAAACTAATTATGTGTTAGAACAACAAAAAAATTCTCGCTACAGAGGAGGGGTCAATGCTATCATGATACTTCGGTTATTTGAAACAATTAAAATTACATTATTTATTTTTTGTATCATATTTGTGAAGAATAAATAAGTTTAAAACAAATAAAAATTATAAACATTATGAATACTCATTAGAATTAGTCACAGATCTAGGCAGGGGGAGATCCAGCTGATAATTTTGGAGGGGGCCATCATAGATTTTTGTTATGTAATAAACATTTGTTATTATACTGCATATTATTTTGTAGGGTATATGCGATTCTATACAATATTATTTTTTAAATAATAATATAATTCTAACACAGATAAATATTTAAACCCTTTAGCCAAATAAATGAGGATAACAAATGAAAACTGCAGGCCTTTGGAAGTGGGGGAGACGGCAATATCCCCATGCCCCCCCCCCCCCCTGGATGTGCCACTGGATCAATGCATCTCCATTGTACTATCATGTCGTAACTCAGAACATGACTTACAATACATTATTTCTATATTTATAAATCAGAAAAAAAATGTTAACTTGCACTTAAGCATTTAATTTTGTTAAAATCATTACTAAATTTTGCTCTTTCATGTTTATTTAATAAAAGTTCAAATAAAAGTACCACCAATACAGTTTCCCCATATTTATATTTTCATTGTTTACAATACCTCGCCATGTTTGTGTCTGTCAGAGCCAACCTTTACTTTATCAAGCAGTCATTTATTGCTAACAATATGGATATTGATATCTACTTTTTGTTACACAGGAATACAAGAAGAAGAATCAATTATTGCCCCGAACAAAGAGAAGAAACACAGTAAAAACTCCTGACAAATGCTAAGAAAGCATTTAATAAACAACACTCTCCATTTCTTTCTGAGGAATTGTTGCATCACTAATGAGAAAAAAATAATAATAATGGTGAGCTATCAATGAAAATCACACAAATAATGATACCTTGTATTTTAATTTGCACCTCAGTTCTAAATTGCTACTGTAATTTTTGTAATTCTGTATTTATTTTTACACAAATCAAAAATAAAGTTCACTGAATATTAACAGAGTTTTGTTTTCACCCTATTTTCAACTTGTACATAAATCATACTTTCAGTATTCATAAAACCACTCAGGACTTCATAACGCCTAAGTTCTGAAAAATATTTTGGTCAGATAATCATTATATGTTTTTATGTCTATTTCAACAACTTCAAATATCTGCATTGAACTGTAGTTTTCCTGGAGAAACCAGTAATTTTCTCTGAAAAGTACAAAATTCCGATGTATGTAGGATACAGCACAGAAAATTTAAACCATCACTTAGATATATGGTTCATTCTTTATCTTATTGTATTAATTACAAAAAAATTACTTTCTTAACTTCTAAAATGTATTTGACAAAATTTTTATCTATTATCATTATCATTAGAACATCTAACTAATATTTCTACTCCTTACAGTACTGTGAACTCTCAGTACTCTGTTGAACACTTTACAGTAAGTGTTTATCTCAAGGATTTTTCTCCATTCTTTCATTTAATCCTACTTACCATTAAAATGACAAACTCCCAATTGTTTATTAAAAGAATCTATCATGTTCATTCCCTTAATAAGTTATTTGTTTTACAACAAAACATTTTAAAAAACTGTACATTGTCTTTGGAAAAGTACAATCTGTACTTATATTTTTGAACACTGGAATCATTATTCCCTATTTTTTTCCATTCTGAATAGGATTAGGAGTGCAAACACGAGTGCTTTGCAAAAATTCGACTACAAGGAATAGCCAATGGTGTGAATACATCTACCCCCCTGCCATCACATCCTTTTAAACATTTTTACTATCAAATATACATTAATTTTGGGGAAGAAAAAAAAAGAAGAAAAGAAAACCAAACTTTTTTTTATTTAGCAATTTTAAACGTTTTAAGAATTTTAAGCTCATTATAAGAATTCCTCAAAAATTATATTAGTTTTCCAAAGCTACTTACTCAGTGGTGCACCAAGGGGAGACAGGGGGGCTTCAGCTTCCTCCAAAGCCAATGACACATACTCAAAAATATGGGTTTCACTTATTTTCTAACTAATAAAAGTCATTCAATATATCAATTGGTAATGTTATAAATATTAACTACAAGTTAATAAATACAAAATATCGTTGACATAAATGAAAAAGTCTTCATAAAAAACATCACGTAAAATGGACACTACCTGTCAGATGGACCCCTCCTCAAAAATACTGAGTGTGCCTTTTAACTTACTTTTATAATGCTTTTTAACATTATGATTCTTGCAGAATAATCAACCACTTTCAATTTATAAAATGAACTACCTAATAAATTTTGAAGATGAATTATTTAACAAATTAATTGTTTTTCATAACAATTTGCAATTATTTATTAATGCTTAATTTTTACTTGTTTATCCATTAACTCCAACATTGAAGGTCTCTAAGAAGGTTTTTGTTCCTAAAAAACTTATGTACTTATGGGCTTTGATTACACATCTACAATTGTTTACTCTCTTTGCTTTCCCTTTGCCCACAATCTTTTTTTAGATTTATTATTATTAGTGCCAAAATTTTAATTTATTGTCACCTTCTCCACACACTTTTCACTTAGAAAAGCAGTAACTTCAAATTTCCACTTTCATAGGCTTTATGATAACAATCTCTCCTCCTTTTCTTGAAAGTGTATTTAATATAATCGAAAGATTATTGATAATTGAATGAAATAACAACAAAAAAAATTTCAAGATGTCAGAGTAGATAGAGGCACATAATGCCGAACGGATCATTAGACAATTTTAGACACGGTGGAGGCAAAATGCCTGCAAAGGTATGGGCACGTGCGTCAAATGGGTGAGGGAAGGTGGCCAAAATGATTGAAAGGACCCCAGAAAGACTAAGAAGGAGAAGGAGGAGGAGGAGGGGAAGTAGAAGAAGGAGGAGGAGAAGTAGAAGAAGGAGGAGGAGAAGTAGAAGAAGGAGGAGGAGAAGTAGAAGGAGGAGGAGAAGTAGAAGGAAAAGACGAAGGAAAAGAAGAAGGAAAAGAAGAAGGAAAGGACGAAGGAGAAGAAGAAAAAGAAGATGGAGGAGGAGACCGAGGACACAGTGGAAGAATGCATTAAATAAAGCAATGGATGGAAGAAACCTACAAGAAAACAACTGGAAAGATGGTAGCAAATGGAAGCTAGGATGCGATAAGTGACTAAGTCGTAATAAATTCACAAAAATAAATAAAATAAAATATTTAAGATAACATCCACACAACTACAAATTATTGTAAGATGGAGCCGGTTAGAGCATCTGGTTTTAAACAAGAAATGTAATGCTATATAGTGCAGAGCAATATTACTTTCATTGCAATGTCCATTACTAATTATAACAAACTTATCAAATTTCTATGAAATTTATTTCATGCCTTGTATTCCTATTTGACAACCCTTACTCAAAGAGTCAGAGAAACACAAATCAATTATAATTAAAATGGTTCGAAGTATTACTTGCCCTGATTGTAAACCAAATCCAGTCAACTAGTTTACTTCCACTTGCTCCAACCAACTCAATAAATACTGAACTACAATAACCAACCAAACTGAATTATTAAATACACTAGCTGAACCCCAAGCAAAAATTCTACACATTGTAAATAATAATTGTATCAAAACTGAAATAGAAGAACCCAACCTGACATGGCCAGCACATGAACAGGGTGTTACAGCATTATAGGCCTGGTACTGTGCATAAAAGTCTTGTATTGGACAATGCTGAGATTCAATTGTACAGAAAAATCAAATAGTTCTTAAAATATTGGGATGGATTTTTTGCTTAAATTTAATTTTACATAGATTTGAGGTTTCTGCACCTACCTGATCACCCATGCCCTGGAGTGACAGCACCTAAAATTACTTAATCCCAAAAACCTACTAGAAATCACAATTGTGCCCCTTCGTTTCCCCACACGACCTCCATCCATCCTTTGTCACTTCCCTGCCTGTCCCCTCAAAACACAAAAACCTAGTTTAAGGGTCTACAATACATCATTCCTGTGTTATGCACGATTAAATATTATATTAAAATGTATGTTGCAATAATCTGTCTGAATCTGCAAACTTACATTTTTTCCTTTTAAATCTGTGCAGGAGAAATGCACAAGGATTCCATATCTAGCAATAGCACGCTTGCAGGATTTTGGGCCAATGGTTTCTTATAAATTACTCAAAAGCATAATCTAATCTTAGTGCAATGTACAGAGAATTGTTACATAGTAAAAAAACCACATTATAGGTGATATTTCCTTACTCTGCAAAGTTTATTCCTGATAAATTTTCGTAGCCAACAAGGCAAAGATAGTGGTAACATTTTTCAAGTATATGGTCATTTATTTATGAAACAGTCTTATCACTTCCATAATTAAGTGAAAATAATAATCAATTATTTCACAATAAAAAAATTACCCTTTAATTTCACAAAAGTGTACATATTTCACTTGTGAAGTATTTTTTGAATTTAAAGAAAGGTATTTAAGGAAAAAGACAATGAGGAAATTTGAGAGGATAATGAATACTAGTATCAGATGTTTGGAGAATTCCATAGTTTTCTGGTCAACAAATTCTAAGTTTATTAAATGTCACATTTTTTCAATTAGGATGTCTTTGCCACGTACACAATAAGATCACCCTAAAAAATAAATTCATTACAATATGTTCAAAATTGGTGTTAAAACCTTTTTATTCAACAAATTTATCTTTGAATTACATAACAAAAGCTATATAAGAAAACAGAAATTAGAAATCAAGACTCGGGTAAATGAAATTAAATAAAAAACCTTCCTACATACAGAAAATGTGAAAATATTTCTTTCCGAATACTTAGTGACAAATTATCTTATGAAAGGAATGTGTTACTTCAACCTCAATCACATTCAGACTTCAAACACAATCTGGCTATTTCAGCTCAAATAATTCAAGTTCCCTCTAGCCTTTTCCAACTCGTGGAGTAGGGAGTAAAATTGCGCCAAGTCCATTTCTACAAAAATGTTTTTCAACGAACCATCACCAGGTACACCCGTATCTGCTACTATTTTCAGTTGAACAAATGTTGTACCCACCATACTCTTCTCACTCGTTGAAGCCGTAACTCCGAATTTCCAATGAACATCAACCACTTTCATAGCCATTATGGCGACTATATCCGTTCCTTATCTTGAAGTATACCTAACTTTACACTGCACTTGGTTTAATCCAGCGTTTTAAATAATGAAATCATTCCTTACAACCATAATCCACTTGATATAAGTATTGACTATTGACGCTCATCCCAGCTGCCCTTTTCACAGCACGTGACAGTTGTGCACACACCTAATATCTTTGGCACACAGATGTGCACAGAACAAAAAACTGCGAAATATTGCTATGCTATATAATATCAGATAGAGATATACTCTTTGTATAATATACTATATATCTTTGTCCTATATAATATTTCGTATATTTATACGTGCCCCCTTCCCCTCTTGACGGAATGGTTTAGAAATAGTTTTGGACAACAGTAATAGATGGCAGCATTAAACAAGACGATGGAGTGCGTCCCATCAACCCCCGATGGTGGTTGGCTCCCGTGGTAAAATACTCTCTGGGTTGTTGGCTCCCGTTCATTCATGGCACGCATAATTAAGGTGGTCAGCAGAGAGTATATTAAGTGGTTAGAGCGAGATATTCTCTAGTAAATAGTCCATATTACGTTCAAAATTATTTTTTTGCGAGATAAGTGGGTATTGTGAGACATACATAAACAAAATAGGGACTTTTATGCTGAGTTTTAAGTAATTATGCGAATTAATTTTGTTCCATAAATGTAAAATAAAAATATTTTAATATCATATAAAGAGCTACAGTTGACTAGTTTCTTAACTAGTACCAACAGATCGCGTGGCCAAGGAATAAAAGAAAAGCATAAGATTGAACATAAAAAAGCACTATTACCCAATTAGTACGAGTAAAATCAATAAAAGTAACAAAATAGACATATATCTATATATTTTTGTACAGTGATGGCTAATAATGGCAAAAATTTCCATATTTGAGTGGAGCGAAAAGTCTTTAGTAAATAGGGCAACACCGTAATGCCCTAGAGATTGGCATAACTGCTCAGGGCACATGCTTCAAAGTTTCGTTGTTTTCAATCACTTTGAATACTGTTCGTCAACTGTTCGTTGCTTGGTCGACACGCGGTAAGTATGGTAAGTATCTGTAAGTATCACAATCGGAGTGAATTGGCGGAGTATTTATTTGCAAAGCCTCATTTGAGAGAAAACGAA
Source organism: Gryllus longicercus (assembly GCA_038098605.1). NCBI lineage: Eukaryota > Metazoa > Arthropoda > Insecta > Orthoptera > Gryllidae > Gryllus > Gryllus longicercus. The sequence continues at coordinate 2,423,828 of JAZDUA010000018.1, read as the reverse complement.
ATAATTCTCCCAATATTACGAGAACAGTGACGTAACAAAAAGTTTTCTAATAATTTTACAATGGTTGTTTTTCTCTTAATTTTTATTTCTTGAATTACCTGAGCCAATGGTAGGACAAACTTGAGATTATTCGATTGCTTAACAAGATCTGCGACATTATATAAAGCTTATATTTAACTTGACAGAAATTTTAATCATCAACTTCTACTGCTCCTTATTATCCTCATCACAATATTTTTTTTTGTTGATTCTTTTCAGTTATTCCCCTATTTTATTTTTGCTTAGTAAATTAAACTGCATGATCAATTTTTAATGTTTCAATAGTTTTGATTGAAATTTTACAAATATAATTGCAATTGCCATACTATTTCCAGTGGTGGGATTGTATAATTCAGAGAAACTATTTGCTGGTTTTCCATTTAATTTTATATCATGTTATGATATTGATTTAAATGCAGATTATTGTGTAAAGTACATATCAAACTAAAGCTGATAAAATGAAGTTACTGCAACATATAATTCTGAAAGCTGTATTATTGAGACCTTCAATAATAAAATTGTAACATTGTTGGAGATAAAATCTTCAAAAGTGATATGCAAGTGGCATAGTCTTTTGTAATCGTTTGTGTTGATGTTGCACTCAAAATGAAAAGAGGTTTAAATGTTTTGAAAATAAGACACAAGAACCATTCTAAAAGCAACTACTGTCCAGGAAATGCAAACAATTAGATAGCAGAAAGTGCTGAAGATAAAAGGGGTTTCTATTAAAATCCTGAAACTACCAAAGGTTGAATATGTCATTCCTATTACAATTTCAATAATTATTAAATTTGCCCTTAGGCAGATTTAGATAATGGAGGCCTTCAAGCACAAAACTACTGGGCACTCCTTCAGAAAAATCTTAAAAACTAAAAAAAACAAATTATGAATAAATCTAAGAAACACTAATTATGATAGAATAAATCATTGTTCCAAAACATGTAAATTAACAAATTGCTTACAAAGTAGAAATTTCTTCTTAAATTTCTCACCCATGTGAGGTGTCATCAAGTTTTACGGATGTTTCTCATGGTATGTTCCTTTCAATACACAGTTATTAGTGCCGATTGAAGGTAAATTGTAATAAATAAAAAACTTTTCTGGGGAGGGAGGGTTGGTGATTACAGATCCTTGTACTACTAAACAGGTGCAAGAAGCTATTCTGGGAGATGAATCTGTGACTTTGGTGTGTGGTAAGTGCAAGATATTCCTGTGCTTTCTAATTTCGTAATTCTAGATGGTGAATTAAATGAAACCTCTTTCTTTCTGATACAGATTTGTTTTTAGAACATTCATTTGAGTACATTCTATCTTAACATTTTTTTGCTTTTCAGATCCTCTTCCAGAGATGGCTTCTGAAGCATGCATATTAGACCCTACGAGTTTGACCCTAAGTGATTTTAAATTAATGTTCTCTTTGAGAAGTCAGAACTCAGAGATAATTTTAAAGAATTAATGTTACATGCAGTGAATGACTTGCTTAATTTATTACAAAGTTTCTCTACATATCTCTTTTATGCTGACAGTTTGTAATGGCATGAATAACGAGAGTTTTAAAATCAGTGTGTATTCTCATTGGATACAGATAGATTGCATAAACTGTATTTCCAACATTGACGTGGAAATTTCTAATTTAATTAAATTTAAAGATAAAATTAATTCTGAAAAGTGTGATCATTTTCTCAGTTTTGGAATACCTCTTTTGCTATGTTAAGACACTTTATTTGAATATTTTGAGTTTCTGTTTCAGAGGCTATTTTCATGCAATTTTAGAATTTCTTTAGTGCTTATTATGTTGTCTGTAATTTTATTTGTCATTAGTATTAATTAATTTTTATTATTACTATACATATAAGTTCCGTATGAATTGTTATACTGTTCTGACAATAATTGTTTCTCATGACAAACACAATCTTCATTCAATTTATATTCTACTAGGGGGTATCATTGTGCTTTGTTCATCCTCATGCCAATTACATTCTGAATTTTAATGCTGATTCTTATTAGATTGTGATTGTGAGTCGTGAATTCAATGCTTGATTTCATAGCTTAGTTGTTAGGACTAAATCCCGTTATCAGAAGGTCCCAGGCCCGGCTCCTGGTGCAATCAAATATTTGCACTTTGACAATCCATTTTCAAAATTAAATTGTTGCATGAGCATTGATGGAATTTCACTATTTGTAAATTATTGTTTTACTTTCACAGTGGATCCCATTTTAAACAAGCCAGGCTCTGAATTGTGCTTATGTGAGATTGGCATGGATAAATGAAATAATTTTGTCAATTATTTATTGACTAACGAAAAACATGTTTAGGTTGCAACTAGTAAAAGCGGTTCTTACAAGACATGCAGAGCATGCTAAAAGCTCAAGTTTTTGCACTACTGCTAAAAGTGGGACAATGCTCAAATGTTGAGATAAAACTTTGAAAGCAACAAAGAAAACAAAATATCTTCATGTGACCTTATAAGATACTACTGATCTTAATGTAATAGTACATAATTAAGTAATTTGTATTCTTGGATTAAAATAAGCACGGTGAAAGTGAAGCACTTAAAAAAGCATGGTGAAAGTGATTTTATTTTGTTTGTAGAAATGGGGCATCTGACTTATTTGTCAAGTGACGCTACCTTTCCTACACGCAAAATAAAATGGCACTCTCACCCCTTGTATCATAATTATGTTATATCTGGGCAAATGTGCGGTAGTATTTTCATTTGTTTCTTTTCAATTCTGTTCATATGGTTCATGCATAATGCTTGTAATAGTGTAGTGTTCACATTAATTTGGTCACATATCTGCAAGCAGATACTAAAGTTGCATTTGAGCAGGTTTACTGTTTATTACCTTGTGTAATACAAAATTGTTTTTACTAATGAAATTACGAAATTGTATAATATGAATATTCTCAACAAATAGTAGATTTTAGTGCCCTAATTTGACCTTTCTCTTCCATAAAATCCTTTTAATTGTGAATATTTTGGTAAATTGGGGCATGAAAATAACGAGTGAAATTTTAAAGTTCGCGCGTTGCTGGTTTATTTCAAATTTACAGGTTACTTTGCTATCCGTTTACCCAATAGAAATTATACAGAACAATGTGGCGGCACCGGAAGTTGGGCAAATAAGTTGAGTGCCGTCTCTGATATATACTCTTTGGTTCCGACCTGAGAAGCCCTGGAGTAGCCCCTGGCAAAGAGTATATATGGCCCCTGGTATATTTCCCAAGGGCTTCTGCTTATTAGTGCGGCATCCAGTTTGGGTTGTGTTGCAGTTCAATCTGTTAGTCTTTTGTGATAGCCAGCGCAGTAAATAAAGTTATTTTGTAATTGTGTTTGTGCTTGTTAATTGGAATTTTTTTTACTGAGTAAATCAACAAGAAGTGAGTGCCTACTGATTGACAACAGGGAACTATTGCTTATATGATGTATTTCATATAATTAATTTGTATGTATTATCAGGATAGTGAATCTCCAAATGCTATTGTAGTTTATTTCAAATAATTTGACGTAACGTATTTTGTAAGAGCTGCATGCCTTTCTTATGTGTTCCTGGGTGTAATTGGAATTGCAAAACTGGGTTACGTGTTCGAGTTTTTTTATTTCTCAACCAAGAAAAGCATCCGCAAATGGCGTAATGCCATTAAAAGATACAACTTTTCGCCTAATAAAAATACTAAGGTGAGAAATTCTAAAGAAAATGTATAGATTATGTTATTCTATGTTAAGTTGTTGCTTCGAAAAGTTATTGCTTTGAAGTTAGTTTTGTGGCATATGGTGTATAAAAAGAGAACTTCCAAAATGCTTTTCTTGGGGAATGTTTCAAAATAAATTACCAGTAAAAATATGTTTGCAGGTTTTAGCAGGATATCCATTGTTTCCAGAAAAATCTGTAGATGTTGAACTGTGGCAGTTATGTTAATATATTTTCTGTATACTATTTAATTTACTCTCATTATTTTCATAATAGGCTTGTGAGAGACTTTTTCAAAAAATGATTTTCGAATACACTGTCAGGCATGAGGTGAGAAGACTGGCACAATACTAAAAGTGCCTTTACAAATGTTTCAACTACTTCTGGATGCTGTTCCTAGTTTCCTGATCTGCCCTCTTGTATATCTGGTCTCCCTACAACCTACAGTGTGTGTATGGAGTAAAAGAGGATGAGTAGAGAGTGCTGCAATAGATCAAGCCATTACAAACAGCTTTAAAGAATATGAGGGATATGAAAATACCAGAAGTTTCTCCTCATTTGAAGAACTCAAATCCAAACTTCACTTTTTTAATAATAGTGAGTGGAAGGTACTTCAAGAAAGTGATTCAATTACTTTTTATAAAGTTGTTCTTGCACCTTATCTTAGGATAATTGCATCTCTTTCAATAGAGTTGAATTTGCACTTGAAAGTGTTCTTTGAAGGCAGTGAAATAGTGAGGCTAGGGGATGAAGATGTGCCTGCTACTGTGACAAATGTTGGGGCAATTGGTGCAATATTGACAACCCTAAATTCTTGGGAGTGTTCTGTTAGGAAAAGCAATGATTCCAATTTAATGAATGTTGCTGTAGATATTTTAAAGACAGTAGAACAAGAAACAAAATGATGTTGGGGAGGGGGGGGGGGGGGGGCAATGAAATGAAAGTTGCTGACATTGTCATTAGAATTGTCTCTAATAAGATACAGTTTTTCACTGTCAAGTGACATTGGAAGGTGTTTTTTAGTGGGTTGCAATCATTTACTTCCTTGCATAACTTTGGAGATAGCTTCAAGATATCGATGAGCTGATTTTTCACCTACCTTTGTTTTTTTTAAAAAAAAAATCATTTTTCATTGTTTACATGCTTGTTTGAACCGTATCTTTAGCTACAATAAATACCATTTTTTGTATGCCTATTTAAGTAAAAATTAATACCTTCTGGCTGTGAATTGTAGGTAAAAATCCTATGTGCCTGGCTTTTTGTTGAAGTATCTGTACATTTTCTTTTATAATAAATTTTGTGCTAAAAAATGTAGTGATTAATTTATTTCATTTGTAATCTAATGGTCCCTACATGTACTTCTTTGTTTTAATTCCATGAAATGTGTGCTTGGGCAATAGAATGAGATTTTACTGTGGTTAGGTTTTAATATGCCCTTTATCTTAATATTTCATTTGAAGAAAATTGTAATGCATGATTAATATCTCAAGAGAATTTAAAAAGTAAACTTATTTTGCCTAGTCAATTGGTATATATTTTCCTGGGTTTTAAAGTTAAAGTACAATATGCTGAGGCTATGGCCAGAATTAAATTTGAAAAGATCAACAATTTGGGTTAATTAACTTTGTTTTTCAGTAATAAAAAATGGATTTTTGAAGTTTGTTGTGCATGAATGTATTTTAACAAAAATTAGAATGGCTTTGTAGTGTAATTTAATTCTAATTTAAAATATTTTGAAACAGGTAAGCTGTAAAGTTAATAAGTTGAGTAATAAGAGATTTCATTCAATGCATTTTATGTTTCATATGGATTTATCTGCTTCTAATTATTACCCCAAAAAATTAATGTACTTTTTAAACATTTTTTTTTTTTTTTTGGTAATAATAATCTTGTTGCTAATTTTCTGGTTCATAGAAGGGAAGGGCACGTTTCTGTTTGGAAGGAAAAATGGAATTAATGAATTTGTTACTGAAAGAAAAATTCTGGTCTTTTTTTTTTTTTTTTCTTACAAACTTTTAACATCAGGAGAGAACTCTACCAAGTAAAAAAGGTAAAGGAATTTAATTTATGAGCGACAGCTAATTTAAAATCTTAACGAATGATTTCAAGGTAGTCTTGAAAATACTTTATCTGCTATTAAATTTGTTTTTGAGCATTGCATACTGGCACCGATTATTAAGATAGGAACCTTTTTATTGCAGCTCAGAGACGCCCACTGTTGGAATGAATACGTTTTACGTAGTTTTGGTAATTGGCGATACGTAACTTTGTTGTAAGTAAATGAGAATTGTAAAAACCAGAAGCACTTCCCCTAGTTCCACTGCCTGGCAGTCGCCGCTATGCGGGTAGGCTACAGTTGACAGCACATTTCACCCCACCATCAGCCTAGCTAACGGTGACGTCACGGCTGGGTGTTTGCTATTGGCCAGCCAAGACTAGCATCGACGTCACTCTTTGCCAAGCACGTGTGTCATGCGACCCACAGTAGTTGCCAGTATAATTTGAGTTGCAAGCACGCGCGTCGTGCGACTATGTTTTTCAGGTGTTTATCAAGCTGGAGGTGGGAATTCAAATCGAAATATTTAAGTTAATCCTGGAACGCCCTTTTGAATGTAGTAAACAAAAGACCATGCCTGAAATCAAATAATTTGGTTCTTTCTTCCAATGTTTAAAGACTACTTACTATCAGTATACTCTTGAACGTAAGTATTATAATAATATCAGAAACTATGAACAGGCATGTTAGGGTATTTTGACATTAGACTCGGCATTTCTATAAGAGTATTTCCCTCCACGAGTGTGATTGCAGTATAATAGTAATAATAATAATAATAATATTTTGCAATAATAGTCCAGAAAAATTTAATTTGCAAATCAATAGACTGGATTAGAGATATGAGCATCGGGACTATTGAAGTAGCAGGTGTAGATGTCAACACAATGAAAGGAAACAAAAATCATAGGCATTTATAGATCCCCAAATTCGAGCGTTAATGACTTTCTACTCAGGTTGGTAGAACATTTAACTAAACTTATAGGCAACAACAATAGTCAAGTTAATTATTTTGGGACATCTGAACATTAATATTGAACATAATGAACTACATGATTTAATAAAGAGCTTCAATATACATGATGTACAATTATTAGGGCCAACACGTATTACAACCCATTCCAGCTCTACCATAGACCACATCATTACAAACATTGAAATGTATAAATACTCTTATAATATTGATTTTCATCTATCTGATCACCCTGCACAAATCATTGAAATAATCAATTGCCTCATTAGCCGTGAACTACCTAAATACACATTCACCCGTGACACCAGCGATACTAAACTACATTTGTTAAATGAACATCTCCTAAAAGAGGAATGGACTGAAGTACACAATAGTAGTGATACCAATGAGAAATGGAACTTATTCCTGAGTACAAAATTGAATATTGTATGTCCCATTATTAAGAGGCAAATTAATGGAGCGAAAAAACCCAAAATTAAGCTTCCAAATGAAATTCTTGTTCCTAGAAAAATAAAAAACATGAATGACCTGTTCAGAGATACTAAGGACCCGTTTTATAATGAAAAGTATAAAAAACAATATAGGGTAAAACTGATGAATGAGAAAACTTATCAATTAAATAATAAAGTTAACAACTCAACAAATAAATCTAAAACATTATGGAATATAATTAACAACAGGAAAACTCAGTCTCACAAAAACATACACCTACTACATGAAGGCATGTTTCTTGATAATCCTTCTGATATTTGTAGGACAGATATTTATAGGAAACAAAAGTTAATAATATAGATGAAGCTATAGCTTGAATAATAAAATATTTTATAGCTGCTTCTGTTGATATTATATTATCTTTTGAGGATATTAATGGAATGAAAGCTAGCAAATTAATTTCTAAACCCATTCATGTGGCTGGTCATGAATTAGATCTAATTGAAATTATTGTACCTAAAATTAATATTATCAAGAATAATGATTTTGAAGGATTAAATGTAGAAATTAAAAAGAAAAGGATTATTGCCTTTATAAATGGGGTATGAACCCATTAGCTTAATTAGCTTATCTTTTTATTGATTTTTGGTGTATGATGCGCAAAAAATTTTGAATTTTTAAGTAATAGTTTAATTCTATTAAATTCAATGAAAGTAATATTAAATTACATGATTTATCCTATCAAGATAACCCTTTTTCAGGCATTTCATTACTTATTTAATGTAAATTTTAAAGATCTTGGTTCAATTTAATCTTATATTAATAAGAATATTTAATATAGTTAATATTAGGAATATAAAACATCAATCTAATTACGAAAGTATAATCTTTTTTTTTTTATTATAGCTTGTTCTTTCGTGCGGATTGATGTTTTTTTATTCCGTTGTTATATATATATATATATATATATATATATATATATATATATATATATATATATATATATATATATATACCTGATTTATTCCTGACTGAAGATTTATTATATTATTGTATGAGATATATTATTCCTGATTTACTGATTAATTCCTAACCGAAGATTAGTAATTTGAAATTTATTAATTAATACATTATATTCCAAATTTAAGACACTACTAATTGGAAAAATAAATATAGGAAGATCTTTTATATTCATTTCCTTATTTTCAATAATCTTATTTAATAACTTCCTAGGAATATTTCCATATATTTTCACAAGATCAAGTCACTTAACATTTACTTTATCTTTAGCACTACCATTCTGATTAACATTTATAGTATATGGATGAATCAATAATACTCAACACATATTTGCCCATCTAGTTCCTCAAGGAACCCCACCCATTTTAATACCTTTTATAGTATGTATTGAAACAATTAGAAATGTAATTCGCCCTTTAACTCTAGCCGTCCGACTAGCTGCTAATATAATTGTAGGTCATCTTTTATTAACCTTATTAGGTAATACAGGACCCATAATTATAAATTCAACTATTTTAATTCAAATCCTTATTCTATCACAAATTCTACTATTAATTCTTGAATTAGAAGTTTTGATTATTCAATCATACGTATTTGCTGTATTAACTACATTATATTCAAGAGAAGTAAATTAATGTGAACTCATCAAAATCATCCATTTCATCTAGTTAATGCCAGACCATGACCCATTACAGGAGCCATTGGAGCTATAACAATAGAAGCAGGATTAGTTAGTATATTCCATCAATATAATTTCACCATTATTTCAATTAGATTTGTAATCACCTTATTAACCATAATTCAATGATGACGAGATATTACACGAGAAGAAACATATCAAGGTATACATACATCAGTTGTCAAGCTAGGATTACGTTGAGGAATAATTCTACTTATTGTATCAGAAGTATTTTTTTTATTTCATTCTTCTGAGCATTCTTTCATAGAACAACATAGATTTAGGTATAATTTGTCCACATATAGGAATTACACCACTCAATCCTATACAAATCCCCCTTCTAAATACAGCTGTCTTACTAGCATCAGGAGTTACAGTTTCATGAGCTCATCATAGTCTAATAGAAAATAATTATAGACAAACCACACAAGGATTATTATTAACAATTATTTTAGGAATCTTCTTTACTATTCTTCAAGCATATGAATATATTGAAGCACCATTTACCATTGCAGATTCTGTTTATGGATCATCATTCTTTATAGCAACAGGATTCCATGGACTCCATGTTATTATTGGAACAACATTTCTTTCAGTATGTTTAATACGACACATAATGTTCCATTTCTCATCCAATCATCACTTCGGATTTGAAGCAGCAGCATGATATTGACACTTCGTAGATATTGTATGATTATTCCTATATATTTCAATTTATTGATGAGGTAGTTAACTTATTTAGTATATTTAACTTCCAATTAAAAGGATTGATTATCAAAATAAGTAATCCTAATTACCTCTATTATTATTATATTCACCTTAACTCTCACAACCATTTTAATATCATTATCAATAATTTTATAAAAAAAAACATATTAGACTGAGAAAAAATTTCACCATTTGAATGCGGATTTGATCCAAAAAGATCCGCATGTTTACCATTCTCACTACGATTCTTCTTAATTGCAATTATTTTCTTAATCTTCGACGTAGAAATTGCCTTAATTATACCTACAGTAATCATTCAACTTTCATCAAACCCATTACAGTGATTATTTACATTAATATTCTTTATTATCATCTTACTAATAGGATTATGTCATGAATGAAATCAAGGTGCCTTACAATGAGCCGAATAGGGATTATAGTCAAATATAACATTTGGGTTGCATTCAAAAAGTATTGATCATTCAATTAATCTCAATTAAGAAGCAATTATGCATTCAGTTTCGACCTGAAAGAAAGATTATTTAATCCTTAACTATTTATAAATATTTAAACATTTTCTGTATAATGAAAACATATCGTTTTATTATAAACAATATAAACTAGAAATAACAACGGAATTTAACCGCTAAAAAGAAAAGTTATCAGCTCACTTTGGTACAACTTATTTCCTTAATTGGAATTTATAATTCAATGATATTATTAACAAAAATATACCTCTTTTTGGTTTCAATTAATTATAAAATCACCTAAAGAATAATTATCTCCATAACATCTTCAATGTTATACTCTAAATATAAGCTATTTAAGTTAAAAAATATAATTATCACTACGAATTAAAATAATAATAATAAAAATAAATATCCAAACCATAAAACTTAACAAATATACTTAAAATAATTAAATTGATACTCTTGATTAAAAACTCTTACCTTATATAAAAATATAAATAATCCTTGACCTCCAAATTCCTCTCTTCAACCATAATCAATCACATGAACAATACTTAAACCTGTATATAAAGGATATGATCTAATTATATAAGTTGATATATAAGGCATGAATCATATTGATCCTAAAAATCCAACAAAACAATAATTTTTTAAACTAAATCTACAATAATTTGTCAATATTGATAATTCAAAACCAATTCAACCACCAATAAAACTAACAACCAACACCAAAATCCTCATATAAAATGGTAAACAAATTAAATTAGGAGTATTAAATATTAATCAAGACAATAATGAACCACCAATTACAGATATAAATATTAATATAAATATAGGACCTATAAATCCATAACTCTCATCTCCTAAACAATGTAATCTCTTAAATTTAAATTCACCCACCATTACATAATAAAGCAACCGAAAAGTAAAACAAACAGTTAATCCAGTAGAAAGAAAAAACAATACAAAAATTAATAAGTTAAAATTTCTTATTAATCTTAACTCCAAAATTAAATCCTTTGAATAAAAACCAGATAAAAAAGGCATACCAAATAAACTAAATTTGAAATTAAAAAACAAACAGAAGTTAAAGGCATCTGATTCACAATTCCACCTATTCCACGAATATCTTGAAGATCATTCATCCCATGAATAATAACACCCGCACATATAAATAATAAAGCCTTAAATAATGCATGAGTTAATAAATGAAAAAAGCCAAATCATAATAACCCAACCCAATAGTTCTTATTATTAAACCTAGTTGACTTAAAGTAGATAAAGCAATACTCCTCTTCAATTCAAATTCAAAATTAGCACCTAAACCAGACATAAATATAGTTAAGCAACCAATAAATAATATAAAATCACTCATTGAATACATTTCAATAAGTATACCAAATCGAATAAGCAAATATACCCCAGCCGTAACTAAGGTTGATGAATGAACCAAAGCAGAAACAGGTGTAGGAGCAGCTATAGCTGCCGGAAGTCAAGAAGAAAATGGAATTTGAGCTCTCCTAGTCATAGCTGCTATAATAACTAAGACAATTAAATATCACTTTTCTACATCCAAATTCCCAAAATTATTTACTCATAAATAATTTCAACTACCATCTCTTATTATTCAGGCAATCGATAATAATAATGCTACATCACCAATACGGTTAGATAAAGCTGTAATTATACCAGCATTATAAGACTTTACATTCTGATCATAAATTACTAAACAATACAAAACTAATCCTAAACCATCTCATCCCAAAAAAATTCTAATTAAATTAGGACTAATTATTAAAAACATTATAGATAACACAAATATCAATACCAAAATAAAAAAAAAAGAGATAGATTATGATCACCCATCATATATCTATCTCTATAATAAATTACTAAAGGAGAAATATATATTACAAATCTCATAAACAGAAATGATTTATAATCTAAAAGAACTCTTAAGATAATATTACAAGAATTTAAAGTTACAATATTTCAATCCAAAAAATCACATAATCATTAACACAGACAACCAACCCCAAAAAATATTACTATTGACATTGAAAATAAAACAACAAAAGATAATTTACAAATAAAATTATTATAATTAATAGCCTAATATACTAACTATCATATACCTTTGATTCCACAAATCAACATTCTTATTAAACTAAGAAAGCTAAATACAATTAAAAAAATAATCCCCACGCAAAATCAAAATATTTAAAGGAAATCAGTGTAAAAATAACAATAAATATCACGAAAATATCCATTCACATAACTAAATGAACCAGAAAAGTTCATACCATGCTGAGTATAAGAAAATAAGAATAATCTATAAGCAGCTCCCAAAAAAGATATTAAAGCAATTAAAAATATTCTTAATCATTTTCATGACATAATTCTATTAATTAATCTAATTTCTGCCAATAAATTTAAAGGTGGAGGAGCCGCTATACTAGATGATCTTAATAAAAATCATCATAATGTTATTCTAGCTATTAAACATATTAATCCCTTATTAATAATCAATCTACGACTCCCTAATCGCTCATAAATAATATTTGATAAACAAAATAAATCAGAAGAACATAATCCATGCCCAATTATTATTAAATAACAACCACAAAAGCCCCAAGAATTCAAAGTCATTAAACCACCTAAAACTATTCCTATATGCATAACAGAGCAATTAATGACTTCAAATCCACTTGACGTAAACATACCAACCCCATTAAAAAGCCTCCAACTATTCTAATTCTAATTCAAATAAAATTATATTTTAAACAACAAAATACTATAATACCAAAAACATGCATTAATCCATAACCACCCAACTTTAACAAAACACCTGCCAACCCTATAGAACCAGAAATAGGAGCTTCAAGATGGGCTTTAGGTAATCATAAATGAACCATAAATATAGGTATTTTAAACAAAAAACGCTATATATATTACTGACTTCATCACCTCAAAATCCATAAAAATATTAAGTTCCATTCATCTTATAAAAATTTAATAAACCAATCAACAAAGGTAAAGAAGCCAACAACGTATAAAATAATAAATAAATACCAGCCTGAACACGTTCAGGCTGATAACCCCACCCTAAAATTAAAAATAACGTAGGAATTAATCGACCTTCACAAAAAATATAAAAAGATAATATATATTTGCTAAACTTCTTGTTAAGATTTGATATGTGAGTGTTCCATTTTAGGTTTTCTTGAATTGTTAGTCCGAGGAAGGTAGTTTCATGAGATATTGTTACAGGGTTATTGTTTATGAGCAAATGCTGTGAGAGTTTGTCTTTACATTGAGGATTCATGAAATTTAGAGAGACTGTCTTGCTGGTGTTTATGATGAGTTTGTTGTCTTGAAACCATTTTACTAGTGCTTGCAAAGTTTTGTGAGTTTCTTTTTCTAATGATTGTTGTGTTTTTGCTTTGATGATGATGTTTGTGTCATCTGCAAACAAAATTATTTTGTTGTTCCTTAAAGCCAAAGGCATGTCATTTATGTATATAAGGAATAGTATTGGCCCAAGAATGGATCCTTGCGGGACTCCACAATTTATTATTTGAGGACAGGAGTAGTATGAGGAGATTTTGTTTTCTTTAGTGTGTTGGAGTGCAACTATTCGTCTACGGTTTGATAAATATGATTTGATCCATTGGCCTGCAATGCCTCGAATCCCTAGCATTTCTAGTTTTCTTAAAAGGTAAATGGTGTCAAAGGCTTTAGATGGTCAATGATGTCAAAGGCTTTTGACAAATCTAAGAAAAGGCCAATGGGAATTTCCTTCTGATTTAGTGCAACAAGTATGTCATTTAAAAAGGAGAAGATGGCTGTGTCTGTGGATCTATTACTCCTAAAGCCATGTTGTGCATTTGTAAGGACATTATTTGCATTGAGAAACTTTGAGTCTATCATAGAAAAGTCTTTCCAGAATTTTTGAAAATCCTGATAACAGGAAAATAGGCCTGTAGTTCATTGGGTCATAACTATTGCCCTTTTTAACCAATGGTTTAATTTTTGCTGTTTTGAATATATCTGGAAATATGCCTGATTTTAGAGAGTAATTGCAGATGTGAGAGAGTGGTTGCACTATACATGGAGCACTGTGTTTAATAAGAAAATCTGGAATGTTGTCCATGGCTGCTGAGAATTTATTCTCCATTTGTCCAATGATTTTAAAAATTTCAGAGGGGGTTGTTTCATATAAAAATATGGAATTTACAATTAGTGTAATATTAGTGTTTGTTTGATGTATTTTATTGTTTAGAGAGTGTTGAGAGATTAACTTATTACTAATTTGTGAAAAGTGTTCATTGAATATATCAGCTATTTCTTGTGGATCTTGTACAGTTTCGTTTTTGTAGAGGAGCTCTATGTTTTTTTTGTTATTATTAGTTGGTGCTGTAGTCTTTTTAATACTGTCCCACATGGCTTTTGTTTTATTACGTGCATTTGCAATGTACTTATCATTTGTTATAATTTTTGCTTGTTTGATTACTTTTTTTAGGATCGAATTATATGTTTTGTAATATGAAATGAAGTTTGAGTTACATTTGTTATTTATTAGTATTTTATACATGTTGCGTTTTCTTTCACATGACACTTTGATGCCTGTGGTAATCCATGATTTAGTTTTCTTATTTTGGATCTTTTTCAGTTTTTGAGGGAAAATGGCATTGAAATGTCTTAAGTATATATTTATGAATGAGTTAAACTTATCATTTGTATCGGTTGATTTATATACTTCATTCCAGTTTTCAAATCTGAGCAAGTTTTGAAATTTTATTATGTTTCCTTGGGAATAGTTACGGATTTCTTTGTAAGTTGTCTGTTCTGCAGTTTTTGTTTCTGTTGGAAGTGTTAGGATCTGGGCAATGTGGTCACTGAAACCTGTATTAAATGTAGCAACAGAAAAACAATGGTTATTTGCATCTATTATTATTTGATCTATAGCAGTGCTACTATTTTTGGATATTCGTGTTGGTGTATTTATGGTTGTTTGTAAATTGTATGATTTTAGTAGGTCTTCGAATAGATTTTCATTACTGGATTGTGTGAGGCAATTTATATTGAAGTCACCACAAAGAATAGTTTTATACTGTCTGCGTTTTTGAAGTTTTGTTAGAATAACTTCCAGATTTTTTAAAAAGGTTTTCAAATTTCCAGCAGGGCTGCGATATGCGCATAATACCCATGTTTTTATTGTTGTTAAGCCAGTGATGGATATTTCAAAGTCTTTCTCTTTTACAAGATGAGTGTGATTTGTGTAGGGTACAAAACTAATTGTATTTTTAATAAAAATGCATGTCCCACCATATGCATGATGTGCATTGTTAATATTGTGACATGAGCTACTGGCTAGAGAGAAACCTGGTATATATGTGTTATCTAATTGTTCTGTAGTTAGCCAGTGTTCTGTGAAGCACAATACTGAGATGTGGTTGAGTTTCTCCTCAAGTAATATTTCTATATCAGTGAGTTTATTTTTCAGGGACTGTACATTTTGGTGAAGAATGTGCAAATAGTTTTTATTTTTGTGTTGTTTGCTTTCCTGCCGATGTTTGATGCTACAGGTTATACACAGGAGTGGGTTTTCGGTTGCAGCGGAAGTTATATGTACGGATGGGACAGGGAGTAGGAAGTGTGGAAGTAGGTGAAGGGGCTGAAGAGAAGAAAGGTGAGGAGGTAGTTGGAAAAAGTGGAGTGGGCAGGAGCGGTGTAGGAGTAGGAACTGGCGTAGGTAAAAGAGGACTGGGGGCAGGTGAGGGATGTGGAGTGGGCAGGAGAGGTGTGGGAGTAGGAGAAGGAACTGGTGGAGGTAAGAGAGGACTGGATGGTGGTGAAAAATGCGGAGTGTGTAAGAGGGTTGTGGATGGAGAGGCAGAAGAATGGGTGGGAGATGGATGTGAGGTAGCAGGGGCAGGGGTTACCAGTAGGTGCGAGATGAGCATGGCTCCTAGTTTATGTTTTCCTATCTGGTTCATGTGGAGACCATGCCGAGTAAAATGTTTTCTTGAGAGGTTGTCAAGATCAACAAGTGTGATAGGTGTCCCTCTCAAGTGCTGTCTTATATGATGGTTTGCAATCTTAATTTCCTTGTTTATGGGAATGTTGTCGTGCCAGGGGGGCAGAGTGGTCATGATTACATTTGCGTGTTTGGCAGTCTCTTGTATTTTTGTTAAATGTTCCACTGCGTGAAAGTGACTGCCAGAATTAATGTCATTCTGCCCACCTATAATTATTACTGTGTCCTGTTGTGTAAAAGATCTAGTCTGAGTGTTTAAGTTCTCAATTACATGAGCCATCGTGGCATTAGGTTTGAAGTGTGAAAGAATTGAAATTATTATTTTGAGGTAGAAGAATATTTGTACCTTTTGTATCGCGGTTTATTAAAAATTGTTAATTTAATTGTGTGTATATATATATATATATATATATATATATATATATATATATATATATATATATATATAGTTATTTGGGATGTAATTATTTATAAGTATTTATATTAAAGTTATATTAAGATAATAAGAATAATTTATTTCTTATGTAATAATGATGGAATTACTAAATGAATTGTTTATGGTGTGTTGTTGTTTATTTATTTTAAGGAATTAGGCAAAATTATTGTTCACCTGTTTATCAAAAACATGTCTTCTTGAATTAATATGAAGTCGTGCCCACTGAGTTATTAAATGGCTGCGGTATATTGACCGTGCAAAGGTAGCATAATCATTAGTCTTTTAATTGGAGGCTGGAATGAATGGTTTGACGAAACAATAACTGTCTCGGGATAGTTAATTGAATTTTATTTTTGAGTCAAAAAGCTTAAATAATGACAGGGGACGAGAAGACCCTATATATCTTAATATTGTTATATTAACATTTATGTTTAGTGGTATTTAATATATTTTAATATATAATGTTTTGTTGGGGTGACAAGGGAATAATTTAACTTCTTTTTATTTAACTATGATGATTGGTTAATTGATCCTATTATTATGGAATGAAGATAAAGATACCTTAGGGATAACAGCGTAATATTATTGGAGAGTTCATATTGATAATAAGGATTGCGACCTCGATGTTGGATTAAGAAAATTATTGGGTGCAGGAGCTTAATATATTGGTCTGTTCGACCATTAAATTCTTACATGATCTGAGTTCAAACCGGTGTAAGCCAGGTTGGTTTCTATCTCTGTTTCATGAATGTATTTTAGTACGAAAGGATTAAATACATTAAATAATTTATTGTTTGGAATTATATTAATTATTATTTTGGCAGAATGAAGTGCAATGAATTTAGAATTCATGAATGTAATAATATTACATATAGTATTGTTTAATTGTATAATAAGTTTATTTTGTTATGTTATGTGAGTAGTTTTTGTATTAATTGGTGTTGCTTTTTTAACTTTATTAGAGCGTAAGGTTTTGGGTTATATTCAGATTCGAAAAGGTCCAAATAAGGTGGGTGTAATAGGAATTCATCAGCCTTTTGCTGATGCTATTAAGTTATTTTGTAGGGAGCAAACTTATCCTATGATATCTAATTATTTAATATATTTTTTTTTTGTCCAGTAGTTAGATTATTTTTATCTCTTTTGGTGTGGCTAATTTATCCTTTGGGATATGAATTGATTTCTTTTGATTTGGCATTATTATTTTTTTTTGTTGTACTAGTATAGGTGTATATTCTATGATGTTGGCTGGTTGATCATCTAATTCTAATTATGCATTATTGGGTGGTTTGCGAGCTGTAGCTCAGACTATTTCTTATGAAGTTAGTATGGCATTGATTTTATTAAGATTTATTATTTTGGTAGGTAGTTTTGGGATTAATTTATTTTTTGTTCATCAGTTGTATGTTTGGTTTTTTTTGTTAATATTCCTTTATTTTTTTGTTGATTTTCTTCTTGTTTAGCTGAGACTAATCGTACTACTTTTGATTTTTCTGAAGGTGAATCTGAATTGGTGTCGGGTTTTAATGTTGAGTATAGAAGAGGTGGTTTTGCATTAATTTTTATAGCTGAATTTTCAAGAATCTTATTTATAAGAATATTAACTATTTTAATTTTTTTTGGCGGTGATTTATTTTCTTTATTATTTTATTTTATATTGGTTTTTATATCATTTGTTTTTATTTGGGTTCGAGGTACTTTACCTCGTTTTCGTTATGATAAATTGATATATTTGGCTTGAAGGACTTACTTACCTGTTTCTTTGAATTATTTGATTTTTTTTGTTGTTTTTCATTTTGAATAAATAATATGGTTTATTGAGACATTTTAAGAAATTAAAAGTTAATAGAATAAACTTCTATCTTTTGTTTTCAAAACAAATGCTTTAAGCTTATTAACTTAATTAATGAATTGGTCTCATAATTTAAATATTATGGGATTGATGATGGAGTATATAAAATATCTAATGGTTAAAATTTGTCCTGTTAAGATATATGGTTCTTCAACTGGTTGGGCGCCAATTCAAGTTAGTGAAATAACAATAGATGAGTAAGTTCAGAATAGTATTTGATTAATTGGATAAAATTGTATTCTTCGGAATTTATTGTTTGATATGAAAGGTAAAGTAAATAAAATGGCAATGGATGCGATTAGAGCTATTACTCCTCCTAATTTGTTAGGAATTGATTGTAAAATGATGTAGGCAAATAGGAAGTATCATTCTGGTTGAATATGTACTGGTTTTACTAAGGGGTTAGCAGGAGTAAAATTGTCTGGATCTCCTAATAGATAAGGATTTGTAAGTGATAGAATAGTTAATGATATTAATATTATTAAAAATCCTATAATGGTGAAGTATGGATGGAATGGAATTTTATCTAAGTTTCTATTAATTCCTATAGGATTATTTGATCCTGTTTGGTGAAGAAAAAGTAGATGGATTATTACGAATGCTGCGACAGTAAATGGGATTATGAAATGAAATATAAAAATTCGAGTTAGTGTAACATTGTCAAATGCAAATCCACCTCATACTCATTGTACTAAATCAGTTCTTAAGTATGGGATTGCTGATAAAATATTGATAATTACGGTAGCTCCTCAAAATGATATTTGTCCTCATGGTAATACATATCCTATAAAAGCTGCAGCTATAACTAAGAATAAAGATAAGGGTTCCTGTTATTCAGGTGAATATTAAATTAGAAGCTCCGTAGTATATTCCACCTCCTACGTGAGTATAAAGACAAATAAAGAAAAATGATGCTCAATTAGCATGTATTGTTCGTAAAAGTCAACCAAAATTTACATCTCGGCAGATATGGTTTACTCTATTAAATGCTATGTCGATGTCGCCGGTGTAGTGTATAGCTAAGAAAATTCCTGTTATGATTTGAATAATTAAACATAATCCTAGCAGGGATCGGAAGTTTCATCATGTTGAGATGTTAGATGGGGTTGGTAAATCGATTAATGAGCTGTTGATAATTTTTAGTAATGGGTGATATGTTCGTAGGGGTTTATTCATTAGTTATGAATTTGAGTGTCGTAATGGTCCTTCTTGAAATGATGTAATTCTTACAATGATAATTAATGTAATTAGTAAGTAGGAAATACTGAAGGTTTAAGTTACATGTTAGGATATGATTTATTATCTTATGGTTTAATTTTATTGAGATTTTGAATTTGTGGTTTAATAATTATGGCAAGAGTTTCTATCTATCAATATCATTATTATTGAAATTATTTGGTTTTATAATTATTTTTTTAATATTAATATTAATATGTGCTTTTTCAAGAACTGATATATTATCTTTTAATATTTTTTTTATATATTTAGTAGATTAATTCCCACATTGTTTTTAATTTTTGGGTGGGGTTATCAGCCTGAACGTGTTCAGGCTGGTATTTATTTATTATTTTATACGTTGTTGGCTTCTTTACCTTTGTTGATTGGTTTATTAAATTTTTATAAGATGAATGGAACTTAATATTTTTATGGATTTTGAGGTGATGAAGTCAGTAATATATATAGCGTTTTTTGTTTAAAATACCTATATTTATGGTTCATTTATGATTACCTAAAGCCCATCTTGAAGCTCCTATTTCTGGTTCTATAGGGTTGGCAGGTGTTTTGTTAAAGTTGGGTGGTTATGGATTAATGCATGTTTTTGGTATTATAGTATTTTGTTGTTTAAAATATAATTTTATTTGAATTAGAATTAGAATAGTTGGAGGCTTTTTAATGGGGTTGGTATGTTTACGTCAAGTGGATTTGAAGTCATTAATTGCTCTGTTATGCATATAGGAATAGTTTTAGGTGGTTTAATGACTTTGAATTCTTGGGGCTTTTGTGGTTGTTATTTAATAATAATTGGGCATGGATTATGTTCTTCTGATTTATTTTGTTTATCAAATATTATTTATGAGCGATTAGGGAGTCGTAGATTGATTATTAATAAGGGATTAATATGTTTAATAGCTAGAATAACATTATGATGATTTTTATTAAGATCATCTAGTATAGCGGCTCCTCCACCTTTAAATTTATTGGCAGAAATTAGATTAATTAATAGAATTATGTCATGAAAATGATTAAGAATATTTTTAATTGCTTTAATATCTTTTTTGGGAGCTGCTTATAGATTATTCTTATTTTCTTATACTCAGCATGGTATGAACTTTTCTGGTTCATTTAGTTATGTGAATGGATATTTTCGTGATATTTATTGTTATTTTTACACTGATTTCCTTTAAATATTTTGATTTTGCGTGGGGATTATTTTTTTAATTGTATTTAGCTTTCTTAGTTTAATAAGAATGTTGATTTGTGGAATCAAAGGTATATGATAGTTAGTATATTAGGCTATTAATTATAATAATTTTATTTGTAAATTATCTTTTGTTGTTTTATTTTCAATGTCAATAGTAATATTTTTTGGGGTTGGTTGTCTGTGTTAATGATTATGTGATTTTTTGGATTGAAATATTGTAACTTTAAATTCTTGTAATATTATCTTAAGAGTTCTTTTAGATTATAAATCATTTCTGTTTATGAGATTTGTAATATATATTTCTCCTTTAGTAATTTATTATAGAGATAGATATATGATGGGTGATCATAATCTATCTCTTTTTTTTTTATTTTGGTATTGATATTTGTGTTATCTATAATGTTTTTAATAATTAGTCCTAATTTAATTAGAATTTTTTTGGGATGAGATGGTTTAGGATTAGTTTTGTATTGTTTAGTAATTTATGATCAGAATGTAAAGTCTTATAATGCTGGTATAATTACAGCTTTATCTAACCGTATTGGTGATGTAGCATTATTATTATCGATTGCCTGAATAATAAGAGATGGTAGTTGAAATTATTTATGAGTAAATAATTTTGGGAATTTGGATGTAGAAAAGTGATATTTAATTGTCTTAGTTATTATAGCAGCTATGACTAGGAGAGCTCAAATTCCATTTTCTTCTTGACTTCCGGCAGCTATAGCTGCTCCTACACCTGTTTCTGCTTTGGTTCATTCATCAACCTTAGTTACGGCTGGGGTATATTTGCTTATTCGATTTGGTATACTTATTGAAATGTATTCAATGAGTGATTTTATATTATTTATTGGTTGCTTAACTATATTTATGTCTGGTTTAGGTGCTAATTTTGAATTTGAATTGAAGAGGAGTATTGCTTTATCTACTTTAAGTCAACTAGGTTTAATAATAAGAACTATTGGGTTGGGTTATTATGATTTGGCTTTTTTCATTTATTAACTCATGCATTATTTAAGGCTTTATTATTTATATGTGCGGGTGTTATTATTCATGGGATGAATGATCTTCAAGATATTCGTGGAATAGGTGGAATTGTGAATCAGATGCCTTTAACTTCTGTTTGTTTTTTAATTTCAAATTTAGTTTATTTGGTATGCCTTTTTTATCTGGTTTTTATTCAAAGGATTTAATTTTGGAGTTAAGATTAATAAGAAATTTTAATTTATTAATTTTTGTATTGTTTTTTCTTTCTACTGGATTAACTGTTTGTTACACTTTTCGTTTACTTTATTATGTAATGGTGGGTGAATTTAATTTTAAAAGAATACATTGATTGGGTGATGAAAGTTATGGATTTATTGGTCCTATGTTTATATTAGTATTTATGTCTGTAATTGGTGGTTCATTGTAATATTTAATGCTCCTACTTTAATTTGTTTGCCATTTTATATAAAGATTTTGGCGTTGGTTGTTAGTTTTATTGGTGGTTGAATTGGTTTTGAACTAACGATATTGATAAATTATTGTAGATTTAGCTTAATAAATTATTATTTTGTAGGGTTTTTAGGATCGATATGATTTATACCCTATATGTCAACTTATATAATTAGATCTTATCCTTTATATGCAGGTTTAAATATTGCTCGTGTGATTGATTGTGGTTGAAGCGATGAATTTGGAGATCAAGGGTTATTTATATTTTTATATAAGATAAGAGTTTTTAATCAAGAGTATCAGTTTAATTATTTTAAGTATTATTTATTGAGTTTCATGTTTTGAATATTTATTTTTATTATTATTATATCCTTTTGTGGTTTGTCTATAATTATTTTCTATTAGACTATGATCAGCTCATGAAACTGTAACTCCTGATGCTAGTCAGACAGCTGTATTTAGAAGGGGGATTTGTATAGGATTGATTGGTGTAATTCCTATATGTGGTCAAATTTACCTAAATCAATGTTGTTCTATGAAAGAATGCTCAGAAGAATGAAATAAAAAAAAAAACTTCTGATACAATAAATAGAATTATTCCTCAACGTAGTCCTAGATTAACAACGGATGTATGTATACCTTGATATGTTCCTTCTCGTGTAATATCTCGTCATCATTGAATTATAGTTAGTAAAGTAATTAAAGTTTCAATTTATTTATTTATTTATTTTATTGAGTCACATATACAATTACAATCGTGTATGACGAGTCAATATGATGCCTTGGGTGGAGAGAGCGAAGTTATATTACTGTTCAGGAGCAAACAAGGGACCATCTCAGCATTTGCTCAAAGGACCAGGGAAACTGAACAAAACCTGATCGAGATGGGGTCATTGGCCTAGAAATACAATACTTGTTACAGTTAGATTAAGATATTACACAGTAGATAAATTATCTGCTAATAATTAACATTAATAATAATAATTGCATTAACAATAATAATTACATTAGCAATAATAATTACATTAACAATAATAATAATTACATTAATAATACATATCAATTATGTTTGCAACTACATCAAATTTTACAATAGTAGTACATTCTATATTTATAACTTGAAATGGTGAGGAGGCAAGTTTTGACCAGTTTTTTTCTTCTTCTATTCTCCTTCTATTTCACAGGATCAGGATCATTTTCAGCTTGAAACAGTTCATATGAAACAGAAAGTCTAATGGAATAAGAAATTCTTATTTATTTATATTTTTTAAGGGAAATGTAATTGAAATAATAATGAATCTGTATTGATGAAATATACTGATTAATCCTGCTGCTATTGTTATAGTTCTAATGGCTCCTGTAATGGGTCATCGTCTGGCATTTACTAGATGAAATGGATGATTTTGATGTGTTAACATTAATTTACTTCTCTTGAATATAATGTAGTTAATACAGCAAATACATATGATTGAATAATTGAAACTGCTAATTCAAGAATTAATAATAGAATTTGTGATAGGATGAAGATTTGGATTAAAATAGTTGAATTTATAATTATAGGTCCTGTATTACCTAATAAGGTTAATAAGAGGTGACCTGCAATCATATTTGCGGCTAATCGAACGGCTAGTGTTAATGGACGAATTACATTTCTGATTGTTTCAATTCACACTATGAAGGGTATTAAAGTAGGTGGGGTTCCTTGAGGAACTAAGTGGGCAAATAAATGCTGAGTATTATTAATTCACTCGTATAATATAAATGTTAATCAGAATGGTAATGCTAAAGATAGTGTGAATGTTAAGTGACTTGATCTTGTGAAAATGTATGGAAATAGTCCTAGGAAATTATTGAATAAAATAATTGAGAATAGGGAAATGAATAAAAAAGATCTTCCTATATTTGTTTCCGATTAGCAGTGTCTTAAATTTGGAGTTTCAAATTACTAGTCTTCTTATTACTAATTAATTCCTAATCGATGGGATGATTATTAGTCCTAGAAGGGTTCTTAATCAGTTTATAAGGTTATATATGTTTATGTTTGATCGAATGATGAAAAAAGATTAGATATCAGTTTGTTGATTGAATTTTATTGGTATGTATTACCATAAGGGTTTATGTAAACATTTTGAAGGTTTTTTGATCTCAAGGGTACGTGGCTTCTCCTTTTAATGATTGTATTGCTTTTTAATTTTGTTGCTACAAACATAACAGTAACTCACATCCAGCTCTACTCCTACCTCAAGCAAAAAGAGAGTTCAACAAACTGTACGTCGTGAAGCTACATTTATGTCCAGAAGCTAAATAAGTCTGAATTAGATTCTCACCCCCTAATGGCATGCATTTTCTTTATTTACATTTTCAGAATTTTTTCTTCCACCTTAAGCACTTATTAGGAAGCATTTTGTAAGATAATACACATAAAAGTCGAGATTTTCATGCAAAAGTTGTTTTTGTCCTTTAAAATCCTTTTTGCATTGTTTTATAATTGTTGCTTTGAATTGCTCTGGTTGAAATGAAAATAGAATATCACGATCGGGGCATTATACAAAATATTTCTATGGTTGTAATGTCTACCTGTGATAAGATATGTTGGGAGTGATACTTTTTCAACTGTGATTGTTTCATATGAAAGAAGGGGTACACTATCTATTATTAACATTTTTTTCTCCTTGAATAGAAATACAAAGAGGTTTCTCAGTAATATTAATTTCACTCATTTTTGTGTTGGATTTAGAATAGAACACTGAACAGCATTCCCAGGTTCTTGCGAATAATTAGAGCGTGGTGACCAAAGAGGTCATAAAACCCGCAAAATACAAATAGTTTATAGGGGCAGGATATTCTAAAGAAAATAGGTAATACATGAGTAATGTTCTAATTAAATTTCACCTATTGTTTATGAATGATTAATCTTGAATAGGATTTATTAACAAGCAAAGTAAATGCAAAATGATTTCTTGTGGAGTTGTCATTTGCCTATTCCAGATTCAGTTGTCTTGGACCAGGATTAATGTGAAGGAAAACCAAATAGGGAAACATAAAATATAATAAAAACAAAAACATCTTACAATTTGTTGTTTATTAAAGCTTCCAGATTTTGCAGAATGCAAAATACATTTTCTATAAAATACACATTCAACAAATACAACATTTAATTTCAATATAAAATATAATGCAATGAAGTCAAATTTTCTTTTTAAACCAGCAACTGCAAGGAGACATCACAGTTGTGGTGTCATATTTGGGAATCCACATGCTCTCACTAGTTCCGATAAATGAAAGGAAAGAGACAATGGTGTGTCATCCATGCTAGGGAAATATTAAGACACATGAGGTACCACACTCCTGGATTGTGTGGGATATTCACCCCATGAAAGGCAAACAAGACATGATCAGAAATGTAAAAGAAGTTTAATGACATGCTCTCTCAAAATAATTCATTCATTCATTTCCACACCACCTATGAGGTAGAATGCATGGTGCGTTTTTTTATACATGGTTTCCCCAGGAGGCCTAATCCATGTACCTATAAATAACTACACATTAGTACCTAACAATTCTCACCACCCTTAAGACATTTAATGGACCACATCACACTTATCAAAAATGTTTTCAGGCATGTATCCTTACACACTGGGCACATAAGCTGCACATTAATACATAACAAAATATCCAATCCCTTGTACATTAAATGGACCGCACCATTACACTTCCGTTTCAAGTGACCACACATTTAAGACTTCTTTTCCCATTAGAAATGTTTTCAGGCATGTATCCTTGCACTCTGGCCACATAAGCTGCACATTAATAATTTTTTTTTCTTTTCCTTCCTAAACAAGAACATAAAACTGTCCATTATTCCTCAACCTTCTTCTAACCTGCAAGAAAACAATTAAATTAGCAACATTCCAAAACTAAAACTATCTTAATATTTAACTAGAAGGACAAGAAAGATTAATATTAATATTTCACATAGAAAAAATGAATGGTCATCCATGCTAGGGAAATATTAAGACACATGAGGTACCACACTCCTGGATTGTGTGGGATATTCACCCCATGAAAGGCAAACAAGACATGATCAGAAATGCAAAAGAAGTTTAATGACATGCTCTCTCAAAATAATTCATTCATTCATTTCCACACCACCTATGTCGAAATGTATTCCTACACCACCAAATGTTTCATATTCCATGTATTCACCATGTATTCATATTCCTACACCACCAAAATCGAAAATGAATTTTTGGTTTCTAATAACCTCTTCAAAATCATTGATATTAGATAGTTACAACAGTGCTTACCATTTTACCTCTTAAATGAAAAAATGTTATTATCTTATTATAAAAAAAATAACCCCCCAAAAATCAATCACAAATAAAAAAAGGCAGCCCAACACATCCACGTATTTCATAAGCATAATAGTAAATACTCTACCTAAGGCCAGAACCAATTTTGTTTCTCCTACAAAGATCATAGCATCAGAATAAAAAGCAGTACTCTCATTACGACAGTCTTCATACCATTATAACCTAAAACTACCCACAAACTCTTATGGTAACACACACAAATGAAAAAGTTTGCATGCAATCACAGTGGTCCGTCACAAATAAAGGCAGCCCAACACATCCACGTATTTCATAAGCATAATAGTAATATTATTTTAAACACACAGATATATACAAAATAGCATTTTACTTCTCATCCTAGGCATGTACAAATTTTATGAAATACATGTCTACATCCAGACATACCTGTTCATCCTTTTGGGAATTATCATAATACTTATGTCCAAGAGAACACTTATAATAAGTAGTCTTTACAGCCTGGAAGGGAGAACCAAAATATTTGATTTCAGGTGCTTTATCTAGCTTTTTACTATGAAACTTAATGCCTGCAAAATAAACACAAACTTTGAAAAGAATGTTCCAGGATAAACTTAAATTGGGGTAAATTAATATTAAAAATATTTACCGACACACGGACGACTATGTCGAATAGAATAGCTATATCCACTAGCTTCCAACTCTGTAAATAGATTTTCAAAATCTTCCACGTAACCAGAAATAGTTCCAGAGGATTGCAAGTAGTCCTTCAGTCTCCTCTTCATAATTTCCTCGAGAGAATTAGCCATATTTCTACAAAAGAACGGTTTGTTACCACGTGAAGAAGAAGCCGTTTATTACCACGTGCCAAAATCATGAGCATTGAATATACCTTAAATACTTATTAAATCGTGTCTTACCATTCAAGATTAATGCAGATTGCCAAATCTTACAACAACACTGAAAAAAAAACAACAGAAATTCGTCAAACAACACAAATAGCACACAAAGCGTTCGCGTTCACACAAAGCAAAGCGTTCGCTACACCGCGCTATACGGAAGTGGTCGCCGCAGGCAGTCGCGTTCACACAACAGGAGTCGCAAGCAGTCGCAGGTCGCAGTCTTGGCTGGCCAATAGCAAACACCCAGCCGTGACGTCACGGGGCCGTCATCGTGACGTCACGGGCATCTGCTGTGAAGTGTAGCTTTCCCCCGCTATGCGACCCTACATTTCGTGACGTCACCAAGCAGTCCGGAGGCCTGTTATCACAAAGGCGCCACTATAGCGAGAAACGCCGGGGTACTTTGCGATACCTCCTCCTGTCGCATGAAGATCGGATACGTCATCACGAATTCTGGAGCTTGAAAACGAGTTTTGTTATCCGATCTTCATGCGACGTAAAGAGGTATCGAAGTTCCCGCTACTTGAGCGCGCTCTCTTGCCACCTGAGTGAACAGGTAAGTTGAGCCGAACGCCGATAGAATGAACTACAAGTCATCAACTTTATGGTGGGAATCGATAGGCTGATTTGCGATACCTCCTCCTATCGCATGAAGATCGGATACGTCATCACGAATTCTGAAGCTTAGAAACGAGTTTTGTTATCCGATCTTCATGCGATGTAAAGAGGTATCGAAGTTCCCGCTACTTGAGCGCGCTCTCTTGCCACCTGAGTGAACAGGTGAGTTGAGCCGAACGCCGATAGAGTGAACTACACGTCATCAACTTTATGGCGGGAATCGAAAGGCTGCTTTGCGATATAAAGAGGCAACGAAGTTCCCGCTACTTGAGCGCGCTCTCTTGCCACCTGAGTGAACAGGTGAGTTGAGCCGAACGCCGATAGAGTGAACTACAAGTCATCAACTTTATGGCGGGAATCGATAGGCTGCTTTGCGATACCTCCTCCTATCGCATGAAGATCGGATACGTGATCACGAATTCTGGAGCTTGAACGAGTTTTGTTATCCGATCTTCATGCGACGTAAAGAGGTATCGAAGTTCCCGCTACTTGAGCGCGCGCTCTTGCCACGAGTGAACAGGTGAGTTGAGCCGAACGCCGATAGAGTGAACTACAAGTCACCAACTTTATGGCGGGAATCGTTGGGATGCTTTGGATACCTCTTTATATCGCATGAAGATCTAATAACAGAAAACGTCTGCAAGCGTCTGTATGCAGGGAATGAAGGAAACGAAAGAGGTTCTTTCTTCCCCTTCGCGAAGTGGTTTTATTAGCGGACGCGCCATTTCAAAAAATGTCATTGTATTCGTTTTCTTTTAAGATATTACGGAAAATTTTCTGCATTTTTATTGCTATTATACGTGACGACAAAGTTGAAATATATCCGAAGTTAATGTTAGTTACTTTACTTGTGATTATGTATCCGAAATTACGATGTTAGTTACTTTACTTGTGATTAGGAACTAAATGCGGAGTCTTACTGCATTTAATGCGTTAAATTTCAAGCCTACAGTTATTGTTCTTTTTCACTTGGCAGTTTTTAGATGTTTAATCTGCTTCTACCACTCAATACCATGTTTCATTTGCTTCTATATTATATTTTCAAACACATTATTATATTTTCACACAATTTTCAAATGTAATATGTATATTAGATTTTTATTTTCGACAATTGTGTTTTAACTTTTGATTTCTGCCTACATAAGTTAAATGAATGTCTTGGTAAATCATTGTGCATAAAAAAAGTTGAGCATTCGTAGAAATTTATTTGCCCTGCCTTCTGAAAATATCTTAAAACGCAAATTAGCTCAGAATATATTACAAATATGTGTCTGGTCTACTATCAAATATGAAAACCATGTTGTAACTTTAAAACTCTTAAATAATCTGGAATTCTCAGAACTTAAGCTATTAATTTGTCTGAGAGAATTGTTATATGGAGTGTGTGTCATTGTATGGGTTAGAAGGTAATCCCACCAAACTTATCTAATACCTGTGTTATAGTGAATGTTTGTTATACAGATTTCATATTATAGATAACTCAACTTATGTTGTTTTTTAATTTGAGGTGTTTTGAATAATAACTTGAATATTTGAAAAATTGACATATTTTGATTCTTTATTACAAGAAACATCTAGTATTTTAAAAGAACTGTATGTTATATTTCTGTTACTATTTAAGATACTAATTGCATTGACAAGAGCTATAAATTAAACAATAAAAGTAAAAATGTTTGAAAAAAATGATTTGCAGTAATTTTCTACATTTTATTGGAGTTCTTCCAAATTAATTCATTTCAAATAAATACCATAATTGCATGCAATGATATTCATAATATTTTTTTTTAATTTTATTATATTATGGTGTAACTTAATTGTTAAAAAATATTGCTCCTTTGAATTGAATCAATTTGGCTTATGAGTGAATCAATTAGTTTCTTGTACTGATTGTTCCTGCAATACAGTTACCGTTGAGATTGAAAGATATGCAAGTTTACTGCCTTTTTGTGTATTTCAAACATCAGTAGGTTCAATCAATTTAAATTTACTTTTTCAAAATCTATCTATATACTCAATAGAGACCAGTGAAAAATTAATCAGAACTATTAAAATCCTTTTTGACACTGCAATGAAACAAATGAGGTTTGATCATGTTATTAGTAATAAAATTGATAAACTTGAGGAATTTTTCATTCAGAGAAAACAGGTTAAAAGGCCTAATTATTGATAAAAATGTAGTTGTATTAACAATACTATATACTAATGGTATAATAATTGTGGGAAACTCTCCAGTCAATTTGAAAAGTAAACTCAAGTTTTCTTCTCTTGCCGCACTCCATCTCTATGAGTTCACCCTTGGCATCTCAAATGATCAATGAACACTTGTATCTCTCGCATTTTATTGCAAAAAATAATAATAATATCAATGCTACAAACTAGAGTAGCATTTTGATGAGGTGTTAGATTGAAAGATACTTCTACAACAAAACTTGCATAGATATTGTATCTGAATGATTATATAGTTATTTTCTCTTATTCAACTTCAAATTTGGCAGCAGTAAGGAACACACCAAGTAAATCGAGAATACTATCTTCTAATGTTTTGGGTATAAAAGTGAAAATTAAATCTTACACATGGAAAAGCAACTAAAAATTATATGAAAGTGTGGGTTCTTCAGCATTGTTACATGTTTCCATTTGCATTGAAAAGAGAAAAAAAAAAGAAAAAAAATGAACTCAATTTTTTATGTCTGCAATATATGGTCATTAATGAATGCATATACTCGCAGACTAAGTGTATCCTAACATCAATAATGATTAAATATAATTTATCCTTACAATTTTCTTTTCAAAGAAAGATATTTCATGGAAATTGATCTGCCCGGAATCTATTGATGTGATATTTAGTATTCACTTGGAATGTACAAGAAATCACAAAAATAACCTCTGTGAGCAACTCATGAATAAAATTGTACTCCTGAGTCTTCATAAAATCTACCAATTAGCTATTATTAATAAATATTAGATGTTGTGAAGGATTGACCACTGATTAAGTTCTGCTCTTTCAGCCTATTGTTCTTTAAAGAACATCACTTACCATAGCGTATCTTTATGATGTTTTCAATCATATATTATCAAGTATGAATACAAGAACTGAGAAGTGGAAGATACAACTTTTATGTACAATGGCCTTTATACAACTACCAACTAATCTCAATATTGTAGGTTTCAGTCAAGAAGCATGAAACACCACCATCAAAATTTTTGACAATTACTTCCAGTAACAAATTAATGAGGTTGGAGAGCTTTATTGCTGTAAAATATACTTTGCCTAAACGCAAAATTACACATGTTCACAGTGGATAATTTCTAAAACTTACCTAATGTCAAAAGAGTTTATGATTACATCTAAACAAGGGCAAAACAAAACCAAAATTTAACTGTAGCAACTCTTCAAATCACATGTAAGTGCCTCTCAATGAAAAACTAACTTAACAGAAAACAATACAAAACAAATTTCAAATCTTTAAATTTCAATATTGGTTTAGACCTCATATACTTTTGAAACTTTAGGTTCAGAAAACTATTTCAGATTTTGTAAATTACTTATGGGCAGATTAACTTCCAAATAAAGTAATTTCTACAGATTCAAAATCCTAATCTTAAGCCATTTCTGAAATGATTCATATAAAATTGAAGTTCATAATTTTATAGCCTACTTTTTCAATTCTGAACTTCTTTCCCAAAGCCTGAGAGTTCCACTTGGGAATTATACACACCCAAATTATCCATTTATAACATACAAAATAGGTTTGGATCCAAAGGACATAAGTTTTCTCCAGAATTTTTTATCATCTATAAACTGAACGGTTACTTCAATAGAATAAGCACCTAAGATGTAAATGTGGCCCTAAACCGTTAGTTTCCCATTTGTCGAAAGTTATGTCTCGAACAAATGTGAACTATTAATGACAACACTTGGATGAAAATTTACATTTTCATTCAATGAAATACCGTTATTCCAGAACATTTTCCCTATCTCGGCGTAAGCTTTAAATTAATTTACTTTAGCTTCAAATTGGTTTTCTACTTGCATGCATTATGATATGAAACTATCTACCACTCTAACAATGATTAATTAAATTTAATTCTAATGCAGGAACACTTCAGATTGAATGGAACATGTTAAAAAAGTAAAACACAATGAGAAAAAACTGGAAGGCTACTCTCATATCAGTGTCCTTTGTATTCCTGTTTTGTTGAATCACTAGGATGAGATTTATGCAGTAATAATCTACGAAATGAATATATGCATTTACACAGTACAGACTTCACAAATGCATACTAAAATATACCCTACCCAAAAATATTAAATGATCATAACCGTTTCTCATAATTTTCGTGCACAATACATTCATAAGACACTTCACTAATGCTATGTAGTAAGCTATGGAATTTTGAATAGCACTCAATGAAACAAATAGATTTAAATTCCACAATGGCAAGTCTGCTGCTAAGTACATTTGACTATTACTATTAGAACCACGCTTAAATAAAATTCATGAACCAGAGTAGCCACCTTCTTACTATGTGAAAAGACAATTCTTTCTTTTTCACAGCCTGTTTCACTTGCATTTGTGCAGGTTGGCCTCTCTGTGACTTTTAGTAATGTTTATCAGCTTTGCTGCTTTTCAGAATGAACTGGTCGGCAAAAAATGTTCAAAACAGTAATTTTCCTGTCAAAAGTCATGAGTCATTCAGATAGCAGAAATTGACATTAGGTAAATGAATCATATCTTTAGAAACTATTTACAAAATTAAATTTATTGAAATATAATAAATAAATGTAAGTTAAGATTTAGGTCTTCAAACAAAATATGCAGAATAATAAGATATTTGCAAAAATATAATGCTTATTAAGAAAAGAGGTGAAATCATAAAATCATGTTTCAATGATATGGAAATTTGGTGTTCCTTAATACCAAGTGAGCATTTTTTTCTGGCTACATGGGAAAAATATGCAATTATATGAAAATCAAGTTCATAAATATCACTGCCACTAACATTCTTCCCTAACTAACACAGGAAAAATACAGAACCTTGAGCACAAAAACTCAGGAAAATATTTCAATCTGGATATGTTAGATCAATTCCATGACCGAAACTCTAGTGGTTTTACTTCATTAAAACTCAATTCATCTACCCCACATGCTGTCCAGTAGTGCTCAACAACTTCAACACTATAAGATCTAATTTTATTTAATCACCTATTTCTCTTCATATCTTTGGAAAAAATTGTATATTTTGTCTTCAGGTACTGTACGACTTGAAAAAAATAATGGCAACCAAATATACACAAGCTTCTTACACATTTAATGTACAAGTGTAGTGAATAGAAGAAAAGTGTGTTGGCTGGAGCTATTTTAATTGCTGATGGTGACCCTCTGAAGTAATGGTGGGTAGATCATTTTGGTCTGATCAACTGAGATGAACACTTATTGTAATGCATAATTATCCTGTGGTTGAATTTCTTTCGACATGGATTTCATTTGAAATGCAAGAGAATTCTTTAATTGACACTGCACAGTGTGACCATCATTAGTAAACTGTGAATTGAAATTTTAAGCAGTATTTTAACATGCCAACATTGTATGACCATATTTTGTACTACTTGTTTTATTTTCAATAAAATTTGGATATAAAATGCATATGATTAATATTAGTCTAATAATTGTATAAGCAAAGTGTTGAACTAATGATTATTAAATGTATCTAAAAATATAAATGTATCGAATGATAGAATTCATTAAAAAAAAAAAAAGAACTATAAATTTTGCCAAGAATCACAAAATATTATTTAATATTAAATAATAATGATGCTACTTTTCCACTCCGCTTCATGGTATACTATATTAGAATATGATCACATTATTTTTCATTGTAATCCCTGGACTTAGGCACTCAAGACTTAGTTGCTCAAGATTGGGAAGAGAGAATTATATACCTTTTTTTTGACAGGATATATTAATTAACATAACCAGAAAATTCACCTTCCATGCACTCTTTCTATAAAATTGCAATAATACAGCAGCATAATTGCCGTAAGTCAATGAACTTAAATACACATTGCTATGCAGGAGCCTTGCTGCGACAGACCCATGCATAACACCAGTCAGCACACTTTCCCGCCTACGCATGTAATGCGAAGGATCTTTCCTTGCTAGTAGCAGTACATGTTCCCTAGTAGGGAGTAAGCTTCCAATTCAAGCAAATCTGCAGGTGAAGCATGAATTTATTGATCATTTTTGGGTTGTACATTTTCTAGTTACTGTTCCCTTGGTACATTAAAACACAGAATTTTCCCGAATACACTATATGTAGTAGTAATACCATACAATATAGAGTAGTACATAATTATACCAGAGAACTTATTACACTTTTTTTGTTTTGTTTTTTAATACAACTGAATGGTTACCTACAACCTCAGAAATATGAGTATGTTGGTGAACTCTGGAAGGCTAGTGTACTGCTTATTTAAGAAATATATATCACTCATGTTCTGGCACCTAATATTCATCTTGAAAGACTCTAATGCATTTCCAAGAACAGAAATCAAATAAAACAATTCAATTTGAAAATTTGGCATACAATTTAATAATAAAAATAGGATTATTATAAAGAATATTTTCAAAGTTCCACATTATTATCTTGCCAACTGTTAATAAAATGTAGTCTGTTCAATGTTATATTGTAAAAGGAGGTAAGAATGCCTTCTATGCAAGCAAGTATGTGTTACATGATTATCACAATAACAATACAAGGAAGAGAGCAAGCTTCAACATCTTAATTGATATTTCAGCTGTGACTACTTCCTAATATTTCGAGTTGAAATTATTAGCCACTAGTGTGGATACATATTCACAATTTTTTTCTCTTCCATTTTCTAATTCCTTTTTTTTTATTTTTACAAATACGAGTACCATCTATGCAACAGGAGTACAATCAGTTCCACAAAGTGCCTCCTGAGTATTACACCATTTGCCTCAAGAAGCAACAAAACCCTTAAGCGTAAGCTACCATTTTGACCCCACAATTCAAGCTGGAAGTAAATCAAAGTCGTCACTAACATGCACCATTGGGACATGAAGTTCATCAATGACTGGTTTAGCTTTGAATTCACAAATAGTAAGTTCCTTCATCTTCCATTCCCAGTCCATTTTCTGCACTGCGTGCAAAGATTCTGCTTCATTATGGTGCCGAAGTAACATAGACTCTTTTATCTTTTCCCACTTATCATCTACGTCCTGCAACCAACTTAGGAAGAGACGTCCATTGTACCTGGACCGAGCATTTCTGTCCTTCTCTTCCTGCTCTGGCGTTATCACATTGTAGACTTCTTCGTCTTTGAGGATGGTGCACACTGAGAAAGGAAGGGACTGATTTGCTAGGGCCCTTGCGGCTCTACCGTGAACCCTAAGAATTTCTTGCTCCACTGACAACACTAGTTTCTCTTTTTCTATTACATGTTGCATTTTCAATCTAAACCTTTCTTTCTCTTGGTCTTGATAAAGATCTTTCATGGAAGCCGGGACCGTAGCAGGCGGTGTCGTTTGAGGTGAAGACCTATGAGAGGCAGCGTTTCCAGCAAGAACATACGTACATCGATTCATGAGGTAATCTTTGAACCCTTGTGGTGGCTTTGGTTGTACAGGAAAAAGGCCCTTTCTGCGCTTTTCAATCTGTTTCCGAATGTTGAGAAACAGTTGGTAGCAGTTGGTAATTGGTTGTTCATGTGGGTGAACCTCTGTAGCCGCACTTGTTGTTTCTGGAGTTTCAGAGGAAGATGTTGACAGGGTGGTCGAGGAAGCAGCCGCTGCCGCAGCTGCCTGACTTTCTTTGTTCTGTTTCATCTTCCGTTTACGAGGATGCAATTCTACAGGTGCAGGTTGCATAGTTGATTGCTGCTGGGATTGTTGATTACTTTGCTCAGATGGTTCTGAACCTTTATCATCTGCAGACGATGTGGCATTGGAGTTGGCACCAGAAGCCTTAGAGGCGCTAGCGACAGAACTGGAGTCAGCTGAGGATGCAGGAGCGGAACCGGTAGGGGAAGGTGTGTGCCTCTGTTGCGGAGAAGAGTTGTTTGATCCTCGGTCAGCAGCTGCACTATTGGACGCAGGGGAAGGGGATGATCCTGTAGATGCAGAGGCCCCACCCGAATTGGATGAACCACTAGACGATGAAACTGCTTGCGATCCACTACCACCTCCCGAAGCACCACCCCCTCCACCAGAACGATGGGAACTTCTTAAGACTCTCTGATGGTGACTAGCCCGCTGCTCTTCGGCTGTACCCCCAGAGCCATCCTTCTTATCTTCGTTCTTTCCACCAGATGAACTAGAACCTTCAGATTGTCCACTTTGTTGGCTGCTTTGTCCACTCCCACTACCTCCATCTTTATCACCACCACTTTCCCCAGTATTGGAGGCAACGACATATGGAAGGGCCTGGTGGTGTCGTGTAGCTCCATTTTTTCCATTGCGATTACCCTGCTCTTGCTCGATGGATGAGCTTTGTTGAGGGATGACTATTTTCAAAGGTGGGACTTTTGGTCCCCCTGTCCATCCACTACTAGAACTGGATTCAGAATTACTACTCCCTCCTTTTGATCCTCTATTATCTTTATCACCATCACTTTCATTCCCAACATTTCCAGACAGCTTTCCAGAAACACTGTTAGGTTTCGGGCTGTTACTAGCAGCTGCTGTTGCGTTGTTGGGACTTTTCCTGTCAACACTTCCTCCACCCTTACCACCACTACCACCCCCGTTTTTAGAGTCAGCACTAGATTTTGGACACTTTCCACCACTGTTACCCTTTCTGCCACCTGAGAATCTTCCAGAAGAACCACCACCATTTCTAGGGTTGTCTTTTCCGGAATCTGAATCTTTGTGCTTCTTTCGTCTGTTTTCTTCATCACCTTCTTCGGTTTCATTTACTTCAGAAAAATTTCTTTTTGACGATTGCTCTCCAGAACCATCTTGCCGTAAAGGACTATTTTCTTTTGTATCACCAGAATTTCCCGATCCTTCTTGTTTTTCGACATCTGGAGATGCACTAGACCCTCTCACTGGCGTGGCTTCCTTACTGCTTTTGAACTCGTACACATCATCACAACCCGATTTCCCTTCCATCATTAACCAATATTTTCTTCAAATTGACTCAAAGATAACAATTATTTCACCTATGACAATATTCCCTGAACATATGCTTTGCAAAAACCCCAGCTACATACTTTAATGATTATTCAACCTACCAAAAAATTTAGAATCACATTAAAGAATACAACCAAAAATAGTCAAAGACAATTCATTTATTATGATAGATAAAGGACCTCAGAAACAGAATAGTAAAATTATCATTGAATATGTAGATTATTAAAGATACAATAAAAAATATCCTGTAGAAAAAAATTGTTTACATAAATTTGAATGTAGCAATGTTAATGGAAAGTAATTTCAATACGCCGACGCTGCTCGCTGAGTCGGCAGAAGGTTGAAGCGTTTCTTGATGGTGATTCTTTCTCGGGAGTATGTGTCTGCTGGCGAGAAGCGAGCTGGAAAAACCACAAGAATTACGTCACTCTTTTATACGCACTAATGCACTGCACTTCAGAAACAATTAAATCGCGAGAATGAACTACAAAAGTGCACAGAAATTCCCAAAAAAATCCCTTTTCTACGCCCTCCACCGCTTGTTACCGCCGTGTAATTACGTTACATTACTTCTAACATGGACGACTCGCTTGCGTTTTTAAGCCTACTGATGGAGGCCGCATATGGATTTATTGTACAGGATAATTAAGGAAGGAACGACTGCCTATGAAATACAATATTTTAAATCGTATATTTGATCACCATTACCCGATAATTGGGAAAGCTTCAACATACATACCTGGGTGAGCACAAATTGTAGGCTTTCCGTTCGGGTCAATAGGCTGTAAAAAAAACAAAGAATTTCTTCAGAGGTCATTGCCAAGATATTATCATACTTCATATTTTCATATTTGAAGTTCAAAACCTTTCTTATCATACAGAGAATAAATGAAAATTTACGGACATAAACCACATGTAATCAGCAAACTTTACAGAACTTCCTTCCGATACTCGAGCAAACATTGCACTACAGTAATTGAAATAATTTACTTACCTTTAAAGTGTACACCCGCTCCCCTTTTGCATCCAAGTAATATCGCAAGAACATGATTAGAATATGCAATTCTATCTGTTCTTTGCTAATAAATATTACAACACGTGCAAAGAATGTTAGAACTGGTTAGAACGATTATCACAACAGCCAAATCCGGAGGAAAACAACAAATACTGTAATACGTGAACCAAACACGTACCGTAATTCCTGAAAGAAGCGTCGATGACTCATGTTTAAAAAGAAAAGAAGAAAATAAATGTTTTCGTGTATAAATACTACAATCAATTTATTTACAAATAAATAACAGATATGTTGAGAAATTTAATTACATTTCTGAGAGAAGATTTCTTGAAAAAAATGTTTTTTGACTTACTTAGTAAGCGCCAAAAGGCAGGGAGGGGGCAGGGAGTATATGGAGGGGGTAGAGGACAGTCCATGCCCGATGGCAAGGCTAAATTCCTGTGTTAATGAATTCGGGTGAAAGACCGTAAAATGCATTAATTAAGAAAGTATGTACTTCCTCTAATGATAAACACGGCAGTTCCGTACCAAAAATTAATGTAGAATTCCTAATTATTTTTGTTTATTTCTTCATGAATTGGGGAATTCAATATAAAAATCAAATAATCTTGAATATTCTTTTCTTTATTTGTTGTCGTATAAGGATATTGTATTACAAAAATATACTACAAACATACAATCCACGTTGTTTACATACAATCTTCAATGTAGACACAACTATACAAAAATAAAAAAAGATTCTGAACGCAACACGATCAAACATTCATATCACTATGATTGTGCTTGAAATAATTATACTGGCCAAGGTTTTAGGAGATGCATGTATTGCTTTCATTTTCTTTATCATCACAGGACAGCATTGACTTACCTGAAACAAACAAACAAAGCTCTCTATAATTTATTGTACACATCATTTAAGTCAACACAATATCAAACAAATTTTGTTAAGAGCATAATTTGCTCTCTGACAGTATTGTTTTCATAAAAATGTTTTGACGAGTACACATTATTGTTCCTAAAAATGTCAGTTACATTTTATACAGAATGTAGGTAATTAATAACATCAAATATATTTTATATTTAAGACTATTTAAAAGGCTGTTCAAATTGCCACCTGGTTCATGAAGACAAGAATCTTCTGAATTTTAGATTTCCAGCATATTAATGGTATGATTTGTGATCTATACATTTTACTTCATTTAACTTATAAAATATGTAACTCATTTTATTACCCACAATTTATTACATAGTAATATTATGCAAACAGGCAAATGTAAAACATACAAATGGGACAGCCTAGGTAGTAAGGCTGTTTTGGAATAATTAAATCAAATATGAAGTTAATTTTTAAAATGTCAAAACTAATGTAAAGACATTAACTTTTAGTAAAACGTGTTGTACTTATTGTTTGTATAATATGTGTAGAATAATATGAAATCGTTTCAATTTCAAAGAGATTATGTGGAATCAAATCACTGTTAAAAACATATACAATGCATAATCATGTTTTGTTATGCAAATGCTAACAGTGCCTAAAAATTAGAAAACATGACTTTTATTTAACTTTGCTCCACTTTAATAGTACAAAACACTAAACAGAATGTCAGCATAGCACGTTTTTGCCTTTACATGAATTAGAACTCTATCAAACAATGTTTCTTGTACATTGATAATGAGTAAAATTATGAACTATAATCCAATATAATGACAGAAAAAAATCAATAATCTGAGGTCTAATTAATCAACATTGAATTTTGATCAAAATCATTCAATTAAACATCCCTTCAAACTTAGTTTTTATGTTAAATGATTTTTTTTTTTTTTAAATTTAATTTATGCATATGAGAACGAAAGATTTCAGGGCTTGAGTAGTCAGGAGGTTGCCAGGACAAGATGTTAACTATTAAATAGTTACTATGAAACCAATTTGAAACTTCTAAATTTATTGTTTCTAATGTACAAGGGGAATATCTTTGACTTATTAAAGAAAGAGGGTACGGCTTAAAATTAAACCCTGAGTCTCCCATGTTCAATTGTCAAAGAATTAGAAAAATGAGTAAATAATGTTCCTTTGTGCCAATAAGGTATATCTACTCTTTGCAAATCTTTGTTTAACGTACAAGAATATCCACTCTAGGGCAATACCATGAAATCCATATGGAGGTAATTTTGAGAGAAAATGTTACAGTTAATGACATCAAAAGCTTTCGAAAGATCTACAAATATTTCAATAGGTGCTTCATTTTGATCATTTGTTGAAGGAACATCTTTAAGAAAAGAAAAAAATGTCATTTTCTGTAGGTTTTGATTTTCTAAATCCATTTTGAATGTCTGAAAACACTTTATTTTTACTGATAAGAGTATCCATTCATATATGAAAAAGCCTCTTTAATATTTTTGAGAAAACTGATGAAAGAGATATTGGAACTTAATTTTGATTTAATATAGAAAACATGAGTTAATGGGTGTATAAAGGCACGTGTTCACGTTTTTAATAAATAATTTGGAACCTCAAATAAACCAGCCAAATATTTTTTTTTTTATTTCACTGACTATTCTGAGGATTTCACTGGAATATGTTTCATCAACAAACATCATGTCAAAATTTGGTTGAGGAATGTATGGTGTTAAATTTTGTGATTTTAGTCCCTTCATGAGATCAACCGCTTATCTCAAAAAATGTAAGTTGAACAGACTTGAAACTTTTACCTGAATGCCAACTTCTCTGACATTATCCTTTAAAATAACATTTTCTACAAAATATTGAGTTGATGTGGTTGTATTTTTTATGATATTCCATACAGCTTCAGTTTTGTTATTAGCGTACAAAATATCCTGATCTTTTTGCATTATTTTTGGCCTTCCAGTTAAGTTTCCTTAAAATGCTTTTGTATTTTTAAAAGTAGACAAATAAACATGGTGATACATTATGATATTTAGAAATAAATAGTATGCTTGTTTTTAAACAATGTTTTAATTTATAGTATTATTCAAGTATTGCTTTTCTGTGAAATGTTTAATTTTCTCTTTTTTTTTTTCTCTCAAGGAAAGCACATGTTAAAATGAAATTAGTTTTGAGAAAAATACATTATATTTTTTGTTTGTGGCAACAGCATTTAAACTGCATCCTGTGATTCCTGCAGCAAGTAGATTGTAAATAATTCTATTTGAGTAAAGATGTAGTAAAGATGATGTAAAAGAAGTAGATGTAGTAGTAAGATGATTGTAGATTGAGTAACAATGTTAAAAGGAACTCTGGAGTGTGATAATGATTGACAGCAGGGAGATGGAATAAGCTCTTAAACAATAACACTTCTCAACTACAAGCTTCTCAAAGAATAGTTCTGAAGGAGAAATATTTTTACAACAATGAATGAATACAGACTCAATTCAAATTAGACTAAAAACAGCTCTAAAAAGGTTTGCAATAATACAATAATACTGCTTATGACAATGAATTGTCTACTCATTTTGCATAAACTTCAAATTACACAAACACATGCTAACATATCAAGTAATTGTATAACAAAGTAGAAACATTTTGTAGGAAAGGAGGAATTACTGAAGGAATGTTTTTATTGTACTCATATAACAATTAGCACAAAAGTATAAAACATTCATAGAATATATGTAGTCATACATCATACATAAGAATATTTAGCAATAAAATCTCCAGGGGAGCTTGATAAAGTATGTTTCTACGTGTCAATTAGGAAATCATCTTATAAATCATGCCCCTGTGTTCAAAAAGTGAGCAATACATGATTTTGCTTTTGATTTTGCTTCAGTACTTTGTTGTAGAGAAATATGAGGATGTTAAATGTAAAATGTACCATCATATATGTACTGTCTATCCTTAGGCTTTGTTCTCACTAAGAACTTGTGTATTTACATCATCAGGAGAAGTGGAAGATGCATTGTGAAACTCTGATTTTAAGTTATTTATGATTGCTATTGTGTGCGGTTTCCTTATTCGGGGAGTGCAATATTGAAGTACAGTTGTCGATGATGGTCTCTATAGTAGAGGCAGCATTGACACTTTTTGAAAGCTATGCACTTGCCAATCTATATGTATAGTTATATTCAATTTAATGAAAGCATTTATACTTCAGTTACATCTAAATACCATCAGTAAATGTCCTTATAAAAATAAATTCTGTATTCTGTAAGAGAATATTCTTTTGAATATTGTAATGTCTCCAAATTACTAGTAGGAAGTGTATACACTAGAGTGTAACACTCTGAAGTCTAACAGATTTTGTCTTTGAACATGCCATTTAGTAGTTTGGTCACATCCTCCCATTTGGAATTGAAGTGATATCTTACAACTCATGTAGACCAGACATTCCAATAAAAGATTTTCTTTTTCTAATTTACTATTAAGTTCAATAACAATTTAATAAAACATATCCCTGTGAGTCATTTTACTCATCAAATCCTCCTTCCTAATTGAACGTAACTCATTTAGAACAGAGTTCTAAAGTGACATCTGACACATGCTTAATGTACACAGCTTCTGGCAGGGTCTCAACACATTGCATCAGATGATGAATATTATTGAATTGTGCATTTTTGGTCTCACGATAATTTTAAAGTTCTGTTATTTTGCAACATAAATATTCCGACACTCCAAAATGGCACAATGGTCTTGCTATCATAAGATACTACGTTTATTTAGGTGTTTCTTAGCAAACAAATAGACCTCTTTTTAACCAAAAAGCTTTATTTATTAGTTATAGAAAAAAGAGCATTTTATTTTTTAAGACAACTTCTGTTAAGAGTGCATCAGTTTTTAAGCCAATTACTTATGAAAATATTCAAATTACTTATTTTATTTACTAATTTAGCTTGTCTGAAATTACTTGTGTTGGTGAAATCATAATTTTACTTTTTAGAATTTAAAGATTGTAATTCAAAAAATAATAAAATAACTTTTTTACAGGGAATTTATTTGATAATTTCTAAGGCCACTTCTTTCAAAAACTTGATTGTTTAACCTCACACATTCAAAAAGAGGGGTTAGAAATATGCTTCACACAGTATATTACCTTTCTGTGATCTTGTTTGTATGTTACAGTCTAATGTAATAATCCAAATAATATTTTGAATGATTTGAATTATTTTTAAAAGTTTAAATGTTTTATTTTAGGACAGAGATGCACCCAAGATTTTCCTTTGAGAGGGCTGCAGATAGTGTTCAGCCAACTTGATGTTTTTTTATAAAGAATTTTTCAAACTTGGGTGCTTCTGCTTGTTGTTGTTGCGATATAGAGAGGAGGGCATGGATTGCATCTGCGATGATCTGTGAAGTCAGCGTCTGTTGAGTATTCTCCGTCATTGTGGCACGTCGTGGTGAAGAAAACTCAGTCAGCAGGATTTTCACCGAGTATAAAATGTATTTTTATTTCTTCATTTTGTGTGTATAATGTTAAGGCTAAATGTTTCCCAACTGCTACTCTGGGTAGTGCTTTCTCCCAGGGGACTGAGAGTTTTTGACTATTTTCGTATTTGTACTAAACATAGAACTTTAAAGCTATTACAATGTTATTCAAAGTAACATTTCCTCTTTACAAATACATATTTCTTCAATAGGAAGGGTGTTTCTATCATTTTTGAAAGTCTGCTTGAAAAGTGTGTTTATCAAGAAGAAAAAAGAACTTCAAATCTTACATATATATAATATGGCATAATGTAACCATAATTATAACACAGAAACATATATTATTTTTGGCATCATCAGTGATATACAAAAATATAAATTCTTTGGGCCTACCCTATGTTTAGGCTGCATAATCTTGCAAACTCACGTCAGCCATTTTCAAACAGCATCTCTCAGCTGTTTCAGGTGCAAATATAAAATTTAAGCAAACATCTCTTGGAAGGTACTGCAACCAGATGGACTTTTTCTAAATAATTTTTCTAAACACTACTGCCACATGACAAATGAGCGGTGCTCAGCTAAACCTCCCCATTTCTTTAGCACGAGCAATGAAACAACAACATGAGTGGCGCTCAAGCTTCATCAGCCGAGCACGGTGTACTTGCCTGAGCATAGTTTGGAAAACGTTTAACTGTTATTATGTTAAATGACTTTTATCAGTGTAAGAAATAAGGAAAAGCTGTATTTTTTAATATGCATCATTGGCTTTGGGAATATGGAGGTGAAGTCCCATGAGTATC
Source organism: Gryllus longicercus (assembly GCA_038098605.1). NCBI lineage: Eukaryota > Metazoa > Arthropoda > Insecta > Orthoptera > Gryllidae > Gryllus > Gryllus longicercus. Next base: position 2,379,376 of record JAZDUA010000018.1, on the reverse strand, counting down.
CATCCCCCTTGAGTGCAACACTGTTTTGGAAACACTATTTATATTTACAGAATAATAGCTGTTTAGTTATATATCACTTTTGCTGCAACATTTTTTGTCTGCTTTTCATCATTATTAATTCATATGGAGTTATAAACCTACATTTGCTTTTGTGGCTGCTATTCCGTGTTCTTATATAGCTTATATTTTTAATATTATCCATTTAAAAACTAATTTTTATCAAAGTCATGCTGATGTTATGAAATAAACTATTAAACTATTTATCTGCACTTGAAGATTGAATGAAATATTATTTCAATGTAAATTCAGTGTCTTAAATTGTAAGATTTGAAACAATGATTTTGCTACACAACTTATGAAAAAATTTATTGCACATTTTGGAGCAATGCGTAGAAGATTTCATTTGTTCACCTGCATCTGCTTAGCATAAAGGATACTTACTCAGAATCCTAAGAGTAGCCAATTGTGGTCGTAACTTAGTTACGTATCAACCTTCAAACAGGTGGCACAGATTTGCTGGGTAGCCCATTTCTTCTATAATACTGTGCAAACAAAGAAAGATATCACTTCATTTGTCACAAAATTTGAGTATCATGTAAGTATAAAATATGTGTGTGTTAATTGAAAAGCCTAAGTAAATCATGCAGCAGTTTTGTAAACTTAAGTTGCAATAACTGATTATTTCTTTCAGTCTTTTTATGAAATACAATAAGCTATTGCCTTTTCTTTCATTTCAGAAGGAACACATACACTAGCATTTTCTTTGTAATTTATTTATTTCCAGTTCATTACCTGCGGCTTGCATCAAGAAATCCGGGAGGTCCGCAAGCTGACACAAAGACTCCTGGACCAGGAGGGGGCAAGAGTTCTCGCAGAAGCGTTATCTCTACATGCCCTCGTCTCCCTTCCCACTCCGGCCCCGCGTTTGAAAGGACATGTTCAATTTGGAATCGGCCTCCCGACTGCTCAGCAGTAAGCGAAAGTTGGTCTGCCCACATGCGCTCTTCTGGCGTGCGGTTAAAACACACCAGGAGAACATGATCACTGCATAGGAAAAAAAACATGAAGCTTAATTAGAAATATCAAGGGAAAAACACAAAAATCTAGATTAATAGTGTATAATAAAAGGGTTCAGGAGCAGATAGCCACTGCAGACATGTTGAATTATGAGATAAAATGTGATACATTCTGGATTGTCACTATTAGGAATGTACTAGAAATTTTAGTGTGTTACTTAGCCATTTCTCAAAATTTATGGCTACTTACAGAGAGGGTAAGAACTGACAATTTACTCCAATTTATACATTACAAAACTCAGGGAGAGGGGGATCAAAGAATGGATAATGAAATGAGTACCATCTTCACTTCTACAATAATTTGAATGAATATTACGAATGCTTTTTTCATAACCAATTTCCGTCATCTATATTCCTACATTTGAACAATTCAAAGAGTGGACATCATAAATATGGCACCTAATATTGATTAATCGTGTCCCTGACAAGGAGACATTAATACCTATCCACAGGGGTGGGTCCAGCCGAACATTAGGGTAGAGGGGGGCATTGTAGATTTTTGTTAAATAATAAACATATTTGTTATTATACTGTATATTATTTACTGTAGATATGATACTATACAATATTATTGTTTAAATAATTACATAATTCAAACACAAATAAATATTTAAATCAATTTTGCCAAATAAAAGAAGGAAAACTAAAACTCTAGGCCTTTGGGGAGGGGTGCACGGAGCCTCTCCAGCAGGGGACATGCACATGCTGCACTTCTCCTCATCGTGTGTGTGTCATACAGTTTTTAACTGCTTTTGACGTCAAGTAAATAATTAATGGCATCCAACTTTAGTAGGCGGTTATCCTTGGCAATCCCCCCCCCCCCCCTCATTGCTTCCACCTTGCTTACAGGAACAGAAACTGGAAGACTGAGAGCCTGGTAGACAGTATTCTCTCCAGTGGCATAGGTTGGGCAGAAGGATGGGGGGCATCTGCTTCATGTCACCTCCATCAGAAAATTTTATAGTTGGAATTTTTCAATTTTAATGATTTATTTTAAAATGATATAAATGAAATTAATAGTTGGACATTTAAATTATAAATACAGAAACTTGAAAGCAAAGCAAAGTAATAATGAAAAGTAAAATGTGAAACTACAAACTTACAGAAATTATAAATAAGTTTCCCACCCTTAAATCTTGAAAACAGTTTTTATAAAAAACATGCATTTGTCAATTAGTTATACTTTGTCTTAGATTATTTATTTAAAAATTATAATTAAATTATTCTGAATTACATAGTTTTTTAATATATTGCTAATAAATAACAACACAAATATACTTGAATTTTTATTAAATAATGTATAAATTATTCAGTAATAGATGTTTTTATATTTCATTTATGGCAGATGCAAGGAGTGATGACATTAGTTTTGCACCAGGTGACAACAACTGAAGCTACACCACTAAGTCCTTCAATTTTATAATTCATTACTTCTCAGAATGTAATTAAACAATGGGCATGCAAAGAACCTGAGATGTTTTACGAAAATAATCAATCCACAGTTCACTAGACATCAGTGATACATTTTACAAAAATATTAAAGCTCTATTATTATAAAACAAAAAAAAAATATCAAAAATAACAAAAAAAATCTTTTCAAAACAAAAATTTGATTAAAAAATTACAAACAAATTACTATTTTATTGATATTGCTAATCAAAATTATTTGGAAAGTAAATAATTTTTAAATTAGAAAAAATTAAAATATTGAGAATTCATTATTGTACGGATCAGTAAAAGGTTTAATAAAAGGGAAAAATGAGAGTTAAAAACACAACAGTGACAAATGCATTAATAAACATTTAAAATAATAAGATACAAATAAATTTACATTAGAATTATAAACAAAACAAAATAAAATAATGTACTCACGGAGAACAGGATGGTTGACGCAAAACCCAGTCTATAATTCCTAACATGGGAGTAATACCGGTGCCAGCTGCCAGTAAACACAACCTCTTAGCTCCAATCAAAATCTGAGGATCAAAGTCTCCATCCATCTCACTGATGTCCAGGGTGTCTCCTTCTTTCAGGCTGGTGATATGGTGACTTAGAGCACCATTAGGATACCCCTTCACCATGAGACAAAGGCAATCTGGCTCCCAACCGTCGGGCTTAAAGTCCGAGTGTAGATATGGAGGTATGGGTGTGTAACGTCTGCTCACTTCAATGCCTGTAACAAAATAAATATTATTCCACAAATGAATGTATATTGAGATGAGCCTTATTCAGCTTATAGTGAATATAAGGATGTAGAATATATTTTAAATGTGAGGAGGGAAGGAAAAAGAAAGAAAGAAAAAGAGAAGAAAAACAAGAATGGAAAAAAAACCATACACACACTACAAACAAGTCATCATAGTAGTGTGATGATTAAAACGAAAAATTGATAGAAAACCCTATTCAGGAGGATGTAGGAAAACAATAGGAATTAATAAATAAAGGAAAGAGTTGAGTATAGTTGTGAAATGTGAGGACGAAATAACAATAAAAAACATTAATTTTATGTGTTTCAATGTGAACAATATAAGAAAAGAATAGCTTAAGGAATTAGCAAATGGTAATGCAGGGAGAGTGTAACAAATGAAAAGGCATGAAAAAACTGCTTTTTTAAACACATTTTTGTGACTGAATGCAAATTTAGAAAATGCCACAAAATTATTAAGCAAATGGTTAGGGAAAATTTATCCAAATGGTTAGGGAAAAGAGCTACAGCTGAATCTCATAGCACATATTAATATTTTTATTTTGAAAATTAAATAGCCAGAAAAAGATGAAAAGACGACAAAAAACACAGAGAAATTATTAGAAAAAGATGAAAGAAGAATAAAACAAGAAGGAGAAACGAACAATGAAGATGGAGAGGTAAAAGGTGATGAAAGAAGATGCAGAAAGAACAAAGGATGAAAGGGAAAACCTCATTGAGGGAAGGGGAAGATATGAAGCAGAAGGATATGGCAGAGGAAAGATCTATGAAGAGAAAAAGGGTAGTATAAGAACAAAGAAAATAGAAAAAGGAATATGGGAGATAAAAAACAAGGAAGAACAATAACTCAGAAGAAAGGATAAGATAGAAGAGGTATGAAAAAGAAGGGAGCAATGAGTATTAAGAAGAAGGGAGCCTTAGAATAGGGAAAGAAACATAAGGTAAGATGCAAAAGATAAAATAAGAATGAGGAGGAAGAAGATGAAGAGAAGTAGCAGAAGAAGATGCCAGACGAATGAAGAAAGAACAATGAAGAGAAAGCAGGGTGAAATAAATATTAATAAAATAGTAAAAGAAAGAAGGGGAAAAAGAAAGATGAAGAAGCAAAAAGAAGAAGAGGAAGAAGAAGAAAGGATAAGAGGAAAGAGGTAAGAAATAGGAAGCAGTAACAATGAAGAAGAAAGGAGCGCCGGAATAGGGAAAGAAAAAAGAGGTAGGAGGGAAAATATAAAAATAAGAATGAGGAGGAAGAAGAAGAAGAAGACAAAGAGATAAAGAAACAGAAGAAGATGGCAGAGAAATGAGGGAAGAAATATGAAGAGCAAAAAGGGAGGAATAATAAGAAAGAGAATAGCAAAAGGATAAAGGGCAAAACGAAAGAGAAAGAACAAGAAGGAAAAATAAAAAGAAGAAGAAATGATAAGAAAAAAGGGAGAATGGAAAAGAAGGAAGCAATCAGAACGAAGAAGAGAGCCCCAGAATATGAAAGAGAGATGGAGGTAAGAGGAGGAGTAACTAGAGGGAAGAAGGTAGAAGAAGGGAGATCCAAACAGAGGAAAGAGGCAGAAGATAAAATAAGAATGAGGAGACAGAAGGAGAAGATGAAGAGGTGGTAGAGGATGAGTAATGAGAGGGAAGAAGAGAGATCCAAAGAAAGAAAGAAAGAAAGAAAGAAAGAAAGAAAGAAAGAAAGAAAGAAAGAAAGAAAGAAAGAAAGAAAGAAAGAAAGAAAGAAAGAAAGAAAGAATGAAGATAACATAAGAATGAGTAGGCAGAATGAGAAGTCGAGAAGAGATGAAAGAGGAGGAGTAACAACAGGGCAGAAGACAGAAGGAGACGTATCCAAAAAGAGAAAGATTGAGGATAGAATCAGAAGACGGAGGGGGGGGGGAGGTAAGAGCACCTTGCACGAGGGCGCGCGCCAGCACGTGGTGGCCGAGGCCCGGGACGTCGAGGCGCCTGCGCCGGGCGTCGCGCAGCACGAGCAGGCGCGTGGAGGGCGTGACGGGGAGCGACGCCAGCACGCGCGACGCCTCGTAGCGCCCGCCCCCGCGCCGCCCCGCCGCCTCCTCCCCGTCCTCCTCTTCCGCCGCCTCGCCCAGCTCCGCCCACACGCCCGCGCTCTCCTTGCGGAACGTCACCTGCAACACGTCACGCGCTCGTCACAGAGGCCTCGAATACACTAGTGAGGGCGAGATCAGCCGCTGCCCGGAGGAGGCTGCTCTTCTACAGGCGTTGCACTAGTCCCTTAAGTTGAGTGCATGTCTTTATCGCGGGAGGTGGAGGTGTTGTTCCCTCGCTGGATGGCGAGATTCGTCGGATTCCGGGGAATTTTCCCAACCAGGTGCGGGGCACCGCTGCAGTCGGGACAAGCTCTGTGCTCCCCACTGGTCTCATAACTTGGGTGGTGCATATGAGTGTAAGGGGTGAGGAGAAGACAAGAAAGAGGAAGGAAAGATCGCGCGCGCTCCGTGGCCCATTTGGTTGGGTACTGCACTGGCATTCGCCTGGTATTGATAGGAGAAATCACGGAACAATACCGGTCAGAGCAGCCACCAGCTAGAATTCTCCTCCAGGCAACGACTGAATCCGACCTAGTTAGGATTCATTTCACTGTGCATTTAAAGTAAATCAGCTCTTGCGGTTTCGTACAATCGGGAGCTCATATGTCGCTACAGTGACGTCACTATGGGATCGTTCATGCTCCCGATTGGACGAAACCGTCAACAGATGATTCCTGCCAGTGGCAGAGTTGCATAAATCGCAGTATAGTGCCGAAAATCCTTCCACCATCGAGATTTGGAACCTAGGATCCCCCGATGAGAGGCACTGCAGTGACATCAGTTGATGCCTTAAACCACCTTTGCCGGACTAATAATTTCAACAATATTTTATAATAGTAAATATCAAAGATTTTAATAATTTTTATAATTTCAAACATCAGAGTTTAATTTCGCTTTCTTTATTATTCCTTCTGATCAAACTTTCCACATTATTCGGGGGCCGCGTGCTCATATTAAGGACTCTCGAAGACATTAATCCGACTCTGATACGGATAAGTCATACTTTAACCTTCAATTGAACTCTGATTAAAATAAAAAATTAATTCACACAGATCAGTTGGGTCGTTGTTATCCAATGGGCAGCTCCGTTAAAACTTCAACTTGTCCCGATTGGATAACCGCGTCCAGCAAATGAAATGTATTTTCGCGTTTGGTTTTCATTGAAGTCATCCTCTTCCGACTCCAAATTAACCCAATTTTAACGTTTTCACTTCCACCCTAAATCGCCTTTCAACTCACCCAGGCGCCGTTTTCAAACTCAAACGCCGGGCCAATCCAAGGCGTGTGTAATGGAACTCCCATTAAGTTGTTTGTCGGGCATCTGCGCGCTGATTGGTCGTGGCGGGGACCGAACCGCGGTCCTCGGGGCTCAAAGCCCGATCGCCAATCTTCTCCGCCGATCCGCTTTGTCACTCGTAACGAATTAATCGCTCATCTGATAGCCCAATTCCCGCGGGCTGGCTGGGCGCGAACGCACGTGCCCACGTGGTTCGCCGCTCCGCCGATAGAGCGCACGGTCGTCTCTACGGTGCGGCGCGCGCGGACGTGGATGGAGGTGAAAAAAAAACCACACACACAGTGGTTGGGAAGGAATCCGTACACGAAAAATATGACTGTTTCATCAACTTTGAGTTTTTAAGGGCAACAACAGTAATAATAGAAATAGTAATAATAATAATAATAATAATAATAATAATAATAATGAAGCTGTGGATTTGTAGGCACGAAAAACTGTACAATAAGGCAGGCAAAATAGGCATTTAAAAGTGTAAAATAGGCAATTAAAAAGGCACTATATGTTTACGCACATCACACATTATAAACGTACTGGTGTAGAAAGTTTCTGAAGTAAACATAATATAGTCATCTTCATTAAATGTTTACTTTTATTTTTCTGGCAAATCCTCATAGAAATATTTTCTTTCACTCTCGGGCAATTCGGACAAAAAAGGATGAATCGCAGGAGCTACCACTTTACCTTCCTTTACATCATGCTGATACTCTCATGCTGCACAGTATGATCTTTTTTCTCACAATTAATTTAAACGTAATTGAAAATATAGTATGATTTGTTTAAATCGTAATGCATAACACAAATGTTGTAATCAGTGATACAATAGCATGTACTTTCTTGCATTATATCTGAAAATATTTCAAAATTTTGCCATTTTCAAAAATTCACAGAGATCAACGACAATGAGACCTGTGCCACTCTTTTAGGAATGCCTTGTTCTATCCGTGGGGAAAAAAATGGATGCAAAAATTTGTAGTATGTTGTGAGATTGTTTTCATGATTTGGGTTAATTTCAAGCAGAGATTTTGCAAAAACACTCATTAAAAAAATACATGATCTTTTTAAAGATCTGATTTTTAGAACATATTTCATTTAAGAAAAACCTCTCCGTATTCAAGTTTGTCCTTTTGCAATGTTCATGTTTCGCATTTTTCGAAAATACAGTGTTCGCGAAGAATGGATCCGACACATATGTTTATGCCGTGCTCTGATACATACGAGGAAAAAAAGTTTAAGAAAAAATTTGAAGCTTTTTGAATAAAAAAGTTTAAAAATTCGAAGAAAAAAATAATGTGACTACACCATCGATTTTGTACGTGTTTTAAAATAGGAAAAACTGGCACTTTGATGGATACAGAATAGATTTATCGACAGTTGTTTGATATATCTGTTCTCTGCAGGATAAAAACAAAAAAGTTCAATTTTTATTTTTTTATTAAGGATAATTGCGTTTTTTTCAATAAATACGAGAATAGCCAACATTTAAGCATTAATGACTGCGTTTTCCATTGAAGGATAAAAATCAGGCAAAAATCCGCAGCTTAATAATAATAATAATAATAATAATAATAATAATAATAATAACCACCACTAAAACTTCTGGTGCGCCCAAGCGAAAAGTCTTCCCACTCCTCCCCACATCCATCTGATACTGCAAGCCCCCAAGGATGTAATTTCCAATTAAAATATTGGTTTTCGTGTTTGAGGTAAATGCATAATTTTAACGTTCGTGGTAAGTACAAGATTTTGTTTTGAACCTAATTTTAATGATTCAGATCTACTTATTCACTAATTAACTAGATTTTAACTTGACTCGGTTTGTCTTTTCATATTTCCTTTCCATAATTCCCTGCATAAGAGAATATCATTCAACGTTTTCATATTTCTCTCGTAACCGCGATCCTCTCGAACCAAGTAAGTTATGCAGAGTATATCGAGCTCCGTATCGGAGGCAATAACAAGGTGTATAACGTGTCAATAAAAAATATAATTATTTTTAAGTAGTTCACGCGATAACAGACCGCCTTCCCTGGCATTTCCCTCATTGCTCCAGGCAATACCCCATTCTCTCCGACTGGAGGTCTGCCTGTACCGAGTCTCGCAAGGCGACGCAGCGCGGAGTGGCGCGGGGGGGGTCTCCGCCGCCTCCTCGGTGACCTTTGCGGGGGCGAAGGGCGGGCGGCGCTGATTAAAACGCGCGTCGACGCCCGCGGGAGGGCCCTTTGTCGCCCTCCCCGCCCAGGAGAAGGGAAGGATGAGACAGAGAAATGCAGGGAGAGGTGTGGAGAAATTGAGAGAGGGTCCGGGATCGGGGAAGGGTAATGAACCGTCGGAGGGAGTCGGGTGTAGGTAAGGAGGGCGGGGCGGAGCGGGGCGGGGCGGGGCGGGGCGGGGCGGGGCGGGGCGGGGCGGGGCGGGGCGGGCCGGGCCGGGGCGGGCCGGGGCGGACCATTAAGAAGAGTCGTTGGGGCGGCGGCGTGGAAGCCAAGACAGGAGGGTGCCCTTCGGAGGGACAGAGGCAGCTCAGGCGCCTAAGCAGAGAGAGAGAGGGGGGAGAGGGGCAGATAGAGACAGAGAGAGTGAGAGAGAGAGCCCTGAGAGCCAGCGAGAGCGAGACGGGCAGAGAGGGACAGTGGGAGTGGGAGTGGGAGTGTGTGTGTGAGAGAGAGAGAAAGAGTGAGAGAGTGAGTGAGAGAGATCACCAAGGAGGCTCTTAGAAAGGGAAAGCACATGAGAGCGCGTAGGCAAGGAAAAGTGAGCCGAATAAAGAAAACAGATAGGCCAAGTTCGTTCAAACACAGGTACGCCCGATTTACACTGTCCCCTTTGACCAACGCAATCGGTAGATTTAGCGATCGCGTGCAAGCGGGTTTGGAATCCGTTCGGTAACGACGGATAATACTGGTTAGGGTCAAGAATGTGATCGGGTCGGTGTTTGTGGAAGATACGAGGACGGGACCCTCGACCGGACGGGTGGGTTACGAGGGTGTTAACCGGGTGGGATCGAGGCATGAGTCGCTAATCGTTTCAGGAAACGGGTCGGGAACCGGATCGGGTCCCAGGAGGTGTCAGGATCCCAAACGGGACTGGGATCGCGGACGGGAGTCGGATGGGAGCCGAAGGAGGGATCTGATGGGGGGGGGGCGGGGCAGGGACGGGCATGTCATTTGCGCGGCGCGAGGGGTCGTGGGAGGGTCGTTAACTCGCGGCTCCGTCACCCGCACGCAGCCACCACGACGGGGCCTTCGTCGCCACACCACCGGGACAATCACCAGGCCTAAGGGCCGGATTCATACTCGAAACACGGGAAAAATTAAAAAGAGAAGAACTTGCAAGACCTTCACCTCCGATGTTGCAACAAAAGCATAACAACATTTTTTGTATTCCTCAGGAATTTAGAGTTACTAAAAACTGAGAATATAAACAACTTCAATGACACTACAAGATTATGCAATTTTTAAAAGTATCGCTTGCGAATCTCTCACGCACTGTTGGATCAAGCATTGTGTAAAAAAGACAAAAAAATATGAGACTTCTAAATTACAGTTACGAAACTTTGAGGGCATGTATACACTGATGACGCAATTTTCAAAATAATAAAAATTTAGGTGGACCGAAGAGAAACTGTACTATGCCTTGACACAAGAGACGAGAAAGACAAATTCGTCAATTCTTGGTAGTAGGGAGCGAATAACGACTATGTTAGAAGTATAACCGAAGCACACACAATAGGAAAATAGGGCGGGAGCCAGCAAGAAAAATCACGCATCATAAGCCCAAAGCTAAAACTTTTTGAGAAGTTAGCCAGTGTTATGAAAAACAGCGAAACGCAAGTATGCCGGTCGGTAGGTGTGAGCGTTGCGTGGCACAATTTTTTGAATGAGTCCAAAAAAAAAACTATGCGCTTGGGGAATGAATACACAGCTAATTCTTGTTGTATATTGTTCGTTAGAAAGGCTAAGTGTGAAGGGAAATGGCGTTTCAAACTGTCCGCCATTTTGAATTCAAAGTGACGTTTTTATTTCCTCTCGTATTACGAGCTCAAAGCCAATTTGTTTGGTCCAATGGTAGATGGGCAGATTAATGTAAGGGCGTGGATGGATGAAGAGAGATCGGAACGGGGATGGATCGGGGACGGAACGGCAACGGGCGATCTCGCGTTGGGGCGTGCGGGCTAGCGGGCGTTGCAGCTGAAAGGTAGGCACTGCGGGCGGGAATCGCGTTCACGTGTTACGTCGAAAGGGAATGGGAATGGGTGTCGGTGGGAGTCGCGCTGCCGTGTGTGTTTGCCTGGCGTTGAGTCGCAAGGTGGGCGGGTGGATCGGAGGGCGGTGGGTGGGGGTTCGGCGACGGTCGGACTGGCGTTGATGCGTGCGTGCGGGCGGGCGGTCTCTGCGTCAGAAGCGAAGGTGCTTCTCCGCTAACCCAATAACGTCGCCCCTTTGGCTGGCGGAAGGGCGCTGTTCCGCTCAGTTAGGCGGCGCGGGCGGGCGTCGGAGTTTGGGCCAACAACTCGCGGGCGACGCCGCCGCCCCCACCGCCAGGGCGTCGCGACGCGACGCGGCGCTGCGAGCGCCGACAGCAGGTACAACACAGCGCGGAAAGGGCGCGGCCCATATTGTGCACGAGCACGAGTTCGCAAACTCTTTCCCGGAGCAGCGTTTTTTAACGCTCGTGCACGAAGAGCTTTCAAACTTTATCATATTCATCCCTATTTGATTCTCTCTTGATTTAAAACATTCTATGAACTTTCGGCTTCAAAAGTTTAGTTTTGCGTGGATACAAAATGAACATCGTTGAACAAAAGGCTTTCGAACAAAAGGCAACGCATAAAATGGATGTAACATCGAAAAATATATTTCTAGAAAAAGTCTATTAAAATGTCTTCATCTCTCCCTAAAATATACGATGAAAATATACTGTGGACGACTAAAGGTTCAAAACGACGACTAAAGGGAAACAAATCAAATGAAATGTCAGCTATTTACAGGTAAATTTGATTACGCTAGAAATGAAAAATGTATTGCAGAGCTTATCATAATAATAAATATAATAATTTAGTAATAACAAAGCGAGGGGAATATTTTTTTTAGTTTATTTCGATTAAACCCCTATTCCGCATATAGTGCGTTTATATCTGACGTGTCTCTTTTTGTAAAGCAGTATTCAAGTTGTCGATATTCTTGGTATTGAATAAATGAGAACACATAGACTCTCCTACACCGAACAAAATTAAGCTTTTCTATTAATCCCAAAATCTACTACATCGATAGCTACCTTAATCAACATGTATACAATCTATGAATCAAATATCTCCGGTTTCGATTCTATAAGTAGAAACGCAATTAAGTTTAAAGAAATGGCAGACTTTCAACACACTTTCCCTCCACTTATACAACCATTCCGGTAGTGAGAAGCATTTAATATTATATTCCAATTGCAGCTTTGATCACATTGGAAAAGTACATCTTCTCTCGCATAATATTGCTACAGACTGTTTAAAAATTACAGGGCACAACGAAAACCGATTGAAATGAAGAAGGCAAGAAGCCATTCCTGATCTTTCAAACGCATGTGTTCGATCTGACTTACGAACGCCGCTCCAACTGCCGCCCCCGATCGTCCGGAGCGAGCTGCACGCGCGTCGGGCGCCCGCCCGCCCGCCCATCCTGGCGTGCGTCCGCGCTGGGGGAGTTTGGACAACAACTCCAGGCGAAGTGGCCTCTGCGGTGGGACCGACAAGGCGGAAGGGGGCAGCGGAGGGAGGCACGCCGAGGCACGTCGCCTCGGGGTGCGGAGCCGGGCAAACAGATTGGTGAGGCAGAGGGGAGAGAGGCTCGTGCGCAGTTTAGAATGAGAAGTCTATTAGACCACCCAAGCACATGGCGACGGGCGCCTACTGGCATTGTATTGAACAATGTACGCTTCAAGTTTAGAAATAGAGCATAAATGAACAGAAAAGTTCTGGTAGGAGTGTAGTATTAAATTTCAGTTTAAGCTTTGGCAAATTTGGAAAAATATTTCCTCTCTTCAGGAGAGAGAGAGAGAGAGTTTTGTTATATACTTGTTATTCGTACCATGATGTAACACCACCTACGTAATACCTGGCCATAATTTACGATACAATTACATGTAAACGCTGCGAAATCCCTCACTTTATATTCCTGAGTATCGTGAATGAATGTTCTTAGAATCACGACATCCTTCAGATATCATTTTATGTTACTTTTCTGGTCATGTCGATCAACGAAGTGCAACAGCAATTGGATTATAAATGTAAAGATAGTAAATTTAACAAGTAGCCCATGAAAATTCCGCGATTTTTGACGGTTCTAGAATTATTGGTCACTGTCTTTCTGTGATACTTTTACAGTTGAAATGCTATACCACAGGAGATGTCACCATCTCTATATCAGCTACAAACTTGGAAGTTTCTGCCACTCAGCCACAATGCTATCTAGTAGCGAAATGAAGTATTATTAAGGCGAAAAAAGAGTTTTAAAATTAATCTCGGAGGCCTCATCTAGGCTTAAAATTTGTTTCTTACCACAAATCTACAACTTCAACAGAGATGAAATCCCCGACTGACTGATTTCTTTGTTTTATCTCTCAAGTCAACTTCCGTACTCATTATTTCCGAAGTGCAGTGCATGTTCTTGCCCAAAAAGAGGCGGTGTTCCACCCCCGCTAGAACTTGACATCGAACGCCGACGTACACGTCGGTTCGCGAGTTCTTTCTCCATCCAGGTTTCTTTGCCAGCGCGGCGCCGCTGGACAAGATCTAAGCTCTCAACTAGAGTGGTGTGTGTATATCAGGTAGACAGAATGCGTGTTTAAGGATAGAGAACCGGACAAGGACGAGAAAAGAAAGATCGCGCGCGGTCCGTGGCCCGTTAGCTTACTGTTTTGGGATTCGCGTGGCGCTGATCTGAGAAACTCCGGAAAACTACCGATCGGAGCAGCCGGCCGCTAGAATTCTGCTTCGGACAGCGACTGAATTTGACCGGTCTCAAGCAAGTGCCGACAATTCTCCACCGTGGGATCTCCCTGTCAGAGCCGCTGCAGCAGCAGCTATTGCACTGAGCCACCTCAGCCGGTGAAAGCGAATTGTCAGGGTCCGACTCGTCGGGAGCGTCGGCCGCAGGAAAATTCGAAAATCGGCGTCCCACGGGGCGCCCCTGGGGCGGGCGCATGGGCGATGGGTCGATATGGGCGAGCGGCCGCAGCCATTCAGCAGACGCTCGATCGCTATTAAATCTTCATTTCCTCACGGCGGGGCAGGGGCAGGGGCTGCCCCTCGTAGGCCATTCCGCGCGGGGCAAACACATCACGCGGGCTGTACCGGCAGGTAGCGTGGGCATCAAAAGGAGGATTTTCATGTCGGAGAGAAGAATAAGATTCTAATCTTCTAATGTTGGTAATGCACGTCATGCTTCTGTCGGAAACTCTTTCGAAGGAAGCTATTCTCATCACTTGTTTTCCTACTAACTTCGAACCATTGGATAGCAACATGTATAACGGGTCAAAGACCCCTTGATATAACATAAAATACGAATTCTCGCGAGAAACTAAGAATCGGGTGGTGCTAGAAATGTACGACCATAATCCAAGTCTTATTATTTATTTACTTTTCGATGTCACAAAATAGTTAAAACAGCTTGCGACATACGGAGGAATACAGTTATATGTCGGTTGGTAGGAATATAGTTCATTACAAAACTTGAAACAAGAATTGAATTGTACGGTCTCCTATGAATAGTTCTATAGTATCGCTCAGTAGTCCAGACTACAGATTCCTCGACTGATTTGACTGTAGTTATATAGGACATCGTATCTCAACTGCTTAATACCGGCGTACGCATTGTTTTTCATGTTTTTTACCAGCAATTCTGATTAAGCCACGATAAAGTGTCGCTATTTTATCAAGTCAAAAACGAAAAGATGGAATAGGTTTGCCATAGCGCCGTGACATGACGTCACTAACGCAACCCGCAGGACATATCCGTTCGGCAGGAAGTTTCTCAGCCATTCTTCACAGGGGTTACGTAGCCATTAGTTTCATTCTACCAAATATATTTTCTTAAGTTATTTTTGTTACTGAAATCTAAAAGGCATACAGCACAAGGAAAAGAAATATGAAATACCAGAGAAATAATGTAAGTATTAATAAGTGCCAAATGGATAATCGAGTTTAAAACCTCAGTAGCATTAATTTTATTGCATTTTTAACATGTTTGATGGGTTTGAAGGGTGTGTCGGAAAAGTATTTGAAGGCGACAGTTCCAATCAGTAGTTTCCCAACTGACTTGCCGTCATTTGCTGGAGAAGTATCTTATATAGCGGGCCACGGACGTCTCGCTATCACTTGGCCATAAGAGGCGAAAGCCCGACGCACTCAGAGTGAAATGTGCTTACCGAGTCTTCCCACAGAATGCTTGACGCTTGTTTCCATGAGATTTCGCAATTATTTTAGTTTCATGTACTGAATGTGACGCATTATTGCAATTAGTGGAATAAGCTACGAACGTTTTATTTAAAGTGAATTTTTTTCGTATGTTAAAATTCTCGAAATTCCATAACCAATACCTGAAATACATCAGCTATCAGAATGAGTCTCAATCAATAAATAGATGACTGAACCGAGAGTTTTCATGGCATAGTGATAGGTAACATTCCAGTTGTGTCTGTCTCTAAACGGAAGGCCATTAGTTCCAGTCGCGATGGTGGAAGGATTATCAACACTAGCGTGTCACCTAGGTTACGATATGGAGGAAGAGTCGTGGCCAGCTGCTCTGATCGATAGTTTTCCGTGGTTTCTCCCATCAACACCAGGCAGGTGCCGGAGCAGTACCTTAACAAAAGGATTACGGACCGCGCGCGATTTTTCCTTCCTCTTTCTTGTCCTATCCGTGCTCGTTGCTTACCCACCAGAGACGAGTCACCCTCCGCAAGCGGACGTCTGGGCGAGCGCGGTATGTTACGGTCCAGAGAGGAACGAACACCACCAGTTGCAGGCTACGACATGCACTACGCTTACAATTAAAGAGCATTGCAGTTAAAGCGGACGGAAACAAGAAATAATCAAGTAAGGGGGGCGATCTCATCAAGTAGGGGGGGAAACGCCTGCACCTCCCGGGATTTAGCATACTCCGCACCTACGGGACCAAAAACCGCGGCAGTTGATGCGACATCAACGTAAATCATGGGTCCCCAAACTTTCTTCTACCGAGGGCCACATTGGAAGCTTTTAAGAGCCTCGAGAACCAAAATTAAATTTTATTTAAGGAATTAGTCGCTTATTTGTTACAATAATCTTTCATTAAAGTACGACAAAGTAGTTACTACTTCACTTATGAATTCTTAAAACACAGATGGGTAAATGAGCACACAATTCTGGACATAATATTCGTAATTATTCGTATTCGTAACTAATTGAGGACTACAATTTTTAATTTAATTACAATGAAATTAATTACAAATGAATTTAATTGCAATTTGAAAATATAATTACAATGACTTCATTTCTAATGACAGAAATGATAAATAATTTTAAAACGTATCTCAATGAGAGCAATGCGTTTGTTTTATTGAATCTAGCAGTCAGTAAATTTGTGGCTCAATTTTTGAGTCATCTATTATTAAAATGTGTCTCAAATAGCTGGTAAGTAGACCAAAGAGTGTGTAACAATAGTAAACCAGATTCTTATACTATGCAATAAAATGTTACAGCGTGTCTTATGATTACATTGAATTAGAATATTCTCTGGGTTGGTCCACACACAATACTTACTGACTCGCGACCCGTAGTTCGGAGACGTAAATGAAGGAGCGAGTGAAGGGGGCGTGCACGCACCCGCAGGGACTAGCAACCCGCGCAGCCGGAGCGAGTGAGTGAGCGGGGGTGGGGTGGGGGGTGGACGCACCTGGAGCTTTCCGTTGGCGCGCTGGACGTGCGTGGGCGGCCAGGCGACGGGGTGCGCGAGGCGGCGACGCCAGGCGAAGCGGCGCAGGTGGCGGCGCGGGGCGCCCCGCACCAGCGGCGACGGCGGCGCGCCGGCGGGCGGTGGCGGCAGCGCCGGCGGCGAGGGCGACGGCGGCGGCACCAGCAGCGCCACCGCCAGCGCGCGCCCGCCCTCCTCCAGGCGCACGCGCGCCGCCGGCCAGCCCGGCCGCGCCGCGCCCGCGTACCACACCAGCGACAGCGCGCCGCTCTGGGCACAGGCGCAGGCGGCGGTCAGGGAGGGGTCTCCAACGCACACCAACACACTCAAACACTCGAACATCCACAAACACTCGAACATACACAAACACTCGAACATACACAAACACTCGAACACTCACAAACACTCGAACACTCACAAACATTCGAACACTCACGATCACACATGAAGACCCTGAAACTCATTAACCCCTCAGAACACTCACACACACGAACAGTCACAAACACACACACGAGCCCACTAACACTCACAAATGCATCAACGCACTCAAACACTCATGAATATTCATAAACACACTCGAACATTCAAACACACAAGCACTCAAATATACAAACATTTGAACACTTACAAACGTAAGAACACTCTCAAACACACACCAACACTTTCAAACACACACGAACACTCTCAAACGCACATGAACCCTCCAAACACACACTAACACTCTCAAATACATATGAATAGTCGTAAACGCACGAACTTTCACGAACACTTACTAACATATCAACGCACTAAAATACACAATAACGCTCGCAAACACGAAAATTCACAAACACAAACGAACACGCACAAACACTCCAACCTACGAACACTCAAGCACATACACTAAAACACGCACGAACACGTGCAAAAATTTACGAACACACATATTAGATTTAAATTTATATTTAAATTGGCACTAATGGAACATACATTACATTTAAATATATATTTAAATTACCGTAATGAGAACTTAATCAAGAACGTCATCAATATATTCTGAAAAATCTTGTAGGTTAGTCTTAAGAAAAGTGTGAAAAGAGGAAAAGAAGTCAGAAAGGAAGAGTAAGGACCGCGTAAAATTCAATGAAAGATAGAGAGAAGGTAGACAGGACGAGATTTAAGATGAAGTGGGGGATAGAACAAAGAAAGAGAAGAAGAAGAAAGAGAAAAATACGAGGTTGAGAACCACAAACCAAACAAATAATAAAAGAAAGAATGAGAGGAGTATGAGTCAAAAGGAGAGGAATAAGGCGCTGAAAAGAAAGAAAAGAACGAGGAGAAAAATGAGGATAAGAAGCGTAAGGAGCACAAAGCGAAGAGAATGGTGGAAGAGAAGACGATTTATAAACAACACACACGAGGATGAGAAGCAAGATGAGGATACGTACAAGGATGAGCAGAAGAAAGAGAACAACAATGAGTAAAAACCAAATGATACAAGATGATGAGGAGGAAGTGAAAAAAGAGAGGAGTAAGAGGAAAAACAACAACAGAAAATGACGAGAAGAAAAATTAGGATGAGAAGCATAAGGAGCAGAAAAAGACGAAAATGGGGGAACAGAATCTGTAGATAGAGAAACAAGACAGTATGTGGAAGAGAAACAAGATGAGGATGAGTAGAAGGATGAGCAGAAGAAGGAGGAAAAGAAGTGAGAGAGACGAACAGAAGGAGACGAGGAGAAGAACATGCTGCTCACCTGCTGGAACCAGTCCATCCTGGGCGCGCCCACCTCCGCGACGGCCTGCGTCGCGGCGCCGGGCACCGCCTCCTTCTGCTTCCTCTCCTCCTCCTCCTCCGCCGCCGCCGGCGCCGCTTGGTCGGGCGCGGGCGGCGCGGGGGGCGCGAGCGGGGGCAGCATTCGCCCCAGCGACGCGCGGCTGTTGGCCAGCGCGGCGCGCAGCTCGTCGCTGGCGCCCTGGCTGTCCCGGCGCAGCCGCCCCACCACGCACTTCTGCAGGATGGACTCGTAGTTGACCCAGGCGTGCACCTGGTTGAAGAGGTCGGTGGCGTCGCGCCCCGCCCCGCGCAGCAGCTCCTCCGCGCCGCCCGGGTGGAAGTCCATGTAGTGCGTCACGTTGTACACGCGGCCTGCCCCCAACAACACACACACACACACGTCATGCGCCACGAACGTTCAGGGCGAGCCATACAACACACAAATATGTGCAGTGTTGGTCAGAATAAATGTTACAACCTTCCACAGCATGGTAGGAAACTAACTGTACATTGGTTGATTGAGGTTTCCAAGCGCGTCAACTACTAAGGTTATTAGTCCGGTAAGTATAGTCAATTGGTATTGCGGGAGATGGCCCTCGCTGTATAGTTAGATTCGGCGCCGACCTACCGACAAGTAGTGGCGTTGTCCCCATCATGGTGTCTCACCAGCAGGGCACCGCCCCAGCCAAGACAAGCTCTAAGCTCCTGACCGTTCTCCCGGCATATGTGGTAGTGTGGAGCATGTAATTGTATGAGTGAGTAAGTAAGGGAGACGGTAGGACAAGGAAGAGGAAAGAAAGATTGTGCGCGGTCCAAAGATACGTTTGATAGGGTAGTGCTCCAGCATTCGCATGGTAGTGATCGAAGCAAGGAAGCTAAAACCTCCCAGTCGCAGGTTTTGAAATCACATCCGTTGACGCCCTAGCCACCTAAGCTGTGCATCGGTGTTCGGCATGTACACGATGAGGAGGAAAATGTGATAGAAGACATAAGGGAGAATGAGACAAAAATAACGAGAACAAAAGGAAATGTAATGGAAAAGAAAAAGATGAGAAGAATGAAGACCACTTTTCGCCAACAAACATGTGGTGGAAAATCTTATATAACGAAGTTATACACGTGAATCTTTGACACATCTCTCCAAATTAGTAACGAATCATGAACGGATAAGCATAAGAATTCTCAGGAGACAATCAGCCCACTGATAATGAGAATTTTATATCTGTGTCAATTTTTCAGCGCTCACTACAAAAATCTCAATTTTTTAATTAAGAGGTTTGTTGCATGCATGGCAAAGACGATCTGATGCAGTCGAAAATTCACTGTAGCCATAGCCCTAGCACAGGGTGTTCTCTGAGGGTGCGTGTACCTGCCAAACCCAGTGCAAGTGCAACCTGTCAGCTTGAGATGTCATATCAAAAATGTCATTTTTTCATCGAAAGCATTTCCTTTGACACTGGGCGCAATCAATGGGAAAACGAGTGGATCACGGCCGATCAAGCCTCTGAACAGGTCTTCGGAGATAGCGATCCAACACGACATCCTCTCGGATTGTTTGGCTGATTTCTTAGGCTAGATCGGTTTGGCTGAGACCAAGCGATCGAGCTCTTCCAACATCACCTGACGCTTCTTGCTTTCGTACTTGAGCTTCCTACTACCTAAAATTAGCACCTTTTTTAACGTTTTACATATTACTGCTTCGGTAAAATCATTCACGTGACTTCTTTAAATTGCATTAGCTTATTGAAGTTGATAAAGGGCTTCAATATAAGCACGCGAACACACGAGATTTGTGGCAGAATTATGACTCAAACATCGATCGCCCAAAATAGTATTTCGAGATCCCTACACGAGGAGCGGTAGCGAAGGAGCCCCAACCCACTCATCACGATAAGTGAGCGCACAAACATGAAACTTACAGACGATGAACAGATAGTTTATTAATATAATATGTTTTCTTCTTTATTAGTTAATAGGTAATTATTACAAACAAATTAGATTACTTGGTGCTATGTGGCTAGGTCGAAGCCACACCTATCCACAATACCTCCATCCTTCCACGTTCTAACCTTTCGAATTCTGGTATTCACCCCAAATGGTCTCTCCATCGCATCAAAGCCTGAAGAGGAAAAAACTTGACATCAGAAGAAGTAGATGCTAATGCTTTTTGCTTCTTTGCACCTCAACCCTTCGGACACGAGATGTGATGCATTTGCATATGAAAATGAATTTTCATCCCTACATCTGTCGGAATCCTCTATGATATCCCCTTTAAAGACGCCAAAAAGGGTATTAGGTATTTAGGGTTTTTCCAGTCTGACATTTCTGCATGATTGGCGTCGTGGCCAGCGCCGGGTGCGAGGTGCACTTGCAGTCGTTTGTTTGCCGGCGGTTCCGAGAAGGCATCGAACGGGCCGTGCCTCGCCGCACCCACCGGCTGGATTCCCAGAGGAAGCAAATGGCGAAGGCTTCCTCGAAGCACGCGTTCGCTTACGCCGCCAGCGCGCGGGCGATGACCAGCGGCACAGTTCTCTCGAGCCCGCAACAAACAACTGAACGGGAACGAACAGTCCAAACGCCACATGTGCACGACGCAAAAGTTGAGATATAGTACACATATTGGTCTAGAATTTTATTTTCAGAAAAGCGCCCGAGGCCTTACACTAAATTGAATTAAGTTTTTTAATTTATTAAAATAAGGAAAGTATTCTAAAATTTAAAATTCCTGTTACATATTTTCATTTTTCTTTAACAGAAAAAAGTGGGCAGTTTATATTTTGAATGTTTGCTCATAATAATAATAATAATAATAATAATAATAATAATAATAATAATAATAATAATAATAATAATAATAATAATAATAATAATAATAATAATAAACAGCCGATCAGATGGCCGAGATCGCTAAGGCAGTAGTGCCGGAGTGGTTTCGGACCAGAAGATCGCGGGTTCGAGTCCCGCCTCGGGCATGGATGTATTTGTGTATGTCTGTATGTGTTGTCCTTTCACCCCCATTATCATCATATCATCATTTCATCTTCCATACCCCCAGGGCTAACAACCGTGGAGGATAAAAATCGGATCCAGCTAAAATTGCTGGTCCCCCCCCAAAAATTGTCGCAAGCACCTGCCACCGTGATAATAAATAAAAACTGAGCCACGGTAAATGCAGGATGCTTGCATGCGTGGTCCTAGTCGGCCGATTAACGAAAAAAAAATAACAATTCAGTGAAGAAAAAATATAAAGAAATAAAAATAAGCAATAAATCACTAAGAAATTGCTCCCCCTCCTCGAGAACAATGTAAAACCCAACTTCACATTTCCTTCATACAAGGTACAGAAAGGTTCTATCCAAAGAGGCCCACTGTGTAAGGACTCTGCGCTGCCAGCAGGTGGGCGGCGGGCAGCCGACTATCGACAAGCGAGTTAACGACAGACAGACGGCCTTGGCCCTTGCCCCCACCCCGCCCAAGCCCCGCGTCCTACCTGCGCAGCTCACGGCGCCGGGGAAAACATCCCCGATTCTCCGGCGGAGGAAAACTTCTTCCGGGAGAAAAATCCCCCGACTCAGCGAGGGTTCGGGGCGGTGAAAAGTTGGCGCTGGGACGCCGGGGAAGGCCGGAATTGTTCCGGGAGTTCGTAACCCCTCCCGGAAGAAAACCTCCGTGCGGTGTTTGAGGAGGAAATTGCGTCACCGAGCCTTAACTGACTTTCTTCCGTCGCTGACGGGTCCTACACCCACTGAGATGGCTCACTGATGCACTGACGCTGCGGGGACTCTGATCGGCAGGTCCTAGGGATCGAGTCCTGGCGGAGGCAAATTTTCGACACCGCCTACACTGGATAGACAGGTCGAATTCAGGCGCAGTCTGGAGGAGAATTCTAGCGGCCGGCTGCTCTGAAATCCGAACCTCTGATAAACGATTTCCGACAAAAAATCAAATAAATGCCGGAGCAGTACCCTTTCAAACCTTCATTGAAACCCTTTCAAATCATTCCTACCTCTTCCTTGTCCTATCCTCACCCCTTACACACACACACGCACACACACACACACTTACATGTACTACACTACCATATATTTCGGAAAACCATACGGGAGCCAGGTGCTCCACTGGAGGGAGATACCTCGAGGGGGCAAGCCGACGCGTAGGTCAGCGCCGGAAGTCACCAAACACTAGGGCAGGAACACTGACACCTCCAGCAATAAAACACGCACTACACTTACGAGACACTAATTACCATCTCAGTTGACGCGCGCGGAAACATCTTGCTGATATCTTGAAGGCTCAAGACGCATTTCATTTTGGCAATGGAAAGTTGGCTGGCTTGAATGGTTACGAGCGTTCGCAGTCACGTACAATAGGAGAAAAACGCCCATATGCGATGTTTCAGTCTGAAATTCACCATTTCTCTTCACAGTCTTTCCTTTGCCAGTATCAGCCCCATGGATGTTTCGAGATCTTAATTTTAAATGCGGCTTCTATTAAACATTTTAATGCTTAAAGAACGTTCCACACACCTCAAGATACCTTAAGGAATATAAATGAATTGAACAATATGTATGAACAGAACTAGATTTTGTATTCTAGAAAAAAATATGGGCGCTGCAGAAGGTCTTAGAGGTACTACAGGTGAAAAGTTGGACAGAATAGAAACGAACAAAAGTTTTTTTTAGAGCTTGTAACTCTGAAACGAAAACCTTCCCTTTGCAGTACTTCGTCGTGCAAATTCAATTATAACCACATGTTTTACATTATTAAATCGAGTCGATGTCAGTTGGAGTTCATAAAATCATTACATCGAAATATGCAAAAACTACAGGAATTTTCGATGTGACAAACCTATCAACCCAAAGGGATTATCGTGTTTTAATCAAAAGGGGAATTAGAAACGTCACTGTGTCACTATGTGACAACGTGACTGAAATGGCATTTTAAATTTAAGTAAGCGTACATAAAATATAGAACTTGTCACGTATTTGACACTTAAAAATAGTTATTTACAAAATAAATACGAGATTGGACTATTATCAAAGGAGTCCGATTGAGGCGTGATAGATAATTAAACCGAGAATTGTATTAATATATTACATGTATAACGCACGTTTCATACAATTTGTTAAATTTGCAATAAACTATAATTTTAGTTCAAATTTGACATTTTGTCCTGCGAAAGGTCAAATACTGATGACAGTTAATTGGACTTGTATTAATAATTTACTTATTATGAAACTGATTATACTTGTTAATTGTAGGCCTCGGATTATGACTTGCGTTCTAATAACTCTTATTTCGAAACTGATGTCAGTTTTGTAAAGCGTTGTAAAGCTCAAGACAACCAAAGCGCTAAAACTATTTTTGGTTTTCAATTTGGAGGTGCAGGTATCGCGTGCACTGTACTGGTCGTCAAAAGAGCAACTTTAGTGCATCTACTAGGAGGGCAGGCATAGACGATATAAAAGTAATTTGGTGTCTTAATTTCAGGGGGTATGAGGCCGTATAAAAAATTGATCTCGTGCCTGCATTTCTCAAAGTGAAGTCGCTACTTGTACCTGCACATTCGCTGTTTTATGGAAGAGGGGTGGATTGGAGGGCAGATAAGAAGTGGAGTTTCGCGCTGGCCGGGCCTGCGAGCGGGTCGATCTGCCGTGGAAGAAATTTACGATCGCGCCACGCCAGTGATGAATAAAGCATCTTTCTTCTATGTTCTTTGAAACGACGCGGATGGTGCGGAAACTAGCAACGTGCGTACGTACGTACAGAAGCAGATACATTAATCAGACGTTGTGTGGGTAGTTTGCAGTGCATGCATGCAATAGACAGAGTAAGGAGGCCACGTTCCGCAACCATTCTGCCCCATGATGATCTGTTTCTTCATATCGATCGTGCACATCAACAGAAAGTGTCAGTTGGAGGGCGTGAATAATGTAATATAACGCATCATAACCTAAGAAAGAAATTGGTTGCAAAAAGAAAGAATATCATTGAGAGTTTTACAAAGTGTTTTTTCGTCTACCTGGATAAAATTGAGGTGCCTGTCCCCGATTTCAACATTTTAGCTTTTGAAATATCTCATGTGTTTATTTAAACGATATAAAAACACATCAATTGTTTTTACATTGCGATCAGTCTCTTAGTCCGGAGTATCGCTGAAACAGATGAACCGATTTCAACGCGGTTTTCAGTGAAAATGTTTTGTCGGGCATAACTTAGTCTACTGTTTTCAAAATATTAATTTCTCTTACAAAAAGACGACTTCTGACAGTTTTTTGTACATATAATATTTTTTGAAAATAGCTTTTAAGGCAATCTCGCAACACGCAGCCCATTTGAATTGTTTCTTCATATTGATAGTGCACATTGCAAACACGGTGCGTCTTAGGGCCGTAACAGACTGTTTTTAAAGCCAGAATGCTCAAATCAAGTTCCGCACTCTATAATCTACAATATGAGCACTTGTAGCATTTCGTTTTACATTTTAGGGGGTTCCGCTGTTCTGAGAGGGAAAGATGAGATTGGAGAAGCTGAATTGGGCTTCAAACAGGTTTCGCGAACATATGAGGTCAAGTGACCACATACAAGACTTGTTGCATGGGTACGTTAGATGCTTGTCACTCTGAAAGCGGCCTGGCGCAACTGAATTGGTAGGCGGAAAAAAAACTATTTGGTACAAATTTAGCGATGTTAGGGTTTTATTTAGTAATTTTTCCTACATTCACAAATCGTAAGTAACTACTAGTATATCGAATCATGAAATATTTACCGAAAACTAACACAGTTACTAAAAGATCTTCTCAGTTTCCAAACGAACTACGGAAGATTTCGTCAATACCACCACATTAAGTTACGAAAGAGCAACACAGTTCCAATATCCAGCGAATTACGAAATTCCTCAATATCGACAAATGGAGTTATGAAAGATTCACTCCGTTCCAACACAAATCGAACTACGAAGAGGAAACTCAATACTCCCAAGTTGGGCCACGAACGGTCTTCAGTCCCAATGCACGTCCCACCACGCGAGACTTGCTCACTTCAAACACGTGCAGGCGGGGGCGGGGGCGGGGGCGGGGGAGCATCGCCAGCGCCCTGCGGTCGTCCGCGCGAGCGCGCCTGGCGTGCGGCCCCGGGGGGAGACGAGCCGGGTTCGCAATCAGCCGAGTGCTGCCCCGGCGCCTCCGCCTAGTTCAACGCCTCGCCTCGCCCTCCGCTCTCGTGACGCTTTCGCAAGATTGACTGATGCGTTCATGTTCCCGCGCGCGACAACTACTTCCGGCATTAAGTGCCGGAATGTAGCGAATGGGTAGGTTTTCATTTCAATGTGCCGTTAGTGTAGTGAATGTTTTTCATCCCATTAGACGGTTTTGCTGCTCTGTTGGAATGTGAGATTGACCTACATGTGGGCTTGAGAAGTTCCAACCCCCCCCACCCACGTAGGCTCCTCCGCCGGCCGGTTCCCGCTCCACCCAACACAAGCTCTAAGCTCCCCACGTGTGTGGTAAAGAAATGGGTGTGAGTGTAAGTTCGGGGTGAGGACAGAGCAAGGAAAAGGAAGGAATGATCGCGCGCGGTCCGTGGCCCGTTTGTTAGGGTGCTGCTCCGGCATTCCCCTGGTGTTGATCGGAGAAACCACCGATCACAGCAGCAGCCTCCTCCGAACAACGCGCGGCCGAATTCGCCCTAGCCATACACCTGTCGAAAATCTGGCACTGCCGGACCTCGAACCCGAGGACTGCGCGGTGAGTGACGCTGTCTCGTCCTCACCCCATTTCCTCCCCTCCCTTCTTTCGCCCTTGCCCTTACCTTCACTTTCTCCCTCTGCTTCCTCTCCCCCTTTGATCCTGACTTCGCCTTCAACCCTCTCGCCCATGCTGCCTTCGCCCTTGCCTATCGCTCTCCCTAGCCCTCGCATTTGCATCCGTCCTACCTGCGACATTAGCCTCAATTTTGCCATCTCCTTCGCCCTCGCCCTCATCATAGTCTTTCCTCTCCCGCTCTCCTCACTCCAGTGATAAAGAGACTAGTTTAATCTATGTAGGCGACACACAATTTTCAAACACTGAGTGTTCGAAAAAATTATTCCTCGGGGAATTTCTTCATTTAAATACTAAAATATTTTTCATTGTCAATTTGTTCTCTATACAGCTACTACCCAGTTCGGGTTTTGGGCTGATACCGTAACTTTACACCGCAGCAATACCGTCGGTGTATTTCAATCTCATAAGGAAGTGTCATTTGAGGAAAGGAAGCAGCCCACTCGATTCATCGCAACTGAATATCGGCAAACCCAAGGCCCTAGATCCGACGGGAGCGGAGGCGCGACACCACATAATTAAGGAGCATCATTAAACCACTCGTCACAACCACATGCGATTCCTCTCCCCGTTGGTGAACCCAACCCTACCCTAGAACAGGCATTCTACTGATCTTTTATCCCATATAGCCTCTCCTTCACCATTCAGAAATACTCAGACAACACTAGGCGTACGGCTCTAATAACTCTCTAATCGTAGGCGTAGGCGTAAGGCGTAACTCTCTAATCGCGATGCAGTTTCTTAAAAAAATTAAGAAACCAAAAAACAACAACAATATAACCAAGGAACGACAATGTTTGACGCAGTGATATGTAAATATTTCATAGGATTTATAAAGTAAATCTACATTCTTTCATTCAACTCTATAAATCGACATCAATAATATTTACACAATGTGTGTAGTTACACAATGAGAACACTTGCAAACTCATACTCACATAAAATACTCGAGAGTCAAAAAGTACTTTGTACGAACACAACCCCGATTCATCCAAAACGTTTCACTAAAATTCAATTATTCACTTTCGCACATTTTCAATTTGTGAGTACAGAAACGGTGAGAAATAATTGTATCGCGAAAGGTGCATTAAGTTAACAAAGTGAGCACGAGAGAAAAAAGTGTAAGATTTAAAAGCATAGGTCACGTTGTTAATGAAGGTCACAGAGCAACCTTCGCCGGCTGTCACGGCGAACTCGTTTTGGCGATGTTCCAATTACTCCCCGGGACTTCGCGGGCCATAATTCGCCTTTGATGAAGACGACGTCGCTGCAAACGAGAATTGCGAGGGAAATTAGTTTCGCGGGGAATTAATCTAATGGAAGAGATGCGCGTGTCGGGGGAAAGGACGGCGACGTAAAGAGATTACTGTATTTGCAAATTTACAAATTTTAAGGTTTAATATTTTCTGGATGAGGATACTACAGGCGATGCCCTGGTCGGACGTTTTTCAAGGCTTTCCTCAATCACATGCACACGGAAGTAGCAGCAGAATCTTAAACAACGGGCCATGACTGATCCTTCCTTTCACCATGCAATACCCACTCCTATGGTTACTGCCGTACTGTGAAATTCTCGCATAGCCCTTTCCTCATGATGTAAAAGTCTCCGAGAGTACTCCAGTACGCGGATGTACAGCGAATATACATCGCGGAGTGAAGGGGAAATATGAGAATGAACTGTGTTTGAATATCCTATGTGAAAATAAGATTTTGAATTTTAGTCGAAGTAGTATTTTCAAAACTGTTTGATCGAAATTAATAGGTGCAGTTGTGAGACGTGTGAACAGTATAATACACAAAAAAATACAACATGCATACTAAGACGCAGTAATCTGCCTGTTCATTGAATGTTTCGGAGAAAAGTATTGGAATTTAAAAAGTTTTCGACTAGACCAATACAGATAGAAGAGAATCATCAACATAGCTATTACTGTCGCGTAAATGTGCATACAATTGCACGTTGCATTGTGCAAAGTGAAGCACGTGAATAAAACTAAAGGAGATGCGCAGAGACTGAAAGAGACTTTCAGAAATGTGACAGAAAGGAGAGAACGAACGCCAAGGGTTAGCGTTTCAGACAGTTGTACCTACGTTGGCGGGTTCAAACCCGATCGAAGCTCCTTTCTCTGCTAGTTGGTGAAAGGAGCGTAGCGAAATTTGCGTGGTCAGACGGAAGAGCAGGCCTAATGGCCTGAGTCTCGCCACTTAAATAAGGCCAATTCAATTCAAATTCAATTCAAGGAGAGAAGAATAAAACTGGTAAAAAAAGGATCAAGAGAATACATACGCTGCACAATTAAGTACAGGCGTTCGCATGTTAAAAAAATATCGGAGTATTTCCCTTCTTATTCTTTCGGCTGCAGGGAGTTCCGCCACTAAATGCTTCCGATGTCTAATTTCCTTGACGTTTGTGTTCAACCTCAACGTTGGGCCTCCATTTGCTCCAGCGATCCCCGTCTGCTCGGCGCTGTGCCCAGGGGCGACGTGCTTCAAAGTCTCTCTCTCTCTTTCCCTCACCCGCTCCATTATCCCCTGCTTAATCTCAGAGGCTTCTTCGTCTCAGTGCTGTTGAGTAAACTCCTTTCGCGCGGAGCAACTGCAACGGACAGCCTGGCGCAAATGCGCTTACCTCCTAAATTGATTCCAGACGAGTAATCGGTGCCGATAATTGGAAATAGCCCGTAGACATGATCAAGAGGTTGCAAGAAAATGTTTACTTGCCTAAATAGTGATTTAAAACTCAAATATGATTGAAACTGTACTATGTACATTTATTGAGAACTGGCGTAAGAATACCGGCGATGCTCTGGTATTTATTTACCTCAATCGTTTATTAAATAGCAGGCATACGTGGCGTTTTTGGAGGTTTGCGTAAATAGGCTTCATGCGAACTCTGATAACTGCTTTTTATACACCGTGGTAAGAAAAGATGCAGTATAATCATCTTTACAAATTTTCATGAATATTCATTTTATTTTACGTCAAAAACAGTTAAAATATGTGTGTGACGTACTACGGGGAGAAGTGTATTTTGTGCACGTTTATTTAATCCTAGGATTCCTACCCTAACCCATATAGAAGTTGAGTTCTGAATACAGAAAGAAATGAGCGTTTTGGCAAGAGATGTTAACAAAATCTTCGCTCCGATGGAATAAAATCTATTTTCAAAGCTAAATCAGCTACAGAACTTAGCAACAAAGCTAAAACAGCTACTCATGAAGGAATATACTTCTGTCGCGACATGGAGAACGATAATTTGAACAACTACGAATCTCTTTTTTTGAATTATTTTCTTTGAATAACTCGTATTTATCCCACCGAACCCTATAAGAAGTGCACAGATAATGAAGATACATTTGTCCAGAAAAAAACAAGGGGCCATCTCAGCATTGTCTCACGGAAACTGGATGAAAATCCTGATTCAGACGGAGGTAATTGAGCCAGAAGCTGAAGTATAATACTTGTTACAGGTTGTTTATTAATTCATTAAATATCATGGTAAAGATTAATATTACTTTCCTTTTTGATGCTCGGTATAGTCTCGAATTGCAAAGAAACAGTTTTGCAGCACACAAGATTTTACTTGGAACTTAAACTTTTCTATCGAAATATAATCAGTAAAGTAAGTTAGTAAAGATACAGTTTAATCAGTTAAGATCAAACTGAAGTGCTCTGCTTTGCTTCCGTATTCAGTTTTCAAAATTTATTAGACAGGAAATTCGATCAATTTCCCGCCCTGCTAGCCCACTTCTATCTATTCAAACATCCTCACCCTATTCGGCCTCGACCTGCTTTGTCCTGTTCTCATCATCAATAACTAGCAAATGTTATCATCCTCAAATAGCAGATAACAATGCGCAATTGAACAACATGTACAAGCAAGGTTCTGGGTTGTTTTGTTTGATATTTTGATTTGAACATTTAAGGATAAGCTACCATAGAGAGGCTGGATATACTTCTAAACAATTTTTTATTATTTATCTAAAAATGCTCATTTTGTTGTAATAGTTTGAATCGTAACTATACAATGTTTGATTTTTGATCGCTCAAAAATATTCGTGCTAAATTTGGTGGCAGTCCCTCCAGAGGTACTAACGTTTTTGTTACACATACTATTATAAGCAGCTTCCCTTTTATATACAACGACTTCATTCTCAAGTGTAGAAAACATTTTGCTTGTACGTTACACATTGGTTAAAGATTTCAAAGACTGCCAAATTGAGGGAAAAGTTTACATCTTTCCTCAAAATCGTCAGAGTACCTATGCTGGTAAATCGATTTAAGACATTTTGAGCTCGTTCATTCATTCTAATTGCATTGGGTTTTGTTCACTGAAGTCCAGTCACGAAACACAATTGATGAACCAGAATATTTTATGGCCATGACAACGCAATTAGAAATTAAAACAGTTTCATTTGGAATCAATTGGGTTAAATTCAAATGAGTTTGGCGTACGCAATGCAATGCTGATGGATAGCAACGCTTTGCTGTACAGAACAGCAGTCCAAATTACATTCGAACTTTCGCCCTAAATGGAGATATCGAATAAATGCATTCAATTCATTTGATTGTTATGCAATGTAAATTCACTTCATAGAAGGTAATATTGATTGTTCAATACAAAGAGAATGGGTAATTATTAAAGTTGCTATTTATGTTTTGTTTGGGTGAACACAATTTTCACAGTTAATTAAAACAGCTGTGAATTAAATATAAATTAACTACAGAACATTATCAAATATTATCCACAACACCGAAATACCTTACACCCCAGAGGTTATTTACAGTTCAGATACATTATTGGTAATTTATGGTACATGGCAGTAAAGTATTTGTTTACTTCCCAGAATTATACATTGTTTCATCTATTAACTATAAATTAATGAAACAAAGAAATTGAAAGTATAATTTTTTTGAAAGTTTCCTGTATGTGATCAAAGGGAATATTTGTTTCATAACATAAATGGCATATTTGTTAAGGAGAACAAATTGAACCTTTGACACATACGTTCAATATATTTATAATTAAATAAAACTTGCAGCAGTGATTTAATACTTATTTACAAAATATGTATCGTTAGACGTCTTATTACAATACGAGATTAGATAATTATTAAAAGGTTACGCTGAGATTGAAAACCAATCGATTTTTTCTGTTAACATTTTATGATTTGTACAACGCTTCATCCATTTTGAAAAAAAAAATAATCTCACTATAATTTTCGTTTAATTTTGTCTATTTGTCTTGTGAAAAGTGGCTGACTGAAGTTGATAGCGCTAATAGAGGACCATGGATTATTACATCACTTGTGTTCTAGAAATAGATATTACGAAATTGATTACAGGTGTCAACAAATGGCGTGCAGGAACAAATATGCTGCTGTTGTGTGAGTGGAAAACGGGTTAGAGGAGCAGAAAGAAGGGGATGTTCTGAAACACAATACGTGTATAATGAAGCTTCTTTCTTCTACTTCACATGTCGTTAGCTGTGTCATACGCAATGAGGCAATGAGGATGAGAATTCAATTAGTTCGCGAAGTAAGAGTAGACGGAATAATGCAAACAAATATTTGCACATTGAGTTATGCCTAAAGTGCTTAGTTATTTTTATATTTTTCCAGTCTTCTTGGGTAATTAACTAAACCATTGACAACCATCGCATGCCCAGAAGCTGGTTAGTTTTCCTCCAATTTATGCACACTTGGGCATTAGTAATAGTTGTTAACAGTGGACTTGGGATTATTACAACATATTGAAAATATTTGTGACAAGATGACCACTCATTTCCTGAAAATCCTAACAGGATTCGTAATTGCACACTAATTTCAAAAAATGTATCACAGCCTTCATACTAATTTGTGAGATCTCTAATTACGCCGTCGGAAATATTTTTTCAGCATTTAAAAACAGAACAAAAATAATGTTTGTTGTAAAGCTGTACGAATTTTCTTAAAGAATAATATCTAGTTTTACAATTCTCTCAAACCTTTCTCAAACTTTCGACAATTTTTCTACAAGTTCTCGGATTTTTCTCAGACTTTACCAGAAATGAAATTCCTTGATTTTGGCCTTTCACCACAGCAATGAAATTTCCTGATTTTTCTCAGACTACCAGAGTAATGGAATTCCTTGATTTTTCTCTCACCAGAGCAATAAAAATACCTGGTAATCCCCTTTCATCAGAGCAATGGAATATCTCGATTTCCCCCTGACTTTGCAAGAGCAATGAAATTCCCTGATTTTCCGTGACTTTTCCAGAGCAAATGAAAATCTCTGATTTTCCCCTTTCACCAGAGCAAATAAAATTCCCTGACTTTTTCAGGACAAAGAAATTCCGAGATTTTTCCCACACTTATCCAGAGCACTGAAATTACCTGAATTTCCCAGATTTATCCAGAGCTTTGAATTTCCCTGATTTTCTCAGACTTATCCAGAGCACTGAAATTACCTGAATTTCCCAGATTTATCCAGAGCTTTGAATTTCCCTGATTTTCTCAGACTTATCCAGAGCACTGAAATTACCTGAATTTCCCAGATTTATCCAGAGCTTTGAATTTCCCTGATTTTCTCAGACTTATCCAGAGCACTGAAATTACCTGAATTTCCCAGATTCATCCAGAGCTTTGAAATTCCCTGATTTTCTCAAACTTATCCAGAGCACTGAAATTCCCTGATTATCTCAGATTTATCCAGAGCACTGAAATTCCCTCTGATATTCCTCTTTCACCAGTGCAATGAAATTCCTTGATTTTTTGCAGACTCGACCAGAGCATTGAAATTCCCTGATATTCCCCTTTCACCAGTGCAATGGAATTCCCTGATTCTCTCCAGAGCAGTGAAAAGCCTTGTTGGCCAGGCCTCGCAGCGCGCGAGTGCGCGAGTGCGTGAGGCGGCCGGTGCGTACCGCGCAGCGCCAGCCAGCAGTCGCCGCGCGAGGCGTGCTGCGCCAGCTGCTCCGGGGACACGTCGCGCGGCCGCCCGCCCACGCCCGTCAGGTCCACGCGCCCCGACGCGCCCAGCCGGATCCAGTCCATCAGCGAGTGGCCCGGCTGCAGCGCCACCTTGTTGCGCGGGTTCCCTGCAACACACACGCGCACACCGTTTCACACACTTCCTTCGGGCGATGTTTTTCTGTTTGGGAGGAACAGTTCACAAGCACACAAAGAACAATACAAGTCTTTAACTTACACACTTCACATTCGCCGCTATGATAATCGCTCTTTTCGTGATTCCGGGCGCGTCAACAGCTAAAGGCATTCCCGTAAGTGTAGTAATTTTTTCGGTAGGTGGCCGTGATCTTCCCCTTTTTGAATGGCGAGATCAGACGCCGACGTGTACGTCATCTACATGGGTTTTTCCTCAAACAGATATCTCCCACCAGTGGGTCACCGCCCTGCGGGGACACCTAAGCTCCTGACTGCTTTTTCGGCAGGTGTGGTAGTGTATTGCATGTATCTGCAAATGCGTGTAAGTAAGGGGTGACGATAGGACAACGAAGTGGAAGGAAACACCGCGCGCGGTCCGTGGCCCGCTTGTTAGGGTACTGCTCCGTCATTCGCCTGATGTTGATCGGAGAATCTACGGATAACTACAGGTCACAGCAAGTCAGCCGCTAGCTTTTCTCCTCCAGACAGCAGCTGAAATCGACCTCGCTATGCTATCTGACACATTATGAAAACAGAACCTAACAAGTACGAAGACTGTAACACACACAAGACCAACAATGTAACAAGTAAAACAAGAAATTATAATGTGACATTCTTTGACATCCCCCCCCCCCACAAAAATATTCGATTTACTGTTGTTGCGTACTTTGCCCTGCTAAGAGAGGAAAATCTTAGAAACGGATCATTTTTTAGAAATGTTTTCAAAATGTCCCCGAGCTTTCGGGTAATGTCCTTCTAAAAATTAAAATTGTTTCAAACTCAAGAGACAGCGACATTACCCATCTCAATATTCTTCATTTCAGTGAACATCATTTACTGAGAGATGGACAAACAGCCATTTTGAGAAAAAATATTTTCGGTGTGAGGGACTCTCAAACTATATTTTTCTATCAAAATATCGACATGTTTTCTTGCAGGGTTATATAACATTCTCTTCGTGCACTATTCGAGAAACTAAAATGTCTCGTTTTCCCAGGAAAGACAATTAGAAGCCAGCGTCTTTTCCCTATTGAATGCGATATTATGTCATGGAACAGTCGCGTTGATGACGTAAGTCCCTGTTACACATTGCGCACAGTTATCCTGCAAAGGGTTCCAAGCTGTGGCAATACTTTTATTCGTATACTCCGGGTTTAACCAGGAAAAAGGCACTTTACAAAGTGTGTCAGTAGCAAACAGTCTCATCCTGTATTTCACAATATTGGTAATATATCATCTACTCTCATTTTCGTTTTGCTGAACTTATCTTCACAAATATCATCAAATGCAAAAGGGGCACTTGCACACACTTCATTATCTCTCTCTCGTCCTCCTTCATCCCAATGTTTTCTCTTTCATCTTCTCCGCCTTTTCTCTTGCGTCTCCTTTACCTCCTCCCCCACCATCTTCTCCATCAATCTTTTCCCAACCTTTCCCTTCATCTCCTTTATTTCCCTATCTTGTTTTCAAGCAATGTCTTCTTTACTTTCTTCTACAACTACGCCTCAGAAAATTTCTCCCCGCCGTCATCACTTTCTTCTCCGCGTCTTTCTTCCCTATTATCCATCTTCTTCTCAACTTCCTTGTCATTACAGCTAAATACGCCCTTTTCTTTCCTTTACTTCTTCAACTTCTTCGCTATAACTTCACCTCATTCTCGTCCACCACCTGCCCGTCTTCTCCTCCCCCTACTCCACCACATTTCCCCCTTCCCTTGGCCGAAACCTCATTACGCACC
This sequence comes from Gryllus longicercus, assembly GCA_038098605.1. Lineage (NCBI taxonomy): Eukaryota > Metazoa > Arthropoda > Insecta > Orthoptera > Gryllidae > Gryllus > Gryllus longicercus. The sequence continues at coordinate 2,344,337 of JAZDUA010000018.1, read as the reverse complement.
GCAGGCCGTCATTTGTTTCCCGAGCTGTCGGGGCCGCAGTTAAGCGCGCTTTTTACGGGCCGCGAGTGCAAATGAAACGCCGGGCGCCGTCGCCTTGGGACGGCGAGGCGGAGTCTGTTTCAAAGCGACGCCCGAAATAAAAGCGCTGGGCGGCGCGGCGAGCAGCGCCGGGCGGTGGCTCTTGTTCGCTCGATATGCAAGCGGCGCGGCGCGCGATGAAGAGTCGCCGCCACAATAAAACGCCCGGCGGAAGCGCGCGCCGACGGAAGGGCGAGTCGTAAAGAAGGGCGCGGCGCGGGCAGTCGCGGGTGGCCAGCCAGCGGCACGAGCGGCGTTTAGGAACCTCCCGGAGGGGCGTTAATGGGGCAGGATTTTCTAAACGTTATGGGCTTCCACAGACAGATGCCGAAGATCCGCAGAGGAAGTTTCGCGTCACGTGTTGGCTTATGAGCACGTTCAGATCTGCGCGGCAGGCGAGCGTCGCGGCAGTGGATTGGCAGTGTTTAATCCGCGGCGTATTTTGTAACGCAGTCGGGCTCGTTTCTTTCCGCCGCCGCTCGAGTTTCACTGTAGAAAACCAAGGCAACGACTCGTCAGATTGCGAATATTTTAAGATTGCCAATGAATATGACACGACTGAACGGTCAGAAAAAATATTTTAAATCGTGTTCAGTAATTGAATTAATTGTCAATAACATTAAACTTCGATTTTTATTTATGTATATTCACATGAGTTCAATAATATGCCATTCTTCAGGTAAGATTCTTTAATGATTCTTTAGTGTCAGATTTACTTACGTCTTCGGCGATCAGATTCAAAATATTACTGGTCATTCTAGTACATAAAAATGCGTTTCTCGTCCTCTGAGACATCAAAGCATGAAATTCTCCGTACTTTTTCCTTTCTAGGTCATATGGACATTTTTTCTTTTTTTCCTGAAGAGATATTAACACTTTTATGGAAAATCGCAGATAAAGAAGGTAAAAGCACTGTACCGCATGTGCTAAGAAAACGTACTTCCAGAATTGGCATTTTCTATCTCACGCATGAATAGCGAACGCGTTTTGATTATCGGATGAGGAAAACTGTCACCAAACATTGAGTCATAATTGACGCTCCGGTCCCGCAGGCTTCGTGCGTGAATGGTCTAGCGCGGGACTTTCCGCACCGCACCGCACCGCACCCGCTGCGGATGTTCCGCGCCGCTCCGTGAGAACCTAATAAACAAGGACGCGGCGCGGGGAGTCGCTGGTGGGCGGCCAGCGGCACGAGTGGCGTTTGGTGACCTCAGGCCGAGCGGCAAATTTTCTGAACGTTATGTCAGCACGCGTCGGAGTGTTGTAGATGGCGGAACGGGATGCTGTGAGCAAGGTTTTTGACGAAGCTGAAGGGACCACACTTTTTTAATCCTTTGTTCTTAAGGTCTGAGTTTGTACGTCCATCTGAGTTTTATAATTTTTATTTGCGGCATATATCTCAATTTAATCACGATTACTAGTTGGATTAGGTATTAACAGAGACAAAATTGTTTCAAAAATATTTTAGTTATTTCATCCGATATACTTGTTTTTCCTCCGAAAAATAGTATAATTTGAGACATCATAACTCACGAACGGTTAAACATTTTTGACGATGTGGTTTTAAGGCTGTCACTTGAATTATACTTCAGTGCCTGAACCTACATTTGAAGATTCTTAAGGGAGTTCTATGTTCTTTGGACGGATTTGAATTATAACTAAAAATTACTGGTTACAATAACAAGTAACAGAGAAATTTATTATTAATAATTTACATTTTCTTTAACAATTTCAGCTGAACTGTAAATGGTCGTGGTTCGTGGCATATGCGCGCATTCAGAAAAGTATAAATAAATGAAAAAATACCAAACTTAAAAGCAAACAGTTTTAAGCATTGAAAAGTAGACGTCTCTTTGCACAATACACAATAAAAATTTTAAAAAAATTCAATTTTTCACGGAAAAGCAATTTGAGGTAGACGCATACCTTACAGTACTGCTGCGTACGTACCTGCTTCGGTAACATTGTCATTAGGAATCCCCTTCAATATCTACGCCCATCTACTACCCATCTCGAGGGTCCTCTGTAAAATTGTTGTAAGAAGTGTCTGTACGAGGTCTTATATAATTTAGAAAAAGGGAAGAAGTGATCCATCAGCATTGCTAATTCAACCACCATACGCGGAATTCGACTTGTAACATTGTTGGCTGCCCTTCTACAAGACAATAACCTCCATCACGGAACATGACATCTAGGGGATTTCCCCTTTCCCATCTTCATATCAGGCAAATCTTGCATAGTGCAGATTTTGTGAAAGTCAGTTCTATAATAAGTCGAACTGAATTAAAATATCTGGATTCCAGATGTTCCTTCGGCCAGAAAACAGTACTCGGAACCATCGAACCGTGTGAGGACCGAGTTCAGTAAACCGCCCGCCGCGCGCCGCCGGCGCCGGAGCCGGAGCCGGAGCCGTAAATAAGGCGGCTGCGCGGGAAATCGCGGGCGTCGGCGCGGGGCTCGAGTTGCTCTGGCTGGCGGCGGCGACCAACCTCCCCAACAGGGGCGATAATCGGGGCGTGGCACATGGAGCTGGTTCACGGCAATTTGCCAGCGCTCGCCCAGTTTCAGTGATGCACATGGCTGAGTGGGACGCAGTACCGGAGGTTTTAGAAAATTTTCATCGCTAAACCGTCTGAAATGGGTTTTGCAATGCAGCGTTTCTGACTGAGAGTTTTCAGGATTCGAGTCCCGACACTGTGGGATTCTAACTATTCACGTTGCTGCCTGGAGGAGAGTTGTAGCAGCCTGATGCGTTGATCGGTATTTTTCGTGGGTTCTCTTATCCTTATCAGGCGAACGCTAGAGCAGTATCTTAACAAGCGAGCCAAAATACGAGGGTGATATTCCTTTACGACCATATCCTTACAGGCACTTCCCTAGGTCACGTGTTGGGAGCCCAGGCGAGAGCTTGTCAGTGCTGCGGCAGTGCCTCGCCGACGGGAAGAAACCTGGAGAGGGGAAACTCCTGCACACCGACGAATAGGTCGGCGCCGGTGGGGAGGAACACCGCCTCCTCCCAGGATAAAACACTAACTACACTTACGGAACTAATGACCCTGACGCCCCTGGCAACACGAAATACTCCCTCACTCAGCAGATGCGACTCCCCCAACAGAACTCCGCGTGTTTGTAAGATTTACATGTCTTTGCAAAAGGCACGCAGAAAAAGTTACAAGTTGTCACCACCATTTTGTACTCTCAAAACAACTCAAAAATAATTTTGAAGTTGAAAATTAAACAGCCTCAGGTCATAAGAATATATCATATAAAAATCTGGAATTAAAACGAAGTGGTTAAATAAATATATTCAATAACAGAAATAAATACGTAAAATATTATTATAAATATAATTTTGAATAAGGGTTTTTCTGGCGAAAAATTTGCTGTTTTTGGGCGCACGATTAAATAACTTTCTCTTTTTACAAAGAATTCGTAATGCAAGAAAGTAAAAAAGTATTATTTCACACATCAAAGTAAATATTTTTAAAATTTGAGGCACGAATCGGCAGATGAAGAAAAATCACACACCTTGGTATAAGAAGAAAGTGTGAATTCGTGGGTGAGATATTTCACAATAATGATAAACGTTGGTAATTATAGAGCAAGTGCGATTAGTTCCAATCTCTACCAAAATATAATAATTCATTTTCACTGAAGAGTTATTTTTGGTTTAATTACAAAACTCCGAAGAAATTCATCACATACATCCTTCCCGTTTTTTTCTGGCTTGTAGAAATAAAACTACACTGTTGTTATCCTACCCCGGCAAATTGATAATTTTGCTTTGAAAAATATTTTCCACCACTCCTGCTTGGAAACTAGTGGTTATCTTCACAGTTTATTGATTGGAAAAAGGTACTATGAGGTACGGCAACGTCGCCTTGAATTTTGAAAGGCGGTTCAGAACCATCTGAACTGAGAAGAACTAATGGCTGAAGAAAAAATAAGAATATTATAAAGAAAGCATGGACAATGTTTGTAACAACGTCAAAAAACATGTTTTAAGTGAAACTTCGACTGTATAGTTTCACTACTTTTGTTTTTTATAGCACACATACGTTTTAAATAAAACAGCGAATTATTGACAATATTTAATTCACGCATTAAAGAATTATTTGTTCTCTCGTCAGTTTATTATACCTACCGGATACAACAAACTTGTCACACAATGTGGTACATTCCAAACAAAATTTGACGAGAATACATATTATATGAATCCATGTATCGGCAACATGATGACAAAGCAAATTGATTATGCAAAATTGATGGATTAAAAATTGAGTTACATCATTAAATAAACATCAGAAGCCACGCAATTATGCTGCACGTCCCATTGCTAATGGATGATATTCGATCCATCAGTCTCGTTAGACATTCCTTTTAGCTGTAATGTGCGCGTGTGAACCAACAAACACATCGAAGCATGCGTTAGTTCATTGCGAATACATTTTGTCGCCTACACGTTTAAGAAATTGACATGTTTGCAAATAAATGAGGCAAGTACATGTCACGTTGACAATATTGTCGCTAAAAAATAGCATGATATGAAGGAACAATTTGCTTCACAGGTTCAAAAAGTAACTGATTGTATGCAAAACCGTCAATCTTTAAAAACAACAATTTCAGAATGAGAAGAATATTTACACACCATCAGTTTATGTGAAAACCAGGCGTACAGTTTAAATTGTTTCACGCTTTTCGTATAAGTGCATAATACATGAATTTCAATGGTTATTAGATTGCCGATCTCAAAATTAAAAGAGCAACTAAGATATACCAGATCCATTCATCGGAGTCAATGATATTTACAAATATCTGAATGATATACTTGATTTGAATGATAAAAATGATTCTGTGGACTAAAAACTAAATCATGTAATAGGCAAGAAAATTAATCGGACATTTTCAAGCTTTAGTAGTCATAATTTCTGCTGCATTCCACAATAGAACACGCAGAGGTGAAGCGAACATGTCAAATCGAACACTGGCAACAGTGCCGACAGTGTAAATGCAATAGTCTAACTTCCGGTGGCTGCACAGTATCACGCATAGCACATATAAGACAGATGGATGAAATACCAAACTATTAACAATTACAATCAGTGAACTTGTATTTGAAGTAATGGTCTTAACCTTTGCCGCAGCCGAATCTTATCGCCATCCAACCCAACGCGTTGCAAATTGCTTCTGCTGATGGCAGTGTTGACCTCACGCTCCTCGAGAGACAACGCTGAACAGACGTTGAGGCAAAATAAACATTCCTTGATGTTGTTTCAGAGCAGGTTGTTTTAGAGCAGGCCACGTTTGCAGGCCTTGTGCTATTGCAGGTGGGGAGGAAACGGTTAGAGATGCATAAACGCGCCGAGGTGCTCCGCAGGATCTCAGAAAGAAGAGCTGTTCACCCACTGAGCAGGAGACAAACCCGACCTGCGCTCCCATGCCGTGCTGCGTGCGACGCCCCTTGGCCCGGACGGAGCCCTTGGGTAAGCTCATGCGTCGCCACCTGCGCAAACAGAAAGCTGAACGCCGCGACGTGGTTCATGTCACTGCACGGCCTCGGACCGGGACGCCCTAGGTTCCAGCCCCGACGGTGGCAGAATTGTCCACACTAGCTTGTCAGCTAGGTCGAATTCAGTCGCTGTCTGGAGGAGAATTCTAGCGGTCGAATGCTCTGTTCGATAGTTTTCCGTGTTTTTTTTCCAATCAACACCAGGCGAATGCTGGAGACGAATCCTAGCAAACGGGCCATGGAACGTGCGCGACCATTGCTTTCTCTTCCTTGTCCTGCCCTCCCCCTCACTCACACACATTTACATTATACACAGGCCGGGAGACCGATCCTAAGATTAGAGCTTGTCGCGGCAAGAGCGGTGCCCCGCAGGTGGGAGATACCGTGACCTTTTGAGAACCAAGCTGCCTGCTTCGCTTGCGAAATCGGGCGGTCAGGATCCGACGTGAAGCTATATCATTAATACCTTCTTCGTGATGCGTGCAGAAACAGACTCTTGCCTTGTCTAAATGTATCACTGATTAAGGCCAAGCTTTGCAGATGATGAAGTCAGTACAGCAGAGATCAGTCTATTTGCAGTGATGATCCCGAGAACTACATCAAGCGATATTATTATTATTATTATTATTATTATTATTATTATTATGATTAAAACTGTTGTTAATTATCTGTATTGCTCTTGAAATAGGCATATCCTAAATGTGCAAAACGTTGAGCTATTAATAAACGTATAAACTAGAAAATCTTAATTCCTGATATCTGCCTAAAAATGATCCTATATGGTCCAAAACCTACTTAAATTTACCATCTATCTACAACAATATTATTATTAGTCTAATTATTATTATGCGCTGAGGGGGTGTCGTGGTGGATGCCGCTGCCCTTCGCTGCATGGCGCGTCGGCGCAGGGCTCTCGTCCGCGCAGCTCGCGGTGTTAGGTTTTCATCGCGTCGCGGCCACGCGCCGCGCCCAAAGACAACACAAGGGATCGGGGTGTATACACAGCGGCCCGGTGATAGCACGGAGTCATTACCACCATCCACCGCCGACAGAAGGAGAGGCGACATCATCCAGCAGACACGGCAGCGGTTTGGGATCCGCTCCGAAATTTACACCTGTCATTTTGAAAATGAACAACAAGCGTGATCGTAAGAATTCTATTGCATCTCTCTGCGTGTGAAGAAAACGTTTTTCCTAATATAAAACATCCATTTATTACGGGTTTTGTGCCGTCTCTCTACGCTAGTATTAGCGACAAAATACGAAAATCTGATATTTTGTTCACGTGAAATAATGGTCACTGCATTACTTCGTCTAGAAATAACGCAGAAGATAATAACGTACTGATTTGCCTTAGACTTCCACGCCATAATCACAGGGGAGAAACTCGAAAACAAATTCGAACTCACAGCCTCAACGTCAGTTCGAAAAGTCGTCTGTCCTCAACTGTTGTGCAGCAGCACCACCGCCATTGCAGCGCTGTGAAGTCGGAGATCCCAGGGGCCTGCCGGGGCGGCGGATTTTCCACGCTTGCCACCTAGCTGCATCGAATTCAGCCGTCATCTGCATGACAGCTCTAGCGGCCGGCTGCCAGAGCAGTTTTTGGGGCTTCATTGAAAGAAATGAAACAGAAACCTACTCTTATGCACATGATAATGCAATTTTTGGGATGCACCTACATGTACATTTTAAAATAATTTAGCTAAAAAACGATATACTCGCGTAAGTTAAGAGATAAGTAAACGACGAGAGAAAAGGAGAGTGGGAACAGAGGACGAAAAATCATTGAGGGAGACGAGATAAGGAAGGGAGCAAAGTCGTGGGAAGAGAGAGAACAGGAAAGGAAGAAAAGGATGAACAAAGCAGGGAGGGAGAGAAAGGGAGACTGAGAAAGATAAATAAGTCAATAAAAGTATTTGGATATTTCTGGCAAAATTACAACGTCACAATCAATTACTTTTCAAACAAATTGTGAGAAAACACAAGAGGCAAAAAGAGGCCAACTAAAACTTGAGGTTGATTTGTGTGAGAAGGTAGAAAGAGCTCCGGAAGCGATTCGGGGGCTGTGAAGGCCCCAGGGGGCGGAGGCGGGGGCGGGGCAGGGGCAGCGGAAGGATTCTATTAGGGCGGTTGGTCGCCAAAGCGCCGCGCCACCTCCGCTCGGGGACTGCGTCAACAGGCGCCGCGTAATTGGCCAGGGACTCTGCAGCGGCCCCGGCTCTCTTGCGCCCACACACACACACACACACACACACACACGTATGCAATCATCATTCAATACAGTCATTCAAGAAATCAAATTAATAAAAACGCAAGCCATTTACTTCACTAGAATTGAACATATTCTCTGAACTTCCTCTGTCCTTTACGAACCACATGGACTGAACTACACGTTCTCACTTTTCTTTCAGAATGTTTGTTTTGATGCTACTCTTCTGTTCAACCCCATACCTTGCTTTCTTGCACTACAAAACTTCGGGGTCTGATTTATTACGCATCTTATTCTTGAGACAAGACACGACGTAAATCTTGTGAGGTTGTGCTGGGAATGTAATATCGTATATAATCTTGTATGTGACGCTCGGCAGCGTCTTATTCTACTATTTTACACACACAGTACAGTGCACTCAGGGAAGATAAAGAGAAACGTGACAAACATTTGAGATTTTTTTTCAAAAATTCATCAGGAGGTATTTCAGAAAAAAAAAATATTAGAAGAGACACAAAACGTTATATGATGATAAAAAAGAAAAACTAGAAACGAGAAAAACGTATATTAAATAAAATTGAAAATATAAAGGAATATTTTCGCAAGAATATACGAATTATCGTGACAAGTCGCAATTAAAGCAAAGTTAATAAGCAACGAAAAGTTAATAAGTAACACTCCAAATTCATTTGCACTGAAGACATAAATTAAAATGTAATTAAAGTGAATAGAGAAGTGGAAAAATATAAAACGTGTAATCAAACTTCATTGTCAAAGTTATGCTATAAATAATTTAGATGAATAGAAGATGTCTTGGTCGACAAATGCATTAGTAACAGCCGGCTCTCGATGGCTTTCCCTTTCCAACTACTCCTCCAAAGAAAATATAAGTTCGTCTCAGACGTCATTACCGTATCTTTTGCGAGTGAAAAAGGATTAATTTATTTTATTTTCTTTATTGTGCTTCATGAAGGAACGATTGTTATGCTCTTCATAATGGTTTCTAGAGATTCTATCTCCACCAAACACGTTTGAACCAAACGAATAATTTGGACGATTGAAATATCACAATGATCTATTCACACAAACATTATAATTTTATTTTAGCCCTTAAACAAGGCGGTACCGCATGTGAGCACGCCCACACGTCACGGACGCATACAACAACTTACGCAACTTTCTCAAAAGTAGCAAGCTATTTTTATTATATATGTGACTATAAAGGGAAGCAAAAATCAAACTGTCAAGGAAGATAATATAATTACTTCAAATATTGTTTTAAGGAAGTGTTGTTAACTGTTCAAAAAACTTCTGCCTATAATATTGAATAAACCTATAATAAAAATTTGTTTTAAATATCAATTGCAATGTTTTTATTTTTATTTGACACTCTGTAAGTTCATTGAAAGTTACAGAGTTACAGAGTAGAGAAAGTTAAAGTTGGGTAATTTTTTTAAAAACAAATAAACACATTTCGTTAACAACCTTCGCACTTACTGTGGAAATAGTAGGGTAAGGAAGAGAGTGAGACTAAACATGCGAGAATTCTCGCAAGGGTGCGCTAGTGTTTATTTATCGATGTACACCCCAACAACAGTGAAATAAATATCGACGGTTTCCGCGAGGAAACATAAACACTAGCTGATTACTTTGCCCAGGTACTTACCATCCAACCCGCTTCGCACACTCCGTCGTCACTGCCCACTCGAGGCGATATGCCCACCCAGTCTACCCGCCCTGCTAATCTACTTCGCCAGGGGCAGTGCTCCGCCCCCCCCCCACTGCCTCCCTCTCACCCTCTTCGCCCATCCCAACCCGCCTTGCCCTGCAGCAACATCACTGCAATTCGATTTGGATAATTTCCAGGAGATTACGAGACATTAGATCATTGGGAAGTAATACATCTTTTCTCATGAATAGGTCATTATTCACGAAAAAATAGGAAAAATTCTAAGAATAGGTTCTAGCTATTAAGGAAAGGGTAATTGTTGACTCAGAAAACATCCTGCTTGTACGCAGGATTAAACAAACACCGGTGGGAAAATAAATGAACGAATAAATAAATAAATAAATAAATAAGCACGTTATGGAGTAAAAGAGAATTAGTGCGTGGGAAGTAAGCGCAATGGGGCGTTTGTGATCAACAATGCACAAGAAGACTCGCGACTGTCTCGATACCACTTTCCCTCTTTGTGAAATCCCACTCTCTCACACGCGCCACATCCGTCGCCCCACTCGCAGGGCGTCCCGTGCGTTGCTCACAACTGGTAGGGGAGGGCATTATTCCCAATAGCTTCCATCAACTTCCAGTCACACACTAGGGCATTTCTTCCACGGAAAACGGCTCTCTTGGCGGAACAGTGGAACGTTGCTGGAAAGCGTTACATTCGTCTCGCACGGCGATAGACAACTGATTTCATATTTTCTCTAAGAGACACTCGCAGAGAGCCAACTGTTACTGTGAACACACCTTACTGCAGCATTTCTTTCATGCGACAAATAAAATTATGTGATCCAATAATATTTCTATTTACAGAAACAGTTGCCATGACTTCTGCCCCAACCCTCGTATAATCTAGACCAAATTGAATCCTTTCCCAAGAATCATAAACTTTTATTTCAAAGATCTCTTACAGCCTCCATAATTTGCAATTATTTTTTTCTAATCAAATAGAATTTACATACACTTTCGTGTTTCTAAGATTATTAAATTAAGATATATATATATATATATATATATATATATATATATATATATATATATATTTAAATGCATAATGTTACTTAGAGGTTCCTTTCTAGATAATCCTACAGATGTTAAGTTAATATTCATATATATTAGTATGTTTGTAATTATATTTCAATCTTAAAACTCTTGTAAGGCAGTGATTACGGATCAAGGAAAATAAATTATTAAAAAAGTGATCCAACAGCGTTTGTACAACGTACACACATATATCAATTTTTATAAATTAAGATGAAATACCTCTTGAGTTCCTTAATTAAATGCGAACGGTTCCTGCGAGGAAATTATCTAAACATTCCCCCGAGCAGTTACTCGGGTGAGCAATGCAAATTCCATTCTACAACTTCCCCCACCCTCCGCCCGTCTCTAACTTGCGGCTAATCAATATGCATGGAACTAATAACGAGACTTGCAATTATGCGCGTTCCGTTCCAGGGAATCGACACGCGGAATTTCAGACGGCGTTAACTAGTGAGAGATCAGAATGCGCGGAAAATAGGGTGATTCTTCGGACCAAATAGTTTTAGGAGCCGTAATCGGCGTTTTAAAACGAGCACGCCAAATAACAGTCGTACAAATTGCTTACATTTTTTAGCACACATTCATAGGTTGGTTGATTGATTGGGGTTTCCGGGCGCGTCCACTGCTAAGGTCATTAGTCCCGTACGTGTGGTGCAACTTTTTTATCGCGGGAAGTGGCGGTGATCTTCCCCCATTTGCTGGTGAGATCCGGCGCCGACCATTACGTCGGCTGGCGGAGTTTTCCTTAGCAGGTATCTCCCACCAGCGGAGCTGCGCCCTAGCCGGGACAAGCTCTAAGCTCCCGACCGGTCTCTCGGCACAGTGTAGTACAGTAAATGTGTGTAACTAAGGGGTGAGGATAGGACAAGGAATAGGAAGGAAATATCGGGCGCGATCTGTAGCCAGTTTGTTATGGCACTGCTCCATCATTCGCCTGGTGTGGATCGGAGAAACTAGGGAAAACTACCGTATAGGGCAGCCGGCCGCTAGAATTTTCCGAGGACGGAATTCGACCTCGCAACCTAGCTAGTGCCAAAAATACAGCTACTATCGAGACACAAATCCTAGAGCCTCCGGGACAGTGGCACCGTAGTGACATCCACTGATGCCGTGAGGTACTTAAACCGGAGATTTCAGTTTGAATAACCACCACGAAAAGTACAATGTGTTTCACTGTTGTTGTTTTTGTGAATGCTATCGGTGCATTAATGAAATGTTTGCGAGAAAAAAAGCGCCAAGAACGTGCACTGGGCCCTAACCTGGAGGGGGCCCTGAGGCGTTAGTAGCGCAGAAATGGCAATACTTTAATATTACGTAACAGTTTCCAATAAAGCGAGAAAATATGTTCTCTTATAGTAGCACTAGTTGCGAAGTAATTCCAAATCCAGTTGTATCACATCTACGGGATTTTATAAGTGTGGGTCTTATAATTCGTGTAAAACCGAAGAAATATGTCATTGGGTATTATTTCAGGGCTGAAGTACAGTTTGCAGCACTCATACATGGACATTATCAGCTGAAATTGCACACACACACACGCGCGCGCGCGCGCGCGCGTAATTGCTTAAATACTGTACAGGAATACATCTACATACGTTTCGTATTTCATATTTCTCTTCAAATATTTCACTCTTCTCTCAACTCTTTCCATATTAATTTTTAAAATTAATTTATATTTCCGTGTTCACATACTATATAAACTTAACCCTATGAATTCTTCCATAATGTATTTTCGACGGAATTAGCGGCACCTGTGACGAAAAATAATCGCAGTGTAACAAGTTGTGCCAAATCATACAGACGTCTCTAAGATAAGCGAAGTACGCAAAATTCGATGAGATGCAGGTGTGTATTCCAGAAATTACAATTCGCTTTTTAAGCAAGCGGATTAGAGCCTAACACATTACCTGCCTTAATATGAGACAATCCGCCATCAGAAAAACAATGAACAGCTAATCCCAAAATGACCCGAGCGAAGGTCCGTTTTTAAGCGGCGCTCGAAAGCAGCTTATGAAGGCTAAACGGGTGGTTACTCTCTGAGCAGAAAGAGCACACTCAGAAATTACAAATCCGCAGGTCCAGTTTGCACAACGGCTCAAAACGCACAAAATGAAAAAAAAATTAAATTAGAGGGGCTTCAAAATGGCACAGACTTTCTTGTTCTAATTAATTTCCAAATCTGAGCTTGCTTTTCTGGGTTTGCTTCACCCTCTCCCTAGCTGCTAACTGCTGCTAGCTGCTAGCGGATAAATGAAATGTGTTCACATTTTCTTAATTGTTTGGAACCTCAATTGTTAAATTAAAATTTGACTTTAAGAATATTATAGAGGAGAAAAATCTCGTCATATATGGAAATAATTAATTGAAAAATTTGGTGCCGGGTTTCAGAAAATGTTTGAACTATTCTGAAACACCGCAAATTTGAGCTCATTTCCCCCAAAAAATTCAGATTCCGAAAAACGTCACTGCAAGTCGCTTGAATCAATTGTGCTCACAAATACAATTTTGTATAAAAACTCCCGTATTGTAAATATTAAATACATGAGAGATATAAAACACGTTGCGTAATTTTTTGGAAAATCAAAAGAATGCATCAATATTGCGTTTATATCATATCATTCAATACATTTAGCACTATCCGTTCAAAAAATTCAAAGAAAAAATGTGGTGCAGATTTTGAGAAATACAGTGTTACTTATTACATTAGATCATATGAAAAAATAGATTATAAACAAAACTACCAAATTATGAAAGGACTTTTCAATATCAAACAATTTGATTTGCTTTTCGTGATTTCGAATCCTAGACTATGACCAGACTAACTAAAGAAAGAAAGAGAGAAAGAAAAAAGACACAATAAATAAATAAATAAATAAATTGTTCTTCTTGCATTGTAAATTAAGTTGTAAATACAGGAAACCCACTTCCAACTAAAAATCAATGCGAAATCAAAAACTCTAAAAATGATTCAAGAACATTTGCACAATTGTATGAGTAATGGAAGATTGAAGAAGTTCTATTTTAAATTGTGCTTCCATTTTAAATAAAAATAAATAAATTACAAACATACTCGTAAATAAACAGAGCAAGGGAATGAATGTATACATGCAAAACCACATCAAACACAACAATTAGCAAACCTGGGAAAAGCAACAAATCCGTGCTGCGCATGAAACATCACACAGCAGCAGTGTTAATAAAATAAATCATTAGACGCTAAAACAATCTGAATGATTTCAAATTTCTTCTTTAACGGTCAGCCTCAAATTCTCGGTCCACGACAAACGGCTGGAGCGCAGGATTGCTAGTTAACGCCGCCTTCGCGCTTCGGGGAAACCTAACTCCGCTGTCCGAAACGACGCCGTAAAACACCGATTCGTTGTTTAAAGCACCGTCGCTTTAATTGACTGTTCTAGAGAGTTGATGATGAACTCCGTGATTTACATATCTTCCCTTTCACTTTGCTCGCACTTACACGTGCAATACTAGTTAACAGGAAGTCAACCAATTCCTTAATTGAACAATTCTGTAGATTTTTCAAGTAGGGCTATTGGAGTTTTTTGACATCTCGCAAATGGAAGAAATATTATGTTGTACGGAAGCCTGTTCAATAGGAACTTTCACGAGTTATCGGACGTGAAGATGATGAAGTTCTACAAACTTTTTTAACACTTTTAAAATCAAACACTACTAGCTATAGTTCGTTTATTTTAATGTTAAATTTCATTTAATTTATTGATAAAAAATTTAGAGTTTGTGATTATTTTCACGTAAAGGTAGTAATCTTTTTTGGAGTATGCTGCAGATTCTTAAATTGCGCGATATTGGCATGTAAAAAAGAAAGACCTAACAAATAAATACCATTAAAAATATTTTAAAAAATCATGAGTACTTTGGAATATTATTTGAAATCACAATAACTAAAAATTAAAATGTTAAATATATATATAGCCACACTTTGTGCATACAATAAGTGCAACAGTGGAAGGTTGTAATTACTGATCCGGGACGTTATATCACGTGACGTTGCATATAGCAGCACTTTTAACCAATTTCTATGTCATCTGCTGTTGGTCTGACATTCACACGAACCTAACATCACCGTACCATTTGTCACGCATCTCATCGATCAGCATTATCGACAGCGGATCCAGTGAACTCCATCTGCGTGTGACCTGTCCAACTATACATTATCCCAATTGCGATTACAAAATGTACGACGCGTTTCGATATTTCAAATTCGTGTCTCTGTTCATCTGTTTGTGTAAGATTATAGACAATATACAGATGTCTTGATAATGACAGACGTTTCATTACGAAAACGTCCATCTTATTGTACTCAATAAACCAAATACAAAAAAAAAAAAATACCTTCTTTAAACAGTCTGTAAGTAAAAAAAGTGAATCCTACAGGAGAGACGAAAAACTAAATAAAAACTGCCAGTCTTAATACAACTTTATTGCTATTACTATTATTATTGATAATTACAATGAGTAACTTAATGATAAATCACAGTTTTCTAATTTCAATTTTACAAAATATTCCGACGATAAAAGTTTACTACCTTTTATGTCGGATATGCAAATTCTTTTGACAAAAGTATGAGATATTTGAATAAGAAAACCTAACATTTTTAATAAGATTTGTACATTACACAAAAACTTTGAAAATTACGCGGTCTTTATTCACGCGTCTGGTAGTCGCGCTCAATTACAAGAAGGTCTTAGTGGATGTTTCGAAAGCAAGTCATGTTCACTCTCATATTATATAGAGCGCATCAGTCACCGAAAGGTATTATTTTAGCCCCTTACCTTATTGCAAGTATATAAGTATCCAAATTTTGAAGTGGCGTATTCTGAGTCAGTCGGTGCCATACTGAACTATACCTGCAGTGCGCGTGAAGTTCGTGTCTGGTTTGCGTGTGCCTCAAATACTTTAGTACACTACAGTTATGTAGTTTTTATAAAGTGAAATTCTCCCCATGATCTGTAGAATTGAATCGGCTCGATAAAATGCAAATCGTCATTTCACATCGAAAGAGTGCGAATCAACCCGATAACTTGAGTTACATTTGTGGAAGATTTACCCCAAACTTCAAACAATTAAAATGAAACGTGCGTATTATTTATACTTTGGCTGTCGTGTTGGTGATCAGGACAAACCATGGGCTACGCACCAGCGTTGTTACCTGTACAACGAACCTTAGGTTGTGGTTATATGGAAAACTCGAATCATTCGTTCTACCAATGTTGTGGAGAATACCAACAAACCATTTTAATGTCTGCATATTATTGCACGAATGCGTAATTTATTTTTAACTTGTTCTTATCTCGTATGAAGCATGCTCAACAATATAACCGGAGTGACGGTGTGGAAATTAGTTTAGGACGTTTTTCCAAATACTAAATATGTTTACATCTTTTGAACCTAGCGTGATAGAAACTTTTTATAATGATTTTCAAAATCAACGAGATAGTTTCCTTTGAAATCACCTACTTTCATCCTGGAGGTATGAACAATTTTTTCTATTCCCTAGCATTATTAAGAAAAGCAAAACACCCATCAGACCCACTGCCTCTCTCATTCTTCACGTCACCTGTATGCCAGGCTTCACAATCGGCATCACCACCCAGACTCACTGCCCTTCTGAATCTTTACGTCACCTGTCAGCCAGGCATCACCACCCCCATCAAAACACAATCGCAGCCCCACTGTCCCTTCGAGCCTTCGCGTCAAGCGCCTGGCAGGCTTCACCCCCGGCATCGAGAACTTCGCGTAGCAATCAGAGGCCCTCCGAAGCGGCGTGCCGCGTCGCGAGCCGATTTTCGTATTCTGACGTCACCCCCACGCCGCGCCGCGCGCCCGGGCAGCAGGGCGGCGGCGGCGGAGGCGACGCGGTTTTGTGAGGATTAGTGAGGTCGCGCGGAGGAAGAGCAGGAAGGGGAGGAGGCGGAGGAGGAGGGGTGGAAAGGCGGAAGGAGAAAATTGGGTTCTCTCAGAGGCGGCGGCGTTGCAAGAGGCGACGGGGAAAGTGGCCTGGCGGGAGGGGCTGGGCGGGGCGGGACGAGGCGGAGCAAGGTGTGGCTAGGCGGGGCATGGAGGGGGGAGGCGAAGTGAGGAGAGAGGAGGGGCGGGACGCGGCGGGGCAGGGAGGGGCGGAGCGTCGTGCTCGGAGAGGGCTCCTCCCGGGGCAAAGCCTCCTTCGCAACGTGAGAAGATGACGCCGCCGGCAAGGCCCCGGGAAGACCTTGGAGGAAAGAAAACCAAAATGTTTTGCTGAGTTTCTAATCGCTTCACGACGACAAAGAGAAGCGCAGAGGCATATGAACTTTCCTCGATTTAAACGTAACTGCATTTGACTAAATCAGCTGTTGCGATCTCATCCAATCAGGAGGTTGAACGTCACCGTAGTGATGTCACTAGTGACGTGTAAGCACCGAATTAGATGATACCGTAACAGATGACGACCTGCAAAGGGTAGCTCTATATAAATCGAAATATATTAGAGTTACAGTACCAGAGAGGTTTCGTTCCTGTTTCTGAGCGCTACAGTGTTGCAACATACATCTTACATTGCTTCTTTAAAGTATTTTTATTGTAATGATTTAGGTGACGCATCAATATAATTTTCGACTATACCCTTCGGTGATCTAACTCAAGGCAGTCGGGGATTGTAATTCTACACTCATTTCGGGCACTCGATGGCATCAAAAACGTGGTTATCCTCCTTACCGGCACAATGAACGGCGTGAATCCGCAACTCAGTTCATGCATGCCCAGGATCTGAGTATTCGCTTCAGCTCCTTCATCTGTGTGTCTGTATTCATTGTCACGTGTTCTGAAGAAGTTTAGACAGACACACTGAGGGAGTGTGAAATCTCCGCCTTCACAGCAAAGAAGTGAACGGAACCGATATAGGCTATTACAGTTCTAATACCGCTTAAGACTATTACAAACTTTTTTTATTAATAAATAATACATCTGTCGCATTGCAAGGGTAGCACAATCGCATTTGTAGTCACGACTCGCCGTAAACCATCGTTTATTTCCACGTTGTATGCTTCCGCGCCGGAGACATGCAAACGATCTTGGTTGACCGGGCGACGCCACGCTGAACGCTGTGGTGCCGACGCGACGTTTTGACAGCCAAGACCATCGTTCACTTTGCTTTTAAACTTCATTATTTAATGAAATATAAGTTAAACTTGAGATTATTATTATCGCTAAACCCAAAACACATAGTACGCCTTTTTCCACACATTTATTTATATCTACTAAAAAAATTTCATTGCAATAAAGAAATTAAAGTTTCTGAAGCAGTTTCCTCTAATTTTACATTACCATTGAATTGTCACCTTGTTGAATAGGCAAATATGTAGAAAGTTCGTCCAGTACAGTAAATGCCTTCCAAGACCAGATTCTGTATTTAATTACAATAATATATTTAATAATAATTTCACTATATACATTGCGGACCAGGAATCAAATTCGTGTCTTCTGATTTACGACCTTGCCTTCAATAATTTATATGACATGCTGTAGTGCCTCTTATTTGAAACAATTTTCAGCACTGCATCCTTTAGTTTTCGAATAAAGGTTATTTTGAAATAACCCTTACTCCCTATCCGTTATTAAGAATTACATGCACTAAACTACCACACACGTCGAGAGATCAGTCGCCAGCCGACAGGAATGCTACCGGTAAGCGGTGAGACCCGTAAAATGCATCCCCCCACAAGCCAACAAGTAGATTGGTCGACGCCGAATCTTATCTTTTGGAAGAGAACGGGGGACAAACTTCGCCACCTCCAGGCTGAAAACCTTCACTTCAGAATCGGGAGTAACGACCATAGCAGTTGAAGCCACCGGAAACAGCAATCAACGAATTAACGATTGATGGTTAGTTATTCTGCGCGCGTCATCTACTACAGCCATTAGCTACGTAAGTGCAGAGCATGCTTTTCCCCTCGGGAGGTGACGGCGATCTTTCCCCTTTGAATGGTGAAATCCGGTGCCGGTCTACCGTCGTCTAGCGGGGTTTTCCCTAGCCAGGTGTCTCCCACCCATCAAAGCCCCAGTCGGGATATATTCCAAGATCCCCACAGGTCTCCCGGCGTGTGTGGCAGTGTAGTGCATGTAAGTGTGTGTAAGGGATGAGGATAGGACAAGGAAGGGGAAGGCCAGCACGGTGCGCACGGTCCGTGGCACGTTTTTTGGGATTCTGCTCCGTCTGGTGATGATAGGAGAAACAACGGTAAACTACCGATCAGAGCAGCCGGTCGCTAGAATTCTTCTGAAGTCAGCGGCTGAATTCGTACTAGCTCTATCGTCGTCGGTCTAACGTCGGATCTCAGGCTCTAGAACCTCCCGGTCAGAGGCACTGCAGTGTCATCAGTTGCTGCCCTGAGTCACATCTCCCGTAATGAACGAGCCTCGAACTTCTAAAGTTCTTAACGGCCGGCGTCCATTAAACGTGACATTTCTTTCCTCTTCTCGATCGATTGAACAGCGTCGATTCGTATGACGCACGTATTCGTATAACGAGGTATTCTCGACCATCTACGCAGCGCAGTGAGGGGGTTTCGCCTGACTGCGCCGAGCAACAGCCGAGGATCCACTGCCACCTGTGAGTGGAGTGCGGGTTCCCAGGCGGCTCGGAAACGAAACGCCTTCTTCCTCATCACGCATAGCGCGCGCGCCCTCGCGTGCTCGCCGGGAATGAAAATCGAATTCCGCCGGCGGACAGTGGGTGAGCACAGCGTGTGAGAGGGCAAAACAAAAATTAATTTGGCCGTCTTCATTATCCAAAAATCCAACTTCACGAAACGGAGAACAGTTTCGTAATAAAAGTTATAAAAAGTGTTGGGATATTGAAACGCATGTCTTTTATTAATCCCAAACCTCATAATAACTACTATGAAGTTAGCTTCATAATCATTATTACTATTCTCTTTTCTAATCTAGAGCAAAAACTTTACACAACATCAGTTTCGTAATACGAGGTATTACTACTCAACTGTTGTAATAATAGTCAATGGTCTCCCAGTAACCTTTATCAACAGCTGTCGTATTTCCAAGATCAAAAGTAAATTTGAGTTCATTTGAATTTTTACAGTGTGAGGACAGTTGTTCTAAGAATCCATTGCTACTTGATAACTTCAATCAACACCAGGCTGTTACCAGGGTGATTGCAAGTCACATTTGAACGATAATTATAGAGCATTCCAATTTTTACAATGTGGATAACATGGATTAATGGCCATTCATGCACCATGTCTCAGACACACACCATGTACCTCACAAAATTTATCGTTTTTTTTTTCTTTCCGATTTTTCTTACCACCCCTCCCCGCTGGCCAATGATAAGCTGTGACTCATCGGTCTTAGGAGGCGGTATGTATCGATCGTCGCTTTGATGTGCAAAAAAACCCCGTATATACTACAACATAACCTATTTGATTACAAGATATCTTTCAATGATTTTCAAAATTTGGCGCATTTTTTAATTCTGTTGGACCTAACTTCATTCGTGGAACAGTTCTATTAAATACACCACTTGTGCTTTGGAAATTCTCAAATAAATCCCCTTCTCACTTCGCGAGTCGGAGATTTATCAACCAATTTCCAAAGCACTCGTGTTATGACCTGTGACAATTCTAGTGGCAACATAACTAACCTCCCACATCCCTCGCGTCCGTTCCGATATGAACGCTCCAGAAAACGCGCGCGGACTGCGGCAGCCCATTATTATCTGGGCCCCCTGCGCGTTGGGCCGTGCGTTTCCAGGTGACCGGGGAGCGGCGCGGCGCCCTTTCTTATCTCGGTCGAGCCGCGTTGACAGCGCCGGCGTAAAGCTACGCCAGACGCGTGAACGTAGTTTCCACGAGCGAGACTCGGAAGTACGTGTGGCTCGAGGCAATTTCCGGTGCACGCAGATGACCAGCTATCGACTGAGTGATGAAGTATTTAGGGTTTTCGCGCAACGTCATCACGTTTGCTCGTTAGTTCCATGAGTGTACCAATGGAGATAGAGCATGGGTAGCGGTGTTTCTGTCCTGCTGGAATGTGAGATTCGATGACGATACACTCGATGACATGGGGGGTTTAAAGAACAAAAGTTACAAAGGACACGACAACGCACTCAATATTTTAAGCGTAAGGGAAATTTCGTTTCGAATGTTTGAGCAATATGATGACGCGCGGAATTGTAGCGGCTTCATTGAGAAAGTCAAGTAGAGATAACTAGAAGCGGTTCTATCTGGAGTGCTATAAGTGCACATTTTCATTAAAATTGGTTTCACGAGCTGCTTTAAGTTTTGCTTTACATATTGTATTATGTCTTTTGCAATGTGACGTGAAAGAGGAACAGCGTTTTTCAATGATCAAATTGACTAAAAGGAGAGTCAGACCTCGACATGACGTAGAGTAGATGACTGTGAAGCAACTTACAGAACAGTACTTCTTACGAACAAACGAGCAAGTGATATCTGTTGATGGGTTTTGATTGTTTAGTGATTCCGGGTGCGATGACTGTTAAGGTCATTAGTCTCGTAAATGGAGCGCATGTTTTTGCTCGGAAGGTGGCGGTGATTACTCCGCTGGATGGTGAGATCCGACGCCAACCTACCCGTTGGGTACTGGGGTTTTCCCCAAGCCGGTACCCTCCACCTGCGGGGCACCGCGCCAGCCGGAACAAGTTCTCCTGAACGGACTCCCCACATCTGTGCGTAGTGTGAATGTGTGAAAGGAAGGGGTGAGGACAGGACACGGAAGGAGAAGGAAAGACCACGACCTAGCTATCTAGCAAGAGTCGAAAATGCTGCCACCGTCGGAGTGGAACCCTAGGAGCTCCCGGTCAGAGGCATTGCGGTGATATGAGTTGGTGCTCTGAGCCACCTCTCCCAGTCCAGAGTTAGACTTATTAAACACAATCTAATGTCACATTCGCTATTATATACCCAAAATTAGGGTACTATAGATATTTTCGGAAAATAAATATTCTGAGGATATTTTTAATTATTTTGACTTGAAATTATTATATCTTAGAAACTGGTTCTAACAAACGAATCTGAGGTCATATTCGTTTTCCTAGACCACAAATTACAGTACTACGGTATTTTGGGAAAGGTAAGACATTCAAAGTTCACTTCTGTTGAACAATGTAATTTGAAGAGGATTGAAGTTGTTGGTTCTCCGGGCAACACCTCTCCCAGCCGCCTGCCATCACGAACGCACCCACCCGTGCGATCGCAGGCGGCCGTGCACGCTGCCTTTCTAATCGCACCCGGAGCTTCGCCCAACTACCGCCAGGCGGCGCAGAGCACGCACTCGCGCGAGAACGCCCGCCGCGCCCCGCCGACTCGATGCCTCTCGCGAATTAAGGCTCCTTTGTGCCGCGCGGTGCAGCGTACCTCGCGGAGGGGCGGGTGGAGCAGGCAGGGGGAGGGAGGAGGGGAGGGGTGACGGGAGAGAGTGGGGAGCGGGAGAGGGTTGAGGGAGGTGCGAAATTCGCGGCAACGGCGTGAAATCTGTGGAGCGCCGGCTGGCGAGCACTCGGCAGGAAACACCGCGCGCCGCCAAATGAGATCCCCGCCGGCACAACGCGCGCGCACGCGGGCCGTTTACGAGCGGCCGGGCAAGGAGCTTCGTCAAAGGCGATTGTGTAACACGGGCGCCGGCCAAGGCGCGGCGCAAAGCGGAACTGAAATTTAGCCCGAATTCTCATTCACGGAACCAGCACAGGAAAATAGTCTTTGACGTACAAAATGTTTCTTGTTTAAAATGAATATGCAAAGACATTTTTCCATCAGTTACATACATTATTTTGATAACGAATTAATGAAAACGAATAAGTGACGCATTCGGGATCATTCACAATACGCCAGAAGGAATCCATGTTAATTGATATGGCTCAAGCGTTACGAATCTACTGAACCAAATTTTCCCGCAACAGCGTATGCAAACAATAATTGGCCGCGATCGTTTGTACCGCCAACAACTAAATCAGCCGCAGTTATATTGACACTAAACAAACGTTGCTGAATTTTGTCCTCCCTCTTGAAGTAAATTAAATAATAACACTAAGCTCAAACCCAAACCAAATATATTGGTGGTGAAATCAGACTTCAGAAATAATACTACCAAGAACACTCGGCAAAAGTTATCTTCCCCGCTTTAAAGAATGTCTTGTTCCTTTCTTTAGAACCACTGATCAACTTCTTGAATTACCTCCCCAAGGTTTTGCCAAACTTTTAATAGCCTGAAGTTGCCACTAATTGGGTTTTAAATCATAATTTTACATTAATATTTAACCGGCGTACATTTCAATGTTCATACTCTCGTGAAAGCATTCCAGTCTTTCTCAATAAACGTACGTCCACGGTAACCGACGTTCCATTCTTCAATCGTTCTTTATCAGGATCTCATAGAACTCGTACAAATTTATATTTTTCTAATATATAGAAACATCCAGTTGTTTCTATTGGGTACCTTTGATTTATTTACTTTGCGTCCCGTAAAATGTTTCTTTCGCGAACCGCAAAGTACTCTCCAATCAATACACAGCAATCGGAAACAGTGGTTTCGACGTTCGAGAGCTGAAAATACAATGCCCAATTGGACGCTTTGCAGAGTAAAAAACCACAGCAACTACGGGGTCACTAGGTGACCACAGTGGTTCCCAGCCCCAAGTCTGTGGTTTCGATAGCGGCAGCAGGCGGGGGGTCATCAACGTGCCACGTCACTCTCCACTCTTGAGGGCAGAAGATGCTCGACGAAATTAAATCCTCCCACAATTCACGTAATAATCAATCAAACCCTATCAGCCAGCAAATGACGCAAGTGACAGATTTTGACTGATCTTTTTTGAGCCGATCCCTGGCGGCGAATATGGAAGTCTGAATAAGTAGGTATGTTTGGAGCTTAAATTGGCAATAATTGGAAAATTCCTAAAACGTCAGACTATGTGGGGCAGATGCTTGTGTTTGCGTAAACTGACAAGTTTCAAGAACTCGGACACTAGAAGAAATTTGAAACAAACAAAAAATTCGTAAAATTTTCATTCTCATAAATTCATATCACAATCGAAGAAGGCACATTATCAGAACAATGCGTGTGGAAGAATTATAACACATAAGTGGAGAATTTAGAGCTTTCAAAAAGGTACAAAACGAAATATTTTCCACTACATAAAAATATACATATAAAGAAGAGAAACTGTGTACAATTTGAACTATTATTCTTATTAAATATAATACACACGTACTAGAACAAAATTGAGAAGAAGAAATGTCAATTAATTTTAGAAGTGTATTACAGCAAATGAATCGTAATATTTCGAATGTGAAGAAGAACGTTTTGGATCTGTGAAATACTTCGAGTTTTCACGAAATCGTGTAAACGAAGGAAAGGAAAAGACGATGAATAAAATTAGAGATAAGAAAGAATTCTAAATATCATTGCTTACTTACACTTCAATGCAAATTCCTTACATAGTTTATACAATACTTTCTGGGCAATCCCAGACCGTACGAAACGAGTAAAACTGAAACAGGTATGGAAGGGGTCACCGGAATAGTAATCTAAGCCACTTTTAAAGAAATGGCGAAAACTAACAAAGTCACGCAGCTGGGGTAAGAAAGAGTTGTGACAAAGATAATGACTTCATTCTTAACTTTAAAGAAGAAAATCCTTCAAACCAACAATATACAAAGATAGTTCTTAGATTACTAAAGGTGTCAACATCTGATTTTCCATTTTGGGGCGTTAGGCTAC